>JAPZDV010000006.1:15672312-15717887 GCA_029814665.1 Acanthurus lineatus
TCTATTTTGAGTTGGATGAAAAAATAAACTTTAGGAAGAAAGGAAAGTTTCAGATGACAAAGTTTCAGATTCAAGTTGAATGAATACTAATTTATAACAATTATATTCATGAAAAATCACATGGGCTAAAAAATGCTCCAAAAAAAGTGCTCAAAATGTGATATCGAAATTTATGTTATTATTATTAATAGCAATAGCAACACATTTACACAGTAAAAGAAAAAAATATGAGGAAGACTGAAACATTTTTTGGTTTTAAAATATATATTGAAATGAAGTATTGCTCATGAGCAGTTCTCTACCCAAACATATTGATCTCAGCCTCACCCTCGATGCAGAGATCAATCTCAATTGATCCCTGCATCAACAACTTGAGTGACAGAACTTGAATGATATGAGATTTTAATTGCAAGCTGTTGATTCTGCACTCTGGCTACGCTTTAATAAACAGCAACTCCCCAGATGTTGTCACATGAAAAAAAAATATTGACTCTTTTTCATTTGATCTGCAATAAAAAAAAAAGAAGAAATACTGCAGCGTCAACCAAACAAGCCAAAGTTAATATGTGTCCGTTTTGATGTATTTTGCAGCAGAGGACCGGTCCGGCCAAAACCTTTAACAGAAGTTAAGGAAGCGAGGAAGTGAAACTTGGCAGAGAGGCTGTTTTGGTAGGATGGAAGAAGAAGGAGAGCCAAGGCCATGCTACTGTTTATAATCTGAGACCCATTTTAGAAACCTCTAAATCTGTTTTGACAGGTAGAACACTCGTGGGTTGACTGGTGCTGTCCCTGATTGCCAACCCGAGGCAGATAAGACAAGGATGGCAAACACTCCACAGTGCGCTCCATCCGACCTGCATCAGAGCATCCCAACCTTTTCAATATATAATGTTCAGAAGAAATTACAGTTATTCAATGGTGCATGTGTTAATTTTGAATCAAATATAGTCTAAGAAATGAAGCATGGATATCCCAGTCATATTTGTATCATTATTTTGTGCACTTCATTGTATTTGTGCCGGCTTTTTTTGTCTCTGTTGAATAATGCCTCTTTATTTGCATGAACTGCTCAAATAATTTGATTTCAAAGGAAAACAAAGCCATATTCATTTTGAAAAGTTCAGTCCAAATTAGATTTACTTAAGATCAAATCACATTAATATTACATTTCTGTCCTGTCTTGATGATTTGGTATTCTATGAAAATATTATCACTGTACTCCAGAATGGGATGTATTTTCATGTTGACAATCATTTTGTCAGAAGCTTCTAAATATCAAGTGGGTGGTAATCTCATTTTCGAGTAAACAAACTTCACCAACTCCTCAGCCGCTGATTGTTATTTTAGTGCTCATGTAGCTCCTCGCAGGGAGAGGAAAGCTGCTTCAGAGAAAACGACCCTGCAAGTACCAGATACCTACTAATTTATGGTGCAGCAGTCATATCAGTGGGCTGGTAGGAAATTGAATCGCAAGAATTAAAGGAATTTATTATTTAATCTTGTGAATGTTCTGAGGAAATGTGAGCATGCATTTCTGCCAAAAATAGAGCTCCCTCTGTGTGTGTGTGTGTGTTTTTTTCTGCTCATTCACGTGTTCAATGTGTTATGTGCAGAGAGAGAGAAAAAAAAATCATCTCCCATCTGCATATTTGTAGTGAAGAAGAACACACAATGAGATTAAGATGACTTGATCCTGTGCTTTATTCTCTTTCCCTGAGCCCAGAGAGGTGGAGAGAGGAATCTTAATTGAGGGTACAGTAGGTGGTTGGAGACGAGGGGTTGCAGCAGTAAAAGGAAATTTAGTACTTTTAATCCACTCATCCTCCCAGGCAGTGACAGCAGGATTACAGTAGAGACTTTATAAAAGAAGGCAATTATGACAGCATATGGCAATACACTTCCTTAAATTCAATTACCCTCTCTGGCACTTTTCAATTTTCTTTCATTAAGTGGATTAAGAAGAAAGACATGTTCTTCAACTTTAGAAATGATTAAAAGTCTAAAGGAAGATGAGAGGCAATGGAGGGAGGCAACTAATATCTGCTTATGATTAGTCATGGGTGTGTGCAGGAGGAATTCATGTTGCGTGCATCAAATTGATTTAATTTATCATGAGGCAGAGAAATGATCCGTGTCAGGTCTGCAAAGCTGAGAGGTTTATTAATAACATTTTTTTTGTTTATTTTAGTTTTAGTACATTATATTTTTCACTCATCCCACTTTTATACGTGCCTTGAGTTACAATTGTCTGTCCTTCAGCATTAAAAGACACCTGTACTAGACTATCTTGAAGCTATTTTGGAACAGGGGGATTCAACATGTCGGGTGGAATCCAGTTTCCGGCATTGCTTTCAACAGGAAACAAAATTTGACAGATGGTCACAAAGTTTCCTGGCAAGAAATTTTTCCTCCTAGCTCGTGCAACCTCGCTAAGGCAACTGCTTTGTGCAAGCACTGGCCCAAAGGTTTCTTTTTTTGTTTTTGCCCTGAGACCCATAATTCAATCAGAGTTTCTCTGTCAAAGACGAAAAAGAGGTAGAATATGACTACTGTAACAGTGTTTCCTTCCATGCCCTTTTCCACTGAATTATTTTTCCCATTTTTCATTCTCTAAAGAATTCTGTCACTGCAGGCTGAGAGCAGAGCAAAGTCTATGTAATTTAGTTTCTGTTCCCACCACAGCAGTTAATCAATGGCTAAAATTCAAAACATTTCTCAAAACAGATGCTAAAGGTGTTTATGTTTTAGAATTGAGGCAGAAATAATCGAGTTTTAAAAAGCCTTGGGTAATAGATATTAGTTTTTCCTGATGTGACAGTGGGACATTAATATAAAGTTCCTATTTTTATTAAAAAAGAGTCAGTCTGATCAATATTTATTTACCTTTTCTGTTATCTGGTTTCAAATCCATTCTGTTGTTCCTGTTGGCTATTTTTCTTGTGCTTGGGTGGCTTTTAAAATACAAAGATTAAAGAATGGTAGAGAAGATCATTTTTTTTCCTACTGTTCCTCTTTTTTTCTCTTCCATGTTTTCTAGGTCAAACTCGTGCCTGTGATGCTTTCCTGCCACTCATTCCTTCCTATCCCTATTTCCTCTCAGCAGAGGTCATTGGCCTATTACTCTACATTGTCTGTCATCATTAAAGGGGATGAATCCACCTGCAGCATTTGGTTTCAGCATGCAGAGTGATTGATCTGTTCCTCTGCCTCCTGATGAAAGGGACTACCTTTGCTCTTGCTGGGAGCCCAGCGCTTGTCCTGTTGAATCATCTTCTACCCTTCATCTTTATTTGTTACCATTAGACCCTAGTTTTTCTCTCTACCAATAGGTTCTCATACCTACTAATGGTGGGTAAAACAGGCAGTAGCTTGAGCTGTTCAACTATATATATTTGTCAATTCAAATTGTTTTTCCCCTTTTTTATATTTGTTTATTAATCATAGTTCTAAGAATGACAGTATATTTTTAATACTGACTAATTATGTGCCTTTACACAGTAGTAAGTGACCTTTTAGTGGTTTATTGGGAGTCTGCCTTAATTCCATTGAGTTTCCATTACTTCACTACACAATCCTTTTATTTACTTACACCCTGGCATTTAGGCCACACAGCATCAGTGATAAGTGATCATGTAAAATGCAGCATCGGCTACTGTGAGTTATAATGCTGATGCTTTTTTTCACTACTGTAATCCATAACTCTGAAAAGTAATAGAACTTCAAGTGTTTTGCCAAACAGAATGATATTTTTCTTTTCTTTCTTTCTATAACCAGCAATAGACAAGCTGCAACTACTATGCAATACCATCAGCCGTCCCTAGAATGCGCTGCATGTTCTGCAAATGGTTATTTTTTTAAATGTCCCTAGCGGCTTCCCGTTGGCTACGCACAACACCGGAAGATTTACCTTTCTCCTGACACGTAGCAACCGCAACCAAGTTGGCTGGGCGCAGGGCAGATTTGTCAAACATCACAGGTAAGAGTTTGCATTGGCCGTGCTCGTATAGCCCAAGATAAATGATTATCTAATAGACGGTAAATAGAATAATGAAGCTTCCGGTGACATAATGTACAAGATAATGAAGCCCCACAGCTGTTAAGGCTAGCATCAGCTAACCAACTAGCTGCAGAGTTAACGGTACCGTAGCCACCCAGATAAACAACTTCTGCTCTTTTTAAAAAAAATTAATTAACTTGCTCTTTCAGGTGCTTGTGACTGTCGAGTATTTTAATTGTTGGTTTCTAATAATAGATTCATGATAGATTTACGGCATACATTTAAACATTGGTTTTTGTGTGTGAAACTACATAAGCTAACGATAGCTTCGGTAACTGTTAGCTCACAGTTGAATTAAAATTTTATGAAGATAACATTAGTATAATCCCAATTAATGGAGAGTGCGGTAAATTGTCTTGCTCTTATAAGCGTTAACGATAGATAATGTTCGTAGTTATTGTGTTTAATGTATATAATTATTGGGAAGGTTTATATAAACGCCCTCAACCACGTAGTTATCTTAAAGTAACGTTAAACTAATAGTTGGCTACGGCCCGAAAGTTTACATGGTGTAAACATGAAACGTTTTCGTAAGCCTTTCCCAACGATTTCCCTGCTTATGGAAACATAAATACTTTCATAGAGCATAATTGTAATAGTATATAAAAACATTTAATTTGTAGGTTACAGCTGTACCATTTCACCTAGGACCAGAATAATCATCCTAGCCGATCATTTTTTTTTACCTCGTTCCTTCTCTTGTGTTGCTAACAGTGAGAGATGTCGGGGTTTGACAATTTCAACACAGACTTCTATCAGTCCAGCTACAGTGTAGATGACCAAAGCCAAGGCGGCTATGGCTACAACAATGCTGAGAGCCCCTACAACAAGTAAGTGAAGAAAGCCCCCTTTATGTTTTACTCTCTCAGCTAAGAACACTTGCAAGATCAATATTATCACTCTTTTATGTACCATCTTAGGTGATATACTACAACCCAACTAACATGTTGTGGCCTAAATACTTTATTGTACATTTGTTTAATAATGTAAATCCTGATTTTGTATGTAAGAGGAAGATGGGAGATTGTTTTCTTTAAACTTTAGTTAAAGAATAGAGTTGAGCATTTTTATTCTGTGTTTCTCAGGGCATATGGTCAGTACGACTACTCCCAGCCTATGGGCTACTCTGCCCCTGGGATGATGCAGCCACAGCAGCCGTATACAGGTCAAATCTTCCAGCCCACACAGACCTACACTCCGTCTTCATCACAGTCCATGTACAGTAGCAGCTTCGATGACGAGCCACCACTGCTAGAAGGTAGGTAAACAACAACCTGGAGACTATGACTGCTCATGACCCACCTCTTAAGTTGTTACACAGCTCCTCTCACCTCTAGTGATTGTCTCTTGTTTGAGTTGCAAAGCAACTGAACAGTACATCACAGCTTAGCACAGTTGACATTTAGTACAAACTAAAACTGCAAACTAAAATTGTTAATAAGTTAGCTGGTAGCAGGTGTTTAAGTCTGTTTCATATTTCTGTAAGACTGAATAGTTCTGTTTCCTCATATAATTTAGAGATAAGTGGATAAATAATTAAACAGTTGATAAAAATAATTGTTAGTTGGGTTAAGGATAGGTAAAAAAGATTTTGCAATATTTGACTTTACAGACAGTGTAAGAGCACCAATTTAAATTCTGAAATATAAAATTATATTTTCCTGTTTAAAGACAGTCTGAGGTATCTCTTCTCAGACATGGGCCTAAGATCTGTTCCTAAGGCGTGAAATTAAAATTTCATTCGCCTGTTGCAATCCCTAACAGAGTCAGAGCTCTTGGCTGCAAAAAGTTTTAGCAGATTTGAAAGCACCGATGGATGAAAGGTTGTTGTGACAAAGTGGCAGAATTTGGCAGATTCAACTTATCAAAACTTTAGCAGTATTTTCTTTCTATTTACACACCTGAAGAAGCTTTTCAATGACGAATACATGCTTTGCAATCACACACAAAGAAAAGGCACTACTTTGAAGGTAAAGAGAATATGCCACATTTTAATAGTATAAAGCTGTTTATTACTTTTACTTTTTGTGATTGAACTAATAGAGTAACAGAATATGATTCAAAGGTTAAATAATAAGGGCAATTTTTACAATTTAAGTGTCTATAGAAGTTTGAGTTCATATAGATATAAACACTGTTAAGTTGGTTATTGTTTTGGTTGAGCACTTTCTCATGTCTGTATTGAAAATAAAATCAAACTGAAAATGAAATTACCGGAATAAGTTTATGAATGCCCTTTACATTTTAATGAATACATCATGCAACACTCACTGCAGAAAAATTCATATGCCCCACCCAGCATTTACCCTGTATTTGACTGGTGGTAGATACCAATTTCATTCCCTTGGCATATCTCAAGCCTTTTCTGAGAAGAAATCATACTTTTATCCCAGTAAGAGTCTTTTCTCTTTATTCTCATGCAAAATACCGAATGTCTCAGTATTCCTTGCAGAGATTTGTCTCTTTGTTGTAACCCAGCACCAACTTAAGAGCTGAAAAATAAAAAAAAACTTTAGGCCATTGCAAATCTGCCATGCTCATCACATCGTCATTATGTACTAATTTTGTGTCCTGTTCTCCTATCTCCTATGTTCGGTCACAGTACTGTTTTCCAAAGTGTTTGATGCCTCTTTTCTGTCTCAGAATTAGGGATCAACTTTGACCACATCTGGCAAAAGACTCTGACGGTGCTCCATCCTCTGAAAGTAGCAGACGGCAGCATCATGAACGAGACAGACCTGGCTGGCCCCATGGTCTTCTGTTTGGCCTTCGGAGCAACACTTCTCCTGGTAAATTATTTGGTTAATGTTGGCACTAACACACACACATACCTGTACATCTGTTCACATGCAGGTGTGTGGATGAAATTTTTTTTATTTGTTTTTTTTTTGTCATTAACAGTCAGGTAAGATCCAGTTTGGCTATGTGTATGGTATCAGCGCAATCGGCTGTCTCGGCATGTACTGCCTGCTCAACCTAATGAGTATGACGGGTGTCTCCTTCGGCTGTGTGGCCAGCGTGCTGGGATACTGTCTCCTCCCAATGATCCTCCTCTCCAGCTTCGGAGTCCTCTTCTCTTTACAGTGAGTAACCAGGAAAACATTTTGGTTGAATTATTTCAACATAACATATGAATGAAGCAAAGGGTTTTTAATAGTTAATAGACCACAATATATGACACTGTCTCTTGGAAAACTTCCTCAAATGGGTGTTAAATGGTGTGATGTTGAGAATGCAAGGTCACTATGATTAGATGAAAAACATCTCTCTAAAATGTTTGACTTTCATGCATCTAGTGTTTTACATTTCCCAGACAAGAAATTTGTTCTGGTTTCTGGTTAAAACGTGACATTTTTTGATGTTCAATAGAAGTTTCACATATAGCTGTACATTTAATAAAACCTTATTGACTTCCTGCTTCCTCCTTGTCCACTTTAGGGGCATGTTGGGAGTTATACTAACAGCAGCAATCATTGGCTGGTGCAGTTTCTCAGCCTCAAAGATCTTCATCTCAGCGTTGGCCATGGATGGGCAGCAGCTGTTGGTTGCTTACCCCTGCGCTCTCCTATACGGGGTCTTTGCTCTCATCTCTGTCTTCTAAAAACATAATTGGGTAACAGTTTAAAATAACTGCTCCTCAGTTTCTGTAATTTCAGTCTAATCATCGTCAGTGTAAGTTGATAAAAATATTGGCTAATCAGACTGTTATTGCAGAAAAAATTGAGAGCTTCTGTCAAAAATGGCACCAAGTTGTTTTTTTGTTTTTGTTTTGTTTCTTTAATAAGCCTCCAACTTCACTACATTCTGACTCGACCATCTGCAAGCTGGAGCTTATTGTCTCACTCATGTCTTCTCCCCTCATACATCTTAAAAGAGAGGACTGTTAGGGAGAGTTAAAAAAACCCTCCTATGGACAGTGTTGAGCCTTAAACTCCCTCCCACATGGTCTTTTGGTATTAAGGACATAAAGGGGACGGACGCGAGCACCTGGTTGATACAATGGACCCCAAGCAGACACAGATGGCAGAAGGTTCTCAGTTTCCAAGAAGGACCAATAACCAATCTACCACTAACGCAGCAGCCAAACTTGGAGCCAGTGAAAACACCCTGTGTCATGATTTTTGCAAAAGCTGCTGTTAGCCCTTTTGTGGCAAACACCTATAGATTCTGCAACTGCAAGACTTTGGGAATCACCTGTTTTCTTCTGCAAAAGAACAGTATCTCACTCTGCTTTTCTACCCATAAAAGGCAGGGGAAAATTGAGGGTTCTCCTCAATATTCTTTTCCCCAGGACTGAGGAGCCATAAATTTCATCATTTGCTTCGTACAGCAGCAATATGATCTTAAATGTAAAAACAGCAGCTCTGCTATATCTTATTATGTAATGTTTTATTGTATTCCCTTGAAATTCATTTGCGGTAATGCCTTTCAAGAAGACAAAAATACAGTTTGCACAAAGCATTGTCTTTCTTTTTCAAAACCAAACAAATAAATCTAATTAGATATAGAGAATTAATAGTTTAAGAGAGATGCTGAATATTTCTAAGTACAGGCATCTCTGTAATGGTTGTGGCTATAGTTTGCATTCTTTGCATTTCTTTAGTCTTTATTTTAAAGTCAAATCACTTTGTATGCTTTGTTGTGTCATCTGTTCATGTCTTCTCATGCACATTAAAGTTGTCTTTGAAGGTTTTCAGCCTTGTGATACTGAAGGTAGATTCTATGGTCAAGCAGATAATTGTTATAAGTGGTGTAACCTCTATTAAAAAGAGACTGAAACAGGGATTGGATTTGGCCTGTGGACTTATAACTTGCTGCTGTGTGTCAGAAGAAAGTCCAGTGAGCACTGTAAGAAGCAGGTGTATGATACATATTAACAGTTTTCATCAACCTGGGGAGATTTTTTTTTCTCAGCTAGTTCAAAGGAAACAATCTGCATTTCATTTTTATGGCTTCTTAGATCTGTAAGACTTCAAGGTTTAAAACCAGGTTTGTAAATGAGTGCAGACATTTGTCTGTGGGTATGTTTGCACTTCTAGTGCTAAAACTTGGTCAGGTGAGGGCAGCATTAACCACATCACCTCTCCTACTTCAACCCCGATACTCCTTCCAGCTCTGAAGCCTCTCATGTTCAGGATGAGTTGGGATCGAGTGATTTCTAAACTTTCCAAGCAATTTAAGGCAACTTTTTACATTTTTCTGTCAAAAGTTTTTGTCTGTTTCACTAGGAAGTTACTGATATGATATCCTTCATTTCCTGGTAAACAATGCATGTGCAGCACACTCAGAGGCCAACATTAAAATACTAAAACTTAAGAATAAGTCAGTAACATGATTCTACATTTATGGTTATGATGCAACAGCAGGATCAGGTTTTAAAGAAAACTTCCTGATATTACTGATAATCACAGACCAGACTTCTGCAGCGATTATTGTTGGAAGTTTGTTCATTTTGTTATCTGGCCTGCAGAAACCACTTGCCCTGTTTGACAGAATAAAAACCATAACTCCTAACTGTTCATGCTGTGTGGAGATTTGTCAACCTACAGTAGGACCACGTTGATTAACGTTCTTATTGTAAGTAAAACTTTAAAATGCAGGAGCCCCCTAATCTAAACAGAAGGTTGACAGGATGAAATACAGAGTTCTGTGGTAAGAACACAGTACCGGTGGTTTTTTTTCTTCTCCCTTCTGGATTTTTCTTTGCAATAACATACACATAACACATACACATGAGGCCCCTTAAATGGACGATAACCCACTTAGGAGGAATGAATAATTCAAAAATTAAAATGGAGTGCTTTTTCTATTCCAACGAACTCAACATCAAGGAGATACTTTGCATTTCAAGTAAATCTAACAGGAGCAGTCTTCTCTCACAGGCCGCACTCTCTTACGGCCAAGTGTTTATATATGCATCTTCTGTATGTATAATCTCTTCTTGTACATAGATTTAAGAAGAAAGAGAAATCAGCCTGTATTTTAATGCCGATTTCATTCCTTTTATGTATGAAAGTGTTTAGCTTTGCACTTTCGTAAGCATTGGTTTGGTTTTCCATCTAAATAAAACATTGCTTGTATACACCACGAATAGCTTTTTTTCTAACTAATTTCCTTTACACACACATGAACACACCAGCAAGGTTTGGAGGGCTTGAAATTATCTTGCACTTTATGCGTCATCTCAGCTGTGGGGATCTTAGAACCAACTGAAAGCGTTGTGAGTAGCACAGAAGTGAGAAGGATGTTGACATTCACACTTCATTGGTGTATGTATATACAGTTTCTGGTTTCAGTCAGGGGTTTGCAGTCGGGTCTCAATATCTCGCATCTGGATTCACTCAGAGCCATCTCACATTCTCACATTTCCCCTCTCGGGCCAAGAAAAGGAATTCATTCCAAAATTCCATGTTTTTCCTTTAAAGGGATCCTATTTAAACTTCTCCACCATCTGACTGTCCTGACTGTAGGGTTCACAAAATTTTTAGTGGGTGTTTAAGTGAGAACTAACACCTCAGATAGGTTTATTTAATACATTCCAGGGAAGGAAGATAGTGTGAATCATTCCCTGTGCAAAATAGTTCTGGACTATTGAATGCTTAAACGCAATTTAAGCATTGTATTGTACTTAAAAATATTTGATTAGTCATGTCTAATGTTTTCAATATCAGCTAATGAGGTTTGGAAAGAAAGAAAAGACTGCACTCTGGATAAAAACAAGTTACATATTAACAGGATGTGACATCATCCAGGATGAGTTTCAATTTGTTTGCCTCTGAAATGATGAAACAATCCGGTGCAAACTGGTTTAACAGACAACAGCTAAATAATTCATGGAAACGGACAGGTTGTTCTCAGAGACATTGTAGTCAAAAAAGTGTCTTCCTACCTTAATATTCTCTTACGTTGAGATAAAGATCTTTAAGGCTGAGAAAAGGCACTCAGCTGTATCAAGAGAAGAAGTTTCTATCTTTCAGAAAGTGAGCTAACTTAAAATAACTGGACATTTGTGGGGACCTGGCTCAAATATATAGAAAGTAACTTCTGCCTCTAGGGGTCTCTCTATCAAAACAGTAAAATAAAAGATAGTTTGATCACATTGTCAAGTGGTGTGGGGCCATTAAACTGCCACAAGTACAGATGAAAATCTGCCTGACTGACTCAGGCAGAAATACTTTCTGATGAGCTCATGTACAAAAGTTTTATTCATTTTCTTTTTTAGTCACAATAGCCAACTTCCTTCCTCACTATCTGACTGGTGTCACACTGGAACTTTGTGACAGGAAACAAAATGAAATGCACTGCTGCCTTGAATAAAACTACAGTTTTGAATTTGGATGTTATTTGAAACACTTGAGGTAACGGTTGTACACAACTGAACAAAATACACAACAAACACTTAATAAGTTTTTATCTTCTTTACTTTAATTGCTACATATTGGGAGTTGAAGCCATTTTTAGCCAACATGTTATCCTTTCAGTCAGATTTATGATGTATTCAAAAACATACTGGACCATGCACTGTTTGTTTATGCATTGCTTTGCCTTGCACAATTTTCAGAATTACCCCCAGTATCATGTAAACAGAAAGCTGTACTGCTAAATGTGTAAAACAAACAAAAACTTACATAACAGGAATTTCAAATGGTCTATAAATCAAATTAATCTTTCATATAGAACTTCATGTTAAGATTTAAAGGCTTGTTTTTGCACCTATTGCTCCATGTTAGTATTTTATCATTTCATGGGGCCGATGTGGCTCCAGAATGTGCTGAATGTGCTGCTGTGAGCCAGACTTAAGCAGCTGCAAGACCTCTTATCCACAATGTTTTAACAATATTGCCACTGAAACATGAGTTAGTTATGTTCCACTTAGGCGGGTTTAACAGACTTGACGGTTTGTACCTTTCCATTTATAGCAAGCGATGAGTCAATTATTCTTTAGTTGTGATCACAGCACAGATTAAAATAGCAAAAGAAGACGGAATAATAGAAGCAGGAAGCCAGAACCCAAAATAAGTTGACTCTTTCCTTCATTCATTTCTCTACCTGGAGTTTTAACTGTACAAGAAGTTTAAAGTTCTTGATTAGTGCCAGATGGCTGTTTAAAAAAAAAAAAAAACCAAAGTTGGCCCTAATGCATATGTGAGAGAGGAGCTGTGTCTTCCTGTTTTTCATCACCTCCTGCAACATTTACACCCAGGCACCTGCAGATGGCAGTGTTGAGTTAAATACCATCTGTCCTCTTGGCGTACTGGGTTTGTTTTTGCTGCGTTCACTGTCTGCAGCCTGTGAACTTTTCCCCTGGAGCAATGACTACATCCCCACTGCTTTTTTTTTTTTTTTTAAACTTCCTTTCAGTCATTATCAGGAAATTTATGGCTCGCTCTGGAACATATCAGCATCTAAGAGGAGCTTCGGGCCGACCCACCCAGCTCACCGCTCAGACGATTTGTGGGTTGTTTGTTTACACATTTGTTTGGTTAACTCTGTGTTAGTTGCTGAGTTTGTTGGCCGACTGCTTATCTTACATAACATGGCGGAACATGCCATTAAGTGAACAGATTAATTTCAGTGCTTTAAAAGTATCCTGAATGCTCATACTGTAGTTTTACCATGGGTGAGCCCTGAGAAATCCCCACCAGCCCTTAATTTCATCCCGGTAAACACCTATTGCATGCTATAACATCATTTGTGTTAAACACAGAGCACTGAAGTAAGAGGAGTGATGAAACTGCAATACAAGAAATACTGCTGAGGGGTATGAAACACTTTAATTTTACGCCTTTAAAAAATGATTTATATTAATATTAGTCATCTCTGCAATAGCTGTAATATCTTATTGCCTTCTCCTTCCTGCTACCACTGTTCTTCTCATTACTGCTGCTTAATATGTCAATTATTAACACTGCAGTTGACCAAAAATCACCCTCATCATCACCTACAAGCTGTTTAAGGATAGCTGACTAGTTGACTGGTCTGCTCATATCAGGGGAATAAGGGCCATCGTACCATTATGTTATCTAATGGAGGATAATCTCACCTCCATCTGGCCGGCCTGAGCCTCAGTCTGTTCTGCCCAGCAAGCTGGCCCGCCTGACTGGTGAGTAGCAGCTAATGAAGGAACCGTCTCCTGCCCTGCTAGAAAGAAATACATGGAGCGAGACAAGCTGTGGAGACGGAGACGGGGAGAGGGAGAGGAGGGGAAAAATGGCAGGACTTGCGCTAAAAGACCAAAAAAAAAGGACAAAAACAGAAGCTAATTAATTTTGTTGCAAAAAAGGTTAAAAAAACATTTTTAAATAAACTACACTAGAAAATGTTTCCCATAATGAAGTGTGATTCTGGTGTGAGAAGGTTACAGAGCTTTACGTCTTCATTAAAATGCACTCTCACAGCATCCAAATAAACCACAATATAATGGTGTACATGTAACTAGTTTCTCAGAGTGCTACCAGTCCTACATTTTACTTTAAGCAGTGCAATTCATTTTTTATGACATTTTGCATCATATTTTTAATGTAGGCTCATACAGTAATCATGAGCTTATATAACATTACGTAATGTCAGTCTCTTATTAAAATACAACAACAATATGCATTTCTATTTACTATAGCATTAAATTACTTTGTAGAACGGCACAGTTTTCTGTTCCAATGTTATTATACCATCTCATTATCACAACATGCATTCTTATCAGCTGGCTGGTGTTTATTTCCCTTCCATTATACACTTTTTAATGTGATTTTTATGGCAAACGTATTTACAGCCAGGTCTATATATCCACATTATTGGATTAAAAAAAAGTTTTAAACTCTATTAAAAGCATGCATATAACATCAGTAGTGAGGGCTTGAAAATGCACTTGTCAATATTGGTTATATGACTCCCTTTGTTTAATGTAAAAGATCTCATTTGTATAAATAAACCCAGATTTATAACCCAACTCTGTACTGTCCCACAGTCACACAAGGCTTTCAGTCTCACTTTCCTCTCTCTATGTGTTTCCTTAGACTCTGCTCTTATCAGTCTTGTTTACAGACAGGTGTTGTGTTTTTGAGCTTGTTTCTTTGCATTTTAGTGACCAAACACTGATAAATGCAGCTGTTTCACTGTTCTAGGGAAAGAAACAACAAAACTTTAATAAAATACAAAGGAGAACAGTTAGCATGTGCAGTGAGACTCTGGATGAAAATAAATTCTCTGACTTCCTGTATGAGTTGAATGTACCTGCAATTTTTATGACATTTGTCATTCTTAGTCATAACATAAAGAAATGCAATACAAAAAGACAGAAATTTCCATTTGTATTGTCTAATTTTTACACACTCACAAAATGGGATTACTTTCAGACACTTTAACAAAATAAAAATTAACATTTCAAACATCATCGTGAGAGGAGTGAAGCAAACGTGGTGCATTTCACCTTCAGACATGTTTTATTCTATTCTTTAAAAATTACTGTGATGTGTCCTAATTATTTTGTGGAAGGTGAGGAGGTGTTTCTGTTTTTGAAATTACATACAGCAGCAGCTGCAGCTGGATAGAATAATAGGTGTGTACGCATGGCGCTCCAGAAGCCTCAGAGCAATGAGGCTGATTAGGATGTTATCTTCACTGAGGGAGCAGACGAGCGACAGGTGGAAATGTAACGATTGGTATTCAGCAACGCAGCGCCGCCTTTTAATGCATCTGCAAAGCCAACAGCACATGAATATTCACCGAGCAACTGTTAGCACAGCACTGAGTGTGATTTGCCCCTGCACCTCATTAGGCTAATTGTCCCCCCTTATTGCACTGCGGACTCTTCTAACAGTTGATTCAGAACTCAATGAACTAACGCAAACACTGCAAGGGACGAGCAGCAGAGTCCAGCTGAGGGAACCTGCGTGTGTGTGTGTGCCTGAATGCATGCTCATGTGTATTCATGGGTGGGTGTGCATGTATTGTGTGTGCAGGTACTGTTGCACAAGCATAACATTTAATGTATGTGCCACTGTGTGTACATACAGTTTGTGTGCTTCTGCCAGGCTGCATAAAGGAAATAATGATGCTCAGCTTCACAGATCACTTCAAAAGATGTTGATCTTAAACTAATAAGTGCATAAACTAAATCAAGATACGTATGCACACACAGGCACAAAGATGCACATATATTACACATAATCCGTCCGTGCTTTTCCACATGCGCACACAGATGAACAGACAAATGTACACGAGCATTTGCAGAAATGCGCACAAGAGGGTTCTATAAGCGTGGCAATGAGGGTCATGCCACACTGATTTCAGATCATTAATGTGCAGTTGCTTGAGCTGCACACTGCCACTGACTGTAGCCGACCATTGTGTTAATAAAACTACAGTTACACCCTATGTTGTTTTCATATATGGGGGTTAAAGCACAAAAAAACCTCCATCTGTAAAATGTGAAAAGAGGAACAATTATATTCCATAAGTGACAGTAGAGAAATGGTGCAGCTGTTTCCTCTGCAGACCAACTCTTCACAGTTTAGAGCAAATCAGACTGCAAAGTAAATGGATGTTGCCTGGAAGTCCTTTTCACAGCAAACAGTATGACGTGTCATGACAGGAAAAACAGACATGTATAATTTTATTAATGGCTGCATTTAGTTAAGGTGTTCCAGGGCACTGGCATTATGACTCACTGGCATGGCGTTCTGGGACATTTAAATGGAATGGAGTCTTCTTAAATGTTATTGCTTTGACATGTGTTTTTCCTACCATGACACGTCGAAATGTCTGTCGTTAAAAAAAAAGGTCCCATCTGAAAAGGGAATCTTTCAGCACAATGGTAGAGGGAGAGAGAAAGTTAAAGTTAGAGTTAAACATTTTAAAAATCAAGCAGTAACACCAGTAAGATAAAAAAAATGTGAAGAGAAGATTACCATACTATTTTATGAGAAAATAAGAAAAAAATGTTGAAGGTAGCACAATATACACAAAAAAACCTTGCAGAGTCATTATTTTTAATGATTTGCCACAACTTATCTGAACAGAAAAATACAAAATCAACAAGTGCAAAAATAGTTTCTCATAAAATGCTTTGGCTTCCTTATTCTGTGAGCACAGTGTTTACCTGATTCCAGAGGTACACTATATCACTTTTTAATTGACAATTTCGGTTATATTGTCAAGATGGATAAAGTTCTCTTTCTGCTGCAGTAAACATTACAAATGTAATCACAAAGATTTAGAGCACATATAAACATGTTTGCTCTTACAAACTGCTGTTCCTTGCATCGAGAGCTTTGTTTGTTTACAGGCCTGTTATAAAGTTGCATGGTTGCTTCTTTAAGGATTTACAGTACTTGAGGAATTGCAGGTTGAATATGTTGGGCTTTCATGACAGACATCATCATCATCATGTCCAATTTTCAGGTGTTCAGTCTGCTGTCTGAGGGAGAAATTAAAGTGCATCAGAATTAATTTCTAAGACACAATTCAACTATTGGTAAGGAATACTTGATTCACACAATGTGTGTATGCCTGTTTGTTCCTACTCCACCAAAGGCGCTTTTCATGAGCAAAAAAGAGCCATTAAGATATTATTTTGAAAAGATTATTTACTTTTAGATGGAAATCAAAAACCCCAACAGAAGAATAAAGACAGATGAGCAACATGCAGAGTAAAGCAAGCAGCTTCTGGTGGATGACAAAAGAATAATTGAAGTACATTATTACATAATTTGTATAATACAGCTGTTATACATAGTGCTATGAATTCAGTATGAATTGCAATAATTCCCTTGTCATAACAGACTCGGCAGTGTTTTCTATTTAACCTCTCGTTTATCTGCCTGAATGTTTCATAACAGGATTTAACTGTTCACTGTCTACAATGAAATTCTTTGCATCTTCACATTAAAGCGACCACAAAGACTGGAAACCCATCTGTTCTTGCTGGGGGCCTTCTTATTCAATATGCATGACATAAGCATAATAATTTAGAACATCAGCTTTCCACAGCAAGCAGCAACTCAGCTGACATCATTCCACATTGTGCTTTCATTAGTAGAAATGTGACTCATCATTTATTTTTCATTCTTGGTTTTTCCCCTAACTTTTGCCTACGTCTTCATGAATATGAGAAATTGAATTGAATAAAAATCAGTCAGAACAACCCACAAAATGTCAAACAGGGGTGCCAAAATAAATGATGATGACTTGCATTGTGTGTAATAACAATAGGTATTTTTTATTCTATGAATTTTATCTAATTCTAAGTTTGAGAATTAATAACACACATAAAAATGCACCTGGCTGTGTATATTTTGCAGGTAATAAACTCCCATTAAAACAAATTTGCATTGCTCATCCATATTTTAGGTGGTTAAGCCACAAATGTTGGCATTATTTAGCTTGTGACTCTTTTTTCTTGCGGTACACCATGTAATGAAATATAAATTTACTCAATCATTTTGCCTTCTTATTTATTAATGAAACCTATTGCCTCCTATTTATAGACATGGTTGTGTTTCTCTGTAAATTATGCAACAGCCCCATAACATTACAGCTGAACAATCAAAATCTTTGATGTATTCATAAGGACAGAAATGAAATATGCTGAACTGGCTCCCCTGTAAGGTTTTACAAGCTTTACAAGCTTTAATATATTTTTATGTATATACAATACATCATAGCATACTGTAGTGTTCCTTATCTAGATTACAATGAAGCACTGGTGTATGGTGGTATGAGGCTTATTTTTATCAACTAAGGCACAATACATGTGGTATTATAAAGCTTTTGATACCATGTAGCACAAAGCACACAAGAAGAGCATTGTAAACATGGTTTTCAGAGAGTGTATACTCCATGTTTTGTATGTATATTTCATGTTGCACAGCAGTAAATACTAATAATAGAATATAGGTTTTTCTATCCTCCTAATAAATGACCTTTTTTCCAAGCAATAAAATAAATAATATTTTTCCAGTATTCTTTATTCTAACAATTTTGTTCCAGCCTTTCCATTATACAGCAGTCAGATTTATTCCATACTGCTCAGTGGGCTAAGGATAACATCATAATTATTTCAGGAGTCATCAGCTCTGTAGTTAAAAGTAGCACATGCAACGGCAGCCGCAGTAGTTTGAGCCACTCCTTCCTCCCTCCAGGAACCTGGAAGTAATTGGCAGCACGTCAGAGAGCTGCAGAGGGATCTATGGACCTCATTGCAACTCAAAGAGAAGAACTGAAGCAGAAGGAAAGAATCCTGACAGAGCCTTGTATGACCTTATGGCTTTTCCTTATTTATAGAACGGAGGGTGACAAATTTTGACACGCTGGACCAAGACACAAGGCGAGCCAGAGAGAGAAAAGACGGAATAAGTAAGATATAGAGAGGGAAAAAAATCCAGCCTGTGCATACTGAAAAAAAGACATTTAAAATAATTTTTAAACATTAAATAGATCCTTAAAAAAACAGCACTTGTAGAGTAGCTGAGTATCACTGCAGCAAGGTCCAGCTTTCATAGATAGTCCAGTCACTGCTGCCTTTGACAGAAATCAATTTAGGGCATTAACAGGCCGGAGGGGGGGATACAGGATCTTTTTAAGGGAAAAGTCCCAACTGGTCACTGTGCCCTTTTTGCTATTTACCCTTATTTACCTCTACAGAATGTTTATAAAGCCTTATCTTACAAGTCATTGCACTGGAGTGCTAAGTCCAGAGTCAGTTAAATCTTGTTGGCACATTATGCAAATACCCCTTAACACCTTTAATGAACATGTGTCTCATGTCCAGACCGTTATTATTTGCCTCTCTAATTCCTGAAAACCCCATAGTAAAATATTTACAGCTAACAAGCTTGTGTTAGCCTTTTTTTCCCAGTATGGCACTGACACTGACACTGAAAACTAAGACACTGAAAACTGGACAGCCAGCGAATGTTTGTGCTCTGTTGTTCTGCATATCCTGCACATGAATGATGAGTTTTCATAATGTAGTGGAAACATGCCACTGTGCAGGAATTCAGGCTACTGTGCAACTCTTTTCAGACAAAGAGTCCATTAATAGACTTGTTTCTCTCATCGGTTGACTTTTTCTGATGAATTGGTGGTTCGCCGTTGGATAGAAATCTGTGAATGTGAGCATAAAATGTGTATGCACAGTATTTATACAATATATATTAGACCCAAATGCACTCACAGATTTGCCCTCTGTTGCACACTCACTGATTAGCTCAATGGCACAAATAAAATAAGCCCACAGCGAGTTATTCTTCTCCCTGCATTCCACTCAACCTGTGAGAAACTGTGCAAGGTCACTAATTATTGTTGAGAGACTGTGCTGAATAAATCACTGATGTTTAGTGAGTTATATAATGTACTAAATTGCAAACTATACCTTCTGTGCAGCAAGCTACAAGCTTTTCAGGGTTCTTGGCAAGTAATGTGGGAATGGTTTTTCTTTTAGCTTTGTGACATGGGTATAAGCGACACATTTATTGTTTTACCACCACCTTTTTACTGCCATAGTGTAGCTCATAATCTGTTAATGGTAGTTTAAACTGCAAATGAAACAATTTTTGTGCCATCTAAAGACAGCACGGTTAGAAACTTATATAACTGGATAGTAAAGCGAAAGTACTTCATCGCACAAAGCTGTGAGGCACTCGTACTTCTATTGGCAGCTGAATTTCAATGTCAGTAGAATTAAATAGAAAAATAAAAATTCAGCTTTTCAAAAATAGCCTGAAACTAATTAGCTTGCAGGTAGCTTGTCATACAGTTCACTGGTAGTCATACATACAATACAAAAGTATTTTCTGTGGCAACTCTGACATATTGTATGACACATGCAAATATTATTATCGTTTTGTCTTGGTAACGTTATGGAATATTCAAATTATAACCCTGTATATACAGACTTAAAGTAAACACAGTTTATGAGTAATATATAGGCTTTAGGCAGCAGTGAGACGAGACACATGGCACATTGTACTGAGCTGGTATCCTTCAGTTTAAGTGCACAAAGTTGAACATTAGTTGTAGAAAACCACTTAGAAATATATCTATATTTTTTTACTCGACTTGACTTACTTTACTTACTTTACTTAATTGACTTAAGGCACTTTCAGATCCAACTGCTTTGTTCTTTTTAAACCTTCATCTCGTTCATCTTGTTCGTTCTGGTTCAAAAAATATAACTAACAAAAAAAATTCCTTTGTTGTAGCTGCATCGTTGTATAGACATTTGTTTGCTTTTCGAAGTGGGACAAGAAACCATCATTGACAACTGGAATGCCATAGAAGAAAGAAGAGAAGAATGCTGCTTTCATGCAACTGCTTTTTTTCCTCTGTGGTCAATGCCACCACTGTCCAGAGGATGATCTGGATGCAGGAATGTTGTGGAGATTAGTGAGAGAATAGTGATGGGACCTTTAAGGATGAGGATTGGTTGAAAACCTACATGTGAGCCATCGAATTTTAGATTTGTAACCAGTGTTTTCCAGAAAAGAAATTCATTTGCTTCAGCTTACAGAAGGTCCTGGTAACTATTTGATATCCTGCGGCAGGGTTTTTTTTTATTCATGCAAATATTGTTTTTTGTCACTGTTACTGTTTCAGTGTGCAGTGTGCCTTAATAGTCTGTTAAGCATAATGGTAGAAACCGTTCTTCAAAAACGTTCCTCAGAAGAAAATAGGTCTCAGTTGAACCTCAATCATATATCAAAAACCTCCTTCAAAACTCTTATTTTCAAGAATGTAACGAATATAAGATGAAACCTTCAATTCTTATATGTGTAACTTGCTCTTGATACTTATCATAATGCACTGACTGTTTCACTTCCTCATTATTACCCCTGTCTCTCTCACTGCTCTCTCCTCACAGTACTGTACAGGCAGTGCCTGTCTTTGTCTTCAGCAATGCTAACATGATGCAAAGCTTAATAGCAAATTAGATCATTGTGCTCTGATTGTTAGGACACTAATCAGCCAGAGCAGAGAACCACCGCCTCTCCAAGAGCAAAGTAAGCTATTACATATTATGATGCAAAGGGCGATGAACAGTAGACCACATGATGTATTATCACCAGTAAAACTGATAAAGTCTCTTTTATTGTGCTTTTCATCAGACTTTATGGAGGGAAGTCTAGTTCATGGTTGAGAAAAACAAATTCAGGGCACTACTACACTCACACATGACTTACTGTATTTGTTGTCACATACAGTATATCCAGTTCAGCCTTATACAGCCAGGCAGGCTATTTAAGAAGCCAAGGCCCTGCCAAGTATTTTGCTCTTCCATGCTGTGCTGCTGCTAAGCTAATTCTGCTGTAACACTCCAGCAAAAAGCTGCTGCTGCTGCTGATACTGAATACTTGTTGCATTTCATAAGCAAGCTCATCTGCCAACAGTCTGATGTTGTTGCTTCAGAAGGGCTTTGTGGAAAAATAGTCTCGCACATGCTCAACAACTATATTTGTCGTATCAGCTGTCTGCTTCAGCCCAGCGATGTGAAGCACAGATTTCCTGTTCTGCTGTGGGCAGTTTGGGACCGCAGTGACAAGGTTTTTTTTTGTTTTTTTTTTTCCTTTGCTGAGTTGCTTGGGACAAATACTTCACTTTTAACAATCTGTCAGTGTTTTTGTTTGGTGTTTTGATGGAAAAGAAGAACATTCTTTATTGTCAAACACAATCGCACTCAGTACAACGCAGAGAAATATGTTCTCTGTATTTAGCCTATCCCAGAGGAGCAGTGGGCTGCCTCTGTGCAGCACCCGGGGACCAACTACAGCTCGAAAACCAGCGTGTCGGTCATGAGCTCTGACAGGAAAATTGACCTAATATGCATGTTTTTGTCCCATTATGCACGTTGTGAATCACTGTCTTGTAGTTGTTGTTTGTGTTGTGTGCTTGGCAATAGCTGTGGTAAAAATAAGCTACTGCTGACTGTATTATGTTGCTTATTGGACAGCCTTAGTGTCTGCTGCCTCTTGGCTCCTGTGCCGCTGCTGTTAACCTACGTCCTGTATTTACATTGGTAATAAAGTCTTATATTTATAGCTGCTGAGGTTACCCTCTCCTTGATTTTACTGAAAAATTAAATAAACTAATGTGAGGTATTATATGTAATATTGGCTGATATGTGTTATTTTCTTTTAAGATTTATTTTCACATAGTTGATGCTATTTCTATCAGAAGGGTGGAAATATTATAGACAACCTCAGTGTCCTCTTTAAAACCCCTTTACAGACTAATTTTTACAATGATGACAACATTTTTTATTATTTTTTATTTATTAATTTATCACTGTTTCAATTCTATTTGATAATAACACTGTATATTTTCTGTCTATAAACAATAAAAGATGCTATTAAAGGGCTTCTTTTTTTAATTAATAGTTATCTAAACATGACTGTAATTTTACTTAAACTGAAAACTGGAGTCACTTTTGTCACATATAAGAGAGATAAACACATTCACACTCCAAGTGATACAGCAATCCATAATAAGATGCTGTCTGTAAATGTACACATTGTGCATTCTACATAATAACTTAAGGCTAGGCTGTGTAGTTGTATATATTTTTCAAAACACACATTTATTATGAATATTTCCATATCTCTTGTGTAAATGGTTGCTTGGAATGACCAGATCAGACACAAAGACCTCAAATATAAACACTTTACATATTGATGCTGTATTCACATAATTCTTTCAAAACCTTCTTTCTGTTAATATTTGAACTAAGCATGACAACATCTTCCCTGTATACTGACCACTCAGATTAGAAGCGGTCATCCTTCTATCTTGGGGAAAATTGTGCAACACATCCTTCATAATAGCTGTGTCCAACTTGGAGTAGGCATGGGAACATTCTCTCTTGCTGCATCCTAATGGCAGATTAAAACACCATGGGTCTAATTGATGCTAATTGACACATCTAATTACTCCTCCTAGATAAACAAGCTTCTCATTAGTGCTGCAATTAGCCAGGTAATGAAACCCTTGTTTTTGGATGACTTCTCAATGTCATAAATGATAAAAGGGAAGGGACAGATCAAGATAAAATACTTAGGAAACAGGGACATCAAAGAGACAACAGAGGGCACATGAGGAAAATGTCATCCCTCAGCTCAACAGCCAGGACAAATATTGGCATTGTATCTTTCTGGAAACCATTGATATGTACAATGCTAACTTTTTATTCTGGCGATTGAATTACTTTTTAATTAAGTGATGACACTGTGGTTAAGGTCTACTAAGGTTTAGGCAAATAAAACAGTTGGCTAAGGTTAAAAAAGATTATTTTTTGGTCTAAAATACATGGTTTTGTCACCATAAATAAAGCTGAAAAATGTCTTGACATCTCATTAAAAACACCCAGTTTTGTCACAGCAAACATGTTAAATTGTCCTGATGTGTCATCAAAAAATTCTTAGTTTTTATTGCTATAAACATAGCTGGAAAATATCCTGGTGTTTTGTTAAAAGTTTACTTGTTTTCTTGCCAAATGGTCTGCTACTTTAATTTCAAAGCACAAGTGCTAATTCAGACTAAAGTTAATCTTCAATTAAATTTCAAAACAATAAATTGTGTCTGTATTTGATAAGAATGATATAATCTCTCCCTGCAGATATTCTGCCTCTGACAAGAACTATAGCAAAGTCCAAAGTCATATCAGCGAGCCTTTTTTAGTTAGTTAGTTTGTTTTTTTGGCACAATTATGACCTGACTGCTTGTGATGTGCACCCAGGCAGGCAATATGCAGTCTGACCAGTTCTTTTAATGTGACTGTTTCATTTCTTTGTATCATTAGCTGAGATTGATTTCAGCTTGTTCTTGCCCTCATTATTCTCCCACTTGGAAAGACATTGATTTGGTTGGACTATGCCTGAGTCCTCCATCTTAGCGAAGTCTTCAATGTCTTTTTTTGTCTCTGCGCTCACAGATCATTGACCTGAGAGGGCACAGCAGAGAAATGTGTAACATCTGTTATCACTCAGAGATAAAAGAAAATAAAAAAATGTACAAGACCTTATCTCTGAATGCCAAGTTGATAATTAAGCTAAACTGCAGTAACCAGCAGGTAAACAATGTCATTTTTGTTATTCAAAGTCTGACATTTTTCACTCTGAAGTTCACCGTCTTATGATGCACAAGCAGAAGCAGAAGTTTTTTCCACATATAGGACATACCCAAATTTCCTCCAGTTGTAGATCTTCCATTGCTTTGTAAGCTTTTGATTCACAGGTTTTATATTAAACTTGTGAGCTGGTTTTGGAAGATCAACCTCTGGAACACATAATAGTTGTTTATTAAGCAAGTAGTTTAATTTTAAAACAGATCACATCTGAATTAAGCCTCAAGCGAGAACACAGGTGAAGTTTATTTTGAAAATTTGGAGATTCAGTGTTACATCCATCTCTATAAGAGTGGAACAAGAATTCAGAGTAAAATGTAAATCCTTTCTCAGAAATGATTCATTATAGCAGATGTGCCAACAAAATCATCTGCATGCATGAAAGCCTGAGGGGATGATTTTCTGCTCTTTTGGAAATAATCTCTTTTTTTTAAATTGTTTATTTTTATTTATTTTGTTGTTGTTTTTCGCTGGTCCAAGTACCCATGACAAGATACTTTACATTCTTTGCACTCTGCACCAGTGTTGGATTCTTGTTTTGTGATTAAAGAAACAGTTTGACCTATAAATGAATTATATGACATTTATGCCATTGATAGTTGTTGTTTGATATATACTTATATAAATATCTTTTTTTTTTCTCTACTTGTATGTGCATACATATCTTTTTTCAGGTTTGTAGTCTTTGTTTTAGCTGTCTGTTTTTTTTCTCTCTTGGAGCTGTGTGTCAATATCCTATGAAACACACATATATATTAAAACCTCATATATAAAACACACCATGTAATTCTGTGTACAGCCTGAACATTAGTGGCAGAATGATTGCATAGAAAGTCAATGCACAGTTGAAAATGTTACAACTTAAACAAAAAGTTTGTGTTTTACTTGAGGATTTATGATTAAAATCACATAGGGACAAGAAAAAACAGACACACTCCATACTTAAGGTCATTATGGGCTTTGCTAGCTAGCTTACAGCTAACCTCTGTGCAGTGATAAAATAGCTTTTTATGCTGAATAAAGAAAACAAATTCAATCAACCAGCCAAATTTACACATTTAACCTGTTCATTTTAAACACTTTACTGTAAATTGTGTCTCATTCCTCAACAACTAGAAAAGTTATTTGAGGTTTTGACTACATTATTTAGCCACACTCAAATTAAGTCATGAGACTCTTCAATAATTTTATAGTAATTAGTGCTAAAATGGGACACGTGACGTGTAGAACCTTTAAGGATCATGTGAGGATCAAGAAACAATCATTAGTGCACAGTGCAGTCAGTCTGAATGAGCAGCGTGAGGTTATTTCATCTAATACACAACATCAGATGAAATGAATGTGTGAATGTGTTGGAACAGGCGCAGTGGAGAAGCAGTTTGTTGGATGACGGAAATTGCGGTGTCAAGTTCAGTTTTGGCGGGTCGGCCTCTTTGTGACTCATCCCATCACATCTCCATCATCCCAGAGTACAGCTTTCCTGTTTGGGTGTGTGCATGTATGAGTCTGCCTATTTCTGTTACCGCCGACACCACCATCATCATCGCCGATAGCCCGTCCTTCCAGCATAAAATCGAACTGAGTCTTTGATGACTAATATATGAGATCTGCACATTTATAATACAACACATAGCAGGAACAGAGAGAGGAGAAATATCATGACGCACATGGTAAACCACAGCTTCAAAACAAAACAATAAGAGATGTTGTTGTCTCATTTCATGATTGTGTAATTTGTTTTTGTGATGGTTTTCATAAAGTTTCTTTAGAACCCCTAAAAAGTTCATGAAAGTTGTATATTACAAGTATTTCTTGAAGCCAACTCCATTACAGACATGTAACAAGAAGAAAGACGTGTATTTTTAATAAACTAAAAAGGCCTGACACATTTCTGGGTTTCTCCAGGTTTTTAGTTTATAACTTTTGAAAACACTGCTGAGATGAAGCTGTGTGATTCATTGCTGACTCATTAATAAACAAGTCATATTTCAGTTTTACCTTTATGACTTGGCGCATTGCATTTGAACACCCACCTCATTCCCTTCAATCAGTCCATCAGTTCTTTCAACTGCCTTTCATCCTCCGTGTATTAGATGTAGGCAGCGATGTGAAGAATACAATATGAAGGGAGAAGAATGAGCTTGAGTGAATGGTCAGAATAATACAAACCAACACAACAGCAGTGCTATATAAGATTTGCAGTGAGAAATGATTCAATTTTACAGGGCTGATGATTATATTTACTATCAGTCAGCTACTTCAAAATTTAACAGATGTTTAAATTAACTAAACTTACGGTTAAGTTGTAGCTGAACCTGACATTAGTGCAACTTTAGCCTAACCTTACAGAGTTACAGTGGAAATGTTAGCAAACATTTGCCTGTTAATCCAAAAGACAATAGGACCTAAAAGTTGATGAATGGAAGTCCAGTGTTTACTCCCCCCTGAGCTTTAATACCAAATCCTAAGGGGAAATTGATTCTCTGCCCCTAAATCCTGAGCCAATAACCATAAAGTTGCAGGCCATAAAGCCTGAACAAGAAGCTACAGGAGTCTGAAATGCCTGGAAGAGCAACTGCAAAGGCAGGTTTTAATTCTCTGTTTTTCTCTGTTGTCACTCGATCCATTGTTTGTATATAGTATTCCTAGCCCTAGTAACATTTAATTTACATACAGAAGATCCTTACTTTTGAAAGTTTAGAACCAACAAATTTAATGTTGTTAACAATTTATAAATAACTAAATGACCATCAAAACTGTTACTGAACACATTTCAAACTAATTAATTTACTGATGATGAACTGTACAAGCACTATTGGTTTAGTGCAACATACAGTTCATCATTCTGACACCACTTAACCTTGGTTAAATGATGAATTAGGTTGTTGTACAAGTTTATTTATTAGGAATAGCCCCTTAAGATGTGCCATCTTGTTTTCAAGGGGGTCCTAACATGAGTGCAGATGAGTTTACCCTCAAATGCATTTAATGCACGTTTGGGCACAAAATCAGCAGACCAATCAAATTGCCTCTAGGTACAAGTATCATGCTAAAAGCAAAGTATCTCCTTTGCACACACATTTCCACCTTCCTATCTCACCAAAATGGGATTTTTTTAATTGTTTATATTTCTGTTTGTTTGTTATAATTCCTGTAAACCATGTAAGCTGCAACAGACAGTCAGGGTTTTAATGATTTATGGCGTGGAGACAAATGCCTCTGGCAGAATGCAGTCGGCTCAGATCCGTTGGTCGGAAACAGTCCTGATCTTTTTTGTCGTTTTGTTGTGAAGCCTGAGGTCGATGCTCAACAACATCTGCTCACTTTTTCAGATAACATCCTGTTGCTCCTGTCTAACTGGGTACATTTTAGCATACGTTGGATGGACGTTTATTTCTACTGATGCTTGCATGTTTTGGCCTGTGTACGCATGTGTGTGTAGCACTTTGGTTGTGTAAAAAAATCATGTGTGTGTGTGTGTTTGTGTGTGTGTTTGTTCCTTTGTGTGAACACAACTCTACACTAAGCCATGTCCTCAGCACTTAGTGTATACCAACCACTTAGCACATGATAGGTCGACCCAGAAAGGTCACAACACAGCATGTATCCATGGTGACAGCTTTGCCAGTAGGAAAATGAGCTGCAAACTGAACTAAACCAGCACACAAATAAATGTGCAAAAACTAATAAACACACAAGCATATGTACACACAAACACACACACACATACACACACACACACACACATACACTGCTGTCAGGAGGGGAGGATGCTGGAGATGAAGGAGAAAACAGGAGATTGGGGAATAAGGGTTGAAGGAAAGATGGTTTAAGCTAAAGACCCTGCTGGGATCTTCTCTTCATTTTTCACTTTTGTCCTTACAAAGAGCAAAGGGAACTGCTGACATGTTTGCTTCATATCCTCATGGCTTTTTATAGACTTTGGTAATTGAAAAGATATGTCAGACATTCCTTAAAACACTCTTATTCAAAAAATAATTTCACTGCTGTTCTTTGTGATCCAAGTAACTGGCCAAGCTTAGCCATACTGTGAATGGATGATGGGACAGAGAAACTTATGTTTATCAGGTTTGCTTTTGCAATGAACATGCATCATGTGGTCATACTTACAATTAACTGCTCGGCCTCTGAGGATCACAGTTTTTAGTCCAAACATACATAAAAGCTAATATCACTGCAAAGAAAATAAGGTGTGAATCTGCTTGTAAAGTGTTTTACATTCTTTGTATCCTGCCCATGTATAGTCATTAAAACTGCAGGATTAATGGTTCACAAAGTGTTTCCCAGGGATGATGATAATTTATATAATGATTTATTTGCTCTATAAATATATCCAAGTATCTAAATGCCAGACTGTATGACCATTTATGGCAGAGGTTTAATTCTGGAGGATACTGAGACAAAATCTTATCAAATTGGGGTTTATGGTCCAATTTATATCAGTTTGGAGGCACCATTGGCAACGATCATATAAATGTGTGTCTTCTCTTCCAATAAATGTAAAGTATTCCTTTACAGATCGGAGCTCAATGCTTTAACATTTGCCCTGTTTTCTCCACTGAGTCTGAATTATAATCAATCCCTTCATATTCCCTGGAGGAGATTGTCTTCTGTTGTATGTTTTGTATCAATTTACAAGCTCATGCAGGAAACACTTTATCATAAGCCAACCAAGTCATTCTACGAGAAAACACTGTGGATCACATTTATCAGCAACAGTTGTTTTGCACTTCATTTTTCAGTTAGCAGAAGTCAAACAAGATGTACTTTTGAAACCACTTTATTTGAGCCGCACGCAAGCTTTCCACCACATCTAAACAAAATATGCAGAACAGAGCATCTGCATATGCTTTCTAAAAATGTGTCCCCTCCTCATTTTTCATGGTAGGTGTTGTGAAAAGATCGTCTTTTTATAGACCCAGTAGCTGTGAAACCTCTATAATCCATTTACATCGAACTGAGGATTTGTTACCTGATCCTGTTTCACTCATTCTCTCTTGCATAAAAGAACCAGGCAGTGTGATCTCTGTCTCTCTCCCTCTCTCTCTCTCTTTTTCTCTTTCTCTCCATCTCGCTGATCGCCAGGTGAATGAGTCATCCTATTAAATAGAACATCTGTGTGCCACATATCAGCTGCAAAAACAACAGCTGGCTTAACCCTTAAAACAAGATAAGCAAATAACCTAACAAGGGCTGCACAAATGAGACAGAATCATCAAAGTTATCAAGTTCTCTCCTGACCCTACGTTCACACACAATCTAAGCATATTTTACTAATAAAAGCTGCTCTCTTAGTAGAAACAGATGGTGACAGAAAACTAATAATCATTACTCATATTTCAGCTTATTTTTTAACAATGCCAGTTTGTTTTACTAGCAAAGCAGAGTATCTATTAATTATGTAATTGACCATTTCCAGACATACTGTCCTTATCTAATGACAAATGACAAATGACAAATGAACATGTTCCATAGTTCAGTGTTCACTGTGCATTGCATCAGATAAAACTCCTCTGAGATCTAAAACAATGTTTGTGCTGATAAGTCACATCTATTACCTTGTCTGGATTTTCTCATGCATGCTTTTCAAAACTAGTTGGTAATTCAATTCTTTCAATTGACTGTCAAGATAGCTCACCTCTGTATTCCTACTGTTATATGTATTCCAATGAGAAAATAAACATGTTTACTGCCCAGAAGAGCTTAACAGTTATGGTCTCTGCAGCTTGTCCTCTTCATTTTAACTTTATAGAGACTAAACTTATGTGAGTGATTTATTTAAAATATTTCAAGGCTAAAATTTCTTTTTTTAAGGGTTAGGGAAGCAAGGCAAGATAAAACAAGACTGAAAACAAGGCTAAAATTTCTGCATAAGTAAGGGATATGCCATTTTGAATGAAAGCAAGCTAGCATATCTTAACTAGCATATCCTCTCCAGCTCCATACTCTTTTTAAAATGTGGTCACTTTTGGCTCAAAAAAAAAATCCTTTATTTGTAAATTGTTTTCAAGACAGTGGCCACATGAATAGGAATCCTGACTGATTGCTGACACATCAGTCACATCATTTGTTTTGAGTTAGCAACTTTAGCAGCTAGCTTTCGTGGCATTAACCTCAATGCCAAAACCAACTGTTAGTTCTTTTGTGTGTGTGTGTTTGTGTGGCACAGTTTAGTCTGTTGAGACAATAACCTTTATTTGTTCAGACAAAACCTGCACTACATTAAAATAGGGGGAAAATCATGTAGAACATTTACTTCAGCCAGAATTATTGAATCTGACTGAATTCATCCCAACTTTACAACTGTTTTTTTCTAGAGTCATTTTTTTACTTTTTCTCTGTATGCAGTAATGTTTGAGTGATGGTATCTCTGTGAGATTTGTGACGTATTTTTCCATTTCTTAAGATGACTCAAGGGATTTTTTGCCCGCTAATTTTATGCTAGCAAAAACATGGAGGGAAAAAATGTAAAAGTACTGGCAGCACTTCACATGCCTTGGTTTTCTTCTCACATAGTCAGGTCCAAATAAGTGATTAGGTCAAGAAAATGCATGAAAGTATAAAGATTCAAAAAGTTTTGTAATGAATTTATGAATGATTAATTCAAAGAAAGTTAAGGTGACATCAGGCAACACTGATTCATTGCTGATCATGTGGAGCTTTAAGCTACAACCTGGCCAATCCAATGATTGGCCTGAACAGCATTTACACCCCAGTATTTTCACTGTAAATAGGCTATTTACCATTGCCACACCTGCCAACAAGAGCATATTTGATCAAAAGTGAATATTTGAGGTCATATTTATGCTTGAATGCATCACTGATAGCTGCTTAAATAAAATGATAGAAACACCAGACTGTGAGGAAAGGCAGCACATTGCAAACACACATTTAAAACTAGGTCTACATTTATTTTTCTTGTGTAATTTGTATTTACTCTGTAATTATTTTTGGGCTGAATGTAGGTCATATACTTTTAATAACATGCCAAACAGTGGTTATATTAAAATGCCTCAGTAGAATTCCAGTGAAATGACTACAAAAGACATATATGTGGATTTAAGTCCATCAAGAAAAACCAACTTGTAATTTTGGTACATTTATTCTTCAGTACATTGGATGCTGAAGTAATAATTGTCAAACATCAGTTTTTTGGAGCAGATTCTTAGAAATATCTTGACACAAACTCAAGGCTCCCTGACCTTTTCAAAAGGTCCCTTTCAGCGCACCTTTACAATTTTTTTTTTTGTCTCCATTAAACAATTCACAGTGAAGAGAAAAGAAAGAGAGAAACCAAAGAGAACATAAGGATGTAAAGAGATGTAACAACTGCTTGTGGATTATTTATGTGGCTACATTATTAAAGGCTGTTAAGGCTTGGCTTGTCCTGATTGGGTTGGAGCAAGCGCAGGCAAGCGTTTTAGAGTCCACTAGAGCAGGGACGGGCTGGAATTAAGAAATGGTCCTTGACTATTTTACCCAGCCCACTACAACCAGCCAATGGATACTCCACCAACCCCACCTCATCCTGGGTCTGTTGGGATAGGGGTTGGGGATTTGAGGAGGTAGATGAAGATACATTCTGGTGCGTAACATAGATAGTAATTAGATTGTGGATGGAGCCACAGTGACGTCACCCGTTGGTTTGTGGAGTGATGTGCTGTCTTGAAGACTTGAAAAGACTTGAAATTATGACTTTGGCCGTCTTGGTTTTTTGGAGCCAGATGTGACCATTATTAGACCAAAGGGTAGAGCTGTAGAGGATACGCATTGTTACCAGTGACTATGAAGCCCTGCAGACACCTAGAGGCTGCTGTCACTGAAAAGGGGCCATACCCTTAATTATTCATAACTTTAAGCCTTAATTCAACTAAGTGAGTCATATAAAAATTCAACCCCGCATAATAGCTGTCATTAAATTAACTGTAGAGAGAAAACCATTTTTTGTACCAGGCAATAAACATGTTTGTTTCTGCTGTAAAGTTTAACATTTTAATATTGGTGCACCATGTGCATTCACTCACATTCAGAGTCAGCCTTAACTGGCCATTTGACTAACAGCAGTTTTTTGACACATCTGTGCTGGCTTTATTTTTTAGCCCTGGAGACTCACACTTGGCGAGTAATCAAAGTGGGCAAACAGCAAATCTTTTTCACTAGATGGATCACATGTTATATAAATATATACATCTAAATAAATATAATATATCTATAATGTGGGCACTAAGATTTGATAAGGAAGAAGAATGCGTGGAATGAAAATGTTGATATCTTTGGCTCTGCTGCATCATGCCAGTTTCTTTTTTTCCTTTTTTTAAACTGTCCATCTTGAGTCCAACATTTAAGGAATGCAATGCTACATAGGCATAGTCCTATTTATAAATGACTGTGCAGATTTAAATTCAAGTGTTTTATTCTCACACAACACATTCAGTAAGCAAAAATTTAATAATGAAAGTGGCCAAAAGTACTAAAATAATAAGGTCTCCTTGACATTACCACTGATGATCACTATGCAGTTATAGATACAAATATTCTGCAGCTGTTTTTGTCATAAATTAATTTTAATGACCCTAAATGCTGCACTGAAGGGATTGACTCTAAAGCCGACTTCACCACAACAAGACCCTTATGGGAAACTGCAGTCACAGTCCCTTACTCGACACGGCTGTTTTGAATGCACATCAGTAGTGGCAGTTGCCTGTTTTCCCCCTCTGGATATTTACAATAATACAGTCAGCAGACCAGACTCATTCTTATCTTTTATGAGTTTACCTGCTCACACATTTACTGCTCTGTCTCATCCCTCAGTGGTTGTTTGTGTATTAGCCTTGTGTCACATTTGTGTATTTCTATGTTTGTGTGTGTTTTTTTACTGTAGATTAATGCTAACTTATAAATAATCATGTAGATGCAGGTGAGATTTGGTGATGAGTGTAAGAATTAAGCTTCAGGTTGCCATCATTTTCTGCAACACATAACATCAGCACAATTACACGCAACATATAGCATTTTTATTCAACACAATGCTATCCATAAAATCAAATTGAGTTTTCTGGTTCAGGAGCAGTAGAAGAAGAACAGCCTGTTCTGATGGTGAATTTAACATAACCCTTAAAAAGTTGGCTTCCTGTGCCACATTGAGCAAACACTCATTACTCGAGTTCTTCCTGAGAATGCCAGCAACAATGGGCGTCCCGTCTCACTAACTGTTACTGGCATCGTGCAGACGGGACACGCAGGGCACACTGAGAGTGAAAACCACTTCTCTTTCTTCTCATGTCACTGCCACTCTAGTCCTCTTTTGAACTATCAGTTTTTTTCCCTCTCTTTCAGTTTCGCTGTATAGCTGATTAAAAACCACACTGGCGGTGAATTCAACGGTTTTCTCATGGGGAATGTAAACAGCCCCTTTACCTCAGTTAACCTTATAAACCCGTGGCAGTGAACTCATACATCGGGTATCCTGATAAAACACTTGGAGGGCAAGTTTACAGCTCTTTTCTGCTCTGTGTGATTTTTGGAGATTTAAGAGTAGAAACCAACAAGTTTCTGTGGTTCGTCTCCACATATATTTTTAAGTATATAAAAATACTTTGCTATGGTAAATATTTTGCTTGAAAAGTTTTTGCTTCATAAAAAGTTTATTTTTGAAAAAACTTTGAAAAGGGGCTAACTTTTCTCCCTCATGTAAGTTTTTAATCTATTAATCACAGGCCTTATTTCTCACCCACCACTGTTGCTTGAACCAGGTTAACCAATGAAAGTTGCTAAAGTTAGCATCTAGGAAACATTGAGGAGATACAACTAATTTTCTGAGGCTCAAACGTGAATGGGACTTAATTGAGGAGTTTCTTTTGGACAAAAATCATCAGAGACTATTGGAAATATCAGAATGGTAAGTGTGGTTAGCATCTTTTATTTGTTAATGTTGTTTGTTAGCTTGCTAGCTTGTAATTGGCAGTGCCTGTCTCAGTGTCAGTGACTGTGCCAGTGTAAACTTTCACTCTCTTTACTGAGAAGTTCACTCTGAGCTTCAGATTTCAGGTTTCTTTTTTTTCCCCTTCAGGTGGCTTTTTAAATTGTGAGATACCAACTCTAGTTTGACTAAGTTACATTTGAATCTCAGATTTCAGGGCAGTGCACAGACATCGCCCATTTGAGTAGAGGAATGTGAAAACACCCCTCTAGCAATAAACTTTGCATAGATACAAATCGGTATAGTCAAGGTCTCATTAGAGGACATAAACATTAGAAAATTCATTTTTGAGTGGAGGGAGTCTTGAATTTACTGAACAGCACATAATCAGTGCCCACACATATGAGACAGTTAATAATATTAAACATTATCACATCTTTTAGACGCCACTTGAACATACAACCGGACTACTGTTGTAATGTTGATATATACACTTAAATTACCTCTCCTGATTTTATGAACCGAATCTTTGCAACTCCCAATTTGTCAGCAAAATGTATTTTTACCTCACTGAACCACCAAAAATCCCCTTTCCATGTGCAGAAAGAACAATGTGTCCTGAATACATTGTTGGTCAATACAGTTTAACAGAAATTTGGCTTAGTTCACTCCCACGGTAAGCACAAATTTAGTGATTGGGAACATTAAATAAGATAATTACACCAGTGCGGAGTCATGAAAGCAGATGACAAATATTTGATCATCAGGGCTGATTTTAAAGAAGATAAAAGCAAAATGCTGGCAAATCAGGCTGTGGATGGTAAAACTTGTTCATCCACTGTTTATCCACTTTGCAGACAGATAAGTTGTGTTTCTAAAGCTGATCTCTTTCAAAACCCCTATATATCATGTTTCAACTGTTCAAATCCAAAAGTTACTGTGGTCAAAGCAGATACTAAGACTGAGGACAAAACGTTTTAGGCCTCATTTTTTTTAATGCAGAGCATCAAGTTATTTTTACACAATATCAGAACATCTGTTTATCAGACATTGTGGCAGTGTGTTGTGACATGTCTGCCGCTTTGAGGAAGAAAACAAAGTCAAACAAGATGTCACCTTCTCTAAACATTTGGAAAAAATTGTGAGACACTTAGCAATTTGTGCAATGCGATCATTTTTTTAACAATATAAAAACAAGCAGCTGCTTACTAAAGAAAATCAAATCAGATTTCTTTTTAGAAATATTAATATGGAATTTTAATGACTGTTTAATATGAAACGTATTGGGCAGTTAAAACCCTGATACGACTGTGATGGATTAAAAAGAACAATGTTTTAATCTGAAACAGCAAGAAACAGCATAAAATGAACATATTCAAGTGAAGCCAAATTATCTTAAAATAGTTCTTATAGTACTTAATTAGTACATCGTTTCAATTTAAAGCCTGCTTAGACTAATTTGACTTTGACTTTGACTTAAAATTGATTTCCTGCAATTTTCAAAATATTTGTGACACTCACAGTATTCCCCTATTTGGCGTACCAAATATTTTCCACAAAACAACAAAAAACATTTGCAATTACAGCTTAATCCAGATAAGCTGGACTGAAAATTCCTGCAGGCGTTGAGCTGTATTTAAAAGCACTAAAGCACTTACATAAGCATAAGTACACTTTCTTTTGTATAGCGAGGCAGAAAGAGGAACATGAGCCAAATGCCATCCAGGAATGGTAAGTTATCATCCAGGCTTCCTGTCTGACAGAGGCAGTGTGGTTGTGTTTGACTATATAGGAAGAACAGTACAGTATGTGCCCTGATGTGAGACTAAATATGCTGAATGCACAAGCAAATCAAAGATTGGATTTTTTTTTTTTAATGAGATATACACATGTATATATTGTGTTTATTTCAAATTCTTTGTGAATTCCTCTGCTCACATTACAGTTTATTCTTAAATCTGACGTGTGGCTGACAAAATATATCATCCAGTATAAATAACAGCTCAGTACATGGATCAGTTCTCCTATGGCCTGGATTTGGGTCAAATGAGTTCCAGACTTTTTATATCAAGGCCGGACTGTGGTTTCTGCTGCTTCTGGGTTGTTTTGGCAGTTTGCACACACAAACAAAGACTTGCAGGTCACACAGTGCAATACAATTTGTTTGTAGTCCGTCTAGAAAATCTTTCTTTGCTGTGTCATTTGCATCCTTCCTTCTCTAGATTCATTGTGTAACTCAACACACACTCAAAGAAGAAATACCAAAGGGTGTGAACTGCCTGTTTGCCTGAAAAAAAGAAATCCGTCCTTCCTTTCTCTACTTCCTTCTTAAAAGAAACTCTTCCTTCCTCCCTGTGCTTCCTCCTCAACTTCTTCATGTGAGGAAAGTCCTGCTGTGTGAGTGTTAACAATGCTTTTGAGATAACGTCTGAATGTTCTAAATTAATACAGGTAACGAGATTAAAAAGATATGCTCTACACTTACCGGCACTAATATTTTAGTTCTGTTAACTTGCAATGCGGTTCCCTAATTTAGTGCAAGTTAACAGAAGACTAAGAGCAGATTCAATCATGCTAAATTATTTTTCAAGTTACTCACTCAGTTTAAATGTGATATAGTTGCTTTTTTTTGACCATCTTTCTTTGATATGAAAGTTCACTTCTGTTGTACTGTAACATTTGGCTCATGTAGTTTAATACCCTAACATTTTAGCTGGCTGCGGTATAGTCACTCCACGGGGATCCTTCCTTAGAGAGCACTCTATACAATATAAAACCAAATGTTGATCTTGATTTAAAATGCTGCTTCAAATTTCATCATAATGGGCAATGAAATCAAGAACATATTTTTAGTTTTTAGCAAAGTAAGAAAAAAAGTTTTATTGAGCAGCTTTCTTCACAATAATATCCAGGCATAACACCACCAGCCACAGTATCAAAAACAATAATACTTGTAAAAAAAAATGACACTGTATTGTTATTTATTTGTGCTGGAGTGGTAAGATATGTTAGAAAAAGGGGCAATAACCTGAACCACAGTGCTCATTCTGCACATCCCTGTTGCCCAATTTTAAATCAGGGCTTGAAAGAGAGGCCTGTGGACTCACCAGTAGCTTGTTCATTGGACAGAGTCTGTCAGCCTGCGAGGTTAGGGACATGGGGAAGAGTGAAAACAAATCTGTTTTCAACTACTAACATGATGTACTTGCATGCACTTTTAACTCAAATTACCCTCATTGACTCTCTGGCAAATGGAAGATTGTCTCAACTCAATAATATGATAATATAATCTGTTTGAAACCAACTGCTGGAATCTCTTTCACTCAAAAGATCGGCCCTCACTTAATCACAAAAAATACATTTTACCCAGTGATTTCTGGTTTATTTGCAGAGATTTTTTTTATTATGTTTTAATTATCAAAAAGGTATTTCTGAAAAAACAACTGCAGAGTATTCACGAGTAAACGGGACATTGATTCTAAAACACATTTCTATTTATTTTATAAAGGACAGGTTTTCAATACTGAGCCAAGTTCAAAGGTCCTTTTACCTCTGCTATATTTGGGTGGTGGCAACGACAAAAATCTAAAACTCAGCAGATAAAAGCAAAAGGTTCAACAGTCACACTCTACTGAGTTAAATGAGAAACTCTGCTTGTGTTTGGAAAAAAATGACCTTTTACCTGTTACTTAAACAGATTTTTATTCAGTCTGCTGGTAAACTAGTGGTTTAAATGTCAGTGAATGCTTCTACTTGGATCCAGTGGTTCTTGGTCAAAAGTTTAACTGAGGTGTGTTTTTAATTTTTTTTGTTCAAAGGTCGAAAACACTTGAAAACCAAACTTTGGGCTCTCTTAGTTAGCAGCACATATGAGAGCCCGTCTCTCGACGAATATTCACATGTAGTCATCTCTACAGCAGCACATTCATTAAAACTAGTGTAACCTACTATGCATACAGAGCGAGGTGTATTACACAAGCACGGTAACATACTTCTCCGTGAATTCCCAGTTGCACATACGTGCACATGGACTGCCACATGTCCAGTGTTTTTATTATTTATCGGTAAATAGGATCACCCATTGTTACCCAGCATTTAAAACTCACAGTGTTCCCTGCGATGTTTTGAGAACAGTGTGGTTTTCTCGGGCCCTGGGGAGCTTCTGCCTCTCTCCAGCCACGCTAGCTGTTAATGAGACATACGCATGCACAGGACACACTCTACTCCTTCTAATCAAATGACTTGCATGGAGCGCCACACCTGCCCACCCTCCTCTTCCCTCCACCCCTCTTCTTTTTCCTTGTCTCTCTCCTCCTGGTCGCTGGTTTGCTGGTTTGCGTCTGCCCATCCTTGTCTTTGAGAGAACAGCATGGGCGTCTGCGCCCGTTTGCACAACCTGGAGTTTACCCTTCCTTTCCTCTTCTTTTCCTCTTCTTCACCCTAAGCTGACTCTCCTAAATTAGCCCTTGTTCTAGTCCACTGGAGGGCCATCAAGAAAATGAATTTGTTACAAAAGACCTTGTCTGGTGAAGGTGACCAACAGAATTGTATAACAGCATTATAGTCACCGAAAGGTCACTCGTCAGTTCGTGTAGTACTCAAGTCGGCCCTTTGAATGTATTAAAAGGATTCGGACTCTTTAGGGACCTGCCCTAAAAGATGAAAGCTGAACTGACAAAAATCTGTTGCTAAAGAACAATGTTGTGCCTTTCACGGCCCTTTTTATATTTCAAGTTCTGTAATTTGTCTTTGACTTTTGCTAAAACAGAGAACAATCTCACAACAAACAATTTTTTGAAAAGGGCAAAACATTCACTCATCTCAGTTTCTCATATCGTATTTTACAGTGTTCTGCTTTTCTGTATTGTATGTCACTGTAAAATTATTATCTTTGGCCCAGGAGGCTAATCATGTAAAAGACTGTATATCATCAAGTTTTTTAAGAGTGCAACTGACTGTCAACCTGCCCTTTGACCCCTCACTCCCTGCTCTATAGCAAAAAGCACTACGCCCTGTTGGAGCTCCCTAATTACATCTCTGCTTTGTTGAGAGAGAAAGTCGGAGCTGGCCAGAGAAATGATTAATGTCTTGATCTGGAAGTGCTGGAGGCAATTTTGTCTAGAAGTTTTTGCCTTAAAAGTTTGCATGAAAAATCCCCTTTTTTCTGTCTCTCAGTCTCATTGTGATCTTAAATCTTGGAAGTAAATCAGTCTTTATCTCAGTATTTGGCCTTGTAAGAAATAAAGAAGAATGACTGTGAACGATAACATGAGCAGTCAAAACAAACAGCTTTCATATTTCTCCACTAAATTAAATACTGCTGTTGTGTGTCTGAGCATTTGTAGCAGTCTGCTTTGTTGCGAATCGGGTGTCAAGACTCTAGATAACCAAACAAAAAAAAAAATCTGCTAAAACTTTTAGGTGAGTCTTCATTCTGTTGGCAGCAATTGAATACGAAAATCTGGTATTCTGACAGTATAATCATGATTACCTTATTTGACCCTTAAAAAGACCCCCAAATGCACTTAAAACACTATTTGGCTGATTTGCACGGACAACTCAAGATGCTGCAGTAGAGCATGAGTCATTGCCTTTATCTGACTCCTCTATCTCTACGCTTTTGCGGTGGCGAGGACACGTTTTGACAGATTCCCCAGCAGAGAGTCTTAGTGGGGACAGGGGCGTTCACCGGCAAGTGTCAAACTACTGTAACAGCTGCGTCAAGCTGCCACGAACAGACAGACAGCTACAGGAAACCCAGTAATTTAATCTTACATTAAAACTACAAGAGCTCGCTCTAAAAAACAACACAGAGTGGATGATTATATAACTGTGCATTAATGTAAATAATAATTTTTGGCAAAGCTTTCTATTTATCTGCTCTAAAGGAGCTACAAACGTTTATTTTTTCACATTTTTGGTTAATCGTGGAACAACAATTATTACGGTTACAAAAACAATAAAGCTTTTATTGTGAAAGTACACAGCGGAAGCGCTCCTGTTGTTACATTAACCTTGACGCCGTTTAACTGTCCGCCATGCCCTGCCTGAGTTTTCAGTTGAGTGCACCAGGGCAACACGGCTGTCTTATATAACTATTTCATATACTCACGGGTTTAATGGCGTAAGAGCAGAATATCGCGCCGCAAATCTGTCGTTTCATTGCGGATTTATCCCGAAATCGCCAAATCGCGAGCAAGTGACCAATCGATCACTTTTTCCTCCTACTGGCGACGTGCGTTAAAAGTTATCGACAGAGCGCAAGATACTGCGCACACGGCGGATCCTGCCAGCTCTAGATATGTCAGCGACGTTGTTGACTTGAGTTGTAAAATAGTTGATATTTCAGACGATGTTTTCTTGCCGTGCGGGGAAAGAGGCGGCAACAGATCCAAGTGACATTTCACCACGCAACACTGCTGCAAGGAAAGGGCTTTATTTGAGAGCTTGACTGTGTGGACATAGCGTTATTTCTCACATTTTTTTTTTCAACCAACTTGGACTGGGAGATGACCTAACCGATGGAGCGCATCCTTCTTTCACTGCAGGTACGATCTACTTAGATAACAACCACTTGATTGCCTTCTGAATATCTAGCCTGAGAAATATTGAGATGGGGAGAGAAAAAAAAAAACTGGTCGTGCCCCCGATAGGCCGACGATGAGCGTCCCCGGATCTGCGTTGCAGGCGCACTGACAGCCCTGCGCCGTGTGACAGCGCTGAAAAATATATCAACTCCATCGATCGCGTGGAGCATTTTATTTCTATGTAAAGAGAGAATATATGTTGCACAAAGTTAACACGGTGCTCCTGTTTATCAGGCTCTCCCGCTGTATGCGTGTGATCGCTGCAATTTACCATCGCAGCCAACAGGTTGCACTAATGCGGTGTTGTGCTGTTCCGTTGGAAAAGTACAGTATAGAAAGTCAGGAAACCCGAAACTTTTTCAACTTTATCATACAAAGGGCCTCTATTATGGACTCTAAAATGTAATAAATAACTAGTCAGCTGGAAAGGAATGCGTTATTAATTACACCAAAGCTGTCTATACTGTACTGTGGGCGGGGAAAAATTGACGAAACCCATGACCAAAACAAAAATCTTTGTAATTCTCCACCAGGAGAGTGCGATTGAAATGAGAAATAATTCCTTTTCCATGTTAAACAAATTTGTAATCTCACAGAAGCTCGTACCTATGTTCATCTTACGCTTTATGAAGTAATGTCTTCTCGGCAAAATGTCACTTGCGCAGCTGGATGGGAAAAAAGATAATAAAGAGCCGATCGGCGACTCGCATATCAGAAAATCACAGGAAATGATTCATTCGTCATTAACTGCTCAGTAATGCGTCATTTAACAGTTTGTATTCGAAATATAACGAATTTGAAAGACAAACAAAGTTAGTGTGCGCTGAGCGGTGCAGGCCTGTTTGTGTAATTGTAAAATATAATCAGCGGCGCAGACTTTGAAACAATAAAATGGCGCAAGTGACAGCTTGCATGATTTCAGTAGTTTATTTCTGCTCCTTTGGATATATTTGTCATTGTTAATGATCAACAGATAGCTACGAAGTGAGCTACACCCCTCAAAGCTTTCCTTTGCAAAGGTTGCTGCCCCATGGTTTAACTCACATACGTTTATTTTTAATTACTATAATTGTTTTTAATTTCTTATTTTGTATTTTTGTATTTTTGTTTGCATTGTTAATTTGCTCTCTCTCGCAGATGGAGGTAGAGAGTTATTGGTGACTGACGCATATAGGCTACCCAATGTGGGTTAATCTCTTTTGAGGGATGTATGTTGTTGCACACGTGTTATATGAGGGACTGTCAGTGGCACTGCCTGTATCACAAGTTATGCCTGTGCTTGTCTTCCATTTCTTGGCCTGAGTTGAGAGAGAAAACTACAGTTAGAAGGAAAAAAACCCACAAACTTTACAGATATTACAAATTTGATAGCTGTGAACTCCTTTTGTACTTATCTTGCTTAACTTTGTCATGAAATATCTGCCTCTGCCATATTGTTCCAGTGTGGGTGTGGGAGGACAAGATGGCCTGTTTAATTCAACTTCTTTCACTTCTTGGAAAATGAAAATAGGAAAAAAATAAACAGAGAATAGTGTGAGATAGTAGAGGGATACGAGCCTTGCACCATGCTTTTGAACTGCACCATAACACATTTTTAATGCACATGTTTCAAGACTGTGAAAGATCAATAGTAAGAGAAGCTTTATAATTTTTTTCTCATGAACTAGCCACTGCATATGTATCATCTTATCCAGCATCAGTGTTTAATCTTAGCCTAACCTGGTCTCTCTTCTCTCTCACTCTGTTTGTGTTGTGAACTCTTTGACTCACCCTCACTGTCCTGTCAGGATAAAGAAATGGATCAGGGTGGACTGAAGCGCAACGGTAATCGAGACGACAGTCTGACATTTAGGGAGGCAGGAGTGGGAATAGGTAGAGATACAGGTGACACAGCTGGATCGCTGCTCCAGCCTGCAATGCACCTGCCTGGCCCTGGGTCCCTGCCCCAGCCCCAGCCCGTAATGTCCCCAAATGGACAAGGTGGAACCAAAGACCATGGGGAGCTTGGAGGCCTCTTTGAGCCCCCTCAGCATCATGTCCTGACAGACATGAAGGAGGGCAAGATCAGCAGAATGCAGAAACAACCTCAACAACAACAACAACAACACCAGGATATGGATCTATTCAACATGGGGGACAACCTGCCGCTGTTGGAACAGAGCATTTCAGACCTCGACCGGACGTCCACTGCCATCATCAGCACCTCTGACACCTCCGTCCTGGGCAACCTGCCTCTGCCTGACCTTTTTCCCCAGCACATCAAGCAGGAGGGAAATTTTCCTCTGGACAAAGATTTGGAAACTTACAGCGGACACGCAGGCGCTGGTCCCAATGATTTGGATGGCAACAGTGGTCGCCTAATCGAGGATACCGAGATTTGGCAAGACCTGGACCTTCCTAGCTCTCTGCCAGAAATCAGTGATTTTGAGTTGGATACAGAGGTGGCACACTTGCTAAAGGAAACATCAAAGTCTCTCATGGGTAATGGAATAAATTGTACCAATGTGAACGGCACAGACCATCCGATTCAGCATCATCCTCACCAGCAACAGCAGCAGCACCACCACCATCACCTTCTACAGCACCAGCAACATCAGCTTCTTCATCAACAACAGCAGCCCACATCGCTTCTCTCCAGCGTTATGATCAAGGAGGAGAAAGATCCCGACAACTCTTTCGTCCACATCCGTACTCCCGGTGTGATCAAACAGGAGAAGCAGGACAACGGAGGTTTCTGCCAGGCGCAGTGTCTCCAGGGCGGCATGAGCTCTCTCCACGGAGGAGGCCTCATGTCCTCACCCATGGGGGTCAGCGCAGGACCTAGCTACCACTACAGAGCCAACCCGTCCTCCACCGCGGGCTTACAAGATCAGAAGCCGTTTGGCATGTACTCAAACCTGCCTATGGTCGGAGAGAACTGGGCCAGGGGCAACACGTATGGAGAATCATCTGGGATACAGAGGGGTGATGACGGACTCCCCTCCGCAACGGCCTTGGCAACTTTCTCCAACAGCTTCTCCAAGTAGGTCTCACGCAATTACTCTATCACACTCTGTTTATCTCTATCCCCTGTGGCGGATTTGGTGTTTGCTGTCATCCATGGTATGCCTGACTTTGCATTTGCTTTACTTTTTGTTGTTTTTGTCATGTTACAACATGATAAAAAAAATCAGTGGAGGGGTTAGAACTGATCTGTACTGTATGGCAGTGGTAGCTGTGAGAAGTTTCTCAGAGTAAAAATTGGGATCATGCTAGGAGACCTTCTCCGGTCTGTTTTGTTTCCTTTTCTGAACTCAAACATTATCAGAAACATCCGTCACCACAGAAGCTATTAGCAGTGTGACCTTGAAGGCCAAACACATTGAACGTGACCTCTTGATGCAACTTGTTTGTTAATCACAATAGCTGTAAAATGAACTAATTAGCCTTTTTTGAAGAGGTGACGAAAAATACTTACACTTGTATGAGACAGTGAATAACAAATTATTTAAAAAATATATAAGAATCACGAGTTCAATAATCCTGCAGCCGGAAAGAATATTTGTGTTAATGTCTTTTGATGCTCCTGAAATTCAAAATCGAGTTCAGAGTGATCTATCAGGACACTTGAGTTCCCTGCAGGACGCTTTGAACGTGTATTTGGAAAATGAAAGCAGTCGCTGCCTTTCATAGCATTTTAAGCCTCAGTCCTAAACTGTGATTTAAGGAAAGAAAATCACCTCTCTCAGGTGTTGTTGTAGGCTTTTTGTGTGTGACAGATTTTTTTGCCAAAAGTGCTAGCACCCCTGGGATAGAAGATATCTTGCACTTATTACCTCAAATGGACGAAAACAGCAGGGCACATATTTCTCCTATTCATTCACATCACGTCAGGTTTCAGGGAATGCCATTCCAAATGAAATATAGGAATAAGTCCTCCTTTATTTATAGAGTTGTTGTCCGAGGAGGCAGATATCAGAAATGGTTATGAATTTTATTAAAGGTTGCAGGCTGCAAGGAGGCAGGAGGGAAAAGACATGTAAGGAAGTGAGGATATTTAGTCAAAACTGAGTTAGTCACCCTGACGAGAAGGTTGTTAGTTTTAAAATCCTGTGTTCTTTCAGTTTTTGCAGCTTTGGTGATTCCATAACCTCGAAGCAGTTACTGCAAATCATTATTTTTGGGCAAAGTTGTGAAATTGTTCTCACACCCAGTAACTCATCATGATTTGACCATGCCTCGCTCTCTGGTATCTTTCCAGAATAGTGCTGTAAGCGGTGCTGGTTATAAAGATATCACAGAGTTATATAAAATGTGTCAGCCCACAAGAGATGATTCATCTAGAAAACATGATAGTGTAAGTTTCTGCAGTATGGTCAGTGTTTGAGTCCTGAGATAAAGTCGGGTAGGGTGAATTCAGGTAATGTGAGTCACTTTTTGGTATAAGATACAGATTAACCCTGTAGACTCACCATAGTGTTGTTTCTACAATCATTCAAGCCCTTATCAATATTTTCATGAAATGAAAAAATGAGAACACACATCTTTCAGAAGTCACACACCTTCCCTTTACTTACTCAGGCAGCACGTTCAGGTAAAGTGGGACAGCTTTTTTTATAAAGTGGACAGTCTTAAACACAAATGGGCCTTATTGCCACTTTGTGATAATGAAATCTTGAATTAAACAAGTAATAATTAACCTCATAGTTCAGTTTAGATAAAATATTGATGAGGCAATTCATTGAATAATATCCTGGCAATGTAGGTCATTTCAGGTAGGCTAGTAGGCTGATGTTTTTATTTGACCATAGTTTAGAGAGTGCACTGCTAGGTGCAAAGGTGATGGGTTAAGAACATGTTGATCCCTTTTTTTATTTTGTTATAGTTTTATAGCGTAAT
>JAPZDV010000006.1:15727924-15746778 GCA_029814665.1 Acanthurus lineatus
GAGCTATTTATTTGTAATTCATATATTAATTATGTGTTATTGAGCTGCTTTTAATAGTTGGTGTAAAATGACACTTGTCCTTGGAAGACTCCGGCTGCGGGTTCTGTCTTTTTTAGATGTAAACGCTAATGATGTGAGAGTGGATTGTTATGCTGCCAAGTTAAGCTGGGTAGAAACTGCTTGGGGATACTTGTGCAATATGTTTGATTTGTGTAATGTTGCACAGAAGAGTATTTGATTGCGTCAGAAATATAATTGAACTTTTTTTTTTTTGGGCTTGAGCATGTATAGATATGCACAAACGTAAGCACACTGGGGGAAAAAAAAATGATCAGTATACATTTGCAGCCCTTATTGCTGCATGTGTGCTGCTGACTATTTTATAGGTTTTTCACCTGACAACGCGGAGGACCTTGTGCTATAGGCTGGTCAATTATTTACCTGACCAAGGTTACTGTACATGTGGAGGCAAACATTTAACCCCTGAGGCTGTCGTTCAGACTTGCACCTCTTACGAATAATGCCAGCTGGCTGGAGGTTAACCTGACCTACATTAAAAATAATTGCACAGAAGTAGACAGTCTTCATATTGATGGTGTTTTCACTTACCTACAGGTCATATAGAGGCATCATTATAAAACCAGACAGTTTGATGACCAGTTAAAAACTCCTTGTGGCTGCTTTAAAAGCATATGGCACAGCATGTTCAGTTTAGGAGACCAGACAGTAAAATGTTGGAGTAGTTAAATCTGTCAGTAGTTATTTATTACATAATGATTTTGTGAGATATTTTGCTTTCTTTTAAACTTAGTCTACCAATTTTTTTTAAAGAAATATTCAAGAAATGTTTCTAGGGTTTTCTCCCCTCATAAACATCAAGGAAAGTACTGTGCATTATCATTTTTGCCAGTTAAGAGGTATAACAACTGTGAAAGAATCAAATCTAAGATAATCTAAATCTAGTAATGCAGCCGTTGCACGTCCAGCGAGCATTTTGTTTAAAATATAACACTGTTTGTGACCGACAACTAGGCTACATTTTGGTTTTCCAGAGTCAACATTGGGAAGCGCTCGAGATGTTGTGGTTTGCTGTGAAAGCACTTTCTCATTTTGCTCGGCTTTTAATGTATCATGATCCTCCCGTGACTGTACATTTCAGTATCAACATGATCCAGCTGCCTTTGTACATAACTGTGGCAATAAAAAAAAGCCTGGTACAAAATCTGAAGATCACGAAACTAGAGAAAAATCATTTAATTTTTGCAGAAACTGGCTGATTTAATTCCAGTTCCAACAAATCTGATTGAAAAAAAATGATGACTGACAGAATCAAACAACAGATTTTGCCTTTGGAAAGGAGTTTTAAAGAACAGCAGGGTTTGTGAATGAAAAAAATGCTATTTTTATTTCATGTCACACTGGTCCAGCATGGACTGGCATCAACACTCCCGAGGCTGCACAGGCGCAGACTGTGTTCATCATCCTGACTAAGCGAAGACCTGGTTGACAGGCTGGTTGCCGACTGTGTTTATCACTGGCTGGTGTCTGTGCAGGACTCATGAGGCTGGCTGCAGAGATGATACAGTGGTATATCTGTCTTGCCTTGAGTCATTTCTCTTGCTCTGTCTGTTGATTTCCACCTCGGTTTCTCTTTCTCTCTCACCCCCTGACTTTGGATCCGCTCAGTTTTAGCTTAATCTCATAAAAAAAAAAAAAGAAACAGTTAATGAAAAGAGGAGCTTTTATTCCAGACAATCTCATATTGATGTAACCTAAGAGAAAGATTTTCTTTTTCCCTTTTCAGTGAAAGTCAATGGAGCCTGTTCATTTGTTTGGAAATATTGACCCACGTCTCAGCCACCATGCGGTCACTCTTTAAAATAGAAGCCCCTCTGCGTCTAAAGGCCTGTCTATTTTCAGCCGAGATAGTGCTCTTGTGCTTGTGATGATAATATATTGATGTGAGTTACAGTGTGCCTATTTTTTTTTTTCCCAAAGCAATATTGGAAAAAGACCCGTGTGGTGGAAAAAGCAATGTGTCAGCCAGTTTATATTTATTGCTTATTTGCTGAGGGATAACAGACGGTTGGCCCGCCACTTTGGTCCGGACTGAAATATCTCAGCATCTAGCAGTTAGGTTTTTGTAATTCAAAACGTATTTGCCTGATCTCCAGAGGATGAATCATGCCTTTGATGTGCCTCAGATTTCCATGTAACACAACCAGCAGGTCAAATTTTTCCGTTATCCATCGAAACATCTCAACATCTACTGGATTGATTAGCACAAAAAATTTTTATACTTGATGGTTTCCAGGTGATGTATTCGAATAACTTTGATGTTTCGCTCACCTGCCAGCATCAAGCTAACATCTAAATCTTCACAATGGTAATGCATTCAGTCGAACTTAAAGTGCATACATTCATTTTCATCATTAAGATGCCATGAAAATAACAGTAGTTTGGTTAAAGATCTGAAACCTGCAAAAACTAACAACTCTCCCAGCAGACACAGCTTTACTTTGTGTTAAATGCTAATTATTTTCACATGCAAATTGTGATTGTGAATATGCAAAGCATTATAGCTGCTACCCATCATCTTAGTATTACTACTATTTGCACATACACTTTCAAATATTCACATTTTTGTAGCTTTGAGCACCTCAGTGTCCGAGCACAACCTCACTGAACTGCCAGCATGGCTCCTGGGTCTGAGTCCTGTTTTAATGGTTGCAGAGAAAAATGCAGAATTTTAAGCTATGTTTTTTTTCTTCTGTGTGGTTAGCTTTTAGATTTTGTCATTATTTTTAACATTTTACAACAAGTACATCTGATCTAGAAACTTAAAAAAAGAATTTTTTTTTTTTTTTTTTAAATGATGATGCTGTTTCCTGCCCAGGTTGTTCGACTGTAGCTTTAAATGTCAACAACATTTCTCCCCAAGTTTAGGCAAATTAAGTTCAGATTAAAGCCCTATGTGCACGAGTTACATACCTCACCTGCCACATCCTCTGCTCCTCCCCTCCACTAAAGAACATTTTTCACTTCTGTGCCTTTGAGAAACACAGAGTGATTAACAAGAGTGAGGGCTGTGTAACCAACACCCTCCCACACACCTTACCGTCGTGCTTTTCCTCCAGACTCTCTCTTCCTTCTCTCATGTCTCCTGCTTAGACTAACTTCCTTTCTTAATGTCTCTTCAAGTATCTCGCTACTTGATTTCCTTCATTCTCTCTGTCTTTCTCTTAACTCAGTCAAGACATGAAGCCTTAACTCCTCTGTTGCTCACAGTCAGCAGAGCCTGATGTCGTGTCTTTGCTTATATCAGTCTGCTCGTCTTCAGTAATTGTGCGGTAGGTCTAAAGGTGGGTTCAAAGTGGTCGAGTGAAAAGATACTTAAAAGCTCGGGGTTTGATGCCCTGCATGAGGCAGTGAAAGCAGCAGGGATATTTCATTCACTGATACTGTATGTCTGTCAAACATGCTGAACAGGTTCACTGATGCCGGCAATAAATCAATCACATAACAATTACTGCAACAGTAAGGAATGGACAATTTAGTGTGGCCGCCCCTCTTTGTTTTCTTCTCTCAGAGAGAAACTTTGACCCTGTTTCCCTGTGTGTTTGTCTCCAAGTGACAGCAGCTTTTAAAATATGTCTTGTATTGCTGGAGAGCGCTGCAGCCGGCAGCCGTCGAACAGGGCTGCAGTGTTTTTCTGCCAGAGAACTTAGCATCGCCATTGTGCGTCCACTAAAAGTGCTTTTTATACCACTGACAGACAGATTGTTCTCATTATAATTGCCTGACAAGATTATGAAAAGGACTCTACCTACTGTTTGCCCAGTCCGCTCTGTTTGTTATGGTGCATGGCCAAGTCCAACTCAAGGAAAAATCTGGTTCTGAGGTTTTGTTGGAAACATGAATGAGAGTTGGAGAGTTGGAAGTGCCGGGAAGTGTGTTTTTTTGTGTGTGTTGGAGTACAGAAACGGAGTCCTCTGTACTCAAACACAACAAAACTTTCGACGTCATGGCTGAATATTTAGCTGATTTCTAGAAACTAGCAAGCAGCAGTTTGTATTTTTCGCAAAACCTCAGAATGAGACTCCTCGGTCAGTGAAGTTTGCTCAGACAAGAGACTCGAGCAAATTAAGCGATCCTTTGCATATTGTTGCCAGGAGATAAAAAATAATCTGAGTGATAAAAACAAGCAGTTTAAGGAAAAACACATTGACAGTGCGCCTGTTTTGTAGCTTCTGTCTGCAGCACCGTCAAGCCTTTCTGGACCAATTGAAAAATTATTGCCCCTTTTAGTCACTTAGACGCATGAAAAAGCATTAAAACATGGGTCTAGGTTAAAGAGTACATGAGTTTCACTAAATTTTACATGGTAAGAGAAGGACAAACCTGAGACAAAGCAGAGAACTTTTAATTAGGACACAACTAAAAATGGGATTTTTGGGTCAGACTGACAGTGAATTGGGCTACAAAAATAGATTAATTTTCTTGTCGATATGTTTTGGTATAATAATTTGAAAATGTTTTTTTTTTTTTCTGCAGAAGTGCTTTGACAGAAAAAACTGCAGTCACTGAGTTGTTGTGTGGATCATTTAAATGAAAATAAAACTAACCTGAGCTGAGCTTTCAAGTGGTGTTAAGAAACTGCTGTAGGAAAAACACACGCATCATCGCGGTTCTCACTTCTCTCACTTGTTCTGTCACCAGCTCTATAGTCAGACTAAAGCTTGAATAATGGCCTCTGTCTCTCCGGCACAGGGGTTCAAATGATTTAATTGCAGCACAGCAGCAGTGCATAAACGGTTCCTCTCTTTTTTTCTTCAGTCTGTCCGTCATTTTGTGTCTTTCTCTGCTCTGCTCTCCTGCTGTCTGTCTTGAGAAGGGTATCCTTGCCTGGACTGCAGCCCAGCGCCGCCTTGTGCTGTGAAACCCTGGCACATTTTAGGCATCCGGTAGCTAGTCTGGCAGCGGTAACCTGGCTTGCCCTTAGCTGGTGACCCCAAAGGACCCCATCCACCCAAGGCAGGAATGACAGTCATCTAGAATGAGAATCTCTTAATCATTTAGAGTGAAAGCTACATGTGTAGTGTGATGCAGTGTTTTTTTTTAACTTACTTGCTTGCTTTCTTTTTTTTTGCCTCACAGTTTCTCCCCATTGCTCACATTTTTCATCCTCTTCCTGTGGCTTGATGTGCAAGAATCAAGTCATTTTCTTAGAAGATTGTTGCTTATGACAGTTTAGGCAGAGTTGTGAGTTGAATCCACTACCAAGAAGGGATTTTTTTAAAAACTTTAAGGCTCAGTTGGCATTTTGCAAAATGCAAAAGTGCATAAGTGCACTTGCACTAGTGTGATTTTGATTCTAACCAAGTAGCTTGTTTGCTTAAAACATGACCACAGCTAGCTGTTTCAATAGCCTCCTGGACTCACAGGCTTTCTCTCAACCCAGGACAACACTTTCAGGTAGAAAGAAATGAAAAGTCATTTTTTCCTCCATCTATCACGACTGAAACTCATCTACAGAAAACTTCTTTCACTATTTGATTCAAGGACCTGACACATGACATCCTTTCTTACTTGCAGATTGGTTGTATCTGTTTGCTGAAAATTTGGTCAGACAATTTACAGCTTCCTCATATCTGGTTTTTCATATAATTTCTTCTGGGTTTGGGCGCTGGCCATCAATGTTATGCAACAGCATTCAACAGCTGTATTCAAGTAGACTGTGGTAGATATTTTTTCAGAGGAAATTATCTTGAATGCGACACTCAAGGCCACGATTTAGCTGAGTACCAAAAGCAGACGTAGTTCAACACAAACTAACATGCAGTTTGATTGTTTCTTTAGACCCACATCACCTTCTATGAAACTTTAATTTTTGCTTTTCAAACATAAGTTGACTGTGAGGCTTGTAAATACAGTAACTGCCGTATATGTGACAGTGATTGGCAGGAAAGAGTTGCTCCAAATGAGCAACCAGCTTGTTTAACAGACAAGTTTTTTGCAGAAGGTTTTCCAAGCTCAGGTCTGAATTTAAACTCACATTTAAGAGGATAAGAAGGTAAAATCTGGGTTATTGACAAAAGCTGATGAATCACGGGCTGCAGTGCACAACCCAAACGTGTCTGCAGTGAGCTTTACTTTCACCACACACCTGTTTTTCACACACTGATGAGTTGATGTGAGAATTTTTTAAAATAGAGTCCATGTAGAGTTATTGATCTCCAGCAGCAGGACAGACTTTCGTCAGTCTCATGCTGCAACAACCAAGAAGACTGAAAGATGTTTGTTTTTACACAAGGAAACTTCTGTTTAGTGCTAATTTACCTTTAATTACATTTTAGTATCATTTTTTTTAATATACACTGCACTATCTGGAGAAATATCTTCAGTAAAAGTATATTTTTCTTATTTGTTAAATTAATACATTTATGTCTTATTTTTTCAGTTTTGATCATTTTTAACTATACTTTCAGTTCTTACAATTACATTATTTCAGCTATTTATCAGAAGTTAAAATTACTGCAAACAAAGGAATTCATTACTCATTCAAAGCATGCTCATTTAACTTCCTCTTTAACATGGCATGAAAAACAATGTTAAATAACGGTCAACTGCCCAAAGCCTGACTCTGGTAAATAAAACAATGTTAGGCTGCTTAATTTGCTATTTGTCACACAAGTAAGGGACATAAAGATTAGACCGATAATAATAATACCATAGTATGTATTATCGCATTAGAAGTAAACAGTTTAGCTCTGCATGTTTTCATCAGTGTATTTCACTTTAACACAGTAAATAGAAACTAATCGATAACACACAAGAAAAAGCCGTTTTCCGTTTGTATAGATCATGTGGTTTCAGCTTTGTCTGACGGGACGATCATGCGACTTGTGTGGGAAATTGCAGTTCTTGAGATCAGCGTCGCTAAAACATGATAATGCCGCCGAGCCAAGACTAGAAATTAATTTTTGAAACCTGTTAGGGGTGTGGTAGAGGCTTTTTTTAGACTAACAGTCAAGGAAGCAGCATCAGGAAACAAGTTATTTCAGACAGTGACTGTTATGAAAATATATATACGTATAAATATACATATGTTGACCTAAATAGCATAGTGACCCAAGCCAGTGGTCACAGTTTACTGACAGTGGCTCCAACGAAGACAAATTCTTTCTTGTTCCCTCTGTGACTGCAGTCAGTCTGGTAGTGGAGGAAAATAGGGAGGAGGAGGAGGAGGAGGAGGAGGAGGAGGAGGAGGAGGAGCAGCAAACCCAGCAAACTCTACTGTAAATGGACCATAATCCAGCTGGGCCAAAGTCTCTCTATATCTGTCTGACTACAGCTTTCTCCCTAATGCTTTCACTTACTGTCACTCTGCAGCCCCCCTTTAACTTGTTTCTCAGACTCCCTCTCCTTTGCTGTTGATTTAGGTTTGTTTGCAGCTGGTGTCATTTCTTTCTGAAGCTACTTTACCAGACTTTGTTTTTTCGTCCCCTTACTTACTGAGCATTACCCAAATCCTACAAATACAAAGCTCAGTTTTATTTATGCACTGTGCTTTTTATGTAGTTTCAGAGTCGCTCTTATGTTGTTGTTGTTCTGAGGCTGCGAAACAGAAGCTGCTCTCGCTAAGAATCCTGACAAGCTTCTTATTTTCAGGTCACCAATTTCTCCTAGAGAACAGAATAACACAGAGGAAAGATGGTGCACCTTCTTTTGTGATCAATCCCAAAAAGTTGAAATAAGAGCGGAGGAAGTGCACTAGGGGTTCAGGAGGAGGAGTGAAACAAAAAGTATTGATCGTTGACATTTTATTGAACCCACAGTAAAAATTGTGGGAGGCAGTGGGCAGTTTTGGAAGTTTTCTACCTCTGAATTTGTGCCTTTTGTTATTGTTTCCTCCAGAGGTGCTCATTATATAAAATATAAAAAAGTTATAATAATTATAAATATATATCAATATATTTTTTATTTTAAAATATTTTTTTTAATTTAATGTAGAGTCCATAACAGAAGATATTCAGCTTTTAATCACATGAAAAAAAGCAGCAAATTCTCAAAATTAATCAAATTAATAACTTAAATGATTCTTAGATTATCGCAGTTGCTCTCAATAATTTTTATTTCAGTGACCAATCAATTAAAGAGTAATTGTTAACATAAATGAACTCTTTTACAAAGTTCTCAGAGATTTTCAGAGATTTTTATTTAATAAAAATTATGATAATAAACGTCAAGCTTCCCCTCTCAAATGACACATCTCAAAGTGCTCTGCTGTAGTTGAAAAAAATCGGATCATGAATCAGACGTCCTCAGCTGTGTCTCACTTTTACAAGTTTGGACTTGGCTGTTTTGTGGCTTCAATGATTAATGTTTCGCCCGCTCAGCTGTCGCATGCTCTCCTCAGCCTTTGTACTTTAACTGAGTTTGACTCTTTCTGTGGCAGTCAAAGGCCCACTTCAAATGTCCGCTGCTCGCATTCCTTTACATTTCCCTCCTCACTGGTTTATAAGCCTTTTATCCATTAATTGTGGCTGACAATCCCTCCTTTTTTCCTCTGTCTGCTCTCCTCTGCGTTCTCTTCTCCTTTTTCTTTCTTCATCTGTGCTTTCTCACCACTTTCAGGTCACTGTTTCCTCTCTTGCCACCTTCCTCTTGCACTGAGATGGTAAACAGTGTTTGTCAGAGTGCATTAGCCTGTGGTTAGCTCTGTTCTGCAGGGTTTCAGCCACGACCTGCTATTATTCAGTCAAATGTGCCGGTTTCATTTACTGAAAGTTGTCAGAAAAAGTCTTTTCATGTAGGATTTGTGGGTTTTTGTACGGATGTTGTATGAATTATATGGATTATTTCATAGGAAACATCTAAGTTTTTGAAGTTCCAGGTGCATATGTGAATGCACTTTACATACAGTTGTGATTAGCCAAATAATCTGAGTTTCACCTCAATGTTTGTATTCAGCAGTCATGAGAAAGTATCTCTTTAGCAGATCTGTGTCTGCTTACACGTGCAAGTCCCTCTCCAGATCATCATACAGTTAGACAAATACTTGAAATAAAGTGAGGAAACCTAATCAGAGGAGTCTGAAATTTTGAGGGAAGATTGTTTTGCCTCTCGACTGCGAGTCTGCAGGCTGATCCTGGTGCAAAACATAACACCGCCAGTGCGACAGCCTCACTGCACTTAGTCATGCTGTTCTCTCAGTGCCGTTGCTATAGAGCTGGACTCAAGGGTCAAGTTATTCACCAAAGTTTTGAAATCTGATGCATTTTCAGTTAAAATGAGTGCTGAACTGTCCAAAATGGAAAAGTGATCATAGATTTTTTTTCTTCTCTCTATCTCTTGAGGAGGAATTCAGGCCTAACGGTTCAAGCCAGAAGCTGAAATAGGTCAACTCTCTGCATTATGAATGAGGACCTGTTAAGACCCACTGATTAGCCTTAAATATCCCTCAGTGCTGCGTTGGCTCGATCATATCCAGACAGCTGCAGGCTGCAGGTGTTTGACAGAATGTATGTGTCACTTAACTAACAGACTTTCTCCTCATGACCCAGTCTTTCAGGTTACTGAAGTAAGCCAAAAATATTTTTCCTATTGTATATTCACATTGCAAAGTAATTTTTTACTGATATCTTCTGTGTTCTTCATCCCAGAAAGACAGGAGTGTCCTGGATAATGTACCATTACGACATAACATTACACTTAGCCGTCAGTTTTGATTATTTCAACTTGGTTTCTGAGGTTCTATCAGTTTCTTGGTGAATGTCTTTAAATTAGGTCATTGTTAGTTCAGTTTGAAGACAGAAGCCTGAAGAAACCAAAAAGTTCTTTGATTCAGATTTAGAGTTTAGTCTATGAACATGACAAGAATAATAACATTATGTAAATATTAAACTGTGGAAGCACACCTTGGTGTACAATGAAGTTTGTGACAAAAGAATATATTTAGTATCCAAATACAAAGATTCAGCCATGCAAACATGCTTTTATTTGGCTAAACAAACAATCCATGGCACGTGCCTTGTAACTTATGAAAACATTGTCTTTGTCACTGGGATGGTTCCTGTTGAGGTGATGGAAAAGTTTTGTTGTGTTTCCTGTTTTGGTTGGCACATGCAGCAGTGTATTCAGTTAACCATCTCTGTCTGAGCTTCACCGCTTATGAGACATCCAGATGTCTTATTGCCTATTTCTGTCAGTAATTCCCTCAGCTTTGGAGAATAAAGCAGGTTTCATTTATTTATCAAGTCTGAGGAGCTCTGTATGGCTACATAAAACAAACTGTATGTGGGTTAAGAGAGAGCAGCAGGTTAATGGGGACGGAGTGACTTAAGACATTTGTTTTCTGCTTGTTCAACAGGTGATAATTTGATCACGTTGTTTGCCTTCTTTGCATGTGTGGATAATGAGCTTGGTTGTCATTGACTTAAGTAAAAAATGAATTTTTATTTCATTCTTACGAGTGAGATGCAGTTAATATTCATTTTTTTGTTGCACACACTGTGATTTTTTAACTAGGTCAGATTGTTACAGAGGGCGTATTACATTTTGTCTCAAGTTAGACTGATAGTTCATATTTTTGAGTAAAAGTGCCTGCCCAAATACCCATGAGGCTCAGCGACTGTTGGCTTGAATTAGAGCAGTAGAAAACTCAAAACACTGCGTCATTGTAGTTGGGAACAAATCACTAAATCATAGTTTGCAGATTATCCAAAAGTTACCCAGAATACAGAAAAGAATTTATAAGTGCATATTTTGTTGCTAGTTTTCTACTAGTGGCAGTAACACAACTTCATAATGGAAGTCACAGATAATATCTTTACTTATATTTGTATTTATACTGGTTTAAAAGCCCAGATATCATTTCACAGTTTCCTATTTTTTACATGTCCCTCCAAGCGTTGGAAATACTTCTGCATTGTTGTTTATGTTAATTAGCTCTGTGCTAGGCTTTAGCATTCGAATGAAACCAAATGAAGCTTAGATTGTTCAGCAGGATTTAACTCTGCAGGATCCAGAACATTTCAAAGGAAAATATATATTAAGTCTGTGTGCAGTCTGTTGTCTGTATATCTTGAAACTGTTTCACTAACTTGGGATTTGGACATCTTTTAAGTTTTGACATTCTCAGTTACTGCTGAAAAAAGTGTAAAAAGTGCAAACAGGATCGGTGTTAAACAAATCACTTGGCTCTGCATAGGTTACACCTTCTAATTTCCTTTTTTAGTCTAAAAATTACAGTATTTGGCAAATGAGTCTGACAAGTAATATAAGAAGAAAGCTCTCTTATCTTCAGCTGGCCAGATGTGAGAGGAAGTAGACTGCAGCTGCGGCTGGAAACATCTGAGCACCACGAGGGATAACAGACTTAAATTTGACATCGATAACAGCGATATCAGTTCAAATCAACACCTGAGGTGGAAAAAATCAAAGAGCAGTAAGCGTTATAAACCCTTCTTTTTGCAAATTTAATTCAGAACAACATACAAATACAGAATATTAATTCTATAAAAAAGGTTAAGGCTATTAATTTTTCTTTATATAAAACATTTAAATTGTAAAGACCTTTGAGCTGCATTCAGGCATTTACTACAGCACGCATATAAAGGAATGAATGACTGAGTGGATAAACCGTTGACTTGCCCTTAATAGGAAAACAGTCAAGTGCATAAAAGATTAAGTACATACCATTAAATCTTTACTGTGATTTAAATTCCCTGTGTGAAAATTTCATCAGTTCTTCGCTCCATATGGCTGTGATAGACAGGCTTAATGGCATGGAAAAGGTTTTGATGAGGTGGTGAGAAGTTGGGAATCATTAAGGGTTTTTTTCCACTCTTAACACACCGTTGTTAACACTGTTGCTAGTAAATCCGTCTGCACAGGCTGATAATGACTCTGCCTCGACTCACACAGATTAAGTTTTATGGTAGATATTGCAACGTACACTGCATAAAAGTTCTAACAAGATCGCAAAAATTAGCGTTCTTTCAGAAGCTTGATCGTAACACCAGCACTGTTAATGAAAACTTTGTATCAGTCACAACACCTGTGAGTTGCTGCAGTCAGGAGATTAGCCTGACTTGCAGGTTTTCATGTGTAAATCTTTATCTTCAGTCCTAAATCTTTATCCAGCTTAAGGTGTTTTTCTGGCATGGATTCCTCTCCTCTGACTGATCATCTGGACATACTGAGTGTGAAGGTGGTAGACAAACACTGTCTCTGATGTTTTTGCAGTTTTCGGTGCATCGGGAGGATTTGTGTTTGGTCCATTTTTAGAGCTTCAGCAAATGGTTTGCACCAGTCATCTGTCCTTCATGTTGCTGCTTTGTGATCTGTTTTAATGCTGCAGTTTTATTTGAGAGAACGATGCAGAATCATCCACTGCTGCTCACTGAGATCAGTTGATATTAGAAAATAAAGTGCAAGTCTAAAAGAAGAAAAACAAATCTCCTAACTTTTAAACTAGATGTCATCTATTAATGTACAGTCAGATTCAGAAAAGATATTAAAAATGCCCTAAAATGTCAGTCAGGTTTTTCAAAATAAAGGCATTTTTACACTCCTCTACTGAAGGGAGAGGTGTTTGTCTACTTGCCTTAAATCTGATAGTAAATAACACTACTTGGTATGTCACAAATCCAGCAGCCAATTGCAGGCAAAGAAACCTGACACCTCCAGCACAGAGCAGACTCATCATCACAGCCAGTGAGAGTTTACATTAGCATAGTGAAAGTTTTGATAGCAAACATGTGATAATGTGCAAGTTGTGGATGTAAACTGGACCCTGAAGCGTCCTCCCACTCTCTGCCAAACAATCTGTCTTGATCTATAATCATTGTTTAGCGCTGCTGCAGCAGATATTATTGTAGGTTTTACAACCACTAACGATGTGTAAGCCACAGACAGTTACAAGCTAACAAATAAACAAGACATAAACATATAAAGATGCTAATTACACTTTACATCCTGATGCATCTGCTAGTGGCCGTTTAGGTGCCAAGCAGACTCCCAATCAGAGTCAAGGTCAGACCAAGACTCACCCATGTATGGCTGGATTTTTTCCCCAAGCCTCCTGGAGCATTAGCCTGTTTGATGCATGCTGCCCTTTCAGCAGTCTGCTGAGTGCAAACAGCGCTGGAGGCCTGTGATTCATATGCCCAGAATTTCTTAATGAGGGAAAAAGAGTAGACTTGCCACAAGTTCCTTGCTGTTTGTTTGTTTGTTTTCTAATTTTTACATAGAACAGTATGTTTTAATAAATATTAACCATGACACAGTATTTTTACATACTTTAAAACATAATATAGGGAAACTTCAAAAAATGACATCCTTAAAATTTCATCACAACAAGTCTGTCCTTCAGAGATCTTTGCCTGGCTGTTGGCATATTTTGATTGTGCATTGAGATAAACAGAGCTCGGGCTAGCTAGAGCACCTGAGAAGATCAGTATGGAAAGCTATGAGGTACTGTATAAGTGTGTGTGCATCAGTTTGGGTGCATGTTTGTTGGGTGAACGGGCAATCACACACACACACACATCCTCTCTGCAGCTCACCTCTGATGCATGCTTTATTGTGGTTGCTCCATTAATGTTGACCCCTTGAAAAAAAAAAAATGCTACTTTTACCACTAATGATTTTGTTTACCTCCATTAAATCAGTTCCGCGGATGTAGTTCTCTCTGCTGCTGTGCCGGCAGGAGGACATTTGCGGAGATTTGGTGTTGATCACCTGCTTTTCCTTTTTACATTACATTTGAAGCTGCCTGTCCATTCTTTATGTTTCTGGACAAATTTTAAACCACTGGTTACATCTATGTTGGCTCTTTCCATTAGCTATATGAACAAGCACCATCCTCTAGGAATCTTACATCAAACCAATAATGTTTTCATTCTGTTCAGGCAAACATGCACTATTTTCAGCACTGTTGACAGAGACAGAGGTAATTCCCTCCCCCCCCCCTCCTTCATGCTGTGAGCTCTTTGTTGGTGCTATATCTGTGGTTGTTTGGATAACAATAATAGGAGCAGAGCCAACTGATTCACCTCTCTAGAGCCCTTATCGAGCTCTTTATCCCTCCCTGCTCTTTCCATATCAGTCAACGAGTTCACCTGAGTGAAAGCTAACATCTGGAGGAGCCCTCCCACCCTCAGGCCCGGCCAAAGCTCAGCGCCGAGACCATATTTCACCGGCCTTCTCAAAGCAAACTAAAATGTTGGAGAGGGAGGACAGTGGCCATGGGTTCTTGCCTTCAGTAATGCAATCTCTGTTAAGATCTGCTCTTTGATTAACACTGTTCTCAGTCCATTTCTTCAACTCCTCCTCCTCCTGCTCTATTCAGTTTCCCTTTGACAACACTCAGTGTCTTTTTTTTTTCTTTTTGAGTAAGGTTGTAACAGCGGGCACTGCTTATGAAATCATGGGTTGTGAAATCTAGCAAAAAATTTGTGCAATCTTGTCCTTTCCCCCCTAATTTGTTTATCTAATCTTATCTTAGTAAGCATGCTTTTTTCCTCTCCCTACTCCTTCCTCTCATCTCCAGTCTGCTTTTCACCGCATATCTCCTTTACCTTGTCTCCTCCGCTCTCCTGTCATTAAAATACACACCTCTTCTCCCTGTGTGATTTCACCTGAGGGAGGAAAGGATAAGTGGCTCCATGAAGAGATATTTAGCGTTCTTTTCTGGGTTAATGATTGGCTTCTTTCATCATATGTGTGTCTGTGTGTTCGCGTGGGTGTGTTCTGTGGGTGTGTGCGTGACAGAGGGAGAACGGGTCACCTTATATGCATGAAAACCGGAATAGCCAAATAAAAGCAGTGTAGTGTCCTTGTGGGCTCAGGGGAGGGGGAAGGTCTACTTTGTCTGCTTAATGTCACACACAGAAATATGGCAGGAGAGTGAAGTTGTTTCAGCATGTGCTGCCAACAGCTGGAATCAAACTGGAAACCACTAAAAATGCAAATATTATTTTGCAAAAAATATCATGAAATAATATTTTTTTTATTATGTTACCTGATTTTTGTGTGCAACTGTGTAACTGTTTTTTAAACTAAGAAAATTCTCTGAAACTTATTCTTTATTTTGTGCTTTTTCATTTTGCAGACTTTATTATACATTACAGCAGTACAAGATGGTTGTCTTTCACTGAGTGTTATTCAGGCTGAGGTAACCTCACTTGGGCCTGTCATCATCCTCACAGGCACTTTGACAGCCATTACATTGCATGTGTGGGTGTGAATAGGCTGTAAAAAAATATATATAATCATTTTTAATATTTTCCATATATGTAAGCGAGCTGTTGAGAGCTGGCTGCAAAAACAGAAAATATATTCCCATGCTAACCTCTGATAACCTGTCAGGAAGGAAGTACAGTTGGAAGGAAATCATTTACCAATCCACAGTCACACATGAATGCATCATTCATGCAGACCGTTAATCAACCTTCATTTTGAACCACTTTTTTTTCAACAGTTTCAGAAAGGAGAAGAATACATGAAATTGCACACTGCAGCTCAAACACCTGGCAGTGCTTTGTGCTGTTCTCTGACGATACAACAGTTCCACATCAGACTTATTTGAAGTTATATTGTAGCTGATTACCAGCTTCCTCTGCTCTGCCACTGATAAGAGATAATCTCAACATTGGAGGGAAATTATATTGGGCAAAATGATCAAGTTAGGAAGCTTCTAGCTCATGTGTCAACAGAACAGAGATTGTGAATGTTTGTATTTTACTGATTTAGGTTTAACTCTATCTGCTGAAAGAACAGTGAATATTTTGTATCACCATATTTACAACTTCTCAAACTGGATGCATTTAGATTAAGCCCCATGATGCTGTTTGTCTGCAGATGATGCTGCTGTCTCCTTGCATGCATCAGTTAATGCTTCGTCATCTAGACAGATTTCTCTGTGACAGAAAACTAGTTCAGCAAAGTGATTTCATTTTGAAATAGCACTGTTCACAGATTGGCTGTATTACACGTGCACATGCAGCACTAGTGGTGGAATAAACAGAACTAAAAAGCATGGTTCCAAATAAAAGTCTGATTCTTAAAAAAAACTGTACCCTGCCTCACTACAGATCTGGTTATTAATGCCCAGCCTTTAATGGCACTCGGTGCGACCTTTCTTTTACTGCCTGTCTCCTGCACTCTCATTTCTTTCTTCCTGTCTGTCAGCTGCATGCAGTTTCCATCTTCAACTTCATTAATCTTTTTGCAGACAGCAGTGGTGGGTGTATGTAAATTTAACCCTCCATTAGTCAGCTTAAGCGTCACCGCTCCCCTCTGCTAATGTTACCGCTGTTGCTGTGAACATTTTCTCTGCATTGTTGCCTACCAGCTATGCCTGCCCACTTGCTTTCCTGTCTGCCTGCCTGTATACCACAACATCAAGAGACACAGTATTGACTGCAGTCAGTTTAGGTCGAGTAGACTCTCCCCATATGTCAGTGTTTTCATGAGAATGATTGTAAAAAGAATCTCCAAAAGGCTGTAAACTACAAATCTCTCCTCACACTGACTCCAACTTAAATCCTAGGAATGTACCAGCATCAGCAAACATAAACTCAGCAGAGATACAGTATAGGAAAAAAAGATCAATAATAACCAAACCATGGTTGAGATCGATGCCAATTCTATTCAGTTTTTGCTGGTGGGCAATGATATTATGCCAGTTAAATGATGGGAGTCAATGGTATCTATTAGCTCCATGCTAGCAGCCAGTAATGTTAGCTACCTGTTGTATCTTTCTCCATTTCCTTAGACATGAAACATATTTTTTCTAAGCTGTGCCAGGCCGGACCTCGAGGCCACACTGTGTGCACATATCAAGTTTCAGCTTCTACTGTATTTTGTGTACAGCAGGCAGACATTCAACACTTCGTCAGCTTCAGCCCTCGTTTTCTGCTCTGTTGCATGTTTAACATTTTTTTGTTTTAGTCCAGTATATGTAGGTCATACAGTTGAAAGGGTTATGAATTTTTTTTCTTCTCACCACAGCACAGCGCTCCTTTCCACTCTCTTCTTCTTCATGTAGCCTTAATAGAAGATATACAAGTACTTTTCAAAATCTGTTTTTATTTGTTATTCCCTGCCTCCTGTCTATTTTAAATTAGTATGTTTGAGTAACTAATTTAAATCATTTAGTTATTCGCACTGTAGAACCATATCAATAAAGTTTTTTGGCTTTTTATTATAACTTTATTCTAATATTTTAGCCTTTTCTAAAGACAATTTCAGTTTCAAACTGTAAAGACTGAATTTTAGCAGGTAGAAGTCTTTCCCACCCAACAGTAGGATGTTTATATTGAAATGATTTACATGCTTACAGCAATGACAAATATTTATATAGCTGTGGTGAGCTTTCTGTAATGTGATCACAGTGGGCTTACATGTTGCATCTCACTGCCTTTCGTTCAGGGCAACAAATATCAAAGCGACAGTAGAAAACTAGCACATTGAAGAAAATGGTCTTTTCTGCAAGATTGCAGTTAAATTGAGAAAGAGACAGAAAAAAGAGTGGGTGAACGTTATGGGGTGGGGAAGAAAAGACTTTCTTGTGGGTAATTTGTGGAGGGGGCAAACATTAAGGTGCTAAATGAAAGCTAATTACATAAGGGCACCAGGGGAAATGGGTGCTGTGTGCCCTCAGGCTCTGGCCATCTATCTGATTTAAGATACACAGCGTGTCAGCAGCAAATCGAATCTGCAGGGAGCAATTGAAGGTTCCATTCACACCCACACACACACACACACACACACAAATAGGCACAAATGCACATGAACACACAGGCTTTATTACAGCAGTGTTAGATCCCAATGCTAGGGTCCTCACCCACTCAGGCTTTGCAGTGAGGCGGGTCAGCACAGTCCCACCTCGTGACGTTATTAATTTGGCTCTGAACATAGATGGGCTGACAATTATGCCGAGCATTTGTTTTAACCACAGCGCTGAAGACAGGCAGGGTTTTCAGCCCTGATACAAACCAGAATAAAAGGCTGCTTTAGTTAATGAAAATTGCAATTTTTCTACATTTTAAAACTAATTGACTAACTAATTGATTAGATTAGCCTGCTATAGTTCTGTCTCTAAGAAAATAAAGAACATATCTGCTGGTTTTTGCCTCATGCAAAATTTGAGGTACTGCTCTCCACAGACTTTGTGTTAATTATGCTGTTATTGAGCATAAGGGATGGCTTTTCGTGGGTTTTAGAGCTTTGATTAAATAATAAATTGCTAAATTAAAGATAATAGTTATCTCAGTCAATAGTGGCAAAATAGTGGATGGTTGCCAGAGCCCTTCACATGCCAAAAATTGCAGCCCTAGTCAGGCCCCACTCTGACAAATCTGCAGTATTTCAACCCGAGTCTGGCCTGGCCGGAGACTGACACCAATTAAGCCTTCTGCAATGCATGCAAAGCAACACATACTTGCAACTTGGAGATTATTTATAACAGTTTTAAACCATTGCTGTTGCCATAGACAATCATGCCCACAAATATTAACATCCGCTGTTTATTATAGAGAAGTACAGTGCAGTAATGAATATAATCCAGCAGCAAATTAGTAAATAGAGATTTAAAGCTTTCCTCAACCAATTCTCTCATTGTTTGTAGTTTTTATTGAAAGCTCTTCTAAAATGCAGCTTTTCTTTAAGCCTTAGGATATTTTAAATGGGCATATCAAAGAGTTTGTGTGTAATGGGAGATAAAGTGACCTTTTTCAAATAAGTTCACATGAGGTAGTGAATATTTAAGTAACATGAAAGATCAGTTGAATTTTCTCAGAGAAGAAGAAACATGGCAAATAATAGCTGACATTAAAGAATGATTA
>JAPZDV010000006.1:15751620-15772116 GCA_029814665.1 Acanthurus lineatus
TTAATTGTTGTTGTTATTGAATTATAATAATATTAATAATAAATGGTTAATATCTGCTTAATGTTCTGGGATCACATAAGCATATTTGTGTAGAAAAAGATAAGTTGTTCATGTGCTATGAAGAATTTATTTCCTTTTCACCCAAACTTGAATCATAACTTCCACAATCTTTTAGTCACTTAATCAGTATTCCCAGCACATAAGCAAATAGTTTTAATATTAACATAATCATTAGCATTGATTTTTTTGGGCTGACAGACCAAATGAACTCAAGGTACATGTTTTGCCTTTTAAAAGCAGTTCACACCCACTCCTCTGTGGGTCTCCCATAATGGCTGGCCTCTCAAAAGACCCCCTAACAATTAGAGAGTAGGCAGAATGTGGTTCATGCTCTTAATGTTTAGAGGGTGCTATAAAAATGGAAATACATTTTTGCAAGAACTAATTTGAATGCATAACTTTTTAGATGATAAATCTGCTTGGAGAACATTATAAACTTTAAAAAAATGTTTGATTTTTTTTTTCCACTTAGGCCTTCTGACAGCACTGTTGTGAAATTAAACTGAACTGCAAAACACATCTGAACAATAGAGTCGTCCAAACAACAGCTGTGTTTGTGATCAAATTAGTTGCAAAACAAAGAAAGACAATGTGTTTTTAACATTATCCAATGGTTTTATTGTTCCCATCGGATTTTGAAGGTTTTTTTTATTAAAGAAAACAGCAACAAGACGTTTCAAGTCAACAGTCACTTGTATCATATTAATAAAAAGCAAGTAAAATACCAGACTAAATGTCCACCGTGATGCATTTGGCCAAGTCAATCAGTTTCCATGTTTGCTTTGAGCCACAGCACTGTGCATGTTCTCATACTGAACATCTCTGTGCTGAAAGAAAACCACTTCACTCTCTCTCCGCCCGTCTCATACTTTAACTCCCACACATTAGCCTAAAAAAGCTTTGATCTTAATGGAAAACCTATGCTCTCATCGGTTCCCACTGTAGTCACTGGTATACAGTTCCCCAGTGACACGGCAGGTCAGCCCAGTTCAGCTGCTGCAGCAACTTTGTTTGTTGTAGATTGTCATTAGTGCTGGTCCGTCTTTTTACACCACCTTAATATCTAATGTTATATCATTAAGAAAATGTAAATAATAATAACTTAAGTCAGTGCTTACAAAGAGTTTGTATGTTTGTGTTATTCATTGAAAATCAACATCCTGTATGTGCAACAGAATAGAATGTGCTATAGAGGCCTTGTTTAGGTCAAAATTAATGTCAAGTGTAGTAATTCATGCTAAAGAATATACAATTAGATATAGAGAGGCTTGTGCATTCTTTGCAATATCCTTGGACACGTTCCGTCTGTCTCAGCATGGTTTTAATCAATTCATTTATTTTGTCTTTTGCTCTTGAGTCTTGTTTCCAAGCCCTTCCAGAATATCTGCATAATCTCTCAGTACCGACACGTACCTTTAGCATGTGTTAAAACTCACAAAAGAGATGTTCAAGGTAGAAGCGAAACAGCGAGAGGAGAGATTGGCAGCACGCCTCAGAGCGTAAACACTGTCCAGCCTGCTCATATTTTTGTAACATTTGCCTTTTGCAAGACTCAGTTGAGCTTGACTTAGCTTGACTGGTGCAACCGACTCTGTGCAGCAACACACTCATGTGTGCACACGCACTCAGAGCAGTGTGGGCAGAGACGGAGCAGCAAAGGGCACTGAACCGCAAACTGCATTTTTGTGTTCATTCATATCTTCTGCTTAAGTCCCTCGTGAAGTTTTGGTGATTGTGTATGTGTGTGCACATTTGTTTATCGGATTGCATTGATCGCCTCTTTTCCTTCATATGTCTCCCAGACTTTGTACATTTGTTTGTGATATGCTCTTGCTCCCACACAAGTTTTTTTTTTCTTTTTTTTTTTTTTCCATGTGTGTGCACATGTTTATTGCACTCTGGTCCAGTATGCAGGCGTTCCTAATGAGGCTTGAATCTGCGCAGCATGGCTCTGAGCCACACTTGTTGGCTCAGTGATGGGAGGAGCATGTGATTTAGAGCAAGAAGGAGGAGGGAAGGTTGAATACAGAATTTGATAGCACTCAAACGCACTTTGAAATACTAAAAAAGGCAATCAAAAGAAGGAATGATAATTAAGGCAATACATTTAACAAAAATACTGCAGATTCAGTCTTGCAGTGTAGTTTATTACCAACAAAAACTCTACCGATCTGAAAAGGCTTCAGACTGTTAAAACAAATATTGTTTAAATGCTCACACTTCCTCGACTTACTGTCACTGATCTCCCGTTTCATTGCTTTATTTTTTTTTGTGTGGCTAAGCGATCCCTAGAGGGCCATCACAGGTCATGCACCGCCTGATAATTACTGTTCACAGCATCTTCAGTCAAGTCTGGCTGTAGCCACTTTCAGTTGACAAGTAATATGAGAGCCGGAAAGATGAGCGCTTTGCAGGAGGACACCATACTCCTCATAACGGGGGGGTTCAAAGAGGACCACATCTATTAATACCCCTACTACTGCCGGTGACGGTCCAAAAGTTAAGACCGGTACATATTAGAAAGCGTCGGCCAAACTTTGCAGAGTGCTAGTGTTGCTGATAAAGTCTGACCATAGTGTTGGGTCATGATGAGGGTGGGCTGGCTTAATTCGTTTCAGTGTCACGCAAGGTAATCACTAAGAGAAATAAAGTAAATATTGTTTGAGCCCCTTTTAAATGAAGCAATCTATCTATCACTACATAGTCTGTGGTGTATCATATAGTCCACAGTGTGTGCAGGGATTAAATGCACAGCAAGTGGGAAGTGACTGTTGCTATTTGGCTTTGTATTTGAATATTGGTGTCAAATGTAGGTCACAGTTTTGTTTAGTCTGTATACTGTACCTCTGTCAGAGAGTTAAAGACGGTTAAAAGTTGTGGGTTTTTGTGACTTTCAGAATGAGCCATGCAAAGTCATTTAGGTGTCACTCATTCGACATTCTAGGTCTGTGGTTCAGTTCTAAATTTCTTGTTTGTCTTGCTCTGTTTTGTGCCGCACTTATTGAGTTTACAAAGCTAATCCTCTTTAAATTGTCATTGCAGCATGTGGTGTATTCTGTTACTATAAAACTATAAAGCAATGAGAAGTAGTAAGACATGCTGTTTGATTTCTGACAGCAAATGGGAACATATTCCTATTTTAGGAAGGATTTTATGTGTTTCAGCATCTGCGACAATATAGTTATTCCACCAATATGTTGCCCCTGTGGGGGTCATCCAGACTCTTGGAACAAGCTCCCTGCTCTGCCTCTCTCCTCTTATTATGGCCATCTGCAAAGCAGTGTGATTGTATGCTTTTTTAGACGCCTGCCAAAAGTTCGGCTCTGAGCACTGCTACTATTTGAACCTGTCTGCATGAGCTGGAAATGATTTCAGCCTGCTCATTGTTGAGCTACGGCTGGGCTTGTTCACGGGATGTCTTACAAGATCCACCACCTCTGCTCCCCCCTCGGTCACAGTCCATTTGGATAACCAAGTGTCGTCTTTCCAATGACCATGAGGCACCGGCCACTGTGCATTTAGGTCGTGCTTGTCTGGTGAGACGGGTGGGGGGGACTTTGGGTCTGCAAGATGGACATGAACAACTTTCAGTTATATATTCTTCCAGCTCCTACCTTACAAACATGGCCCTGTAGCCTGATAGCAAAGAAAATGGGTAGAGGTGGCTTATCTACTGGCCTGAATGTAAATTCATTATGACGCTTAGTGAGCCAGCTCTGTTACATAATGCCCATATACATTCCACCTACAGTAATGTGCTGCCAAAACAAACAGGGGGGGGAGAAAAGACTTAAGCCCTTCTAAAGCGGTCAAATTCTTGTCATAGTTTACACAGCCATGTCAGTCTAACGCTCGTCTGGGGTCTGTTTGGCTCCAACACGTCCTCTAAACCTGACACACTCTCAACATACATGCTGGCACTTTGCCTGCTATACACTGGACAAATTGTTGTTGGTGCCAACTTGAGCTTCGCGCTGCAGTTCAGGTGTCCATGTTACATTAGGTCTAATTATAGGTGGACGAGGGTAATGACAACGCTGCGTGTGTGCTACTTTTCTCAGGAGGTTAAATGAGGCTTTAATGTGCGTCGTAACAAAATTGGAGGCTCGGGGGGAGATTTCGAGCTTTGTTACCGCGCAGCAGAGTTCTCGCTGGTGATAGTCTTCATGAGTTTAGCTCATTTGCTTACATATTAAATATTCATGAGCTCATCAAAATTAACAAACCAGCTAAATAACATTTAAGCTGGAGAACTTCACCTGCACTCAACCTCTTGTAAAGAAGTAAACGCTTTGTATTTTGTACTTTAACACAAAGAAAAGTCGTTTTTTGCTTTTAGCTGCATGATGTTTTTTTTTGTTTGTTTTAAGTTTCCTGAACCAGTCATTGTCAATAAAGTTTGGTTCTTTAACTGTGCAACTATTTTGCTTAATAATTGTGACCATGTTCTCATCCAATTTCTCCCCGTCTTAAGTGGAAAATGCTTCTCTGATAAGAAAAATAGAAAAAAATGATCTGTTCATCAGTTTTCAGTTCACATATTTTCCTTAGCTGACCAGATCTGTCCACAGGGTTTTCATGTTTCCTAGCAACAGCACAACATACCACCGAGGCTGTGTGTAACTATAAACCAGCCCTCTTTAGCCTTGCCTTAAATTTGTCACAATCATCTTACATGCAGCTCGCTCGTCTTTTAAATTTTCTCCTCTTGTCTCTTCCTCTTTTTTCTCTGTACGTGTTTCAGCTCGTCACCCAGAGCAGGAGAAACCAGCACTTCTGCCGTGCCGGGCCAATCCAAGCCGAGCGGACAGGCGCATAAGATATGTTTGGTGTGTTCAGACGAGGCCTCAGGATGCCACTACGGGGTCGTAACCTGCGGCAGCTGCAAGGTGTTCTTCAAGAGGGCCGTCGAAGGTTGGTCTCACACACTCACCTGCATCCGCTCACACACTCGCTCCCTCATCACTCACTCAGACATGACAGAAACACATTTTAGATTTAGATGATTTAATTTCTTGTGAGGAAAACCTTTGAGAACATGCATGTACATTTAAAAATAATCATGTGAGTGTTTTTTTTCTTTCCTCTATTGTGAACTGGTAAATTGTGGCCACATTTACATCAGGTTATAATCAGATTTGCATATTCATGTCTGTGTATTCTATATTATGCAGCTACACATTGTTCATGTGCACCTAATAGCAATGGTTAGCACCCATTAACTTTGTACATTTTGTACCTTAGATTCTCATTCATGCTTACATAAAAATCAGCTCCAGCAGCTGTTGAGCAACGATGAAACATCTCTGTGTTTCTTCTTGTTAGGCAACAGACGGTTGAATTAGTTCCCAAAATCTGAGTTCAGAGTGGAATAGTTGGGTTCTTAACTGAGCTTCAGAAGACACATGTCACATTCTTGCATTTTTGTGGGTTTGAGTCTTTAGTTCCGACCTTGCATGTCGCTGCCTCCTCTTCCCCTGCCTCTCCTGTTTGTTGTGTGTCAAAGCAGAGATGATTTACAAGAAAATTTGATTGACAAAATAAATGAAAAAAATAAAAGCCCATACCAAAAATATGACTGCCGTGATACCCTTCTGATAAACACAGTATTGCCTTACAAAGGACTAGTATTACAATGAGAATATAACTCCAGGGACACACAGGAGGCAGAAGGGCCACAAAGTGCTGCCAAGTGCTGCCCGCTTCCTTTCAGTGCCCACGTTAACCAAATTGGCTGTTCAGACAGAGCAAGCCGCAGACTGGAGCTCCAAGGCCGGCTCACGATGTGCAGCGATAATTTTGGTCTGTCGTTTTTCTGCCCTCCACAAGACAATCTGACAATTAAAAAAACAAAACAAAAGAGATTATCTGTTATAAAAGATATAAATCATAAAATTACACATGATTTGAATGGTCTAGAACACACACACACACACAAGCTCCTCCCAACACATTGTCACCCAGGGTCTTTTGACTTTTATGTTTCATAAAAAGTGACGCCCCACTTGTTCAGGAACACATAAAAGGCTTTAAATTATACATCCATTAAGTTATATTTGTGATTAGAAAGCAGAAGAGCCTGTTGACCGGTGCAGAGAATGGCTCTTGTTATGAACAGCCAGGTTACTGCTGCGCGAGAATTGATCTATTGCTGCGCTTCCGCCTCTTTTGTGTCCCCCGGAGGAAGCTGTTATTCAGCTTTTCCCCTACAAACAGTTGATACCTTGTAATTCAGCGTTCAGTTCTTGTCCCACAGGCAGACAGTTTGAGCTCTAATTGCCTTGACACAATCTTGAGATGGAGGGGCAGTAATGCACCTGACAAACAGAGAGCAGTTTGTATTAACGGCTTTCTGCAGTGCATTCAATCTCCTTTCGCTCCTCTCTGCTTCTGTGTCATTTCCACTCTGTGTAAAACTGTCCCTGCAGATGTTTCTGAGGAGTGTGTTGCTGTGAATTGATTATTGTTATCATCAACAATAGCCACATAATACTTGATGAACTGAATATAAACCACACTCTGTTTAATATTGACTGAACACTGATACTAAATGCACAGAAGTGACCCACACTAATGTCTTGTTTCCCAGTCACAGTAGCAGCATGGCGGGCTTGTCCTCTTTCATTCTGCTCCTATATTCTCTATTTTTATTGGACTGTTTTCCACTGGATCTGTGACTAACATTGCTGGTGAAATAATACAGTTAGTGAAAAAACTTAGCGCAGGGGGGATCCTTGCTCTGATGTGAGGTGGTGCAACATAGACTCTCTGACTTCAGCACTAATACATGGCTGGTGGTTGGTAATGCAAACACTGGAGATATTTTTACTCTCTTGCATACGATCGGACATTAATTTGGGATTCGTATTACTTTAGAAAGTATGTGCAAAAACAGTAATTTCTTCAAAATTATAAATAGAAATAGTTGATTTGAGCTACAGATGACTTGCTGAGTTGTATTATCATTGACTGTTATCTAGCATGTTAGCTTTTTTATTATATGGTGCTGGTGTAAATGCCGAGCACTCAAACTGCAGTGTGAGTTTTATTTTGAAAAGAGTTGCCTACAGTAGCACTAAGAAAGTTACATCTCTTAATCTTGTTTTTCTCCTCCCCCCTCTCTATTCTCCGGTTGTTGTCTCTATGATGAAGGATGGAGAGCACGACAAAACACAGATGGTAAATAAACGACTTTTAATAATAACAATGATGATTATTCTAATGATGATGATGATCATGATGGTAATTCTATCACCTCTGATTTGCCCATGTGACTGTATTCCTTCAGCACTGAAATATGACCAGTCTGCCAGGAGACACACACACACATAGCCTCTTCTGCCAGCTATCTGTTAATGCATGCAAATGTTCTGATTTGGTAATTCAAGTCAGCGTAAATTGCTTGTGAGTGATTTTGAGCTCCTCAATTTATTTTTTTTTCTTGAAATGTTTCACCTCATTGCAGGTGGTTGATCCAGTAATTGCCAATCACGCTCTTGTCTCTGATTAGGCCTGTGCTTTTGCACTTGACCCACATTAACCACCACAGATCTGATGTCAACTCTCACCCTTTTTTTTTTTTTTACCTTTTTCATGTGTTTTATTTACTTTGTGTGCTTTTGGTGCTTGTTGTACAGCTGATAATCGTATGTAGGTCATGTCCAAGTTTCTACTCTTAAAAACATCCAACTGAACTGATAAAAGTCATTTCAAATATGAGTTTCTGTCAACAGCAATTCAGCATTTTTATCAGATAACCCAGTTGGATTTTAGATGTAAAAAAAGTTCCAGGCCTTAGTTTTTATCATAAGATAATGACTTTAGGTGCTAAACTTCTAGAAATGGAATAATGAGAAAAAAGCAACACACAATGGAAGCCAAACATTTCTTAAAAATTTAGAACCACAGAGATAGCTTGAATAAAGAAACAGGTTTTAGTCTAAAATCACAGTTATTTTTATGCTCTGTTGTTTTGTTTTGAATTTTCGGATTAATTAACTCTTTTCACCATGAAACATGCCTGTCCACAGTGGTTTACACAGCTCAATGTGCCCTCCACAAGTCTCCATTTAATCATCTTCTGCAGTGCCGTGATTTTCCTCCATGTTGACTAACATTTTATTTTTGGGTTGGGTGTATCAAACACGGTAGCAAAAATTAGTTCCTCCTCTGGACTTTAGCGGGTGTTGAAACGGTGGTTTTGAGGTCACTTATAAGCAAAAATAAATTTGTGAAATTGCAATTTTGCAATTTTTTTTAATGCTGAATTGCAAAAAAATAAAAGAAAATGAAGGAAAATTTGGATTGTTTGCAATGATGCAAACTTTTTTTTAATTCTGATGTGGTTTTGCATGCTTGAAGGTTTTTATTTAAATAGACCTCACTAACAAATTAAGAAAATGACTATTTTTGTTTTGTTTCTAGTCACTTAAACATTTATGGTAAAAAAATATATATTTTTTTTGTTTTTAGGTTGTACTTTAATTACTTTGAATAATTAGTAAGCTAAAATACCAAACATTTACTGTTTATAGCTTCACACATACAAAGAGTTCCTTCCCTTTTAATTTTCAGACAGTCAGATTAAGTAACTTGTAATTAGTGCTGAATTGAAAGGAACTGGTCAGGTTCAAATTATGAGCTTCCTTGCTGTGAGCTCACAGTACTAACCACTGAGCAAGCTCTCTTTTTCATTGCAGCCTTACGTGCTAATGTTAGTTAGAAACCCAACCCGAGGCTTCACCGACCACTGCCAGGCCCCTTGTGAGCAGATCACGGTGAAAAAAGAGGGTAGAGAGAACATCAGTGAGATTCAGCTGGCACTTTTGACACCGCAGATGGTTGTTTACGCCATTGTTTGCAATGACTTCCTGTGATGTCAGTGATGGCTGCAACTGGTAACCCTCAGGCTGCTATCATCTCATCACATCAGCAACCCTGCAGAATAATTTTTAGTTTATGTGAAACATTGATGATTGTTTTCAAGTTATAAAGCCAATCAAGGATTTTGACTAATGTCAAGAATAACATGGTATTTGCCAATAATATAGATACAAATACAACAATTTTGAATATGATTTGGGCATTAGACAGCCAACAACACTGCTTTTTTACATTACTTTATATTATTCATATTTATTTATTTATACTTTATATTTGTTCAAGGCTTACTAACTTTGGTTTTACACAGCCATCACCAGTTTAGGGCTGCTGTTCTGAAACATTGTTAAGCTGAGCTAATCATTTGCTTGATGCCCCACATTCCCTGTTGGCTGGTGCTCATAGCACCTGTACTTTTGTGTCTGTATTAAGCTCAGTGCTCACTTGCTGTGAGAAAGCAATGCATGATAAAAGGAAATTAAAAAGAAGTTAAGAAATTAAAAAGACTCATTTTTTCAGGCCAGTGTGACAGAGGTCTAACTGCCTGTCAGATTGATAGATTATCAAAAATTCCCCTTAAATACAAAAAATCCTCATAAATACTGAATAACATTAATGCAAAAATAGAGTTTTTACGCAATTTGTTGAATTTTGAGTTTTGACATTTGATGGCCCATGTGAATCATGAACACACAGTGAATGAATTAAATCCATACATTTGTTAACTTGCCTCACTGACAGAAACAGCTGGTCAGGGCAGGTCAAAAAAGAAAGAATATGCACAAAACCATTGCAGGGAAATGTTGCAGCATCTTAAATTGGCCTTTCTCGGCTCAACTCAAGCCGGCTGTTGGTGTCATTTACAACTCAGCTTGTCAAGTCACCAGTTGCTGTGAACTTTAAAGCCTCGTGCATTGAATTGTGAATGCATGGCCAGCCAACTTGTGATGTGTCCGTTTTCTTATTGCTCTGCGTGGTTATTAAATAATTAAGGATCACAAGACAGTTGCTTATTGCTTAAGTGAACAGTGTTCAGAACTGGTTTGCCCTCTTCATAGGGAGTTTTGAGGCTTTCATATGCACAAAGGCAGTTCTTATTTTTCATCAGGCATATCATGTTATATAAACCTCCAGTATGTTAGTATTAAGTCCATGCGCCTCTAGGATGTTGTGGTACAGGAAAACAAATTACACACTGCAGAGAATTATTTTGACATTTCATCGTATGGCGCCAGCAGTATTATTGAATGCCCTTTAGTTCAAAAAAGCTGCATCAAACACATGATATTTCAAAGATCAGTTACAATTTTTATAGTCCCAAAGGGGATTTTGTCGAGGCACTGTTGACTTGTTTCAGCCGGTGATGTATTTCATTGCTCATGTAGAAACTTTCATTTTGTGTGAACAATAAATGAAGGATTCCTGAAGAGTGGAAGAGCAAAACAAATGAAATATTACTGTATCATCCAGTACGATGGGCAAAGTATCTAGCACATGAAAAAAACAATGTTACTATGCTGTTATTTATCATATCCTCTGCTCCTGCTGCTCCCGACAGTGCAATAACTGTGTGGATCTGCTCTATAATGAGTGATGCTATTATACCCAAGTTACTAATAAGCAGGCCTTTTACCTCACCTCTCTAAATCCACAGTAATTGGTAAAAGGAAAGTATGCTGTAACTTAATTATCTGGTGATCTAGAGGGGACATATGCTTCCCAATGAGAACTGAAATTTGGAGGCTGAAAATAGTTTAACCACTTTAATGAGTAATCGATGAGTTAATACTGTGGACTTTTTTTAGTCAGATCTCAACTCTTTCAACTCCTACACTTTTTCCACCGGCACTGCGTCTTCATCTTCTTTCTCTTTCTCTTCCTAGCATCTAAGTCAGCTTTTTAGGAATCCAACAGTCAAAAAGAAAAATCTAATAAAGGGGATGACAAAAAGTAGTGTGAGACCAGTGGATAGCGCGATGTAAGAAAACTACATGTGCATGTAAGAACATGTCGGAATGATTTTATAATGTGTGATACTTTTCATCAAAAAACATTTTTTTTCCATCTCTGCTGACTTCCTGTTAGCATAAACCATAACAGGAGGATGTGGCAAAACCAACAACAATCATTTTCACCTACAGATAACGTTTTCAGTGAAAAGTTATTCTAAATCACTGCCAACGGTCTGTTTTCCACCCGGTGACATGATCTCAGCAGCAGATGCTCAGCTCTTTGTTGAGCTAGTGACTCATTCCGGGGATCAGAAGTGATTCTAGTTTATCTTGACAGTTTGATTTCATCGAAAAAGATGACCTGACATGTTTGAAATTATGTCATGGGACATCCCCTTATTCACTCTGTCTTTTAGATCGAATATGTCTCAGTCTGAGCTCAAAAGAATTTGTTGACGCCGGAAAGATAAGATTCATGTGACACTCCTCAGGCTGCCACACTGTACGTGCTTCAAGTCACTGTTGCTTCTTTTACTGAGGTGACACTGTGACATCATGTAAAATAATTATTTAAGCTTGAGATGGTGACAGAATAACAGACTGGTTATAGTTCAGGGAGGAGGAAACTTTTAAGAAAACACAAGATTGTTGGCCAGAAATAGCAAAAAGAACAAATAAACATTTATATAAAGTCATGTTGAGGTTTCTGAAAATAACTTTGAAGGCTGTAAAGGCAAATCTCATCGACTGTGAGGATCAGAAAAGGACTACCACCCAATAAATACACTCTTTACTGCTATAAGAGTAATATTTTCCAGAAAACTACTGCCTTTTATCTGTTTTTTTTCCCCTAAAGAAATGTGTGACTTTTTAAAAATGTACGTGTCCTGCTGAAATTAGAAACTTGATGCTGACAATCCAAGACAGAGACACATTGTTGGTTTTTGGCCCTTGATCAGATTTGTTTCCAGCAGCAGAAATACAGTGTATCTTCAGATTTATCCCTTAAAGGTCTAGTGTGTTTGGTTTAGTGGAATTTAGCAATGGAGTTGCAGATTGTGCCAGACTGAACAATCCCACCCCTTTAATTTCAAACATAAAGGAGAAAAAGGTGGCTTTGAAACTTGCAAAAATGCAAAAAAAAAGAGCTCTGTGAAGTGAGAGTTTGGTTTGCCCATTCATGGGCTACTATAGAAACATGGCAGACTCCTTTGAGGATTGCCCACTCCCTCTGTAGATATAAAAAACTCATTAAAAATGAACACAGTAGTTTTTTTCATATGCTTACACACTAATGAAAACATGCTAATGAATAGTATCTTGAATTGCTGTTGTATTTTGAAAATAGATTCCCCTAAATCCCACACAGTGGAACTTAAACATCTCAAACTGTTAAAGTCATAGATGAGCATGTTTCCCATGAATTGTGTTGCTTGTATTACTTACAGCATTTCTCCTGTAAATATGTAATGGGAGCCAACAAACAAAATCTTCCGTCTGGTTAAATATCTATAACTCTTTCTCAAATTAAATTAACTTGATCACAGTTTCATCTCTGGTTTATTTCCCCATGTCCTAATCATGCATGGCATTTATACTCAGATTGCAAAGAGTTATTATGGGGGAAGCCTATCATCATCTGCAAACAAATGTGGACCGTTTAGTACAAGGGACACATTATGAATGTGGACCATGTGGACCGTGTCTAATTGTTGGGCTGGAAAAACTGGGAGCACAATCACGGATTGTGCCATGTGCTCTGAATACAGGCTGTAGGAAGTGAAGCTGTCATCACCAGAGGGATGTCACAGGCTTGTAAGGCTTATTGTAGAATCAGCAGGTGGTTAGTGTGGTCATTATACATACTGCTCAGGCTAATCCTTCTCAAACCTTCTTAGCTAGCTAATAGGTCTCCCTTACTTTCCTCTTCCTCTTCTTCTTCCTCTTCCTCTCCTATTTACAGGCCAGCACAACTACCTATGTGCAGGGAGAAATGACTGCATCATTGACAAAATCCGGAGGAAGAACTGTCCAGCCTGCCGCTTCAGGAAATGTCTTCAAGCCGGAATGAACTTGGAAGGTAAACAGTCTAAAGCATCATTCAATCAGGCCAGTCCTCATCAAAACCAACTTTAAAGTCACAGTGAAACTGCAGTGAGAGGTGAAAGTGGCTGGTTGTTTCCACCCACACCTTCCTCACATAATTAGATAAGTAGGCGGAGGATGATGGAAGGAATAAATAGATAAAGTAGCCCTAGACTAAAGTTTTTGCCCACTCACATCCAAATGCACACCTCCTACTGTGGTATTGCCTTGCTGGTTACTGTGACCGGTGAGCACACTCGAGGTCAAGTGCGGTTTTACATTTAGAGAAGGATTGACTCAACTCCCTGGAGATGAAGCTAGGCTGTGAAGATTTTTTGCCATGTGCTCTCTACTGTTATTGCAACTTCCCCTTTTATCACGTGATGCACACTGGCCAAGAAAGCATTTTTCCTCACACACTTGGACTGGAAAAGAGTGCCTGTAAAACCATGAAATTCTTTTTTTTTAGTGTCACAGCCCCTTAAAATGTCTTTTTTTATGATCAGAATTTTATTCATTCGGTCCAATTACATTTGTAATGTCTAGAAGAGCTGTAAGATCCAATTATTTGATCCCATTCATGTGTGAATGGAGTCAACAGGAGGTCAGCCGCCTCGGCCAGTGAAGTCTCACATGCATGCACTCTCAACCTAGAGAAGGACTCTCGTGGGGCCCAGTGAACAAATTTCATTGGCATAAGTGTGCTACTGTCTGTGACTGCAGTATTCAATTCTCTTTTACACGGAAATCCTCAAAAAACATTTGATTTTCTGAATTGGTGAAGAACAAAAACCTACAAACAAGCAGTCATCAAAAGTTTCTTAGTATTTGAGGAATTTAACATTTTTTTGTGGACATATTTGACATATAACAAAGGATAAAGCTCTTAACAGTGGGACACAACATTAAAAACTTTTTATATTACTGTGTCTTTAAGTGGTAGAGTGCTGAAATTCTCCTTCACTGAGTATTATGTCATTGGCCGGGTGACACTGCCACCCACTCTGTCCAGCATGACCTTTATTATGTCTGTTTCTACTTAAGCCACCATCGCCCAAGTTTATAAAAAACTGGCGTTAGATGAAATCTGATGTCACCACAGTGCTGGCTTAAATCGTGAGAAAATTCTCATAAGAAACAATCACAGGGATAATCAAACTGGTTTCAAAGACATTAAATGTGAACGCAGATATTCTAGAGTGAACAATTAAAAAAAGGAACAATGCAAAATTACTTAAAAAAAATTTAATTTGACATTACAAGCCCCCCCCACAGCCGAACATTTTGTTCCAAACAAGCATTAGGAAGCTACAACGTGGATCGGCTGGCGTTAGTCACTCCTCTTCGAACATGTGCATGTGTGTGCCATTGTCTATGAACGTGCTGTTCTGTACACGTGTGCTGGTATGCAGGCCAGGCAGAATGACAGAGTGCCACCTCCTCACACGCATTGATCAGCGCATAACCCGCTGTCAAGTCCAAAGTCCACAGCCTTGGATCACCAGATGAGCTTTCATCTGATTTCCAACCCAAGAGATATCTGTTTAGGACACAGTGCAACTATTAAAGCTGTGTCGAGGTTGTGGAAGATGCACTCAGGAAGCAACAGGTGAAGCACAACAGCTGCTTAAGTGCTTAAAATTCGGTCATTGTTTGATTTCAGCTGATGCTTCCTGAGGCCATGAAATTGCTGTTGGTAGTTTGTACAAATCAGCGTTGAGGGAGATTACATGTAACAGTCCAGTGTTTGTCAGGCAGAGAGGGAGAGACAGAAAGAAAGACAGAGTGAGGGATTTGATGAACGTCAGCGCATCAGCAGACAGGCTCCCACCAAAAAGGCTCTTAGTTGCCATAGAAACGCCAGGAGAGGAAATTAAAAAAGGTAGAGAGTAGGAGAAAACATGTTTTTCATGTTAACCTCTCAACCTATAACATGTTTTCAGCATTTAGAGAGAGAACAGTTTAAAACAATGTCCAGAGAATCTACATGTTTGGTGTAAAAATACTGCGTTATGCCGTCATTGTTACATTAAAGATGAACTGCAAAAAGATATAAAACCTTATGTCTTCTTCTGAGAAATTGAATATATTTTTATCTCAGTTAGGGAGAGAAAATGTGGCTCATTACTGAACACAAACCAGCATGTTTCTCTGGTTGGTTAGTAATTTGTAGATTCATTATAAACACATAGCATATTTGTTTACTTTATTGTTCATGTTATTACATTGTTTATTCATGCTCACTGCCGTAAATAATTGGGAAATGTGATGTATATAAGACGTCTAGCTTCAGCTATTTTGCAGTCTTTGTCCCTGATTGGTTAATAGTTGGGTAAAGACTAACAGGTTTAGCCAATCAGAGGTTGAGTAAGGCCTAGAATCACTTAAATAAGGAAAAATAAGTTGTTTAAAAATGCAGTGAACTGGATATATTCTAGTTTCAAATTTTTGTCAGACAGAACAGAATTTATCTTTAGTAATCTCTGATATACATTTCAAATTAATCATGAAGAAATAAATAAATTGCACCTATAATCAAGTTAGTTCTGGTTGGATCTTACCTTCTTTAGGTTGTTGAACATCTATCTGGCTCTATTTGTTCTGTGAGCAGCTTCCATAAAAGATTTCCTCCGCTAGAAAAAATCCATCAAATTCATATTTGTTTTGACCATCCAAGTGTTATCATAGCAGTGATTTGGTCACTGTTTGCCTGTTTCGTGTCTCATTCTCTCCCTTCTTCTTACTCTTCTATGTTTTAACTCAACCCTCAGCGAGAAAAAACAAGAAGCTGATCAAGATGAAAGTGCAGCGGCCCCCTGGATCATCAGAGCCTATCAGCAACATGCCTGTTCCAGTCATCCCCAGGTGCATGCCCCAGCTTGTGCCCACCATGCTGTCTGTGCTGAAGGCCATCGAGCCAGAGATCATCTATTCGGGCTATGACAGCACCCTGCCTGACACCTCCTCGCGGCTTATGACAACTCTCAACAGGCTCGGGGGACAGCAGGTCATCTCTGCAGTAAAGTGGGCCAAGTCACTGCCAGGTAACAAAGAGTTCCTCACTGTGTGACGCCTTTGGTTTGGTTTTCATTCATGCCACTGCTCAAGAAAAGTGTGTAACTGGCAGCATTTTGGCTCATAATTGAGACTAATGTGTAGTAAAGTGAGCCAAGTCACTGGTGGAAATTGAAGTCATTTGTTACTGTTACAACATAATACATGCAGCTCGTTTAACAAGTTACATTTTAAGATAAAACGTAATTTTTTTAGGCCCACTTTTGGGTGGGCAGTATGACAAAATGTATTTTTTGAAGAAAAGTATTCATCACAATCTTACAAAGGGATACTTAAGATTTGGCTTCTAATAAGGCTTTACTTTAACACAGTTTCTTTTGACTGTCCCTCAGTGTTTTATTGTCCACCTTTAGGTAACTAGCCACAGTAGCCATTGTGCTAAGTTTCAATGGAGTAACCTGCAAACCAAACAGTAAAACAGTGTGAGAAATGGCAAAACTTTAAATTTGGTTTCATTCCATCTTTTACATTCAGTTGTGAAGGGAATCTCACCCTCACTGACAGAGACAAGACAAATGGTTTGCGCAGGCTTAGACTGTCACAATATTTAATTTTCAACACAATTATTGTGGTCTAAAGAGTTCATGATAACAAAAATATCATGCTGAACAATTACACTGAATCTTTTAGTTCTGTGTGGGTGGCAGCCAGTGTTGAGGTGCATAACTGCCAGTAACTATGAAAATGAAAGAACAAAAAGAAAATGATACTATTTAGGCAATATTATCATATTTCTATTATTACACCATAAGAAATGTACCTTCCACATCTTTGTTTTTCCACAGTCGACATTAGTGAGAAAAGCAGTAATTACTGGATGTTACTTGAGTTCTTAGAGGACTTGTGTAACTTTTAATCTGCAAGTTATAGCAGCCTCAGCAGAGCTTATTATTTCTTATATGCCATAACATTTATCACCCAAAGACTGTATTGCAAAATCCATGTCTTGGCAGAACTCAATAGCGGTGACAGTGAAAAACTAGTTTACAACCCAGCCCTGGATTTTCTAGACACATGATATACAGTCACAAAACTTTCCCTTTTGCTACCCAGTAAACCAAGCATCATCAGCATTTGAAGCATTTTTCCTGGAAGACTGAAGAACCTGGATGCTCAAGTTAACTTGCAAGAAATACAAAATACGTCTGGTTTCTATTTCAATAGCAGAAGCTTAAAAAACAAACACTATAATAATTCCAAATGTCTCATCACTTGGAACATGTGTTAATGAGTTAGTCAGAATTAGGCCGTAGCTTCTAGCCGATCAAAATGAAAAGCAAAGAAGAAGCCATTGTGCAGCTGAAGTTAGTCATTTAGCTGATTTAATCATTGTAAGGCTGCTAGCCAGATAGTTATCTTAATTGGTGCAATGGTGCCAATTGTGGAAGTCTTACATGGCTCTTTCTTCATCTGTACAAAAAGACATTTTTTAAATGAGTCCTCTTGTCAGTGGAGCCAAAGAACAACAGATGTTCTGCAACCATGTAATAAAAAATGTGAACTCGATAATGGCTGAAGCTGTAATTACAGACAAAACAGGACAGTAATGGTGGGTGATGACGGTACTGTTCGCTTTAGAAACCCGGCCTCTGCAAAGTATTTTGATTTTGATCAGGTCACGACTGAGGTTAATCTCTTTTCATATGTGCGTAAAGTTGATGTTCCTTCAACCTGCTAAAATCATTATGTGTGAAAAGAAAATGAGTGGAGATTTTCCTTTCAATTCAAATCAGTGTAATTATTGTCTATGCCGTGGACTCTTTTTTTAATGGGGCACTTTTGCAAAACAAATACAAGGGTTATTGTTTCAGTCTCTGGGTTATTTCAGTTTACAGTGTCACGTTACGACTGTGTGTGTGCATTAAAGCCATGATTTCTCAGGAGAGGGTGTCAAAAGAGGTCAGCGTTATCACAGAGCAGGTGCAGTTTTATGCCACTGGTGGCTCCAAAACAAAATACCATGGGAGTCTATTCATATAGAGATATACTTACATTTTACCCTCGTCTGAAATAAATTATATTTGTGATATAAACATAAAGAAAAAAAAGATAATTGCTGGGTTCCAAAGCTAACCAGTTTCTCCTCCACAAAAAAACAAAAATGGAAACTCAAAGAGTGTGGAATTTTAACCGCCTGTGCTAGTTTCTGATCATGAGAAAGAAGGCACATGACTTCATAATCACTTCAAAGTATTTGCTTGGAAATTTTTCTTCTCACTCTAATTGTTGCTATTGGTCACACCAAAGATTTAAGATCAGATTTCCCAGAGAAGAAAAACCTCACGATGAACGTACAAGCTTTTTGCTGTCATCTATTTGCTTGTGAGTGTGTGTGACAGTGTGATGAGGGAGGAATCTGGCCCTGATCTTGTGTGTTCATTGTTCGCAGCTGGCAGCCTGCCAAGGTGACAGTAAGGAAAAAAACGCTTACATAACGAAGCCGTAGTTTAAAGCAAATGTAAAGTGAAAAGTGACTTTTAATGTGAGGTTCTACTTTTATAGTTTTGACAGTGTGGAAATGACTGAGCTGCAATTAAATTCAAATTGGAACATCAAATTAACAAGACTTTTGTTTAGCTTGTGTGCATGCTGATGTCGTAACCAGTGGTGGGTAGAGAACTGAGGAAAGGTAATAAAACCTTGATAAAAAATGACTCCAGTGGAAATTCAATTTACATTTTGAGAAGCCTTTTCAAGAAAAAATCTAAAGAAATAGTTATTAAATTATTTAAAGTAAAGTTATCCTCCATTTTAATCCTACTTCATAGTTATGTATCAGTATTAATGTATTAATTTATATTGTTTAATTCAAAAGCCCAAACACTACAGCTACAATATAAATTAGTGTCTTCATCAGAGATTAACTTTACACATGAAAAAAATCAACATACAGTAGATAAGATCAGCAGGCTGACTGGATCCTATATATTTTTTAAAGCAAGTTTTTAAAGCAATGAGCATTTTATTTATTTAATTTTTTACTGGTAGGCAGAGCAAGAACTTGATTAAATAACTGTGATCTTTTTTGGACTGTTTCATAAAACTGTAACTTGGAATAGCAGCTTTTTGTTTTGGATTATGTTCTGTGACATACTTTAGTATATACTTAAGTATAGAAAAGAAGCAGTTATAAACAAAACAACCCAAAAAAAACCCCAAAAAACTTGGAAAGTGCTTGTCCATAAAATTTCTTTTTTTTTTTTTTTTTTTACTCATTACACATTCATGCCAATCCATGGTCCCAAATCTGCTTTAATGGTGTATTGAACAGTTTCTTTTTCTTTTATTCAGTGTTTATGTCTCGTTGTGTTTTTTTACCAAACAGAATAGAAACATTTTTTGAAGGGCAGAAACAAAATTTGTCTATTAAATCATAATTTTCCAAGCAGCAAAAGCATTAGCAATTCATTTGTATTTATTTCGTATTTGTGCCACTCTGTCTTACTTTGTCTACGTCTCTTTTGTGTGTGACTTTTCTAGGCTTCCGCAACCTGCACCTGGATGACCAGATGACATTGCTGCAGTGCTCCTGGCTCTTCCTCATGTCCTTCAGTCTTGGCTGGAGGTCATACGAGCAGTGTAACGGTAGCATGCTCTGCTTCGCCCCTGATCTTGTCATCAACAAGTGCGTACCACGACCAGCTGTTGTGTTTTTATGCAGACTCTCCAGTTATGTTTTTATGCAGTTGCTCATTTCTGTGTGTCAGTCTCACTTGCATGCTCACCCATCTGTCTATGGTAGATGGGAAATTTGGCAGTTTCAATGTGTCAACATGTTACATTAGGTGAAAAGAAGCAGCCAGTGCCATCGTGCTTATCAGGGGAAGCACATCCCTGTTTGAATCCCCCAGGGTTATTACAGAGTTATGAGAGACAAAGACTGTGCTAACTGCAAATGACAAATGAAAAAAGATGGTGGTATTTTTTAAAAATCCTGGTTTAGAATGATCCCAAAACTTGCCAACGTAGACCAGACCCATTGAGATTATAGTTTGACATTGCCAGAAACTATTTGCCAGCTGGAGATTAGAGTAGAATAGCATTAAAACTGGAAGCAAGGTAAACAACTAGCCTGCTAGCTAGCACCTTAAACACACCTTTATTAATATGCTATGACAAAATAGTTTAATTTCTAAAAACAAATTTTTGGGTTATTGATCAAGGGGTCATTGCTCCAACTCGTTCTTGCTGACTTTCATCAAAACCTCTAATATTAAGAGTAATGTTTTTCTTTTTTGATATAATCAATATATCACCTAGCTTCAAGCTTAACAACTGTACACAGGTACTCAGTCCCAAAAGCTGAGGAAACATCTGAATTGTGTTGCAATAGTTAAACTAAGCATGTTTTTTTTTTTTTAATAGTTTTAACTGTAGTTATTCATTGAAGCAAATATTTATAGGAAAGAAACTCAAAAACATTCCTGGCAGAACTGCATCACTG
>JAPZDV010000006.1:15772216-15787589 GCA_029814665.1 Acanthurus lineatus
CTAACTGCAAATGACAAATGAAAAAAGATGGTGGTATTTTTTAAAAATCCTGGTTTAAAATTATCCTAAAACTTGCCAATGTAGACCAGACCCATTGAGATTATGGTTTGACATCGCCAGAAATTATTTGCCAGCTGGAGATTAGAGTAGAATAGCATTAAAACTGGAAGCAAGGGAAACAACTAGCCTGCTAGCTAGCACCTTAAACACACCTTTATTAATATGCTATGACAAAATAGTTTAATCTCTAAAAACAGATTTTTGGGTTATTGATCAAGGGGTCATTGCTCCAGCTCGTTCTCGCTGACTTTTATCAAAACCTCTAATATTAAGAGTAATGTTGTTCTTTTTTGATATAATCAATATATCACCTAGCTTCAAGCTTAACAGCTGTACACAGGTACTCAGTCCCAAAAGCTGAGGAAACATCTGAATTGTGTTGCAAGAGTGAAAATAAGCATGTTTTTTTTTTAATAGTTTTAACTGTAGTGATTCATTGAAGCAAATATTTATAGAAAAGAAACTCTCGTGTTTTGTAACAGACACAAAAAGCAAAAAAAGGAAAATAAAAACATTCCTGGCAGAACTGCATCACTGAAGAGACAGAGTACGTCTTTAGCCTATATATTGAACCATACAGTAAATAACCTTTCTGTGCTCCTCGGAGCCACAGAGAGACGTCTAAGGTACAACTGCAGTGTGTTAATTACAAAGCTACATTAATTAAATAATCACTGTCTGCAGAAACTGATTGTGCTTGGAAGTCTCTGTGCTTACTGCAGTCTTTGTTGTCCCTGGAGAAAACAGGATAACGCAGAGTCTCATCTGCCATTAGCTTGTATGTTCCTATAGCACTCTTTCTAGCTTTTGAATGTCAGATTTTGAATAAAAAGGCAGCAAAACAGCATTGTTCGGTCCAAACTATTATCTATGATATTAATCCATTAAAAATTCTTACACCTTAGTTTGTTTTTGTTGGTTGTTTCCTGCCACAGCGCTTTCTTTTTCTAGCCATTGCTGCCAATCAAACACTAAAGTTAAGCTGCACATTCTAGCTAGCCCCCTGTTTTGATAGTTGTTTAGCTCTGAAAGTTAGCATGTGGGACTTTCTGTGTTAGAGTTTATGTCTGTATTTAAGGTGCTGAATGTGCTGAACAGTCAAACCTAATCACCTATTCATTTACCCAAGAGAAATATATTATTTACTTGCTATTTAGGTAGCTAGGCTACTGCTTCTATTTTTGGATGGATTTAATTTCTGTGCTCTTGATATTGGGACCAGCATGATGCAGTACATCAGTTTCAGTTTAAATTAAAATTAGATTTACCTCATTTTGAGGAACATAAACATGATTTTTCCACTAAGACCTGTATAAAGTGTGATAAAAGAGCAAAATTATGTTTTCAATCAGGGAAAAAATGATCATCATCAAGAAAAAAAGACAGAATCGAAGGATTTTAGAGATAATCTTCAATACTTTGTGCTATTTAGACTTATCTTGGTTAATTATTTGTTATTCACGTGCTGTGTTCATTCAGTCAGTATATTAAATGTACACTTTAAAGTAAACGACAACCTTCTGAGCTCTTGCCATTGACAGCCTGTTGGCAGCTCAGCCTCTTGATTGACAGAACGTACAAACAGAGTTGTGTGGGGTCTCTCCCAATAAACAAGTAAATTCAGAAGGATGTTAAAATAGATATGAATGGTGCAGAAGTCATTGCCAGCAGCACTGCAGTTATCAGAATAAATACACGGCTCTGAAACCCGTGCTGAGCGCTGCATCTGGAGATTGTGTCTTTTTTAGAGGTAAAAAGTAATGTGGGCAGTATGTTAGTGGAAGTGAGGTGTGAAAATCCATCAAGACTGATTTCACAGTCTGGTTTTTTCCTGATTGTAGAGCTTCCCTGCAGGGGCTGTTTATTGAGAACTGAATAACAAGATGAGCGAAGGAGCCCCAAGTCAAATCTTTGTGTATCCCTTCTTTCTATTTTCCAATGTTTCTCCCCACACTGTCTTAAACTGTCCTCCAATCTCTTTTCCCTCATCCCCACTCTTTTCCTGTCCTTCCTTTCAGGGAGCGTATGAAGTTGCCCTTCATGACCGACCAGTGTGAGCAGATGCTGAAGATCTGTAATGAGTTTGTCAGACTGCAGGTGTCCTATGACGAGTACCTGTGCATGAAGGTCCTGCTGCTGCTCAGTACAGGTAATGGGAGACGTTTCTCTTTGAAAAATCACAGCAGCCTTTTTAAAACCTCAGGAAAGCAATTATTCTGGGATTAAAACAGATTCTCAAAATCTCTTTTCCATTGTACCAACTTTGTTACACTTCCGTAGCCTTTTTGTAGCTATGGGGGATAAGCTGAATTTATCACAGCAGGGTCATGGATGGAGCAGAATGGTAATAAATTGCTTGGTAAATGCTAGTTTCTGCACATAATTCAGCAGTGTTAATGAGAGTGGATGGGTGAATATGTTTGGTTTTGTGCCATTCTACAGTTTGCAGACACTGTTGTAACTTATAATGGCTGCTGCAGACAGATAGAATTGAATAACTGTAGTTGGATGGATGGATGAATGAATATGTGATTGAGTTTCTTCAATGAATGTAAAAGGCACTGAGCATCTGAAAACCAGGGGACATTGGCAGAAGCATAGATGGATGGCTATAAAATCATTTTTTTCCTCTTGAAAATGTGTATAGTAAAATAACATCAGTATCAAATGTTGTTTAAGTGAAGAAAACTGTTTAGTCTTTGTGTGTTATGCTTCTATAGGTCCCAGGATTCTGTTCAAAATCTAACCCCATGATCAAATTATAAACATGTCTTGGGCTCCTATTTTGTTAGAAAGTCTTAGTATCTGTTTTCAGCAACTCATGATGTGTTGGAGGTGTGCTGAGCTCACAGTGAGACACTGTAGCCTGCAGCTATTCATCTAACAGATCTCTGTGGCTGTTTTATTATTAATCCTCCTTCGAATATTTAAAACTGATATGCTGGTAAAAACAGTGATAAACGGCTGTAGAGCACCTAACCACAGGTACACAGCAAATCCCGCTGGGGCTTTCCTTTTGTTTACTTTGGGGTAGCCTGACTTACCAGATGTAGACTGTGGATTTAAGCCTGACAGTAGGCGCATGCTTAAGTCAACTTTCTCCATCCCTTCTGCTATCTACATGTTACTGTTTCCAGAAGAATTCTTGTTGCTGTACACTGGCAGTACTGTTGCCCAAGATGGTTGAGTCTGTTTAAAGGAAAACAAACAAGTTAGAATGTTTTTTTCCCCTAAAACTGCTGCAAGGATCACCTGTTTTTGTAGCTCAGCTCAGAAGCTAGTATTTGCTGTGGTTCCCTCGGCAAAAGGCCAATGGGATTTTTTCATTAACTTTTGAATTTTTTTAGGAAAGTAAGCTCTGTGTTGAACGAAAGTTGAGGATACATGTATTGGTTGGCAAAATAATATTTATGAATAAACAATTTAAATTTTTTTAGCTTAAATTAAATCACCAAAAATATAAAGTGAATGTTATACAAACTAATTACAGCCTTGTCAGGCAACATTAATATCATATATATATCAAACTTTATTACTTTGGTAAGTCAACAAGTTTGAAAGTTTGAGTCAGAATAATTTATAAAGCATAAGTACAAACCAAGCTAAGCTATACAGGCAGACTAGTGAGTAGATTATTTAATGTGTCCGACATGATAAAGTTTTAACGTCCCCCACAAACAACGTCAGTATCATTTAGACTCTAAATGATGAGTCTTGCTCGAAAATGCCTTTATTAAGACACATTTAAGTTTCTAAAATTGAAAGTGGTGCATTAACTGACGTTCATATTGTAGCGCAAAGCTCGAATGTCTTATGCTTGTTTTAACTACAAACCCTATTTAAGGCATTTAAAAAAAAAACCTATTAAATTTGAGACAAGAGAACTAGAGTCCCACAGTGTTAACTTATTCCCCCATTGAAGGACTCATGAATGTGACAGTCTATAGCAGGATAATGATCGGCGCAACCAGGCCTTTTTCCAGTAGAGATAAGTTTGGCAATGTGAGACCAACATTGGAGGCTAAGGAGGGCAACTTTTAAATGTTTCAGACACTTATCTTGTATAAAGTTGTCAGTACATTGTTTGGTTTGATGGTGCTCTTCTATCCCCAGAGTTTAGCTTTCTGCGTTTTAGCTCTTTTAAGACTCACTTTGCACTAAAATCACACAGGCAGACTTTTTTTTTTTTTGGTAGACTCAGAAACCTGCAAAATAAAAACTTCATCGACCAGATTGCAGCACAGATTCTCACTCTTTTGTTGTTACTGTCAAATTATGTAACAAGACCAATTCTGGTTTCTGGCGGTCGTCTAAAGGCGTTTTGTGAAAAGGTGGATAACAACACTTCATTACATCACAGCTGATCTGTAACTCTGCAAAAATGCCAAAATGTTACATTTCTTCAAAGGCCTTTCATAGCAACCTTATCACTCCATCCAGTTTTCTAAGCTTTGCTGAAAAAAGTTTTTTAGTGAAAGTACGGTCTGTTCATCTTCTCTAGTTACTGTCTCAGCTGAAAAGTTTTTCAAGTGTACCACAAGTACTTAATCTCTGCAGACAGCTCATTTTTTCTGCCTGTGAACAGGAACAATTGCTGCCTTGGCTTATAACCACAGATTTTCTGAAAATTATAAATGCTCAATGTGGTTGACAAAGATTTGAAAAAGTATTACTTTCTATTTCTTATTTCTAAAAGGATAAAACACAGCTCGCTTATTGGACAGAACCTCAATTGCAAATTGTCTGCATAATGAAAAACCTCATTACCACAAAAAACATTTTCCCAATTTTGATCATTTTAATTTTGCTGACTGAAAATTGGATTCAATCGTGATTCATTCTCATATTTCTAAATTTATTCTGAATGGATTTTGACTTGTTGGTTGAGCTTTGCTTGAGTCACTAAAATGTGCAAATTGGTGAAGGTCATTAGCAGACGGACTCTAAATAAGCAGAAAATTACTGCTCAGCAGTTTCAGTTTTCTTTCTGTCTAAAGAGGTAAAATATTAGACGGTCGTAAAAGCAGGGACCTACAAGTCAAGCTGTGTAATTTTCACCACTAAAAACCACTACACAGCATGAAGAAAAATATTAATAAATCAAACGTTTTCTGAAAAATGTAAGTTTCTCCTTGCTGAGGAGGAGAGCATTCCTCCCGCTGCCTCACTGCCTGCGATTGGCAGAGAAAAGGATTCACTTCAGAGGCGATTTTGCTCGTTATGCAAAGGAAATGACATTTCCATACCGAGCCTTGGTTGCATTTTCGTACCTGAGAGCTATTTCCTTTTGTCCTCCTCAGGGATGGAAACACTATCAGGTCAGGACAGCTGGTTTGAGCTGTTATTGTCATTTATTATGCACATGTGTGAAAACTGAAGTCACCTATGGGACAACTTAATTTGCTGTATTTACTCTCAGCGCAATAGGTGGGCATTAAGGGGTCAGGCCCCCAAGTAGATGGCCCATGGATGACCTCTGTGCCCTCATACATTGGAATATGAGTCTTGACAGACATGTATGTAAACTGCAACATGAGGCAAGCAACCACAAAGCAGTATTTCTAACTTTAAGTGTGTCTGTGCTAATTCATAATTGTAGATTTATTTAGTTTAGATTTATGATACCTGCCTCCAGAAATCTAACGGCCCCCTCCACCCCTCCACCCTCCCCCTTTCAAACAATCCTTCCTCAGGTCTGATTTTATAGCATTCATGTTCAGTTTAAAAGGCAGATTTCACTTTTGGTAGAGTTTACATCTGTACTGCAAAATTTTAGTAATTGCAAAAACACAAAAAGGGCGATTGTAGCTTTTGTCCAACAACAACCAAAGCTTTGTTTAATAAAAAGAACACATTCACATGTTTTCTACCAAATATTCCAGAGTAGCGAGTAGGAAAGGCAATCTGTTTTTACTCCTTTAAAAGCTTTCTCCTGGCCAAATCTGAACATGCATAATGAAGAGGCGAGATAGCGCTTGCACTGTGGTATCTCCCATTTATCTGATAATGTAAATTGGATACTATTTCACCCAAATGATGCCCTCTGTGGCTTTGCATAATCTCCAGGCCAGTTACTGTGGCTTTGCCTGGGCCCAGTGCCAGGCCCTAGACTGACAAGGAGTCTGTGATGTGTTCACACGGTCATTATGACAACTGCGTATTCCTGTTTTTCAGCTGTTTAATGTTTTTTTAAGCTTTTTGGCAGTACAAGTACATTCAAGATCCTGATTATGCAATGTACATCCAGAGTTATTGATTTTTATGAGGTGTTTGTTCAAACATTTTCTGCTCCCCCTTGATTTTAATCCAGGCCACCAGTTAGGAAACAACTGCACGGTTGAAATCGATGTTACTTTTCGTTTGCATATTTTCCACTGCCTACAGCATTCTGGTTAGGAGTTGCGTGCATGCATCTCTGTATGTTTTGCCAGCTTCTCCTAAGGGTCCTTGTTGGGGGGTCCTACACAGTATGTTTAAAGTCTTCTGCTGTTGTTGCAGCAGATATCAGGCTAAAAAGCAGACAAACACAAACAACGGCATCACTTTTGGGTTTGAGACATATGTTTTAATGTGCACAACCAGCTATTAACATCAACAGATGTCCAGATGATGGAACAGATGTATAAAAATGAGTCTAAATGCAAATTACATAGGTATAGTCTAAAGTATTTAGCATTTAAACATTTGGCTACTTTTTTGATTTTTGCCAGCCTAATTAAAACCATGTCTTTGTAGTCTATCCTGGGCTTTCTGATGTATCAGAGAGATAAAATAACTGAGCAACTCTCTGTTAAAATAGCTTCAATCAAAACCCATGTGCCACATTTTTTCTCTCATGGCACAAGCCCTCCATTGCAGTGCTTCCCAGCACCCAGCCAGCCACTGATGTGTCTCTTGACGTCTATGTCTGTTCTGCTGTTTGTGTGCAGTACCGAAAGATGGCCTGAAGAGCCAGGCGGTGTTCGATGAAATCAGGATGACGTACATCAAGGAGCTGGGAAAGGCCATCGTCAAGAGAGAGGAGAACGCTAGTCAGAACTGGCAGCGCTTCTACCAGCTAACTAAGCTACTGGACTCAATGCAGGAGGTCAGCAAAACACACATACCATACACACACACACACAGCTGTGTACTGCAGAGGTTCCCAGACTTTTTATGGTCCCTAAATAACATTAGCTTATCATAGATGGTCCCCTTTGGCAAAAAAATGGCAAAAATTTAGTGACAAGTATTTAAAAAAGCTTCATGCACCAGTACTCTGCCTCATACTTGCATGTTTTACTTGGCAAGAAGTTCTTTGCATATTTTGTGGCTGAAGTTTTGTCAGCAGAGCTGATGGTCTTTTAGTTGGATTTTAGTTAGTCACAGAAAATGTCCATTTTTGAGAGTTAGCACTAGCTAGTAAGTTGGATGCTAGCAAGCTAGCTAGCTAAATTTCATGGGCACAACATTAACATCAACATTAACAGCTTATAAAATGAGTCTTTTTAATGACAGGCAGTTAGAAAGATGGACACGTGGCATATAGATCTTAATATGTTACCATGAATGTAATAATTGTACACAAATTCTACTTCAAAAATGGTTCTTAATATCTAGAAGATCCTCATTAATCTGTCTTTGTCTCTGCCCTCACTGAATGTCCATCCTCCAGATGGTCAAGGGGCTTCTCCAGATCTGTTTCTACACCTTTGTGAATAAAACCCTCAGTGTGGAATTCCCCGAGATGCTGGCGGAGATCATCACCAACCAGTTACCAAAATTCAAAGACGGGAGCGTCAAGCCTCTGCTGTTTCATCAGAAATGACTGCCTTAAACTGTGAAGCATTGCCTTAAATTCTGCCCAGCCCGTGTACCTCTCCGGGGCCCCAAGCTTTTGCCCCGAGCCCTAAGCCTTTGCTCTCACCGGACCCCTCCACCTTCCCATCACTCTTGATTCGATTCCTCAGTTTTTTTCCAGGCCCCCTCTAGGAATTCTGCCACTCCCCTCCAGGCCTCAGCCATTCGGCCTAATCTCGGAGCACAATACCTGTGGCCTCATGCCTCCCTTTCCGGTCCCAGGTTTGGCCAAACTATGGTAGGACACTCACCCACCGACCTGTAGCCCTTCCTGTTGGCTAACCAAGAAGAATTTGTCCTCCAGGGGGAAATACGTTGGCTCTGAATGTCTTGTGGGCAGGAAGCATTTTGGACAATCTTTATGTTTATTTCCATCCCTCTCAACCCCCTCCCTCCGTCCACACACCCCCGTCCTCAGGTTTCTAATGCTGTTTCTGCCGCCTGCCTCTTACTCTCTCCTGCCTCCAGTGTGTATTGCTGTTTTCACTGACAAGCCAACACTTAGAAACACCTTTTCCTCCTTCAACTTGACTCCTGATATACTGTCCAACTCGCCAGATTAGCAGCCTGTTAAAGCTCACCCCAGGTTCAGGCCACCTGACCCTCTTCTCACCTGTCCAGCTTGTCTCTGTTTGCCCTTCCCAGCTCCACTGCGCAGAGAATGTAGTGAATGTTCACTTGTTGTGGTTTTTCCGAGGGCTGCCGGCGATGAGGGGGATAAACCAAAACAAAGAAGAATAGGAAATATACTCTGGACATGAGAGAATCTTCTTTTTTCCCTCCGGACACAAGGACATTGAGGACATTGAGGACGAGCTGTGAATCAGTTGTCTTTTCTGAAATAATATAAATTAGATTTATAGACCTGACCAATGGAAGAAAAAAAAAACAGCTAGAGGAATATTCATTTATTTTATGCAGTCATGCAATTTTGACCACACGCTTACACTCAGAAACACACAAAGTATACGTAGATACACATTTGACTCAGCAAAATGTTTACACACAATGTATCTGAGAAGGGAAAAACAGTGCCTTTTAGCTTTTAAAGCTTCTCATAGCCATGCTATCTAAACTTGTTTTGGGTTTTTTTTGCATAGGAATCTGACCTTGACATCCTTCCACATATTTTTTCTGTTGTAGTTTTTTTTTTCCATGCTGGCAATTTCTGCTTTCTTTCCAAGCCACCATTTTGGATTTTTTAATGTGGGCAGCTCTCTGTTCCGATCCCCAGACGTGCACGTCAGGAAGACAGCCTATGGTACAGATTAGAAATGTGTAGGGCAGCAAGATCTTACATTTAGGTCTTAAGACATCTGAGCATTATATAGTACACACAGGCAAAATATCAGAAAAGTTCCAAAATACATGAAACATGATTGTCTCAATTTTGCAATGTTAAGAATATATTTGATAACTCCAAATCACATTGTGTTAAAAAATACATTACCTAGATTATACCGTAATGTTGAATATGCATCCATATACTTTTGTTTTAACAAGCTTGTGACAGGTTTTTTGCTTAAAGTGACACCACTAAAATTTAAACAAGACATATCTGATTTTTGACATTTTAGCATAAATACCAGGGTTTAAGTTCTTGGAATAATACAAGCTGTCATTTTGAATGAAAACTTGTCAACAAACAGTTGCAATTTATTCAGATGTAGTTGTGTAAATGAGGTGTTAAGAACCAAATTCATCCTTGAAGAAAACATCCAAGGTCTATCTGTGTGTTGGTAAATACTGGCTTGCAGTCCGTCCTTTCATTGCCAGCTGCATCCACACTGAGGTTCTAGTTCAGTAAATGGTTTCTTACAATTTTATTTTCAAATGTGGTTTCATGGAGTTCCACTTGGAGTGACTTACCTGGCCAGACTGCCTGTTCCCACCTCAGAAATCACGGCGAGATCAAAAATAAGTTGAAAGAATTCCTGAGTCGTGTTGTAACCTAATGGAATAAGAGACTGGTTGGATTTTCTAAATAAGGTACCGTGAACGAGGCAAGTGCTGCACAATTACCAAACCTCTGAAGACTTCGAAGTCTCCATATGAATTTATTTTCCAGACATGATTAACTTCACCCTGTAGGTCCTGACGGAAAGCATCAGATAATCAAATCAATTCACCTGGGGGCTTTTGTTAAGTTGTTGAGCTCAACGTGGCTGAAAGATAATATATTTACTTATATATTTGTTGTGTATATTAGATGTAAAAAATAGAGACACCCATTATAGATGGAACCTATGTTCTCAGCACAGGATTTCATCATTAAAGCTGAAATATTTTTGAAAGAAGATGCAGTTTAGTCCAAATAATGTGTAAATCAAAGCTCAGGCTATGAGTGACAACATCGCTTGGATGTGTTCCACTAGTGCCAAATGTAATAACAAGTTTTTATACGTCGTTTCCTGGACATGTGAAAGAGTAATGATCCAGTTGGGTTTTGACATTAATGTGGTTTTTGTACTTAACTTTATTCGAGGATACTCAATTATGAGAAAGTTAAGTGTCACACCTACACCAGCTTAAACGTATTGATTGTTATCCAATTAAGTGTATGATGATTTTATTTTATTTCAGTCTTTTTTTTTTTCTTTGGAGATGCACAAAATATTGTATTTTTGACATTGCAAGGTAAGCATTAATGTCTTCTGCTTTCAAGCAGGTGGTAGTCATGAATTTGGCACATTTGTAATGTGAAAACATGTTTTGTACCAGTTTATGTTATGGCCAAAGCAAAATACATTAGCAGTGCAGGTGTATATTGACATATTGACTTCTGCTGGAATTGCAAACACAATGCCACCCCCCCTCGCTCCTCCTTATAGCAGATGCCGCTCTTTTCTTCTCTGTGTTTCTTGTGACTGCCAGGGCCTCTCTGCCTTTAATGTCGACTGTACAGATTTTCAGCTCTTTACTCTGAATGGTACTCGTCCTTCCGCAGTGCAAAACTCTGAATGGCAGTTATCAGACCAGGTAGCAGGTTGCCATAGAGACTGGACATTTGTGCGTTACTTACAGCTAACAGCACAGCAGGCTCTGGACGCGTACAAGCCACAATTCAATAAGAGTCATCATGTTTTTAATCAGCCGTTCTGCCAAAGGATGGTCACTCACAGCAGGGTTGTCTCGTGTACAGTGCAGACTTTCAGCTTCACCCGCTAACTCAGTCTCATGGCCTTGTGCTGTAAAGAACATGGGCTTAATGCAGCTCATGTAAGTGTTGATTATTCTGGGAAAGATTTAAATAAATTGTCTATGTTTGGGCAACTTTTGCATACAGTATTACAGTTGTTTCCAGGTGGTGGTGCTTCAGAAAACCAGCTTTAAAGGAGCAATGTGTAATATATAGTCAGAATTTATGTTCCAAGTGTTGAAAAAATTAAGGAACTACTATTGTCAACAGAATGTAAAGAAGTTCTGGCTTCATGTCAGAGATTTGTGCATGCATTGTGTTGCTGAGATATCTACTGAAGTTAGCATGCTAACCAACTAGCCTAGGCCAGTCCTGTCTCCAGCTGAAGTGCCTCATTAACTCATTGTAAAACTTTACAGAAACAGTAAAAAAAAAAGGAAAATCTCACTAGAATCATCATGGTTTGTCTTTCCACAATCACAAACTCTGGTTTTGTTTAAATAAACCTTTGATCAGCAATGTGAAATGCTCTCCCTCCTCTCCCACTGCACGAACCTCCAGTCCCTGGAGTCTGAGTTGTGGTCGGAGCTGTTGTAAATCAATTTGGTAATATAATCCCTGTTTTCATAGCGCTATCAGTTGATCTTAAAGGCTGAGTTCATACCAAGTATGGTTGTGTTTAATAAGAGGATGCAGAGCCGAGTTTCATTGCCTGTGGTGTAAACACCAACACTGACATGTTGCTCTGAGCTCTTGATCCAGGCAGGCTGATCACTAGCTGTACGGCTAACTGAGCTAACAAGCTAACAGAAGCTACCAGCTACCACCAAAATGAGATACAGCAAAGATATACTGGTGATATACTGCCCTTTATCAGCTTTACACATTGCTCCTTTAACGTGTAGATGTTACCATATCTCTGCTCATTTCTAAATGGCCATAGGTGTATATAACAGCGCCGACATATCAATGTAAACAGTGTCTATTACTACAAAATATTTTTACATGGACATAACCTCTATACTCCTATACATTTTTCTCTTACCTTGCAACTACATGTTAGACTAAAGGCCTTGCGAAAGGGAGAAAGAGAGCCATAGAAATAAGATTTCAAATCAGGAAATAGATATACCCTCAACAAATATCAATGCTTTTGGAGATTGATCTATTGCAAAAAAAGAAAAAAAGACAATATTTTCTGCAATTTTGAATGCATCAGCTTGATCCTGTTTGATATGAATAATTTTACCCAATCCTTTTTGTACATTGAACGAGTCAAGAAAGTAAATATTTTTTCTGTTTGTTGGTTTGTGTTTGATAAAGGTAGATGTGTCGAATACATTAGGAAGTGTTAAACATGTTTGTCTTGTGAAGTAAATGTAAATTTTACGAGTCATTGGGAAAGTCTACATGGATGCTCACTGTGTTTTAAAGTTATAAGGAAAGGAGGGAGGGAGGGGGGGAGGGAGGGATGAAAGGTGAGAAGGACTGGAGGTTTTTGCATTATATAAGAGTGACCAAAGCAGAGGAGAAAAAAAATAACAGACAGAAGTATTCAAGCAGTTACATTTTAAGTAGCACTTATTATCCAACTTCTAGTACTTCTTATTTTATTTGAAAGGTATCTTTTGTAGAGATCCAGGCTTTTGGATCTCATGTACATTGCTGCGAGGATTTACTGGTCACATTAAAATAAGAAAAATAAAAGAAAACAAACAAAAAAATAAAATTTAAATCTCCTTGTGAAAGTAAATCTACCAGAGCCTGACGGAATTGCACTACCCTCATACTGGTTTATAAAGTCTATTTTGTATAAAATACATGCAAATATTATCTTTAAAGATTAAGGGCAGATCATGTTTCACTGGTACATATGGCTATGGCTTTCATTGAAGTCTGTTTTGTTCGTATTTCAGTTATGTAAATGTAATCCAATGTAAAAAACAAACAAAAAAATATAAAATGTTTGTTTAAAAAAAAAACAATAGTTTGTTTTACTTCTGTATTACACCTCCTCTGTAGTCAGTGTCGATATTTTCACCTATATGATTAAATGTTGAATTAAGTTATCTGTGTTGTTCTTTGACATTGGATTTGGCATCGTGTTGGTAACAACTTGGATGATGTTTTTGTCATCACTGGTTCAAAGTGAAATATCAGAAGAACTGATTTCTCTTTAGTTCAGACATCTTACACAATAAAGTTTCCTGCTTTTAAAATGCTCAGCTCCTGTGTTTTTTTTTTCCTTTTAGATGTCAGTTTTTCAATCTAAAAACGTTGTCAATTATATGTAATAAGTCACTTGTAAAACTGATTATTTGAAGTTTTTTAAAACGAGAAGCAGGGACCTACAGTACGCAAGGGGGTGTTATTGTGTTGTTGCTACCTCATTTAAGCCGCCAGCTGCTTTTGATGGGGGTCAGAGGAAGAAGGACAGATTTCCAGGTTTGAGTTGGAGGGGACACAACAGCAAGGAGTGGGCTGGCCATGATGGACAGTCCGAAGCACCAAAGGCAGCTGACGAGACTGACTTGTATACGCAGCTGCTTATCAGGAGGAAAAGCAGTGACCTGAAGTGGCTGGTGAGTTGTTTACACATTAACAAACCCCCTATAGATATCGAAGACTGCACACGTATGGGAAAGGTGAGGACAAACAAACATGTTAAATGCAACACGGACAAGGAGAGGCACTGGATTACTGGCTTGTTTGCCTCTGAGTCAGACCTAATTACAAGCCAGCCTAAGCGGTGAGTTTAGCACACCATGCTTTCTTTATTAGCATTAAGCTAGGTGATGAAGATGGACAGTTCATTTCAGTGTACTAAGTATGGGGCTACCAAGGAAGCAGTTGTGCTTGCTTGGCATGCTAACTGGTAACAAGCTAGCCTAGTTTGTTCAAAGTAAGAAAATTACACTTACTAGCGCACATAAATCTCACTAAATAACAGGTTATGTATTATTTAATAAATGTGCACAAGCAGAAATGAATCAATTTGTGATCTTATAGGTAATTACTTCTCATTAATACGTAAACAACAGTATGGCAAAATGACTTTCTTCAGTCTTGTTGTCGTCATAAGTTGCTGGGCAACTACAGAAATGCTAGACTAGCATTAGCTAAACTACAGCTCGATTTCATCTCGGCTGCAAATTTACATTAGCAGCTATCTGCAAATTGGGTCCAAAATTTGGATGAGTTAAAAATCATGTCTACATCTGAAAATGTTTGAAACAAATCTATTTATGATTGAACCAGAACTGTAATTTATACTTACATAATTCAAACAATTTGCTGTCTCCTGTCAAAAATGGTTTGATGAAATTCATTTGCTCATCCTTATAAAAAAAGGTTCTTTTTGAGGCTTAGCAATTATTTGAGGGTCATGTGACATAGCTTATTTGATAGTCTGGTGGCATAGGTAGTCAGCACTATTCAGTTTACAGCTGGTCAGTTGCATAGATTTGAGTACAAAAGACTTTCAGAGCGGAGCTAAATCTCACATCTTTACTTCGTAGTCAAACTGTTTAAATGATTGTGTTAAATTAGTTCATTTTGGTCCAGTGTTCTCACTGTTATGATGTTCATGATTTCCTTAACAGTAAAATCACAATACAACACATAAAGAAACATGCAACGTGTATGAATACAACAACAACACAGCAAATTTCAAAGACAAAGTTAAGACCCAAACTGCAGCTGTTGAACACATACTTTAATTCTGCACAATCTTGTCAATTCACCAAAACATCTGGAAGAATATTTAAGGCTGTAGATTAACTTAAATGATACAAAAATCTGGGCAACAGAGATGGAATTAAGGAATTAAGTTAGTATGCTAAAAATACAAAATATAAAATTTCATACTTAAAAAAATTATATATACCTTATCAAATGCTGTTTATTTATTTACAATGTCAATAAAACTCCTCAAAATGGATACAGTTCAAGATTGCGCCTGTAAGAAACTCATAAATAAGAAGTTCAGGAATGAACAAAGTAGTCTCAATTCACATTTGTTTTTTGTTTTTTTGTTTTTTTTTTTTAAACTCCCTTATTTGATTTTCCTAAAAAATGGTAAAATGTTCATTCAATAATCTGCACTAAAGAAAAAAAAGATCAACAATAGTTTTAAGAAAAGCTGATAGATGTTCACTAAGTGGTTCAAGCAAAAAAAGTTCAGCTTTGACTCATGAGATGAGGAGATTTGTTGGAGCCCAAGAGCAGACCAGCGTCCACATACATATTCAAATAATTTAGAGGAATGAAAGATGTCTTTTTCCTCCAAATTTCTGAGCTTCTTGGAAAAACCCATTTTTATTTGTTTTTTAACTT
>JAPZDV010000006.1:15787689-15852725 GCA_029814665.1 Acanthurus lineatus
CAAATTTCTGAGCTTCTCGGAAAAACCCATTTTTATTTGTTTTTTAACTTGGGAATTACAGCCTTAGCTGTCAACTTTGAATCCAAATGTAACCATCTGTTCTCTTTGGTTAATTACACTATTAGCAATGTTTTTGTGAATGCACATCAACAGAAAAAGACTCTTATGATGGGTCATGTTGATGATGTACACGTGTCAAACTTTGATCCTGAAATCCTGAAAACTAAAAGGAAAAAGATCAGGGCTTGAATAAATACATATGATCTCATAGACCTTGATGGCTGGAACATCGGTGCTCTGTGATGTCAAGGACATGACAACCTGGTTGTCAAAAATTCCCTGAATGGATTGAATTAATGGAAACATGACTCAACAATATACATGATACCTGATTCAATTACTCCCAACAATCAGAATAAATTGGGATTCCTAACTGGGAGGGATAGCAGGGCCTCAAAGCTAACCTTATAATAGCATGCAGGAATCAGTCGTTACCCCTCTACTCCGCTTTGTAAACTGCTGATCTGCTTCTGGAGATTTTTTAAATTTTTCACATTTTTTGTGAGGGATTTGCAGGGAGAGGCCTTATAAATAATGATAAACCCAACACTGACCTCTTGGCGAACTGTTTTCAAGGCAACCTCATCCTGTGCTGATCTGCCCTGGGGCTCCTGCTGCTGAACTGGAGCTCTGAAACATTAGCCAGGTTGAGTCATGTCCTGGGGAATTACAGGACCGCCACAGCAAGTGCTCACAAACACATTTCCAGCTGTACAACAAAAACCCAATCATTTAAATCTGCTTTAAAAGCTCCAGTCTCCCAATGAAATTAGCCATCATTCAAACAGTGCACAGTGAGGAGGTGAACTAGCAAGTCCAAAGCTAAAGGCCACTAGCTTTGTTTTATGTTCCCTGTCATCATCTCCGTCATCTATGCAGGAAGGTCTTGCTGTTTTTGGCTGATAAAAAGAGGAGTATCCGAAGCAGTGGCAGTGCAGTTTAAAGTTATTAAGCAAGGGTGAAAAATCCCAACCCTCATAGCTTGGAAATAACTCCTTTTTACAAGTGATTTTCTGTCTCTCTCATACACACACACACACACACTCACACACATTCCTGGTTCATTACCACATCATCTTCACCAGGACTTGGAAAGCCATAAACACTAATCCAATAATAGCCAGAACCACAGAGGGACTCTTTTCCAGTGCAATTAATGGTTCTCCCCAAAGTCCACTTTGCCTTGTTTCTACGTCACATCTATTTGATATGATTCTGCTTGGTTCAGTTTCAATTCCCAGTCTCTCAAGACAAGAGTGACGTCCTTAACAACGAGTCAGTCTGATAAAGCATACAATGTAATAGACTTTGTTCAGTCTTGTGCAGTCAAATCTAGTCTTCTACTGTTCTGTTTTGGTCAACTCCTGTCCAGGATTATCCGATTTGGGTCTTCATTTGCCTTGGACTATAAAAACTCCACATAATTTTCCGGTATCAGTCCTGTCCGGCCGTCCAGAGTCCCCTCCAGCCAACCAGGCTCCCTAGAGGCGTGAACTGGAGAGCGAGAGAAAAAGAGACATTCATTTTTTGTTTAAACATCTCAAGAAGAGGGGAAAAACACCCATAAATACGTGGCACCTAAAGATGTGGACAAACATGTACACAAGCACACAGTTTTAGTGAGAGAGAAAAAGCCTTATTTTCCAAAAAAAAGTTAGGACACTGTTTAAAACATGGTGAATGTTAAATAAAACAGCTGAACAACAACCCACAGGTAAACAGGTCCAATGTTAACAGGTGATAGCATCATGACTGGGTATGAAAAGAGCATCCTTGAAAGGCTCAGTTGTTCAAAAGCAAGAATGTGGCGAGATTCACAACTTGTGAAACAAGTGACTGTATAAAGGATATTACTTCATGAGTGTCACACAAACAAATAAGGTTTTTTACTTATCCCTTATCTTCATTGATCCACCTGATTTGAAAAGTGCAACAGTATGAATCAAAACTGTGGTAATATTCTACTTAAAAGCTGAGACTAACACATTCATTTATTGTGTTGTAACACAATGACAGCTAAAAAGGCATTAGGAGACTGCAGTATGAACTCTTTGGGGACAGCTGGGATGCTCAGTCTCCAGCCAACGATGAACAGATTGGAGCGTTGAGATGCCACGGTGGGGATTACATGTCCCCAAGATTACATTTTGACCCAAAGGGCTCCAATGACACTGCTCTGCATTACATAACCCGCAACCCTTAACACAGATGACTCTATTTAGGGTCTAGGGGTCTGAGACACCATGTGTCAGCTCGCATGACCCAACAAGTGAATCCTAAACAATCTTGACTCTGTGTGTGTGTGTTTACCTACAGAAAATTACAGATGTGAAACTGTTATTCTGTCTGATAGTGAAGTATAATCAGCACAGTGTCAGTAATTTTATGAGTTTTAACTTTATGCAAATCTGGCCTTCATGAAAAGAGTTGAGGCCAAAGTAAAGTAGGGAGGTAAATGTGATTTACAGTTTTGGGAGCTTGAAGCTGGAGAACTGAAATTAGTCTGGAGAAGACCCAGGGACTTTCTGTATCAAGATTTCTTTGCAGAGGGGAGGTGGTAAAAAAAGAAGAAACAGAAACAGAAATAAAGGATACCATTGAAATTGTAAAATAAAACTTTTAATACTTTCCTCTATCATAATTTGTGTGCATGTTTCTGTCGTTTTCTTATACAATATATACGTGTCCCTGTCTGAAACAAAGCAAATGACTCTTCAGATCTGAAAGATATTAAGTTCTTGGCTGCACGTAAAAGCAATGCATTGCATTTGACTGTGTCTGTTTCTCTCTAGTCCGCTTGCCAGCCTTGAATATTCTCTGGAGAAGTTTACAATATGAGCAAGTGCATATCCAAGCTTATTTTAAAGCCAGGTGCTGGATAAAAGTACACTAAACAAGAGGATTAATACATTATTCATCGAGCGGATTCAGAAAACTAATTTATTGCCTGAATCCATAGGGTGTCGTCTACTAAAAAGCTTCTTTGTACCTTCCTCTATCCTCAAAAACCACCACAACTGACTAGAGGGAAAATTTTGAAAGAAAAAGGACAGGCATCTTTTAAATTTCATAATAAAAAATGAAAGACAATGAAAAGTGGTGTCTAAAGCCTTGTGTTACAATATTTTGAGCTCAATTTCTTATTAATTGGAAAAAATTAACCGATTTCCTGCCCAAGGCTAAATAAAGTGGGTTTCTTTGACTTTAGACAGTAATTGTTTTTTTAGACAAACAGCAACCCACATTCTGTCCTTTGTCCTTTCTGCCGGCTAATTCAAAACCTGACTCACCGTTCTCAAAGATGGTCCCAGCGATGAAGGACAGCTCCGAGTCATGCTCTGCCTTGCAGGCATACAGCGCTCGAGCCTTTCTGCCCACAATACTGATGACAAGAAAAGAGGGAGAGTGACAGTGAGGTGGAAGGTTCTCGGCTGATTCAGGGAGAAAAGAACAGACAGTTTTTGGTTTGGAACAATACTTCTCTTAGTCACCACAAAATTGACTTGAAGAAGTTTGACAAACCACAGACAGGTCATCACTCTGTACAAACTGTTTTATAAGCACCAAGTGGCTATATATACAAATGATAAAGGATGTCTTCTAGCATGAGTCAAACTTCGCAAAACTGTTATGGATTTCAGGTTCCAGTTTTCTTTTCTTTTATTCTTGGACAATATAGTTTAAATTTAAAACGACCATATTTCATCAGTTACAAGTATTTTTTATATTCCTGATGGTGTAAATCATTTGCAAGAAAGAGCAGCTGCCAGCAGCAGCAACAGAACACTTGAAACTTGAAACCGAAGAACTGTAATGTAGTGACAGACACTGCATGTCTGCCAAGGTGAAGTTGAGTAACTGCATCCCATTGAGGTGCATTTTCATTCCAATTTAAATATGAAATGACTGCTATTTAAATGACTGCTGCGTGACCTGTGTAAAAATAGTTGAGAGCACATCATTGTTGCACGACGTTATATTAGCTTTTAAATTCCCTCCTTTCCTTAGAAAGGTCAGAGAACAAGTATGGCATTTAATTAGTTTCGCAACACACACACATATATAAACTAGGCGCATGCACGTGATACGAGCCCACAGAACAATATTAGCGAGTGGGAAAGCATCCTCACGAGGGGTCATTACTGCTCTGTGAGCACAACTGTGGTCTTGGGAGGGCTGTTAGCTGTGAGCTTAGCCCTCCCTTCGCACTTGAAACTGTTCAACACTTGCTCAACTCGCACATTCTTTGCTCGTCAAGTTGCCTTTTGAGACGTTTCTAGGTGGGGATGAAATTAAAGAATGAGACTTCATGTTATTCGCACATCTGAATCTTATTAACATGTGTATGAGAATATGTTAGCAAACTTTCACCGACCAAATTATTTGATTTAAATTATGTTAACAGATGAGAGGATGTCAGACATGGATACCCTCATTTCACCACTTCGATGTTATGTTAGACTGATATTTAACTCCTAACCTAACAAAAAATTTTGTTTGGTGTTATCTGGTTCCACAATGTTGGATGATTTGGCGGTAAGAAAACGGATTTTACAATTAATATCAAATGGTTAACTTTATGTGTTGGCTACCTTTTCCCATCATCCTAGCCTAATCGGTTTTCTGCTAACATTCCCTAGATCTGCTAATTAAATTGGGGATAATCCAATCACATGTTTTAATGCACATGAACAAGGTTATTAAGACATGCTGATAATATATTATTAGGATTTTTTTGTGTCTTTACACTTTAAGTGTCTCATTAACAGTCCATCCTGCTGCAAGTGTACTGTATGGCTAATGTTTGCGACATATTTCCTGGAGTTAAGAGGCTCCTTGATCCACCATTGCTTTAAAACAATGGTCCATTGGAGAGAACGGACATGATGCAACTGTGCCACTGTCTATTTTATCCCGAGCTCCAAAGTTTAATGTGTTTTGGGTCTCATTCAGTGCCACAGTCATGGTTTCACATTTGATGACTCCTTGCACCTACAACAGTATGTTTTTCAGTTGAAGAGTTTTTCTTGAATTACCTTTTTGTTCATTGTGAACTCAGAGTAAACTTGCAACTGTTGAGATATTTGGAAAGTTAAATTATGAGGTGCGACTTAAGCAAATAATAGCATATAAGCATATTGCTAACAGCAAACAAATCATTTACTGACTAGTACTTGCTGTGTGCTTGGATCAAATATCCAGGCACGCCAACTTCTTGAACCTAATACAAACAGTGATTTTTTTTTCTTTTTTATTTTCCTTTAATTTCCTCTCTTCACTGAGTCACCTGCACACAGTCAAACACATCTACAGCTGAGAAAGAGTTTTCCAGCACAACTATGGTCTTCTAATGCTTCATTGTGACAAGCTCTGATTAAATCATTACAGAAAAACGTTTGTGAACTGACCTGACAGGAGATGAGTCACTGGAGGCAGAGGACGGCGGCTGAGGACTTGATGGAGCCGAGAACATCGGCCAGGAGGGAGAGCGCGGTGAAGTGGGGCTGGGAGACGTTGCACTAATAGACACATACATAAAAAATATGAAATTTATAGCAGTATGATTGAGATTTAAATAAAGACTAATTTACCAGCTGTGATCAGTGTCTTATTGGGAGTTTAAAAACACAAATTTTCATACCTCGTTGGTATGCTGCCGCGACTCTTTGGATTCAGCCTGAAAAACACCAGATGAAATAAAAACCATCAAGTTATATTTCCTCATCAATGAGCCAAACAGTCAGGCACTTAAATATTTCTTAAAATTGTAAAAAACAACAGTTAGACATTAAGCCTCATGAGAGATGATGTTACTGAGAGGTTTTATCATCTCACTGAGGTCAACTTGCATTAGCTTCTCAGCACTCAAGGAACAAATGACACGTCCACAGGAAGACCTCCTAGCTTTCTTGGCAAAAATACATTAAATTAAACCCAAATCATTTAGCTGAAAGGAAAGTGACTGCTTAATAGGTCTCAGTGGGCGCTGTGAGTCGCTGAATGTGCTCAGTCCCTGACTAAAACAACAACTTTAGGTGAAGGCTAAGGCTAACAGCAATTTTTAAAGAAAGCGAAACCTTCTATTGAACTTGCAAAGTCAAAACAAATGAGGGGTTTAGTTGACTTCACCATGGAAACACTTGGCCCTGACAAGATTCTGGTACCTGGTCAATATCTGAACTAAAAGCTGTATCTGACAGCCTGTAGACTGCGGGGACGGACACGAAACATCAACATTGATAAGATTAACATGGCAACAGACAAAATGAATATTTACACTGGTTCATTTATCTAATGTATTTACGCATAGCTGTAGTTAGACTCTTTCCAACCTTTCCGTGAACAAGTGTGTATCCATAGTAATCCAATTTCAAAAAAGTCAGTTGACGTGATGCTGTGAAATATAAATCACACCTCAATCTAGCCGAACCGTGTGCCTTCATCTGTCTATTTTGTCATTCTGTCCATCTATTTTCATGCTGCAGATGCTGGTGAACTGACACTGTCAGCAAGCAAATACACACACATACACACACACACACACAATAACACAGGCCGATATCCATCACAGGCTTCCCTTAAGGCTGAATGATAGTGTAGAGTGAGGTAAAAGACGCAGATGGGAAGGCATGCTGAAAACTGGGGAGAGGAGAGAATGTGAGGTGCAAAAAGGTTGTAAAGTGCGCACAATGTATTCATATTTGATCGAATGATGTAAAGGTAAGAACAGGTTTTGTAACAACGTAGGTAATTAGTCAGTTATCCCAGAAAAATCTGTCATGTACAAGGCCAGCAGAGTCATGAGGAAGCAGAACGCCCACCACTTTGCATTCACGCAGCAGCACTGACAAAACTCAGCCAGGCTGTTGTGCATCGTGACTGACGACATGTGTCTCAGGAACAAAGGAGGAGATTTTTCTGCAGCCTCTCTTTGACAGTTTTTCACTGCTCTGCCCAATATAGACTAAAATAACAATAAGAAAACCTTTAAAAGGCTCAACGATGCAACCAATGTTTAATGTTTAGTATTGAATGCATGTACATATGCAATCACTTGCCAGATATTAATAACCTCTGATATGAGACAATTATGTAGATAATTCTATAAAAGAAACCTTGTCTGCATTCCTTCCTGTTCATATGAATGGCACAGACTACTTCTCTACTTCTCTCCTGATTTGTTCACCATTTATGGGATTTAGAGGGGAAGTGAAGGCAACAGGTTCCTACATTTGCATCAATTTAAAGAACGGGTCTATTGAGTTTAAGAATGCACTTAATGGGACTCATACTGACTCTACAATCACTGACTTTTTGCTGGATTATTTGAGTTTAAATGGTGAGATTGAAACTAACAGTGCCAGTGTCCACTTAGGGGTATGTGCAAATGAATGTGTGGAAAAGAAACGCTCTCCGTGAACAATGTGCAGGTATGTTACTACACCCCACTGCTAGGAAAAAGTAAGTTACTCCACTACAATGCACCTATTACTGACAGAAATTGTATGCATAAAAGTTTCGAGCTTTTACCAGCTTTCTTGAAATAATTACCTATTCCAGGTGAGTAGGCTACATTAAAATCTTATAAAAATGATAAAATAAACTAAATCTGAGCGAGTCACTTGGCAAAAACTTGCCTCTAAGACCTTTATTTAATATGAAGCCTTGTGGAGGGTTGAGAAAATTGTTTGAGATGCAACTTCACAGAGCTATTCAAGGTAAAATCACAGCTCAACCACGTGCAAACCTCTCTCCTTTGTGGTTCGATCACAAAAGAGAAAGGTCAGATGCAGGAAAGCACGATGTCTCGGTTTAAATATTTAATATCTTATATTTTTCCGGTCACTAGGTCTGTGATTGACAGATCAAGAATGTCTACATGAGCAAGAAAGTGTCGATCTGCTTTCAGTTTTTGCTTTTGTTTTTGTTTTTTTATTTTAAGTGGGAGCTCCATCTTGAACAAAACACTTACCAAAATGTGTCCGGAGAGAAACCTAATCATTTGAAACTCTGAGGTACTGCACATACACATAATTAGCAAAGGCAGAATGAGATTCTTTTCCTCTGCCAGTGTCAGACAGTTCACTCACTATTCACTGTTTGCTTGCTTGTTCTTTTACAGCACATAGGTGAGTCAGGGCATCAGTGTTTTTTTTTTCTCTCATCCACCCCTCTGCACATAGCATTTACTTGTTCAGATGCAGAGACCATTTTTATATCAGATTTCTCCTTTTTTTTTTTTGATTACATAAAATGTGGTTGCCATAGTGACACTGCCCTATCCGAAGGTGAGATTTGGGATAATACCTGTCTCCCTTTAGTAACAAACATATGATCCAATTCTGCGACTGCAGATAATACCGTCACGTATTCAATGAAGAGATAAATGTGTGCTCTGTGCACATGTTGTAAGGAGTGAGGGCTCTAACGATGCCAACAATGCACTCCAGCGGATAATACTGGCTTAAACTCTGCAGTAAGATCCCATGTTGCCAAGTGACAAATACAGAGAGAATGATAGATTTGAGGTAGAAAGTTCATTCTTGACCTTGGGAGCAGAAGTTGTCAAAACAATCTCACCACACGGTCCACTCCATGTGGCTGCCTCAGAGCATTAAATTGAATCACATAAGACGATGGATGTTCGAGCTAACAGCATTTTGTGTGTCCTGGAAAGTCTGTCAAATGTATAAATTGACTTTGCAAAATGAATGTCTTGCTTCAGCATTTTCAAAACTTCAAATGCTTTCAGGTGACTGTTGAGCAGGCGATTTCCTTTTATTCAGTGAAACATCAGCACAGGGCAAAGGGGTTTTGTCTTTATATATTTTAAACAAACTCAATTAAACACATTTAAGACATTTCAAGCTGAAACTTTAGCATCATGTGACTTATCTTTTCCTCAAAGTAAAAGTAGATAAAATTTTCTCTCTTCTGTTTCATTCTAATGGATTGTTTTTTGTACTTTACATCTCCAATTTAAAGAAAAAAACAGCAAAAAAGTAGTTGTGCCCTGTATTTATTTATTAAACTGTCAGTTTGATTGATTGTCTCAAGGATCCAGCTTCTCTCTCCATTTGTCACTCACTGCTTGTCAATTCACTCCCTCTTCTGCTTCCAATGTGTCAATTTTTTACCATCCTATCTAACTGCTTCTGACCCATTCTTGTTTCCTTCCCTCAAGCAAAGAGGTTGAAAGAGATGAGGAGGCACGATTGTCAATTGACAATCGAATAAACTGACTGAATTAATGTATCAATAGTGTTTTCTCTCCTGCTTTGGAAGGAATATTTTTTTCTTACTCAGGTGAGACTTCAAACTTGCTGGCATTCTTCACAAAAAATGATAAATGTTTCAGGTTTCAAAGTGATGAATGAAGTCTTCCCATCACACTTCCAACACATTTTATAGCTGATTTATTCTTGTCTGTCCCTCCTAAACCTGACAGGCCGACATACTACAAAGAGACAAGTGAAAGCTGCCTGTAGAGATAACGTGTAGGTATAATTTTAAGAGTACGTTTGCATGTAAACATCAGTCATCCTTGCCAGCAACAATCATAAACTTAGGTGACACAATGTGTTCACCACTTCTCTTTACACATTAACAAGTCATCTCTTTTAAATACAGTTAAAGTTTTCCACCTATGTAAAATCTCTTTAGCAGGAATTTATCGTCTTCTGCTAAATGGCCATTCGTAAAATAAATCTGCATGACCTGAAAGACCTGCAAATATCATGTGTGGACTATAGAAAGAACACAAGGGTGCAAAAAGCTTCTAGACATATTTTAGTAATGAGAACTATAAATTCCAGTTGCTGCAGCTGTCAAAGAGGTGTCACTGAACCCAACATTATCTCCAGGTTCTTTCAATGAGTATGAGATGCTGTAATAAAGGGGAAAGGCATGAGGTTGGACAAGTTTGGTAACTGAGCCGCGCTGCTTCCTCCCTCCAGGTGCATTTCTATCTAAACAGATGACGACGTATGATGAATATATGATACCTTCATGACATTAAGCGCTGACACCATATCATCTTTTTTGAACCTCAAAATCTTAAAATGATTTATATCATTGGCAGAGGGAGCCAGGTCTTTTATGGCGTCTTCTCCTTACTTTCCCAGTTAAAGCAAACTCATAACTTCTCTATGTTTACTTGTTTCTTAATCATTTCAGATTGACGGTCATGTCAGTCTCATTACCCTGCTACTAATAAATTTTTCTCATACAGAAAAACTCTTTTAAATCACCAATTAATGCAGATCCTTTTGCTTTTCAGCTGCCCTGAATCCAACTCAAGACTTCCTCCCCTCAATGCTTCCTTTCAACTTGCCTGTATAAGCTATATTGCTTATTTGTTTGTGCAAATACTAAAACAAAGCTACAACATAAATGAAGCCAACAAGGTCAGACTGGTGGATTAAAAGCAGTTTTTTTATGCTTATTTAGTCAAAATGACAAGACTGTCAGACTTAATGATTTCAGAGAACACTGATAATGATTTTGACTCTTGATGTCATGTTTACATTGCAGCATCAACATCATGCAACCAGGCAGCAACACTCATGACTGCAACTTGAGGTGTTGGTTAACAGTTTGCACACCAGATCAATTATATACAGAAAAGTCAAAAATTTTGACGAGAGAAAGCCAACATAGAATTTTTTCTAATTATATTATCTCTGGTAATATTTAAAAATATCCAGTTATCAGGGCTGAGGCTTTAAACAGACAATTCAAAACGTAAGTTTAGTCCCTAAAGAAGAACTGCCAGGACTCAGTGTGATATCTATAGATATATTAGTGCGAGACAGAGACAGATTGTTTCTGTATAGAGCTGAAGAAAAATAGTAATCGGAAAAAATGAGTTAAAACCAGCAGCAGCAGACACATGTAACCTGGAGACAAGCAGCATGTGTGTGTGTGCGTGTGTGTGTGTGTTCAGGACTTGTGCTGTTGTGACGAAATATCCTGTAGCAGGTTTTCTAATAAACAAAAAAAACACTCTGGTCACAGTCAAGATTTTTGCAGCTTCTCACCTGCTGCATGTGGCTGCAGAGGATGTAATTTAATTGAACAGCTTTCTTTTTATTTTCAGTCTTTCCCCATCCAATGCTCTCTCCTTGCTCCTTTTTATTTTATATTACTTTTTCTCAGAAATGCCACACAGAAAGGAGGAATAAATAAAATTTTACTGACTTCCCCCAAAGGGACACAAGGAAGACATGGGGAGCAGTTTCACCTTTTATGTGTTCACCTTAGTACATCAGGTTTAAGGTTAAATCCATGGGATCAGTAGTCGTATTAGTCACAAATGCTAGACCAGAGGTTCTCAAATTGGGGTCAGGGGACCCTGATATGTCATTGAGGGGGCCTCATTGGGTCCACAGATGAGTAATCTGAGTCAAATCTTGTCAAATCAGGGTCTGTGGACTATTTTTTGTTATTTCAGCGTTTGATATGAAGGAGTTTGAGAACCACCAAGTTGATATTGTGTTTCAAAGGTAAGACAGGAAGCTTTTGGTACCTGCTCTTATGTTAACGCATTAGCCTCACTTGCTGATTTAAATGTAAGTTTTCTCTTGATTTTTTTCTCTGCATCACCAGAAAGAGTAATGTATGTGTTTTTTGGTTTGTAAGAGTTTAAAGTGATGTTTCAAGTGTGAAGAAGTGTGAAGAAATCCCCAGGCTTTCCCAATTGAAGACAAACTATAAAGAAAGAACAAAATCTCTGACCAGTAGTCAAGGTGCCAAAACTGAAAGTTATATTTGCCTCAGGGGAGTGCAGTTCTTTTGAAGACCCAGCTGTTAAACTTTGACCTCTGTATGTCTTTGATGAGGATGACATGAAAGACACACTTGAAAAGTTGGTTTTAAGAAGACTTATTGGGCCTGAACTGCACAAATGAAACCGGTTTTGTTGAAGGGATTTCAAGGGGCAATCCAGCAAACTAAATAGCACTTCTGTTAAAGTTAGTTGGGGAAGAAACAGAATTAAAAGGGTAAAAGTTCAAATCAAAGCAACAGAGTCCATTCTTACCTTACTTTAAGTCCTTAATATAAGTTCTGCAGTAAAAACACTGGATACTACAATACCCACAATGCAACTTAATTTTGGCTTTGGTGGGCCCTTCCTCCCTGGCCGCACCCTTATTTTACACCCACAGCTTGTTATTCAAGACTGTAAAAGAGGAATTTTGTCGTCTCAACTTCAGAGCTGGGATCATTTATCTTGCCCTGTTTACAGAGGCTGTTTACAGTGTTTACTAAAAATATCTTCATGTGGAAAAACAAGATGAGTGCCTCTTTAACTGGTCAAACTTTATATGGATAGGCAAATGATGGTACTTAATTTACTTTTAACAGACTAATGTGTCACTAACAATGTGAAAGTTGTTTTCATTGCACTCATGGTGACTTAAGACGTGGGTGAACTTTAAATTGACCTTTTGATTAACACTTTTTTTTGACAATCCACTCTTAAAATGACCAAGCATTAGATTAAGTATTACCACTTCAGCAGATGTGGGTTTCCTCTATATAGTTTTATCTTGGTTCATGTTTCAGTTCTTCGAATTTGCAAGACTCTTAATGAGAAGAAATGTTTCATTTTTTAATTATCTAAATTATCTTAAGTTAAGGTGATTATATCTTATATCTTATGCTTGAACTTAATCTTTTATTAGAAAGTTCTAAAAAATCCCCTACCACTAAAAAATGTAACTTGAACTGATGTTTAGGCCCCATGACCTTCACAGAATAGTTTTAGAAAGCTAATATTGTGCACTTGGTCATGTATTATGATTATTTATGGATGATATGTGGTCACTATAGCTACTGAACGGGAGAATGATGTTTTTTGTCAAACTTAATCTTATCTGTTATGGCAGAGTGTTGTGTGTGCGTGTGTGTGTGTGTTGCTTTAAACGCGCTCACATGAGGTTAAATCTGTTTGCAATAATGTGTGACCAGTGGGTCTGGCTCGCCTCCTGGCCTGGAAGTAAATTTAGCTCTGACAGAGCTTCCAGAAATCCCAAATGTTGCTTCTTAAGTTCTGTTTATGCCATCTTCTTTATATTTTCCCAGATTTAAAGAGTAAATTAGAAGGAGTGTGTACCAATTCAAAAAGCCACTTATTATCTAATTGAATAAAATGCAAAATTTAACATCCTCTATTCTGCATTTGTTCCTTGGCGACAGGTTTCAAGGACAAAACGGTCACTGTCCACAGACACAATATGTCTTGCTGATTCTCTTTTATAAATTTGAGTCCCAAGACAGACTGAATCTATTACCTCAAGTTCAGTGGAGGTTTGCCATCGTTATCCTCCTCAAGGACAGTTGACTGAGTGTCTTGGCAACAATTGTGTTTTCCTATTTACTGCTGTTCATACATTACATTGTAAAGCAGCAATTCAGCAGGACTGTTTTCATTGCGTCTTTATTACCTATAGTATCAATGACATTTGTGTTGCCATTCCACACAGCATGTGCTACGCGGTCTTTTCCAAACACTCTTGTCCATGAACTACTTTTCAATGTTTATGTGATCTTGAACATAACTTCACCTTTTCAGACCGCATGTTATCTGCTCTTTAAGCTCTGAAAAGTAGGTTACTAGCTAGTTCATACTAAAAGAAAAAAAGGGTGAATGCTGAAATAACTACCTGGGAAAACACAAGTTTTTTCAGAATATAGAACTTTTTCTATCATTTTCCATGTTTTTTGTGTTCTCAGGAACATATTAGGTGCTTGAAGTATGTAGGTGAGTGGGTAGACGGATGGATGGTTCGATGGTTCGATGGTTGGATTCTGAATTTGTTTCAACCATACATTGCTTTTTTAATGCACTGAAATAAAATGCAGCCATTACTCAAGTGAAAAGGGCATTCAGGCTTTTCATTGTAGAAACTGCAAGATGATAATGACTAAACTGACTGGGGCAGAGTTAATGAAGGTACATCTATTTCACCTTGATCACACATACATACAATACATGCATTCAATGGCCACATGCATGAAACACTTGACAGGACTATAATCTTCTGCAAACAAAGCAGGAAATAAGGATGGAAGATTGTGAACATATAATTTCATGCACCATTTGGCACAGTGTCCTGTGCAACAGGTTGTTCACCTCAGTCATTAAATGCCTCTTCAATGTGACTCATCATGGGAAGACTATCTGCAAACTTTTTTCTGTCCCCCTCCTGCTCTCACTGCTCATTGATATCTCTTCCAGGCTTTTACAGCCTCTGTTTTATTTTGTACATATTTTTGTTTCTCTTCCCTCCTAATATCACTGGCAAACAGTCATGAATGACACTGATACAAGACATCTCCCAAAAAATGGGTTAAATTGACCCAACCAATTAAAAGAATTATAAAAAATACTACAAACTAAACCTGGATGCAGCTATTATACGTGAGTAAGAGGCTAAGAGGAGATAGTAAAAGAGATGGAGTGGAAGTGGCATTGGGAGGATAGAAGAAGAAAAATAATCAGTGGTGACGTGCAATCGTCTTGGTTACATGCAGTACTTGAAGGTCTCTCACTACAGTGTCTGTAAATGAGATGATTGGCTGTGTTCTAACAAGGTGCACATCAACAACAAAGTGGCAAAAAGATGGAACAGGCGACTCCATGATGACGGACACGACAGGCAGATGACAACACTGTGTGTGCGGGCATGCGTACATTGTGTGTGTGTCCGCCCGTGTGAGTGTGTGTGCTCACGTCACTCTTAATTCCACTCGTAGCCGTGTGAGTCTAACCCTGTTACTAACCTCAGGATGGGTGTGTCTAGTGTTTATATGAAGATTTACAGTACTTCTCATGGGGGAGAGGGGCTTGTTCAGACCTGTACAAATATTTTTGTTTGACTTAAGGCTTTAGGTTTCAGTTGTGTAAACTGCTTGTCAGAAAGTGACACGGCCTCAAACGCAGGCAGACTGTGTAAGACTAATCCAAGATACACATGCCAGGTTCATTTCATAGTTTAATTGTATTCAACACCTTTTTAACCAGATTATGCAACATGATATGTTAATGTGTGGATGCATGAGAATGGGATTTTGTGTAGTTGCTCTTTTATTTAATTCCTATGAAAGTAAATAAGGGTATATTATATAGTACTTTACAGACTTGTAAATAATATCCATGTGCATCAGTTTGTTTTTTTCACATGCGCAAAATATTTTGTCAGAAAGTTTATTAAGAATTCACAAGGTGTATTTTTTTAGATTTTGATTTTACAGATTCACACATTCAGATATGCACATGAATGCAACTTTTCCAACCTGCACACAGAAGGTGCTAAAGAATGAAAGTCTGTCAATGAAAATATTAATGTCCTTATTTGCCTCTATAAATTTCACCCATTGAGGGGAAGTGGACACAGTTTTACACTGTTGATGCAGTTGGAGTTCAGTTCCTCTTTGCAAATGTTTCCCAGACGCTTTTGGAATTTAAACCGATAACCTGCCAGTCACAAGACTACTTCTCTAGGCTCTGAGTGCCAAATATGCATGTGTATGTATGTGTGGATATGTGTATGTGTGTGTGTGTGTGTATGCGTGTGTGTGTACGTGTGCTCATGCATTCCTCTGCCTTTCAGTTTCTGTGTGCATGAAAAGAGAGGCTGGCGTGTTCTTGAATCCTTGTGTTTATGAGTGCATTTAATTCTCAATTTCATATTTTTTCATAAGTCTGCATGTATGAGTCTTTGCAAATACAGATGGTTGCAAACTCTGCTCATCTTTCACATCTCATTCAGAAACATCTGTTTGGCTGTAAAGCTTTTATATTTTTGGCTTTCATGACAATTCTCTTATTTTCACTTCTTTGTGTTCTTTTTCATCTTTAGAAATGTGTCTGTTTTGATGTTGTGTTCACAAAGCGCTTGAGCTTAAGTATATAAACAAGGGTCCTCATTTATTGTTTTACAAGATACTGATAATTTCTAACAGATTGTCTCAAGGATTTTAAGTTTTACAAAGTGTTTGCGTGTCCTCCCAAACACTTCAGAAACAAAAAAATGTTGATATGGTGTGTCAGTGATTGTTTTTTCCTTTTTTCGTTTAATAAACAGTGTAAGTAAAAGGGCCTGAATTATCAATGAGGAATGACAAAGGTTAAGTTGGGCTTCATATTCTGATCATCTCACTCACAGCGAGCTGGGCCGGATCTGGCGGGTGTCCTGCTCTCCGTCATTGCTGGTCAGGCTGTGTCTCGGGGTTCGACCTTGGCTGCTGCTGTTGCTGCTGCTGCTGCTGTTACAGTTGGCAGAGGAGGAAACGGGCTGCTGCAGCTCCGCAACCGTGGCATTGGCTACACTGTTTCGCTTTTCACCTACAAGGTTAAAGAAACATTTACAAACACTTCGGTGCTTTTAGACAGAAAAGTGTTTTATGCTGACATGCCTTTTCCTGTTTCAAAAAATCGTACATCTGTTGACTGCGAACTCAAAGCAAAAACTGACCACTGGCTTGTAGCTTATGCTGTTTAACAGAAGGTGGTGGTTATAGAACTTCGTGTTCCCTCCAAGTTCACCATATGACAACACCGAGCGGCAATTTCTGGGGCGGAAAAATGAAGCCAGCACAGAAGTGAGAAAAACTGTAGTTCCTCCAATGGCAATTTAAGGCTGAGTCATTCCTCAAAGAGCCCCATGTTAGAATGGCAAACTTTATAATAATAAATAAACATGTTTGTCTCAAAATATAATTTTTCTGTTCATGACAACCGTACCAGTGGAGAATTTTTACATAACTTATTCCTTTAAATTATGTTAAATGCTTAAAGATATGCATAACTAAGGGCATGGCTGCTTTAAGCTGCAGCAGCTGCTAGCTGTCTGCTTGGCACCACGTTGGTAACATTGTACATCCTCTCCAACTCCACCTTCTCATTCAAATATGGTCACTTCTGGCCCCAAAAAAAGCAAGACGATGACAGCCATAATGCCAAACTTGAGGCTTTTAAAACAGCACTCCACAAAAAGACGGTTGACGTCACTGTGGCTTTATCCACACTTTGTTACACCATCTATGGGCAACTAACAGCAGGTGTGAGTCAACTTAAATGAAAAAAAAAAACTAAGGAGGGTAAAAAAGGAGCAATCCATGCATTTTACTTTTTGTAAATCAGGCAAATTAGGTGGTTCAGCTAACCTTTTTGGGAATGTGTCGGTGTGTGGAAGAGTGTGAGAGGCCTCTCGCTGCAGGATGGGGCTTTGCTCTCAGAGCTTCTCCTCCTGGGCAGGTTGAGCTGCATGTTGGTCAAACCGCCTGCAGAACTCGGCACATCCCTGAATATCTAAAAAAAGAAGACAGACAGCCAAGTTGGATAACACCTAAAGAAACAACAGAGGAATTTTTAAAACAAAAATGCCAATGGTCTTAACGCTATTTAGGTAGGAGGGGACAGTAAAAACATTGTGCTGCAATGTGACAACATGCAGTTTGTGATTTAAAACAAAAACAGTACTTAAAATAACCACAAGAATAAAATAACCACAATACATAGGTACTGTAAACCCACTGGGCTTTATGACTCACTTTATGTCTAGTTAATACTTCTAACCCTTCTCCTCTCCGTTAGAAAGAGAGCTCACACGGTTTATCTCATATTAATTTCTGGGTTCATGCTTTTGAATTGCAAACTGCAGATAAGTCTTTGCAGCTGCTTGCTGCTGTGTTAAAAACTTCTTTTGCCTGGAAATGATTAAATGTGCAGAAAGTTCACAACGGGGAACACTGTGGGCTCCAGTCTACAATTTTGTGGCACTGATTGTGACACTTCGTAAATTTATTTCTACTCCTTGAAGCAGAATTAGGCAAGATACAGAAAATCCCATGCCATGATAAAAAAAATACATATGCATTGCAATTCAAGTTTTTTTTCCCCCTCACAGATTACGTGTCCCAGTATTTCTCAAACAGTTTTTTTTTCCATAACTAATGCTCTACTTGTATTAGTCTGTTATTTCAGCCAAAGTCAAATGTCATCGACTCTACATCCTTTCATCTGTCATCCATTTTTTTCTGCTTTTCTGCCAGCTCCACACCCACAGCTGCACTCACAAGGAAAAAAAGCCTATTTGAGTGCTAGAGAATCCATTTTAACACATTGAAACTGTTGCTTTAAAGTGTCGTAAGCAGGATCATGTGAAACCTGTAAATGTTTCAGTATGTCAGAAGGCCCTTTGAGGCAAAATGTGACTGGTGACACTAGGCTATTCAAAAAAACAAAAAACAAAAAAATCTGACTAGAGTTAAGACAAGTAAATCATTTAAATATCTCCTTCCACCAAAATGTAATATTTTTCACTGAAAGAGAGAGTTTTTTTGTCAAGAAGAGAAACAAAAGAGCACTTCACGCAAGCATTAAGCTGAAAGCAGCAGACAAAATGAACAAAATCTTTACAAAAATGAACTTAACTGCTCTTTTATTTGTGACTAGGGGACAGATATGTGAAATACAGACTGCATTTAGGATTCAAAACAGCTCTCTCACAATATGCACACTCAATCTGCAACTGAGATAGTTGTTGTCTTGGAAATTTGCAGTATAAAACGAGCTGGCATGTCTTGTGTGTGTGTGTGTGTGTGTGTGTGTGTGTCATTCTTTGAGCACAAACCTATCCTGTCTGTGTGTAAATTCGTGCATGCACACAGGTGTGGCACATGTGCTGTTTGTCAGTGCGTCTGACCGTTTGTTGTCTTCAGCGGCTGAAAATACCGTGTGTGCACAACGATAGAGCCTCTAACAGTCAGGCTGATTTGTCTGTTGCTATGGTGACATCTGTAAGCAGCTTGGCCTGCCAATAAGCTGCTTGGATCTAAAGGGGAAAGTGGCTTTGAGGTGTAAAAAGAGTATGTACACTTACTGTGTGTGCGTGTGTGAGGTGCTTATTTTTATATAAATGGTTCCTTGTTTCAATTATCGTTTTCATGCACAATTACATTTAAATAATCCCCTTCACAAATCCATGGGATTTATTTAATCGTCAATCCTCGACATCAAACTCTCCTGTTTTGAGTTACACATTTTTTTAAACACACACACGCACACACACAGACCCTCTTACCCTTTCATGGTGCTCTATGAGAATCTCAACTACAATGTTCTGGAACTTGATGTCCATGATGGCTGCCACCGTCTCCTCCTGTGGGCGGAGCAGGGTCGGACCAAAGACCACACCCAGGTTGGCGATTGTCATCAGGTTCTGCTGGTGATGACTGGCCACACTGTTGAGAAGGAGCAGATGCAGAGAAAAAGTGAGTGGCTCCACCCTAAATCTACATTAAACACCTATAACCTCACCATTTTTCAAGTTGCTATACTCAGTTTTTTCAAACCAACAATTGATCTAGTTATGACATAATGTGAAAGGTGTCACTTGAAGGGATAAACCTTCAGAAAATTACCCTTTGACTGTGCAGTTCCCCTCAGTGGCACAAAGAGTTTTTTTTAGTAAATTTTTTGTTTTTATGGCCTGTAACTTTACTGTTTTACTCCACACTCCCAACTCTTATCCACAAAATTCCTGTTCTGAAAAAATCCAATGTAGGGTAATCTGACCAGCATAATCTCAGTCAAGTGGGAAGAAATTTCCCTTGGGCATTTTCAATGACCAAAAAGAGCTGAAAATGAGAGTAAATACACAATATCTTTGTCTGTCATGAGTTAATATGTCAGTGTTGTGGTTACAGCTTGATCTGCTGCCCTTCAGAGGAAAAAAAAATACTGGTTTTACTACATAAGAACTTGACATACTGGGAATTGGCTACTGAAATAGGTTGTCATAGAAGAACTATAGTTGGAAAACAGAAATTTTGAAAATAAAAAAAAACATAACATTTTCAAACATATTGCACTGGCTTTTCTTTGAAGGGAGAAAAATTCTTCCTTTGTAGAATCACTAAAGTGGCACAAGAGGACAAGATAATAAGATTGTGCAACAAGACACAAATATAGCTTGAACTTGAAGCTCTGTATTTATTTGGGAAAATAGCAGTTTCACACCTACTGTGAAAAAGACAGACACTCAACTAACCCAGCAGGAACCACCAGCAACATCCCAGTGGGTACTGTGGCCAAGCTGCTGGAACATTTAGCCAGAGTGTTCAGGTAACAAAGAGTCAGCAAGCAGCCACACATCAGATCTCTGCTGGTACACCTCAAAGATTGCTCCCCCCTCAGAGGTTCATGGCACAGCGTGTGACACACTTTATCAATGAAACAGCACGGACCCCAACAAGAAAAGACTGAAAGAGCACCAGCAACAAACAGCATCGGTTGTCTATGAGCAACAGGTCAAAGTCATTAACCAGGAGTCAGTGAATGGCCACAGAAACATCAAGAGGATTCATTTTCTCCGTTTAGGCTTTCACAACTGACTGAATAAAAGTTTAATTAATTTCTAATTGAGAGAGCACCCACAACTCATCAGAGTAGTATTTATTCAGATATTTGAGAGGGAGAAAAATATCTAACTGAATGTTACAATAAATAGCCTTGTATGTTCTGTCTCTCTCCATCTGATCCGATACAACCCTCACTGCTGTATAACTGTGTTATTTACTCAATAGTCTCAGCTTGAATGTATTTTTTCTTTTTTTCCCGACCCAAATATTCATCTGTCTATGACCTGAATAGCTTAAGTATCAGTTGTCGCTGTATCAAATATACTTAGTTGTTGTACCTAGTTAATTAGGTACACAGAGCTTAAACAACCAGTATTATTCAACAGTCTTGCACCAAGTTTTTCCCTTAAGAAGACTGTAATGGTTGTTAATTCGTTTCAGTTGTTTTAGAGAAGAGTTCAAATGTGTGGTCATGTTGAAATTTTTTGTGGCTGCAAATGCTTTTCTATTGCTTTTTCCACCAGATTTACATTAATGAGGGAGAGTTAAATAACAGAAAAATCTACCATATCATGACCTTCATAGATGTAGGATTTATGGCAGACTTATTGTATTAGATCGCATCGATTTCAGCAAAGTCTATGCAATAAACTAGCAGCTGAGTGTATTTTCTTTCTTAAAAGAAGAGCCTTTTAGGGGGGTTATCAGATCAGAATAAACCTTCTGATCTGATCTGAACTAAAGGAGACAGTGAGCTGAGGTATGTTTACTGTGAAAAGCATTCAACCTAAGGCAGGTGTAATCCACTAAGCCTGAGTAAAGATGTGCATGCCCTCAATATACAGTACCTGCATTCACCCTCACTTACATGCTGCATAAACATGGCTGATGTCCTACTGTCACACATTATATCATGCTGCTCCTGTTGAAGAAAAGCCCTATAAAGCCAAAGGGCTTAGATGTGGGTTTAAACTGAAAACACAATGCCAGTCGGCTGCATTAGTGGAATAATTGCACATAAGCCAACAGTGTCATGCCCTGCTTTTTTGCTTAAGGGCTCCAGCAGCTTGTGGTTATGTAATCCAGGCACATTAAACCTTTTTGAATTAAAAATTTCTTAGTCTACGCAATATATTGTTGCCTAAGTACAATGCAGAGGCTTCCAAAATGTGGAGGTGAATTACAAGTCCTAAGAGAATAAGAAATGTTGTAAAAATTGTCAGTGGTGGTCTTCATAAGAAAATATGAGATCTTTGCAGGAGACTTGCAGGAGCAACAGATTTGTTTATCTTAATCATTGGCAGTGCTCGTCAGCATCTGTCCAGCTCAGATGTCTTGGAGCAAAACACTGCGTTCCAATCAGTTCTAAGGCTGAGAGGCATCATATTATCCCTCGGTAGATTCTGATTTTGTGATTTTGAGGCCAACAGACGAATAGATGCCGATTTTAAAAGGGGAATAAATTTCTCTTTTCTTTCCACGTATAAAATTGTTTCTAAAAGCTGCTTCAGATCAACATTAAGTCATCAAAATCATTTACGATAAAAGTTCAAAGTAAACAAAATGCACATAAAACAACCAAATTTATCTCAATATTAACTGAAGCATCAAGGCATCTTATGACTTGCAATACATCAGACTTTAACAGGCTGCATCCTCAGTAGCTCCCAGGCCTTCTGGTATCCATAGAAGCACCTGACCATTGACTCCTCCTTCTCTTCCAGGGATAAGTCAGGAAATAGATTTGGCCTGGTGGCTTCTGGATGGCTTTCTATTTTCAGTACATGCCGCTTTTATGCATGTGGTCAAGAGATTACATGTAGCCATAATCCTCCTCGAGGACAGACAACAACAACAATCAAGCTAAGGAGTATTACAGCAATGTGGATGTAGACAGAGGAGGGGAGAGAGTTCACAATGGCTATTAGCACAACATAGTAACTGCAGCTAAAAATGCCTCTAGTGTTTTGTTTTTTTTTAGGTGCAAAGTGTCTGATGCAGCAAACTACTACATGACTGCAGTTGTCTATGTGTGTGATATTCTCCACCTACTTGCCCAGGTGTTTCATCAGCAGCTCCAACATCTGTCTGTTCTTCTCAGGCAGCCGGTGCACCAGAGCATGGATTTCTTTCACTCTGGCCTCTGGGTTGTCCAACTCTGGACGCAGACAAACACGAACACAGAGAAATTAGGAAGCTGTTAATTAAGACCTCAGCTTGAAGTTCAGGCTGTCACATTTGATGACTTCTTCACTGAAGCATAAGGAGCGTACACACAAAAAAAGACCAAAACCAGCAATTAATTTTCGGTTGCTATGTAGCTTAAGAATGATGTTGCTTACTCCTCTGAGCCACAAACCTACATTACTGTCCAAAAATGATCACAAACAAACTCGTGAGACACAAAGCTGCACTTGATAACACCGTCAAGAGACAGCATATTTTATATGATTTAACCCCAAATACACCATCTGCTGCCCTAAATAGTTACTAGAGTCTTAAATGTATATATATATCTGACCTAAACTAGTCCTAAAAAATTCTCTTGTATTTAGTCCCTTTTTTTGTTATTTTAAATGAAAGTCTTTCTTTGTGAACTGTTTTCAAAAATTTGAATCTTCAGTATAAACGGAGACTTGGGACTGGATGCCACAAACAGGGTATGGAAGCTGGCCAATGGACTTTTTGTTTTGGTCTTCTTATTTGACTTGTTGACAACAACAAAAAATGTTGGAAAATGTAGAATAAAGCCAGCCTTCTGCTTGAGGTTTGAACTAGACATTATGACCACAAATCAAAGAGACACGAAGAGATGCAAACACCAGAACGGCTGAGTTATGGGAGTCAGAGACAAATAAAAGGTGGTTTTAGTTACTTTGGTACAAAGAAGGAAAGCTCTATATCCTGGTGATTAACAGGTAGACAGGCAGGAGTAACAGACAGGTAGGCAGATAGTCCTGCAGTTGATCAATGACTATAATAAGTCACGACTGCAAGGCCGTGACAGCAGACACACACTACATCAACCCTCAGGCCCTTGCTGTCAGCATCAGGCAATTCACTCACAACTAGCAGGGCATCTCACACACAGGCACTTATTTTCTTAACAACAAACAGATTTAACAAACTAAAACATACACACACACCAAAACCCTCACATATGCAACAAATACCAATGAAAAGAACACACACATAAACAGGCATAAACACATACAGAGAGAAAAGCCAATGCAAAAATACTTATAGCAAATTTAGCAGACACGCACTACAAACACTGAAAACATGTAAACAGTCAGTCAGACACACATACACACTTTCTCAAATACTCACAACATAAAAATGCATGTGCATGTCCACTACACCCTCACAAAGCTCCAAACAGATGCATGCACATGAAAACAGTAACACACATCGCCTCTGCGGTATCCACCACTTTACACACATTATGCTGAAGCATACACTCTCCTCTTCCATTCAAACTTTCAAACAACCAAGTGTTTTTCGAGATAGGTCTGGTTTTTTTGAAGTGGGACTGTAATAGGTCGGCATACCGCTAGTTTGGAGTAGCAGGAGTGCTGGCGTAGGAGGCAAAGCGGTGTGCTGCTGTGGATAGGTGCAGCAGCAAAATGCATTGTAGGCTTGTGAATAAAAAGGCCCGTGTGAAAAGTCAATATCAGTTCAGGTGTGAGTAGAATATTTTAACCCCTTTTACTCCATTTTGCCAGCAGGGTTGTTGCTTACAGCAAAAAACAAAAAACAAAAAAAAAAAAAACACCCAACAGGATGTAAATACTATGCAGTTTCCCTGCCGGTTACCCGGCAACAACAAGATTCCAGGAAGTCGATGCTCCTAGCTGTTACTCGTCAAGAAATAGTTTAAAAAACCGAACCACAAATAGTTGTCTTTATATTTATGTTTGTGTACAGATTCTACAAACAAGATAAAATGTATTGAATTGGAGAGCTCTAAAGGTATCAAGGCATATTTTTTTTAAACAAGAGAGTGCTTGGCCACTGTAACTGTTTCCTTCTGCTTGTAGTCTTTATTCTAAACTAATATATGTGGCTCTAGCTCCATGCTAAACACAGGGCAAGGAGAGTGGTAATACAGGGAGTTTTATCTTCTTATTGGTTTAAATAAAAGCAAATGAAAGGTAATAAAGACATGTTCATGCATTCATTTCAAATAAGTCTTTGACCAACTACATGTGCATTGAATAATAGAGAGAAAACAGAAATAAACACACATTTGAATAAGTACATAAATTATTCTTTAAAAAAATCAGCTAGTCATATGCTTTTGCAAAATATTTTGGCCTGGATTTCTTTACAACTCACACAAAATATCAGGAAACTGCAAAGGCTCCACCTGATTTCACACCTTCATGGTAAAAAATCCCTTGAAAATGTCATTTGCAAGCATAAGCTGCTATATGCAGAAACACATTACCATACACCTACTTTGCCTGATTACACACACACAAACCAGCCACTGTGATGAGTGAAAAAAAACAACACACACACACATACAAGCACGAAAACTACAGTCTGTATGTGGATGTGACACTGTGGTCAGTGGATCTGGCACTGAGTCACCAACACTAACACGAAGCAGACATGCTTTATCATCACAGCCTCCACCACATCCTCCACTTAACAGATAACAACTTTTTAAAACCACTTTATATTCACTGCACTTGGATTTTAGCCCTTAAGATGAAAGAATAAATAAACGTTGTTCCAAAAGTCACATTTTGTCTTTTCAAGTTTACCGTTCTTACAGCTTCTGGATGTAAAAAGCTTAGAAAACCCCTGAAAATAAGTCTGGGGCTCATTTTTATCAAAACTTCATCAATGTATCATTTAAGCAAGAGGGGATTTTGATTGTGTATGGAGTACATACTTTTAAAATCAAAGTCAGGAAAGCAAACATGTACACACCCACTTATGGTAAATGAAGCATGCATTACTTCAGAAGGATTGCCAGATCTGCTGAACATCGGCTGATCCTTAACTCCATCAAGAGTTCTACTTTTTTATCTTACATTATTTATACCGTACATCTTCAGGCCTGTGCAGTGCTGTATGTTCTATATCTCCTTTTTACCATCATGCTTGGATTCATATCGTATCGTGGTAGATTCAAGATAGAACAAGTTGTACAAATACAAAAGATCTACAGATTACACCAGGCAAACTTAATTTTTGTCCTTTTAAAACAAATTGCTATGGTGATTTATTTTAAGAGTGTGGTGCGTAAACTGTGTGAGTGTTTCAAATTTGAGATATTTGACAAAAAAAAATTTGAACAAGAGACGAAATGATCTTAATGTATCTGGCTCATGACTGACAAAATATAATATATAAAAAAATATAAATATATATATTTACAATATAGTAAAGATTTATCTCCCTTTTCATTAAAGGCACAATTGAATGGTGCTCATACTATATTTTGAGACTTAATTTGAAAAATTCCATTTTTCCTGGGTAGCAACAGCAGTTAAAGGCTGCATTGACTCATTAATTTACACTTACAATGGTTGGATGATGCTACAGCAGACAAACATTAAACAGTATATAAAACTATGTACAGAGACCCTGTGATGTTACCCACTGGTTTTGTAAAGAGGCATTTTAAAACCTTGATTTAAGTGTTGTCCATCGTCAATTTGTCTTTTTTAGAGCCATATTTGAATTAACAGTACTCTCAGCAGTAGTCAAGAGTGCACTTGCAAGCATTTTCCTGTTTTTCTCTAAAGTCATGTCTGTTTTTCTGACAGAAACAGAAGCAGAGAGCAGAATACGCAGGATAATGTGGTGATGAAGAAAAGGATCCTTCTGGAAATAATACTAACATAACAAGAATATAGAAGAGGAAAAGATGGGGTAAGATGTGAGATCAATAGGCGGATTATTACAGTGTGATAAGTTATGTGGATGCCAAGCACAGATGGCTAAAGAAGAGACGGCGGTGCCAAGAATAAAGGCGAAGCTTCAATTCACCGGTCTGTCTGCATACCAGCCCGAACATAAGGTCATGAGCTTTGGATGGAAACCAACAGAATGAGAGTGTGAATACAAGCAACTGAATAAAGTTTCACTTGAATGATCGTCAAACTTGGGTGTGTCAAACTTGGAAAAAGGGTGAGAAGTTCACACATCTGAAAGCCTATTAAATCATTTCTTTGCTTTTACGAGATCTGATTGAGGTAGTTCAGGCCTCTGTTGTAAAACATTACCTGAACTACCTGTGGAAGCACTCAAGACAAGCTCCACCAAGAGAAGACACTGAGCTAGAAAATGCTGAAGAAGTTTTTTGCATCCCATCTGGCCTGGTAATGCTAGAAGGACAAGGGGAAACCGGCTAACGAGCGTGGCATTTCGACTACTTTGTTAAAAGCCAGAATATGCCTAAAAACAGCAAGTTAGCACAAAGTTTTGCCAAAACACGTCTTAAAGGAAATGTGTTTATACCTGCTCCAACTTTCTACTCTTTAAGGTGGGGTAAAAAGCCTTCCCTCCAAGAGAAATGACTCTATGAATCATTGAAATGGGGATACCGCTGCATAAGTGAACGAACAGTCTCGACGCAAACATGGCCTTGAACTCAGCCGGACACACATGTAACATAAATTGCAGTGTAAAGAAATAGCTACAATATAATATAGGTGGATGGACAGAGGGATGCAGGATTTGAAAACGAGACAGTGACATTTTTAGAAGAAATCAATCAATCTTCACTTCGAGGAGCAGGGAGTGCATTTGGTCTGTTTTTACCCGACCGCTTCGAGAGTCTTATGAGACCAAAATGCAGCGAAGGGCCATGCAGTAATCATAAGTCTGACCTTCCAACTCAAATGTCGTATCCTCCCCTTATGCTGTTGGTTCAGATCTGCAGCTAACAATTATTATCATTGTATAGTCTACTGAACAGGCAGCACACAAAGGCTCCAGGTTCTTTAAAACCCTATGAAATATGTGGCATGCAGGTCAGACTCAATGTCAAACTGTACATTAGCATTAAATTCAACTCAGTCATCGTCTTCCACCTCTGTATCCTCTCTCATTCTTTCATCTTTTTCTTTTATGTACCAGGTAATAAAGCAAAGCTTGGGCGACGATCAAAGTGAATAATGTTCGTCTGCCTCATTAGGACCTTTGCAAAAATCCTTCACCTCGCAGTATTGAAAAATTAAGGCCATTTTAAAGTGAGTTGAAGGATTTGAGGCAACACAATTAAAAATGTCAGATGGGAGATAAATGTCAAGAAAAATACAATGAGAGGTGAAATATGAGGAGAAAATTAGTGAATGAAGAAGAAAGAGATACAACAAGCAAAGGCTAATGACTAGAGACGAGGTAATTACTCTATGTGGCTTTTCTTGCTGGTGCATGCCTACAGAAGGCATCTGAAATCAAAGAGGCACTCCACCCACACTTCTTCTTCTTCTCCACCCCTCAAAGTTTCTGTCTAATGGTCTAAAGCAGTTAGTGTATATGAAACTTTATCATTATATACTCCTGGAATCTTATGAGAAGAAATTAATTTTGCTGAAACAACTGCAGTGACGGTTGGAGCCTGTATGCTATCTGTTTTCAAGAAAGCTGAGTGTTGAATTTTTTTTCTTTTTTTAATGAAATTATTCATCCAGAGCCAATACTCTGCACCCACCAGGTGCTGGAAAACAAAACAAAACAAAAAAAAAAACTGAAAACTTTGCAGCTGCTACCCAAACCACAAAACACCAACCCTCCATCTAAAGCAGTTTTTTTCTTCTAAAGCCAGAGTTGCATGGGATGGAAGAGTAAGCTGAGACGAAACTAGAGGAGGTGGAGGAGGAGGAGGAGGAGGAAGAGGAGGAGGAAGAGGAGGAAGAGGAAGATTAGGTTTGCAAGCAGGGTGGTGGGAGGAGTTGGAGAGGAAAAGTGAATGAGAGAAACAGAAAAGGACCATCCCAAAGAAGGAGTTTAATAGAGGACGATGTCCTCAAAGTACCTCACTGTTCCTGCGAAATTACTGCCTTGGGGAAAAAATACCAAAAAAATAGCACACACGCAAGATCCACATTCTTGCACATATGGAATCACACAGCAACTCATCACATGCAAATGCAGACACGCACCGTAAACAGAAACGGATGAACTGCAGGGGGAGAAGCTGAACAGAAGGAAAGAAGTGGGGCGGGGTTAGGGAGATATAAATCTGTAAACTGTAAAAAGTTGGCAAGAACATGTCATATTTTATGATTATCACAAAATCATGAATACATGCGTTGAAGCATGTGTGGTCCAAGTTCAAACCGGCTACCTTGGCATTCTTAACCCACCACACTCCACTCTTTTCTCCTAACACACTCTCGAACACACTTTTCTCATTCTGTTTCCAGTTGGCCTCACTATGGAGCCATTTCCTGGTGGCGTTGCCAGAGACACACGGTCATTTCCTGGAGTACTTCCCCTGTCGGCTCAGCTTTCGAGAGGGCCTAGCTACCGACAAACAAAGAAAAACAGGTCACTGGAACATCCTGTAACACAGTGGACCAGACTGGACTGGGCGAGACTAAACTGCATCTTGGCTTACTAGCATAACTTATTTTTCAAAAAAATTTCTGTAAAAAAAGCAGATGGGGAAGCTGCAGGGAAATGGTCCAAACCATAAAAACCATGGCTAAACAGGCCTTAACTAAACTAAACTAAATCAAAAACAAGACCAGACGAGTCTACAAAGTCTTTATTTCATGCTCCAAATCAGCTGGTGCTGGCAAAACTCATTTTGCAATCTCGAAGCCACATGAGAAGAATCTAATAAATTAAAATGATTGTAGTGACCACTGTGACTGTTAAAAGGCAATCTAGTTTAAAAGAAAGACAAGTGTTTTTTGAAAATGAATGTCATATTCTGGCTCAACATAATACATCCATCAGGTGCTATAAAAAAAAAAAAAGTTAATAGAACATGTTGAAGCTGTTGTTTGACTAAAAAAATAAATAAATAAAAACACTGAGCTTTTACTGCGTTGTCTGTTAAATATCAGCTCCCCAGGCTTTTCCTCTTCATGTGGAATTTAAATCTCATAAATACTGTATAAAATGCTACACACAGCAGGTCAGCTTCGCATTGTGTGTGACACACACACACACACAAACACAGCATCAAGGGGTCAAGCTAGAGTGGGGGGCCCAGCTACCAGAGCAAACAGGCTGGTTGCCCAGTGGGTGTCCTGGTATCTCAGCAGGTTGACCGTCTATTTGTAAGTGGCAACAGCTTTAATAGCGAGTCATGACCTCATTCACATGATGTTTAATATAATGTTCTCATTCTCCAAATTAAACTGGGAAGGAATGCTTAAGAAATCTATTCAAACAGACATTCAGTGGGAAATGAAAGCAGAGGACAAAGAGCCTCTGTTTCAAGTGTTACAAAGATTAAAACCTCTCTCAGCCATCTTTAATCAATTCATAAAATGTACATATCAGCATGACAGGACTCAAGAGGATTTCAGCTTAAATCAAACACAAGCCAAAACGTTACCTAATGATTCTCCCGCTCAGCAGATTGCTGTAAGAATCTGTGCGCTCCATGCAAACCATATGGTCTGTTGTTCTGTACTGTTTGCTTTTTCTAACCCAAGGTGGCCTTAGAATAGCTGCTCGCAGCGTTTTCATGCGGGTTACCTCAAGTGACCTCGAATAGCAGGACAGTCACATGTGCTCTTTCCATTGGACTCATGCTTTAGGAGACAAAGAAGACGCATTATACTAAAAACACTCACTGGCGGCTTTGATGAAGCTTCTCTGGTACTGGTATGTCATGAGAGGCGCAGGAAGTACTCTGGAAACAAAGGAGACGGATATGTCAGATGCATAATGTTCCACGTCGGCTGCTATAAATAATTAATAAAAGTAAATAGTTCTGGATTACGTCTTTTGTTTTCACTACCTTGCCAGCTCACGCAAGTGGAAATCAGTGTAATCACCGCTGCCTGAGGGGTGTGATGACTTCTGCTTGTTCCTAATGAGAACTGACCCGAGGCCCCGGTGCTCTAAATGTTTGCACATGAATATGTCTTCATGTGAACTTTTTGTTTTTGTGCTGTTCATTGTTTGGATTCACTCAGGTACAACAGCCAGAGCCCAGCTTGAAGGCCACTACTCCTTACTTTACCTTCATGCATCCCTCTTTCCACTTACTGCTCTACTGAGACCAGCAGGTGAGACTGGGGTTGTACTGGGAAAATATTATCATTTACAATCATTTATATTAAAGTAAAGGGATCATTTGCAGCACAATCAGTTACTCTATGGAAAAAGAACAAACTTGACTGGCAAATACAGGACATTCTGAGTGAATAAATTAGAAAATTAATCATTTACTGAGTAGGATCCAAGTCGGAGATCTATTTTATAAAAGAGAAGAGACTGAAAGCAGCAGTGCACACTTATTCAAGTACTATGGAAGAAGAAAAGTGGTATAATTTAAGGATGAGAGGAATAATGGGAGTAGTAAAAAATAGCAGTTAATCCATTTGTCATGAGGTCTCTGAGGCTAAAAAACACTCTTAATATTGGACTAGAGAAACTTATGAGTGGGGAAATGTCCTAGACCTCTAAGCAGCCATCTCACAAGAGTTTCTATCTTTACACTTTCTATGTGCGTTGATAAAAGCCTTAATCATACAAACCTGAGATAGTTCTTTATAGCACTTGTTATAGTCTTAATCTCCCACTCTGGGTTTTCCAGCTCTACATCAGCACATGTCTTTGGATCTGATGGAGAAAAGTATAAAAGGATTTTTTTTTAAGAAAGACAAGAAAATGTATTCTATTTTTTTTTAGTTTTGACAGCATAATGATGTTCCTGGGTTTACCCATTGCGAGGCTCAGTAGTTTTTGTACTCTGGAGTTGACGCCAGCTATTCTGTACAAGCCTTGCTCATCGATACCTGGAGGGAGGAGAGGAGAGGTCAAAGTTAGTACTTTTAAAACAACTGAAACATTAAACTGTTCTCTTTATTCAATAATTTCGGTTATTGAGAGTTTCCAAGTTTAACATCAGGAACTGCAACCAAAGAAGGAATTGATGGTAAAAACGAGGTGCCACTCTTCATGCTCATAAAGGTTTTTATAAACCTGTCACAACTTAATGATCGCCAGTCAAACTGTCACAAAAAGTCTAAAAGCTAAATCTAAAAAGGTGCATTAAGACCATTACTCAGCATGAATCCTCTATGTCGACTCTGAGCTGAATGGAACTTAAACACCTTGGATCAGACAGAAAACATAGGACATTTGCAGAATGAAAAGAACATAATCGGAGTATGAATCAACACTGTACCTCGAGTTTCCACTGCATAGATGAATTTTTTCATTACATTGAACCCAACCACATCCAGCTGGGCCACTGAGAGAGAGGAAGATGAACAGAATGAGGTTTAGCCATCATAAAATGATTTTTGATTTACATTTGCTTTGATTTTTAAAATGAGAAACTCATATGACTGCAAATGTGCCGTAACATTAACTCAAAAATATGCATAAAAAAGTTATATATTTTCAGCTCAAAATAAAAAACATACAGAGTCTTTCTGATTATTCATATATACGTTTATAGTGAAGTCTAATCACAAGCCTGCCGATACATAAAATCACATGATAAAACTAAACAACATTGTATCCTTGGAAAAACACTGATACCAATTTAAGTTACTTACAGCCTTCAGCCTGGTTGTCTTTGTTTAGATTGTAAACCTGCAAATGAAAAAAAAACAAAGGCTGCTTAAGGGCAGGGTGCATTTGCACTTTACAATTGTAACCTTCATTTCACAAAAAAACGCTCATTATTATATGCTGTTGTTCTGCTTTTCAACGTGTGTCTGTAAGCTGAATGCTTGTTAGAGAGCACTTCTCATTCCATGTGAGAAAAACTGAACACATTATCTGCAATCTATCAACATATTAAGGAACATATTTACTTATGTTGTTTGCTTTTGCATAATTTCAGTCCTCTACAACAATGACGAGGATATTTTGCTCAGCTCTGGGCTCTGTATTCACCTTTATTCCTGAGCTTTATTTTAAAAAACACAGGAACACTAACAGCAGGTAGATAGGCTTTATTTGTTTCTTCATATTAAAATCACAACACACTGACTGTAAAAGAGAAAATATGAATCATTTAACTGTGTGTAGTAAAGCTTGATCCACCTTCTTGACCCTGCACGGTTGGATCGTGTAGCTGTGGTCAGCACTTAGTTTGTATAGACTCTCGAGGTGAAGGTATAATACAGCAGCAGCCACAGAAGTGGAAAGTCTTAACAACAACAAAGGAAGAGAGAGCTTAAGTGAAACCTTAACATCAACATTTCTTGTTTTATTACAGGGCGCTGAGCTCAGCAGCTGCTTGTTCAAGCTTGCGGTGGCTTTGTGGACGCTGATTAACTTTGCACGTTTGGATGTAGACATGACGATGAGGGAGGTGTTGGGACAGGAATGTGACTAAAGAGTGTGTGGAGTGTGGAAACAGGCGCTACCACAAACTTCCAGCCTTAAGGCTGAAAAAGCCACATATTTAGAAGATTTTAAAAAAGCGTTGGAGAAACTGGCTGTCAGTCAACATTCCCTAGGGGTGTTGACAATAACTGTGATACTTAACAACGAAATACTGATACAGTTATGTGTTAATAACACACATATGATGATATTGTGTAAATAATACAGTGCCTCTAAATCATTTCTGTATGTTTTCATTCTCACTTTGTCATAGGAAGAGGCAGTAATGCACCTTTACACCTTGGCTGTGAAAGGATATACAAGAGACGAATTTTAGTTCAATTGTTCATTTTTAAGCTTTTGTACAGGTTTGATTTGACACTTTCTCTCAAATCCTCTTCATTCTTACTTTCAGTGTGGAGGGCAAAACATACAATAAACAGAGTTAAATATGTTCTATAACAGATTTTCTTTTCTACCCTTCTCAGACTGTTATATTGTTAGAGCCCCGAAGTCGCTAAATTACACAGTATTTCACTGGAACAAGATTAGACCCTATCAATCCCAGCAGAACTGACATTCTGCTCTCTGTTGAACACAAACCACTATCCTGCTGTCTGTCTCACTCTGCCTCACCATATCATTAGCCCCAGTCCTTATAGACGAAATAAGCTCTCACACTTGCAGCCCAGAGTTTACTATGTAGTTGCCCATATTATTCATTGGTTATGATACTTTAGTTAACTATGAATGATTCAAAATGTGGAGTCTGAACCTTTATAAGCTAGCAGACCAATACTTTGGTCCTTCATATTCCAATAACTTTATTTAATCCCACCACCCTTTTTTAAATGTTTGGGGTTTTAACACACTCTATAATCATACTATATGCATGAAAGAGACGGAATACAAACATTCAAAGCAGTTTCATTATATAAAGACATAAAGTTTCTTTCATTTCCTAAATAGTAATGATTTAAGAGCCCTCTGACAGCTGAGATTGCTGGTTGGTTTATGCTAATCAATTCTTTAGTTCTTTTCTGCCCTTTATACATCTTAACTGCAACTGTTTACGTAAAAAGAAATCCTATTTAAAATAGACCTCCTTGTTCAAAAAATGAGAAAATGTACAATTATTCATAACTTGGACTAAAAGAAAAGTCTGCATCCCCTCGAATTCACCCTGAAGTGTCCTGAGTCAGTTTGGCAACAGTTGCTTTGTGTTAGCAGGTAACATCATGCAATGCACAACTAACGCACTGACAGCATGAACCGACGGTGGCCTGCTGAAGCCGGACCAACTGTTAATGTTGGAGCTCTTGTTTAGCTCAGCAGACATGCTGTCTCTCTCTCTCTCTCTCTCTCTCGCATAAGAACAAACCCGTAACCGTGGTAACCTACCGGTTCTCTCCCATCCATGGCCTCCATCCACAACCTGCGGTCTTCTTCTGACAGAGCCTGCATGGTGATCACGCCCGGCCTTCAGACACATAAACAGACACAAACACAAGTATGTAAGACACATTAGCTGATCAAATATCAAGATCAGTGGCAAACCTTGTCCACTAAAAGCCAAAAACACACATAAACATTAAAACAATGGCGCAATATACGCAGTAAAAAGCTAAAAAATGCACTTGAATTAAAATACTTTAAATACTATTTAAAAACCCTTTTTTTCAAAGTATAACACATTGTTTTGTGAGTGCAAGAGATGATTCCTGCATCATTTTCTAGTACAAACAGATGATCAGCAGCTTTTTTAAAAGGATTTTACTTGAAAAAAGAAAAGTAATTCATCTTAAAAATCAAATGACAAGGACTCACTCGACTGAGACATATCACCCTCATACATGCAACCTTCAGTGTGCACACACAAACACACACATGCAGAGCCTCATTAATCATGTCCATCCCAGTCTCCTATAGGTACCCGACCCCTCCTGTCACTCTCTCACAGGCTGCACATTCACCTTCAACTGTCACTCTTGCAGGACTAAAGCCTCCTTCACACACACACACACACACACTAGAATCTACACACTGTCCTTCAATCACGACACACCAGCCAGCATACAGTCGAACTCATCCAAACACACTCACACAAATGAACAGACAAGTTCTGTATACCTGTGAACACACACAAACCCACACACATACACACAAAGCAACACAAACATTTTGAAAAATGACTTAATCAGATTTATTTATGCCAGTGTGTGCATTACCAACACAAAATTTTATGAGTAAACAAACAATTAGAGGAACTGTCTTTGCTATGCTAAAGACACGTCTGAGACAAACAAACACACACACCGACAGTTTCATGGCAGGAATATAAATAAAGGCACAATGGGGGAACAGGAGACAAGAGGATGAGATGATGACAAGGTGAGTTGATTTGATGGGGGAAGGTTGAAGCTGAGGAGGAGTTACTGTGGAGAGGAGGGGGAGAAAATGGGGGAGGAGTGTGGGAAGTAAAGCGACGCAGGAGGCCGAGCCTGTTAGGGCAAACGACCACGACGTCCCGTCTGCAGGCCCAAATCAACTGAGCACCCCCATGTGTCTGTTAGCTGTAATTACATCACAAAAAAAGACTGAACTAAGCTGATAGCTGATCAGTGGGATGAAGTGAGTATTCAGCGGGGATTTTCCCATGACCCTCTCTGTATTTTATTTTGTTCTTTTCTGGATTGTTTGCATAATTTTCAAAAAGTTTTTCCACTACAGTAGTTGGGTAATTTGAAAGATCAATTGTTACCCATATAGTTTGTCAAACTCCCTTATTGTTCCCTGAATAAAATTAGGCAAAATTCTGGAAATACTGGAAAAGCTGTAAATCAAATGTCTCAAAAATGGAATTACAAGAGTTAGCAGCAAATAAAGACACAGAATTACAAGAGTTAGCAGCAAATAAAGACACAGTTTTAACTATGAAAACAAACTATTGATGCAGAAATTATCAATATTATGTCGCTACTCTCTGAAATTACCTACTCTCTACCTAAATTCGTAGCATATTGCCTTATTTCCAGTTCATGACTATGTTACATTGGAATGACGGCACATGAGAACATGAACCAGTTAAAGTCGGTGTGTGTATGTTAATAAGCACTTAGCAAATACTCTATACACTTTTTTATACATTGTTTCATCTCAGTTGTCCATTGACTGAATTTTGTGTTTTTAGGGCATTTTCGTCTTCTTATGTATTGTAGATAATTACTATAATTATTTCATACTGTATCATGATAATATTGTTATTGTGGACGACTGTCATGATCGTTCTGCCTGTGAAATACTTTATGATTCCCACTCTTAACACTGAAATAAAGATAAAGTGAGATAAAATGAAGATAAAGGGAAAAGGAACCATAAAGAGGTGGGTCAAATAAGGATTCTGTTCAAAGTCCATGATTTGAAGAGGAGGCACATGCTGTCAAATCTTGCAATCACTGACCTGTCAACAGCCTCCACATCAAAACAAAACCTCTTTTCTATCGAGTCAGTCTTCCTCCTGGTGCACGACTTGAGAATGAAGCTCTCCTCTTCACCCTGACAAAAAGCATCACAAAGGAAAAACGAAAAAAAAGCAAAGTAGTATATTAGTATAGTTTTTGATTTGTGAATTACAGCATTGTAGGGCATAAAATATGGGATGCAGGCCAACTGGTTATAATCAAATAACAAGAGGAGATGAATCCTGAACCAAATAACTGGATGTTATTTTGGATAAGACTGAGAGCTGCAACAAATAAGGTAAAACAAGAGACTAGTTTTAGCATATTTTAATAATGAGCATTCATTCTTCTTCCTCCTTCCTTCCTCCCTTTGAAAGAAACTAAAATTAGACACAGTCCCTTTCCTTCCAATTAAAACGACTGTAGGACAATTTTTGAACAAACACTTGCAGTGTGAAATTGGCAACTACACAAATCTTCTGAACAAGACAAGAGTTTGTAACTGAAAGACTTAAATAAACAGATTTAAGGACCTTGTTGTTGTTACAGTAACTTCTTACTGTTTTCATAAGGACTTCAGGGATTTGAACGTTGTCTTGTCACAGACTGAACTTTGTCACACACCAGTCATGAGACACTCAACCCTCAAGCTTCAGACGAAGCAGCAGCTACAACATCTTTTCTTTAAGGGAAAGTCTTTGAGTTTTAACAGTCACATTTGATGCAGTTGGTGTTGATGCATGTATTGTTAGTCTCATCATTGAAATCACTGAAGTGGGTTACAGCTACATCAACAATAAAGAAGCACCACATGCTTTAAGTCAAAAACAAATACAACAGCTTGAAAAAAATAAATTTTGAAGAAATTATCTTTCGGGCCCTCATAATGCTTCGAACACAGCATGAACATGGCAATTCTGTAAATATTCAGCAAAAATGAGTGAAGAAAAATTTTAAAAGCACCACATTTGAAGTAATGTTGAGTGATATTTACCATCTGCACGTTAAAGCCCCAGACTACAGAAATATGTTGGCAGGAACTGAACTTGACTTCACTTTCATGTTTACCATTTAACAATCATGCAAAGCATTTGAGGCAGGCTGATTCTCTAACTATAAATCACTGACAGGTCCTATAATATGTTCTGGCTGTCTTTCCGTGTTGAACTCAGAGATCTTCTGTGATGTTCAGCGTTCCTCCTTTTTTGCTTCTACTTCAGTAAACCACTCAAAAAAGCTCCTACAGATAACAGGCCTGAACTTCCATCAGCTTCGGGTTATTCACCATGTAGGTGGAGATGGTGATGACAGATAACACTCTGAGAAAATAGTTGGAGTCATGCTGCTTACTCACAACATCTTTGCCAGTGCTGCACTCTCATCTATTGAGGCTGCTCTTGTGGAGGAGACAGTTATCTCTCTCTCTCTCTCTCTCTCTCTCTCTCTCTCTCTCTCTCTGCCTGTGTGACTGAAGGCTGGCATAAAATGTCAATATGCGTCAAAAAGGCTTTTCATCATTGAGGACTGAACAAAACCTGACATTTTCCATTTCTGCTTAAAAAAGTTACATTTTTCTGCTTTCAAAACTTCATGGTGGCTGCCTTGGCACTAGATTGTGTATTTGTGCTAATACAAATAAATCCATACAGGCAGTGAGAGCCTGTTGGGCTCAGCAGCGAGCAGAGAGTGTTAATGAGAGTTCGAGAGCAGGGCCAGTGGGAAGAACTGGGTGAGAATCAACTGCAGATCAGACAACATGATGATAGGATGAAGGAACACAAGTGTGTGTTTGTCTCTGTGTGCATTAGCAAGGGGAACATTTGTGTGCACTCGACTGCATATGTTTCTGCAGCTATAAAAGCCTGTGCAAGTCTCATGCTTTGTTTCCTTAACAGCTCTCATATTTATTCAAAAAAAATTTGGAAAGTCAAGTCTGAACATTGTGAAAAAACTGCCTTTCAAAACATATAGCACACAGCAGTAGACTGTCTGTGTCAGACCAAGCAGCAATGTCTGAAGCTGAAAATAGAGCCAACCTGAAGTGTTGAAAATGGCTACTCCTCAAATGACCACCTCAAGATTTCCCCTAAACAAAGTCAATCCCTGGTACAGCAGAAACAGATGAGTGCCAGCCAGCAGGTTTGGTCTCTACAGCTAATTTTTCTACAGCTAATAAAAACTGTACGTGGGCTCAATTTTATTTCATTCACTCATGTAAATAATTAAAGAAATCATGCATGATTAATTTTTTGATTGTTTTATGTGACAGCAGCTGCTATTATTGTTAGCAAAGTATATCCTCCCTAGTTTCACCTTCTTGTCAACAAATAGACAAATCAAAGCAGCTTTGTTGATTGTTGCTTTGTTGTTGATTCTTTAACTTCTGTATCACAAGTATTCTCACCTACTGGTTATATTCCATTAGGTTACAGCGAAGGGTGGTGCATGGGTACTTCACGCAGAAAGAGGACTTTTCCAAAACTATGACAGTTGTCTTTTTTGAGAGAAACAATTAACGTATTTGGTTTTCTCACAATATCAGCATAAAGCAGCACACAGGCCAGCAGAGGAGTACGAAGCAGCTGCACTTCATCGGACGTCACCAACACGCCCACTCGCTCACTCGCTCACTCGCTGTGTTCTCTGGACAATGACCTTTTCTATTCACATGTGGTCTCATTCGGACATTGCACAGATTTTGCACTTGGGATCTTGCAGGGTAATGTCTGGTTCAACTGATTTTTTTCTAACATTTCCAGGTCATGTCAGGAAAAGTCCTGGGCAGCAGTGAACGTGTGAATATGGCTTATATAAATTCAGCGACATCATAACCTTATCTGTGTGTTTTAATTGTCAAAGCTACTCACCATTTTCCCTCCAGATTTAGGGTCAAACAGGACCATGGTGACCCTCTTTGGCTCGCGATGGTATGTACAGTAGTACTTCACCCAGGTGGATACAAATGAGCCTGAAGGAGAGAGAATAAAGAAACAGAGTCGGATGAAGGAATAGAAGGTGTAAAACAAAAAACATTGAAAGCAAACTGTGATGTCAAGTAGTCAGAGAAAGACAGAGGCAGGAGGGGGAGAAAAAAAAAGGAAAAACAACAATAAGTCTTCGTCATGCCTGCTTTTAGTGCTAGATGTTACCATGGTAACCGCACGTGGTCAGAGCTCCTGTCACGTCTCCAGCAGATCAGACTTGACTTTGTCGACCGTAGGTTCATTATGGTTTGCCTGTTCTGCTGCTCTGACAGTGAGTGTGTGTGTGTGTGTGTGTGTTGTATGCATATGTGTTTGTGCGTGAGCCAAACAATATGCCCCTAACATGCACGTACACACATCCAATCACAGAGTCTCTCATGTTTCCGCAGCACTGTAAACCGCTGCTGAGAGGTGCCGTCGCTGTGAGATGTAAGGCACATACGGAGGAGGGCTGGTACGTACGCTTCTCTTGCACAAACAGGTATCCCTCCATGGTGTGCTGGCTGACGCTCTTGTGCTCATGCGGATTCTCCTTCATCTTCCTCATCAGACACTCCACCTCCGACCGCGTGCTCTCAAAACGGTTCCTCGTCTGTCGACACAAGCAGAAAGGAGCACACAAATGCCTCAGGCCTTCAAATCTCATCCTGAACATGCTGAACACGCAACAACAGCATACTAAGCTATTTTTTTTTAGCAGAGTAAGGAATATGTTAAAAAGAGACTGTAATGTGGAAAGACATAAGGAATTCTCATCATTTGCAGAAATAGGTTGTGTTCAGGTCTTTACTAAGCTGTAATCCTGAGAGGTTCTTTAAGTTTATTTACTTAACTTTAAATTAAAAATTTTAAAATAACAAATTCTCTGTTTTCCTCACAGAAATACAGAAATAATGGTCTCCTTTAATTTTCTAAGTATTCTTACACCTATAGACTGTATAATAAACTCAGCTGTCAACACTCCTTCTGCCTTTACATGCATTAAAATAAGGAAGGTCTATTGATCCCCATGAAGCTTTGGCGACCTCTAGTGGGGCCTGCAACCCCTAATTGGCAACCAATGCATTAATGTAATCAGTGTGTTACATTCAGCCCTCAAGATCATTGTGTGATATTGCGATTTGTACATGTGTGTGAGTGCGTGTTCTTACATTCTGTATGCTGATGGTGAGATCAGTCTTAAAGTGGTTGAAGTCCTTAGCCAGCTCGTAGCCGTGGTGATAGTAGGTGAAAAGACCCTGAAGAAACGCCAACAGCTGAGGGAGACAAACACATCGAGAAAGTGAGGTGGATAAAGGAAGAAGAAAAGGCAATAAAGATAAAGAGGTAAATAAGGAAGATGGAGAATTAATACAGATGTGTGAGAAGAGTGTAAGATGAGGGATTTAAAAAAGTGAGAAGAGTGCAGAAAGAGGACAAAAAAGATAGAAAACAGTGGGTTAAGAGAAAGAATAAAGATCGAGGGGATAAACTTGAGAAGGAAGATGCAAAGAAGCAGAGGGAAGTAAATAAAGTACAGATTAACCTTATGCACCAAAAACTGTTTTCGTGTGAAAATAAGAAAGTTAAATCTATTAAATATTAAACATAAACTCAAAACAGTAAATTAGAGTTACTTTGTTCTTTCAAACAGAGTTAAAACTCTGGTTTGCTCTGTAACTACCACTGAGGTGCCCTTGAGCAACGTGCCAAAACCTCTAAACCGCTTTTTGTCAACAGCAGTAAAGTGTGATTGTAGTGAGCAGCTGCTGGGTGTGGATATGTCAAAGGAAGTATGTGTAATGTTGAAAAAGAGCGTGTGTGTGCACAGAAACAAAAAGGTTCATCTTACAGGCTCTACAAAGTCAAACATCTTCCTCTCTTGGACCTCCTGCACCTTGAAGACGTACTCCAGAGAAACCTCATAGAAATGCTGCCGTACATTATCCACCTGGTTGTCCGCCTGCAACGGGTAAGAAATTAAGACAACAGTTAGACTGATATTCAAGGAAAAAATTGAGAAATGTGTAAACTCAAACACAGCATCTTACCTCATGTAAATGTGACTCTTTCTTCCTCGCTGATAGGCTAAGATGTTTCTCCAGCACTGCACAATACTTCTCTGTCTCTTTGTCATATTTTTTCTTGGCTTCCTGCAACAGATAAATAAAAAAACATTACATATGACTGCTTCATCTCAGCAAACTCAAATTCAGTATGTCCTTTTACGGAACAATTTCTGTGAAGTTAGCAAACCAAACCACTATTTTAATCCTCATCAAATAAACACAGTCTCTACAGGTATTTTGATTAGTGATTGCTATCTGCTTTTGGACACAATCTAACTGAGCTGCAGAGAGAAAACATTGTTTAACATTAATATCTTTTAGCTTCAAACAATATTATTTTTTAAAGAATCCAATAAAACCTTGTTCCACTGGGAAGCACAGCTGCTTATTAAACAACAGCCTGTTTCATCAGAGCTGAGATCACTGAGACTGACAGATAGATTAATGATGAACCAGGGACTGATTGAGCAGGGTGTGTATTCCCACAGAATGCTGGACCAAAAAATACTAGGAAACTACAAAAGTGTTTCTGAAGATCAAGAGACATAAAAGGCAGCCAGTTGTGTCTTTTATGACCTTATTCAAAGTGTTACACGGTAATTATTGGTCACGGTCGATCCGTTTAACTTTGATCGAGCCAGTTAAAGTAGGAAATATGAAAAAAAGACAAAAAAGACAAACAAGATGAGAGAAGTGAACATATAAAGAGAGGAGGGGCAGATCAGGGTGGGTCTCCCTCTTTGAAAGAGGCCCTGGGGTTTTATTATTGTACATCTGCCCCAGCTTGTTATCATTATTGTAGGTCTTTATCCAAGACTCATGACAAGGACAGGCCGAAGCTTCAAAGAGTAGTCATGGGAAGACATGGGACATATTCCTGACAGATTCACGATACTTGTGTTTTATCATTAAAAACACTCACAATCAACTTTATTAGTTAACTGAATACAAACTTGCCTCATTAACTAACTAAACATTTATTATCAGAATATGTTGTACCCGTCACAAAACTTTATATAATTACTTTTTAAAATGGCATGTATGAAAAAAGCCAATCCAGGGTAATGTTATAAATAACTGAGCAGCACTGTTAACGTTATCATTGAATTTACATGGTTTTTAGCATCACTGTGATTAATTGCCTTCATATGTCTTATATTTAATTTCCTGGATTCACAAGACCTCCAGTCTGGTTATTTGAGTGCGTGAGAACTGGATTTTCAAACTCCTCCTGGAAATAAAACTCCCAGATCAGCAAAAAAACCAATGAAATAAAGCCTCCTAAGTCTGAACTCAGACGGCCGATGATGTCAGCCACTGCTGCAGTCACATGACACAGGTGTTTCACTGCCAAGCCAGATTCAACAGCGAGAGGAGTCCTGAGGGCCAGGAGAGGAACAGACAGCAGCTGCAGAACGCATCAGACGTGATGAATGTTCCTCTAAACAACAAGGCCTCTGTTTCACGTCTGCGTCTGACTTTTTCATATTTACTGAAGATATCGTGCCTGAAATGACTCTGCAACCCTCTCCTGTGAGTCTCTCATATTGAGTTTCATGGTGTAATTTTAATTAAAATATCACATTACAAATACTACATCAAAATCAACTTGAAGTTTGACTGTCTGACTTTCTCCGTAACACAGCCAATTAAAAATAGTCCAATCAATTTTATGTATGATGTTTTTTAAAACAAAACTTTTTTTTTTGATAAAGGGAAAAAAAAAAGGACATTTATATGTTTAAGTCACTTCCATTCTTGGCCAGCAGGTGGCAATCTCCTCCCAGGATGATTGCAAACTGATAATTTTCTTCTTCTATTTCAGGAAGAGTGAAGTAAACGAATGTTTTGATACAGGATCATGCTCTGCCTCCAGACTGACTCATTACAGCTTTAAACAAGCTTGACTTACAACACAACTGCTCTGTCATGTCAAGAAACGCTGTGAAGTGTCATTGAGACGTAAAGTCAACAATGCATCATTATCCCCTGGCTGTGTCTGCCTGCAGCACATGGCATGAAACTTTTCAAAAACATTCACTTGTTCTTTCACTGCTTTAGTTTACCAAACACCAAAGTTCACTCTAGAAAATATAATGTACTGTGTTATTAAACGTATCATATGGTTTACTATTATCAAACCAGAACATCTTTTCATTCCATAAGTCGGCTAAGTTGAATAAAGCAAGACATTATTTTTTTTATTCATTCATTCAGCTTTATCAGTATTTACATATGATATTCTTCACAGTTGAATCTTAATTAATGCAACTTAATAACACCTCTTGAAAACTGCAGCTGCAAATCTTTTCAGAGACTTCAGTCTGACTGTGTTGACTCAAAGGTTTTTCATGTTGTTGTAAGACTGATTTATTTATTATGTTTATTCTTGTTTGCTGGTTTATGCAAACATGAACCTCACATTAGCAGCTTTATGTGCTTTAGAGTGCAGGGTGACCGCCTCATGTCGGTCTTTCAGTGCATTACGAAAGAATGACTTGCGATGACTTTTCTTTTTAAATTTTTTAGCCACATTTGTGTGAATCCCATCGTGTATAAGATTTAAATCTGCATCTGACTGTACTTTAAAAAGAAACTGTTTTAAATGTACTTTATTACTGTTCTTTATTCGCTCACTGTACAGGAATTCTCCTAAAACTGCCCTTGTGTAAGCGGCCTGCCAGCTCTGGAGCTTTAGTACCAGGTGAAACTGTGCCAGGCGAAGATGCTGTCAGTTCTTTTAGGGCTAAACTGGGATTAGAACATCGCTTATGGTGACCTGACAGCGCAGATTATGCGTTCACTTCTTAATCTGGCCAAATGTCACAATCAAAACATGACCTACTGTATGGGGATGGATTAGCAGAGTGAACTATGATTACATGTTTAATACTGCATGTATGAGAGGGACCCCCGTGGTTACTCATCTAGTTCCTACAGCTAATGACTGCAGAGGGTAAGTGCAATTTGACCTCCTGCAAGGAAATCTGAAAATGAAACAAGGTATTTTTACTAAAGCTGGCAAAAGAATACCCCCGAGGAAAAAGATTTAGCTGATTTTGTTGTTAAATGTCAAAGGAACATAATATTTATATAATAAATGTTAAGTTAACAACCTCTTGTTTGCCTACTTCATTACTGTTTTTATCTACAATGTTTCCATACCCTCCTGTTCTTTCAGTCAGGGTACAAAAAGATTTAAACACACTGACACACTGAAACAACACCGGCCATGCCATGAGGGAGCCCTGCTGGCCTCTGAGACCCCCCAGCGGGAATCAGTGATTTATGGCAGGATTATGTATTGTGCTAATCTCCTATCCAGGTCATGCACTAATGGCTTAGACCTTGATAGACATTCATGGACCAAACTGGAGAGGACGGTGACATGCAGCAAATACTCCCAATGTGTTTTTCTATGTAATTTTTTTTATCATGGGTCAGTCAGAAAAAGGACTGACAAAGGACAACTGACTGCTGAAGTGAGTCTCACAGTAAAAGAGGAAGCATTTAAAGGTGTCTAACACTTGCAGATTCACAAGAACTAAAGAGGATGTTGCACATACTATAGAATACTATAGTATGTGCAACATCCTCTTTAACTCTAAAAGAAATTCTGTAATTATTCTGTGTTTAGGGGAATTTCATTGTAATTATAATGCATGTCAATAGTTTAAACAATTCCAATTTAGAGGTAGTAGAAACTAGTGATTAAAAAAATCATACGAGTACACTGACTATGAAATATAGGGTTTCTTTTACACAGATGTACAGACACAATAGCTGTTGTTGCCTGAAGATTTACTGTATGTTTTTTATCAACTGTATGTTTGAGTTGATGTGTGTCTGCCAGCCATAACATCTCTGACAGCATTAGATGCACTAAAAGGATTTTATTGATTTACTGGTTTGTGTTTCCCTGCTAGCTTATTGATGCTAATGCACAGCACACGTGCAGGAAAGTCATTGTGTCAAAAAGCGCCGTGACTGTGCACCATCACATCCTTACCTTGGCTGCGCTGATCTGTTCCTTCCTGAACCGCTCCAGAGGCATAATCAGCACATCGTTGGCGTTGTCAATCTGCAGGAAAACACCCACACACTCATATGTTTGTGTGGCCTGACTTCCATTCATTGTGGACAGCCTAGCCCAAACCCCAACCTTGACTAGGAACTCAGAAATGGTATTTTGACTTAATAGAACCAGCTTTTGGTCCCTTTTAAGAAAACTGATCAGGAAAATAACAAGGTCCCCAGTGAGCCTATTAAACATGTAAACATGACATTACAGGGCAGCAGCAATACATCACAATCTTCTTTTTAAGTACAATGTTACTCATATTATTCTAAAGTTAAATATGATGATTACTCATATTTATTTCAATAAAAAGGCAAATAGATACCACTGTAGGCTTTTACGTTAATCTTGAGTGTCCTGATTTAGAGGGTTGACCTCCATCTTAAACCACCAATGACACTCCTTACAATATGCTCAGTCACTTACCATCCGTGTCCTCTCATCCTCCAGATTCTGTAAGACTGCCGCAAACTCCTGCAGAGACTTGGCTAAAAACGGACATGTTGGTACAGAGAGAAAGATAAAAGATTATCAGAAAGGGAGGCAGAAAGTTGGTTATTTTTGAATACTGATGATGGGAGACACACAAATACATGCAAACAGACACAGGGAGTGTCTGCAGAGGGTTGGCACAAGGTATCAGAGATGAAGCTTTGTTTCTGTTCTTGGATGTCTCACAAGTTTTTTGAAAAGCCATGACACAGCAGAGTAATTTACTGGAAATGAAACAGCAATTTATACGCTTTGTTTCTATGGAGCTTTCAAAGTGAACACAGCTCAGCGCTTGTTTCCTCGCTCTCTGGCAGGCCAGGCATGGCTTCATTGTTTTGGGTCAGATTTTCCACATCAATTGCCTTCGTCCCTGTCCAGCACTTAACACACAAACACACACTTAGTTTCTACAGATACGGTGAGCGCGCACACATACCGAGCAGTTAAGTTTTTTTTTTTACCTTTATCATTTCATGATAAAGCACACGCTTACACTTAACACCCACTCTGCTTTTCAACATCTGACCTCAAGCTACAGGATCTGGTTCTTGGAAGTTAGATCCAACTATAAAGGAGCAGAACCTCAGGACTATTCAAGGAATGTATTGAAAAACAGAGCAACCCTTTAATAAAGCTTGTAAAAAGCAGAAAACGTTTTAGTTAGCTCAATTTTACATTCTTATTCAATCACAAAAGGTGATAAAAATGTGGTACTGAGAGAACAATAGATGAATACGTGTGATATTGACCCAGTACACTGATAAAAGGTATTTGTTTGGTGTTTTTTTCAGTTTTGATCAGAGTAAAACTAAGAATATCCTAAAAACAACAGTTCAGTGGTGAAGCCCAGTTGAGCAGCAAGCTGTTCAGGAAAGATAGCTAGGGCTAGTTAAACAACAGTAGTGGGTGGGTCGGGCCAGTGAGGAGCTGCAGCCTGCAGAGACAGAGCCAGGCAGCATGGGAGGGTGTGGCAACTGCTGCACGTTTCACAGCGAACTGTTTGGACAGCGAAAAGACAGAATGTGAGGCCTGGATGAGTTCATGGAATCAAGAATTTTATTCTCATGTACTGTATGCCAATTTTTTCATGTACACCAGTAAGGTTAGGATGAGGCCAGCGTAAGGTTTAAAAACTGTTTGGGGAGGAGTTCATGTTAGATAAAAGCACTGTTGGGAAATAAAACAGGACATGTGAAACAGGGGTTAGGCAATGGAACATGTCACTTCAAGTCAGATTCTTTTTTATATTGTAATTACATATGATAACACTGTTATCGTGACTGTTTATCTTATGTTAATAAAGCTTTTATGATGCAGAGAGAATAAACTGGGCAAACGATGCTCCTAATGTCATATTATAATGATGACAAATAAATGAAGATGAAGGATTAGATTTTCTGCATAATTTGACTTCCCAAATCTAAGTTAATTTAATTAGCAGCATCTATTGTAGATCATAAAACATCACCAAAAGGGATACAATCAAAACAACAGAACTAATGATCAGTGTCAAATTGAATTTTCCCTCAAGAGATTGAAAAATTGCTAACTTTGTTAAACTCATCAGAGCAAATGTACAGAAAGTCTCAACTTGCTTAGATTTTTTAGCTTCTGTTCTGCTACTGCTCATCTGTTGTTGCTCATTTTTTGCTGAAAAGGCTTTTATTTTGATGTTTTTCTCCTCTTTCACTCTTCTTTAGACACCACAGTGAGCAAACGACCTAAAAGACAAACTGGCATGGCCATCAGTGCTGATATGACTGTTCTATTTCAGCGACTACAAATGAGAAAGCATTGTCTGCTGTCTATTTACAGGCTCTCCTCTTCCGGTTCAGAAAACATATTGGATTTCATATAAACAAGCTCACCTATGCACATCTCATCATCCGTCTCTGCGTCCCCGATGCACTGGAATTTAAACTCGTTGAGAGAGTCTGCAAACTTCCTCTTGGCTGTTGACAGACCTGAGAGAAAGCAGAGTAAAGAAAAAGAGGCCGTTAGCTTTACTGAAGGACACTTTAGAAGCCATATTTCATAGAGTGTGTGTTATTCTGGGGGAATTCATAATGATTTAACCACCGGCTCATGTAAAGAATCACATTCTCCCTTTTAAGTTTGGTCATCTGGCCTAAAATCACACAACACACTGGAAGAGAATATCACCTTTGTCCTGATTTCATGCAGTTACTAAAAGTGAGAGTGAGTGGAATGAGGCTCAATGCAGACAGATGGATACTGGGAGAGGATCCCCAGTGGCGCTAGTGATGAAGGTTGACAGCTCCTTCGTTCGTGTGGAGGCTCTTTGGTGTGTGTGTATGTGCAAGTGTGTGCTAAAAAGTGCAAAAAGTTCCATTAAACTTAAGTCACGTTGGCCAAGTGAGGAAGTGAAAAGCCACGGACAGATGGATGCCTTTCAAATAACACATGAGGCGCTAAGAGCTCCTTGGAGACACACGTTCACAGAGAGTTTGGCTTCTTCTTCATTTAAACTCGAGGCTGGGGTCACTTTCACTGCAATGAATCCTGTTGCTGGACTGGCTGAGGTTGACCACATGCACAGGATCACAGGGAAGCTCTTAGGGTTCTTCAGATACTGATATCATTATCAGAAATGCCTCAGATACTGCATTAAATGCTGATTAGCGAGTACACAAGTCTATGCACCAATCCAATACCATGTAGTTTATGTGCTCAAATCGAGACCCTCCTACTTGCCAGCAACATCCTTTTCACACGTATACAACTTTACAGATTTTTAGTGCACAAGTTGCAGATCTAAAAAAGCCGCAGGCAACTCATGAAAATTGTAGCACATTCATAACATAACATCCTTACAGTCCTTACATGTAAAGATATCAGATCTATTATTAGAATCAAACATTACACAAAGTTCAGGATTAATATCGCTCCTAAAAACGGCACATACTGAGGAACAAAACATTGCAAACCAGAAACTTGTATCCTGACACTGAGATACGATCAATTAAGGACTTTTAAAATAATGACCATCTTTACTGATGCCTTGGTGTATTATTGCTATATGAGCATTGTAAAAAAAGAAACAAAACATATAAGTAACTGCATGATGTGGTCAACCTCAGCAGGGAAATCCCATTTTTACTAAACAAAATGTACACAGGCAAACATGTTTTTCAGCGGCGCTTCGGTAGTTTAACTTGAAATGAAGTCCAGACACAGATGCAGGGGAATAAAGAGGGAAAGAAAGGAGAGGACAGATCAAGAGTCTCATGGAAAGAGGGATGGGAGTCAGAGAAAGGACAGAAAGTGTACAGAGTGAAGACAGACGGAGTGTAATTGGCCATGTTCATGTGAATACCACAGGTCCTCCATGTAGCTGTGTGTGTGTGTGTGTGTGTGTGTGAGTGTGTGTACACGTTTGGCAGGAGCGGCTGCAGCTTACCAGTCAGGGTAATAAAACACAGGCCAAGCAGCTCCTGCATGAGCTGCCAGAAACACACACAAACACACACATGTTGGCAGATGCATACACACACACATACACCACTGTCTCTCTTGAGACTGACTCAGAAAAACATCGTGAGATGTCAGTCAGCAGTGAGTCACAGAGGCTCCGTAGCGTCAAAATAACTAAAGTATGACCAAACTGAGACCACACTGCAACCTTGAAGGATAAACTGTGGTTTTACAGTACCAGCATCCAGCAGAGAAAAAGCATACTTTAGTTCTTCCAGAAGTGCCCTTAATACTATATTTTGTTGCAATTTATCCAACAATAGAAGTCCTATGTGGTGGCACTTAATGAAAAAATTTAAACTTTAACAAAGTTGGAGCAGAGCATTGGCTAACTGCTGCTTACGCAACTACAGTTTTGAAAGACCATCATCACCTGGCAAAGTCATCTGTGAGAAAACAGCAGCAACTTAATGTCCAAGGGACAGCTCTGCAGATATGAGGCTGTTTTTGTACCATACTTGTTAAAAAACACTATATTTGTGAAGGCTTCTATTGTAGGAGGGAGTCCTTTTTATGCTGGTGCAGCATTTCAGTGATAGTCAAACTAAAAAAACTTTGAGCATGAACCACAGGCCTGATTGATGTCATGCTCTGTGCCCGGTGCCAACTGAGCTGCACAAGACTGTATCTCCATCTGCAATGACCTTCTCTCTTCTCCTTCTAGCTTCCCTGTTCTCTTATTTTTGGCCTCCATCTCCCTTCCTTCTCCTCTCTGCCACTGACAGTTCCTCTCAGCACCTTGTGGGTGAAACGTGCCTGTCGTTGTTAATTTCTTCACTCTGGCTCCGGCCACGCTCATGCTCTCCTTCATAAACATCAAACCCGACCACAGACCGAGGAGTAGGAAAGCAGAAGGGAATTTAGAAGAATACAGCTTCAGATACACTTACACTGTCATATATCATCCGTTTGTGATTAAATGTGTATTCTAATAGTTACTGTGCAACTGTAAAACAGTCGTCCACCTCCACTCAGTTTTATTGTTTTATACATTTTGTTCTGCCAACAGCAGTTGGTTTCAATTCTGTTAGTAGCAGCCACTGTTGGCACAGGTCTGCAGCAGTTTAACGGACAGTGTTACATGCAGCATTTGTTTAATCTGTAACTAAGCAAATATTGACAGACATCTTTTATCTCCACCTCAACAGCCTGTAAGGCCATTATCTGTGGGTATTCTTTTATAACTGCTGATTTGTTATCTAGCAGAGTTAAGTTGTATGATTACCAGCTTGCTTCAAACTGAGCTAGCCACATCACTAGCTGTCTGGGGCTAATTTGTTTCTAGGACACGTTTTAAGTAACTACTCGATATGTATGTTTACTAGTTAATAATTCTGTTGTGCCTCCTGTCACAACTTGTGTTGATCTTTCACTAGTAACCCTTTTTTTCCTGACATGAAACATGATGTCACTAGTTAAAGTAGTAGCATATTAGTTGTGATAATGAAAGATAACAGACTGTTTATTGCACTGCTGCTGTAATTCCACTGAGAGTCTAGATTTATTTCCTCAATGTATCAAAGTTTTTAGCTCATCTTTTGCTATTGTTTAAAAATGTAGGAATTTCATTCATAGTCTCATTACAATGCATCATAAGGATGGACGTTGGAGGGACGTTATTATATAAAAAGCTGACTTGTCCTTCTTCCCTTGTGTTGAAATCAGCAAACACCATAATCTTCTGCAGTGTGTGCAGAAACCTTTGACTGTATTATCGTCAAATTGTTTGTCATTTCCTTGACAGTTTTGTTAACGACATGAAATGTTTTCATATTTTACATGGTCAAAGTTGTATTTACATGACACAAGTGCTTTCACTGTTTATCTCTATTTGTGCTGGCACGCTGAGTAAATTCCATAATGACTGTGACTTATGACTTTATTCTACTTTGGAAACAATGACTTGAAAACTGTGATAAAAAACAAACTCGCAGGCACACATTTGTGTTTAGCTTACTCGCCCTTGGAGGATGCCCCACTGTACATTTTGGCAAAAAACGCAATGAGCTAACATTGGATTTTTTTTTTTTCTGGCTCTTGCATGCAGATACATCATGCACGTCATACCGCTCCCCGTAGCCACTTTCTCCATAGATGCTGGCAACAGTGGACACACGCATATACTGTACATTAATACTTCTGTGCGCACGGACACTCCAGCTCCGAGCAGGGCTCTTGGCTCGCTCAAACTGTGTTTCTAAATTAAAAGCATATTGTTGGTCTATATGATTCTATAAAAGCTTGCCAACAGAAATGAATTACTACATAACACAGTAGGAATTACATGCCACAACAAGTACATTGTCCAGAAAAGCTAAAGTGAACGTGCATTTACAGATGTAGTGAGCACTGACGCCTTACCATTTATGGATTGCAGTGACTCACGAGGTCAAGGGTATAAGATAGTTTTCCAAATTGTAGAGAGAAGCAACATCCAAAGTTTAACGAGGACTGGGCAGTCGTAACATCACGTCAATGATGAGCTTTGAAGTGGGCATCTGTTAGCAACTAAATGCAATAGCTTTTATGTGTTTAAGTTGCAAAGGGTCAGTTTGTCCATTTAATGAAAAATAAAGATAAACAAAATTCTTACCCATGAAGTCCAAACAAACTTACATTTATGTGTGGATTCCATGTAAGTTAAAACCCCCCAACAGAGCTGAATTACATGTCAAGTTTCCCCTCCTGCTACAGCGGCATTCCATCACTGGTATCGCTGCGTAGGTCTGTTGTTAAAGTGACTAAAATCAGCTATTAGATGAAAATATTTTAAGTATTTTGAACATGCTTTATCAGATTTGCAGCTGATAGATGAAATGACCCATTGTTAAAGAGTTCCCAGATGTTTCGGATAAGATGTGTGTGTGTGTAAGTGTGCAGGCAGGAAGGACAGCTAAGGACAGTGACAGCTATAAATAAAAGTCTATGTTGACACTTGCCTCTCTGTCCTCTTTCCCTCTTCCCTCACACTTGTACCAACGAATTCCCCCCATTCTTCTGTGTTTCACATTCCCCTGAGCTTATGACAAAGTGAACAGAGACCAACACAAATAGACAAACAGTATCAGGTCAGTACAATACAGAAACTGAGGACATGGATCTAAACAGTTAGATTTGTGTCCTTAGTTCCTGCACTCTTGCACATTTACCTCTGTTCTCTAGCGTGTAATAATATAATATGAAGATTTTTCTCACTATATACATGTATAAATTCTACATGACTTTTTTTATCTTGTGTTTGGACCAATGGAATTATACAGTATAGCTACATTACTACATAGACATTAGAATCTAAGTATCATGTTGTTTTAGATTGAATTGCGAAAACATATAAATCCAGACAGTAACAGGTTTAAATTACAATGATTGTCATCTGTGAGAAACCTGTTAACATTTAGAAAATAGAATGTTGACTTGTAATTTTTTTTCAGACAGGCAGACATGTGTCTGCAGACTTCTTTTGTTTGTTGACCTCAAAAGCGCAGACATCAAATGTTGCAGTTTTTCTTATTCATCTGAAATGCCAGATTGATCTGCTGACTAATTATTTGTCTGTCTCAAATAACAGGTATTTTGCTCCTAAACAGTGAAACGAATCACGCTCATAAACCATAGTAAACACATTTACCTAAGACAAATGTGAGAAATTGCAAGAAAAGCAAAAAATGTCCACCACAATCCACTAAACCCAATGAAAAGTGATGTCTGCATGGTCAGATGTGACATACGGGTGCTTTGTCATTGCCATGACATGTGGCCATGTAGGGCAATGGGTCACAGGTAGTTTGCATTAAGCTGTTTCTACATCTGGTTCCACTTTCTGGAGTGGAGCAGACACTTGTAAAAGAGGCTTTGCTTGATTGCTTGTGTGGAAACATTGGTGAGGGGAATCCTGTCAGCTTGAACTGTGACAGTCACATGCTCCGTCTGCAATTTAATAATGACATTTGAGGTACGGCGGCTTGGATGCTGCTGGAATGAGGCATTCAGCTTACAAAAGCCCAGGGAAAAACACACACATACACACACACACATAGATACAGTACAAACAGCACTGTAAGCTACACAAGAGGAATCTGTAATAAACCACAACCATGCAGCAGCGCTGTACAACGACTGCAGTGTGTATTAACTCCCAAACACACACATACACAGTCAAAAGAATGGGATTGTGCGATATCAACGGGATATCCAGCAGTAGCTTAAACTCTGCAGTAGCTTTGTTCCACATGTGAATAGAAACCCTATTCATCAAGTGGGACAAACACACACACACACACCATCACACACACATGCACACCATTCATTCTGTGGAGACAAAGACAGATTTCAGTCTCCTCATCTGATTCTTTTCATGACCCAGCAGCCAAGCAAGGAGAGGAATCTGTGAACTCAATCATACAGTAAAAGACTGCAAAAATCATATAAAACACTACTTTGAAGGTTTACTTTGAAATACTATTTTTTTCCTGATAATCTTGTGATTTAACAGGAAGTTGCTCTGAACACTGGCCACAACTTAAGAAAAATGGACTGATATAAAGTGTCAAGACAAGATGAAATGATAAAGTGTACAGTTTCAGTTGAGACACTTTTGTTTTGATCTTAAAGAAATTTATGGTACAACTGAAATGTAACTTTATGCCTGTTGTTCCAGGACTAAAAGAAAAATGAGGTATGCATTTAATTTACTTACATGTGTGGCTATTCATTAGAAGCTCTCTGACTAGCCAATATACATATATAAATATATGTACTATTAGCATCAAGTTTCAGGTTAGCTGAGAAAGAATAGCAAAGTTTTGAACCTGTGAAGAAATGTTCATCATGTTTTAGTACATGGTTTGAATATTAACTTGTAGACTAAATAAAGCTGCTCAAAAAAAGGAATGCAAATCTTTGTTTTTCCTGAAACGACCACAAGGATAGGATGGTAGAGTTTACATGTCACAATAATTGTGTTTTATCCACTTTTCATCTCAATTTAACAAAACCACGTAAACAAATATAGTTCTGAGGAATTACACTGAAAGTTTGAGCACACAGTTTAGTCTGACCCACACTGTATTTTTTAAGGACAATATCAATATCAATAGGTTTGAATTTAAAAAAAAATATGCAAAATGTTTGGTAATTACCTCCACAACATAGTTATTAAATATTTGGGACCAATGTATTTGTGGCTTTTCTGCGTAGCAAATTCTTGAATACAGAAGATTGGGCGACCCTTACCAATGGGTTTGAGACAGATCAAGTTTTCTATCAACCTTGTTTGGAGAGATCTAAGACAACAAGTGTCACCTTTCTCATCTGCAGATTAAATCTAACAGGCTTCTCCATGTAAACATGAACATGCTGCTGCCAAATTCCTTCACCTCTCTCTGTAAAATTCTGTAAAACTGACCTCCATATCTGACAGCCAAACATGTCCCCTCTGGCCAAATGTGTGTGTGTGTGTGTGTGTGTGGGAGGCAGAGGGAGGGACATAATGTACAGAGAGATAGAGAGAGAGTAACTGATCCCGTAAAGGTCAATACTGTCAAACTCAACTACATCACTATGGCATCCTAAAATCTTTATGCACAAACAAACACTATCCAGTTGAAACCTTTTCAGTTAGAGTCAAATGCAATCACTTAGTCTCATTTCTTCCTCAACAAACAAGCAAAAACTGCTAGAGAAAAACTTTTAAGATAAAAATATAAAAACAAAGACTGCCTAAAGTACAGTAAGTGAACATCATCAAACACTAAGCCTGAGCCCACAGTACATGGTCCGGCTTTCCTGTGGGACAAAAACACAAGGTCAGTTCAACATTTAGCAGGGAGGAAACACCACTTTCATGGCAACAATGAGCCCTAGAAACAGGGAAAGTGTGAGACAGAAAAGGCAAGGAAGTAGAGGATGGCTTCTTTCAGGCGTTGCCTTGGTGAGTGCAGGGGGAGCAAGGATCAAAGGTCAGCCTTCGTCTGTCCATTCTGCTCAGTCAGCTTTATGGGAGGCAGAACGAGTCAGTGCACATTGATGCACAAGGCATCGCTCTTCTCGTCCACAGCGGAGCCTATATGGGTGATTAAGGTCAAATCTGGCCATGAATGCAGATCCTGTTACAGACCCACATTTTAGGTCCATCATCCGCCTGTAATACGATCCACCAACACAGCTGGGGCACAGAAGAAAAAAAAAGGGCTCACTGCTGTCCAGCAACATTAAGTCTATAATATCTAATACCTTCTCATACAGTTCCTGCGGGCTGTGTGAAGTGGGTTAATGTTAGAGGTTAAAGGTGGATTATGAATCGCAGAGGAATCATAAAGCCTCTTCAATCACTGGAATATTGTACCATAAATGGTGTTAACGCTATGATTGACTGGAAAAAAGGGTATGCGAGTGTATTCCAACTGCGTACAAACAAGAAAGTCGATTTTAATGTTTTCCTTGGCACAAGTGAAATCATATCCACGACTGTTTCAACACTCCGTAAGTTTGAGTTGGACGCGACAGCAATAACGTCACTTCAGAGATTGAAAGAAAGAGTGAGAGACTGGCAAAGAAATGAAAAGAAAGAAAGGAAAAACAGCTCATAGGTATATTTTATGTATCATCACCCTTCTAGGGCTAAACTAGCTGCCTGTAGAATAAATATGTCATCAGGACAAGCTGCTGCCAAGATGAGGGAGACAAACTACAGGCTGTTCACACACACACACACATCTCTGCTAACACATAGAGGCACAGACACAAGCATTAGTTTAATTGCATTATGTCACATTAGCACACCTTAGCTTTACAGGGTGTTTTATACATTACAAAGATGCTACAGCCACGCTAGCAGTTCTTTGAAACTAAACTTATGCACAGCAGTGTTTTAAGCTAAATGCTAATGTCAGCAAGCTAACATGTTAACCAAGGCAGACTTGTTTTTGCTTAGCAGGTATAATGTTTACTATTTTCACCATCTTGCTTAAGCATGCTAACATCAGCTAATTAGCACTAAACATTAGGTGCAGCCGAGGCAGATGGGACTGTCTTTAGTTTTGCAAGTATTTGTTCATAAACCAAAGTACAAGACAAATTAAATTTTGACCAGATAATGGTTATAGTTTAGAAACCACCAAAGATTCACTAAATTTATCCTCTAGGATGGACATGAATGTACCAAATTGCATGGCAACACATCCAGAACAGGTTTTTATTGGCTGCATGGCTCCACTTCCTGTAACCAGCATGGTGACCAACATTCTCTACCACATCAACTATAGCTGTTTCAAAAGACAAAATGTTGAAAACACATACACACAGCTGTGCGCACACACAGTTTCTACATACCTCTCAATCACACCCTAATTGCCGCCACTTGTATAAATATTTCTGCTGGTGGTTTAACTGCAGGCTGACACAGACCTGAGGTCCAGTACCTCAGTCATGCCCACCACTGGCTATTCACCGTCAATCTTATTTTTAACACACGTTTAACCACAGAAGGCAATGAAAGAGGAAATGAGGTAAGATTAAAAAAACAAGCTAGTACTTAAATTTGACACCGGTTCAAAATATTTGTCCAGATTTTGAAGAAGTGAGTGAAACTATACAGCTGTTAGTTTGTGTGTTAGGTAACATATCTATATATCATATGTATGTGTCATTTGCTTTTAAGTAAACTGTAAAAATGCTTGATTTTTGGTTCTTAAGCTCACAATGTTCATTTGTATAACCTTCAAACTCATAAATCCCAAAACATGTATGTGTCGAGTCTCAGAGGCCGGGCCTCAACATGAAGAGATTATGAAAATTTGTTTTTATATTTACTACCATAATATTGTGAAAACCTTTGTGTGTTTGCCAGCAGCGGCTCTGTGGACCATAAACACCACTAAGCTGTGATGAATTCCCTCACATGTGGGAGTCATGACAGCAAATACACACACACACATAAATACATGCATATACACACACAGAGGAACTAACATGGGTACTGACTGGCCTGCATTTGGAACCACTTATAAAAGCAAACAAGAGCCAACATATGACACAGCAATGAGGTTGACACACACACTCACACACACACACACTGGATACACTCCCTTTGTCTATCTCAGCAGATGGCTTTCATCACATTTGAATGTGTCAGTGCAGCGACTGACAGGACAAGTGTTTGTGTCAGAACTTTTTTTTTAATTTTCCCATACAGTGGGTCCAGTCTTTTATATAGCTGAACACACACAGCGTGCACACACACCCCGCTTGCATCTTCATTCCTGTTTGATGAGTGTCAAACTGCCCATCCCAAGGAGAAACCCCATGGAAGGAATTTACTGAAACAGGGAGAAAAAAAGAAAAAGAGAAGAGGCGAAAAACAAGATGAAATCAGTTTTTAGAAATTCTCCAAATCTCTCAGAGGTAATAACATCATGTTCTGTGCTGGTGTATCATGGCTTTTCTTGCCCCTGTAAAGGCACTTTGCTCATCAGAAACTGGCTGAATGGTGGTCGGAGGCCAACAAAGTGATTAACAATGGCTAAATAAAGCCTGGGAACAAAAAGGAACCAAACAATGACACAAAAAGCCCCAACCAGAATGAACTGAGAGCGCGATGGTGGAGAGGGGGCAGGAAGAGTTGGGGGAAACAGGGAGAAGCAAGAGGAAGAAAGTCATATAGTTTTAGTGAGGAACGAAAGGAACTGAGCTAAGGAACAGCTGTAGAAGGAGATCTGGAGTGTTTCCGGCTGAAGTTAGAGGGAGGAAGTGGAATAAAGGTATATCTTATTTTCTAAAGAAGACACATGCACATCAAACATTCTTACCATTTTAATCGAGGTGCTTTCGATTAACTATGATACTGATAATTACACACAGTTGTACATTATACACTGTATGCCAAATTTTGTGCAGCAAATGTGGCATCAGATAAATGTCAGATTTATCTCTTATTTAGGACAAAAAAAGGGATTTTCATCAGCTATGGCAGAGCGCATAAACTAGGCTATGCAAAGCAATCTTCTGTCTGGAGTTTTCAGTAACTGCTACATTACACATGGATGTAATAAACAGAGTAAAAGAGGCCAAACAAAACCAAAACAAGCTGTTTACCAAAAGATCTATTAAGTGAATAAACTCTTTCTAAAATGCAAAAACCATCTTAAGTAAATAAAAAAACATTTTTTACAAAATTGGTTACATTTTTGTCATTTTTGAGGATTTCATCCACCCTTTGAAACACAATACTTCAAAACGAACATCATAATATGTCAATGAAAATGCAACTAATGACATAAAACAGAGAAAAGCTGCAAATCCTTCAATGTCAGAACCTACAACCATGAAATGAGAACCGTTGACAAATGATTTCGCATCAAGCATCTAATTGTTTTATCAGCTAACTATATTCGCACAACCCCTACTTATTCTTATATATTAATTATATATCCATACTTATATCATATCTGCTCCGAAATCCAGTACTGGTCACGCACTAACAAATGTGCAAACCGTCCGCCAAGCATGAAGTATACTGTAAATGTTCAAATATATGATCATCTACTTAACATCTCCACCATCACAATGAAACACCGATCTTACACATCAGTTTCAGTTTCGATGGGCGAAATAGGATTACGGACTATATAATTGACTCTAATAGTTGGAAATTATCTGTGTGTTTTGGTTATAAAAGAGAGAAACACTGTACATCATTGAGCCTTTCCCAGTTTCCCTCCTCTTGTCCCGGGCCACATAGCTATGGTATCCTAGCAACAGGCACAAATAAGCCCGGCCACCACAAGGAGCAGGAAGTTCAGGCTCTCCGTCTCTCCGTTTTTTGACTCGGATACAGTATTTCTTTCTCTGTTAATGTCTTCCAGCTACATTTCTTTCTTTGTCATTTTTTTCCTCTCACTCTTTTATTATTTTTTATGACCATCTCTTACTTTAATGCTGACACTCCTTCCTCTTCTTCCTCCCTCACTGACTCTCTGTAACCCTCTTCCAACCTCTCTCTCTCTCTCCCACTCTCTCCCTCCCTCTCTCTCTCTCTCTCAAGCTTATTTTGCCGCTGCCACGCCTGCTGCTGACACAGCGAACAGAAACAACCGGGGAGGTTTTCCTCTCTCTCTCTCTTTTTTTAAAAGGGAGCGTCTGCGGGGTGAAATCTTCCTGCGGACCGCCGGCTGCCGCTGGAAAATCCACAGCAGGAATGTGGGACAATCTTAAGTGGAATCCAAGCGGACGACACAAGGCCAGAAATGCCCTGCTTTGGCTAAAAGTGACCTCGTAATTTTAAGGAAAGCACCAAGTTTTTAGCCAGTTTGAAAACATTCTTGTGAAGTGAGGACAGCCCAGAGGCCACAAGCATCCATGTCCCCTGTATCGTTTGCTCTAAAGCTCTTTTCATGGTATTGAGACGAGCTTCAGAATAAGAAAAGTTAAGATTAAATGGGAAAAGTCAGTTGAGATTAATTATATTGTTCTCTGTGCAGTTAGTGAAGGCTACACACAGTCACCACTTACGTCACTTTGGGGTTTTGTCAACAAGACAGTTACTTGTGAAACATTTAAACAACTAGGTGTTTAATGTATAAACATTACAATTGTACACAACTGAAAAACAAACTATCCTTAGCAAGTTTGCCTGATAAATGACTAAATCATTCATTGGTTTAAGGTTTCCTGATGTGAGAATTTTGTGAGTGTCTTTGTTTTCTATCCTTGTAAATTAAATTACCTTCAGATTTTTGACTGCAATTCAAAAAAAATGAACTTTTGTATGCAGTTTTAGAAATTTTTCAGATAAAAAAGATCAATTTGTTGCAAAACAATAAAAACCTATTAGTTATCTTCACTCATAATTCAAAGGTTAGTTTGGGATCATATTTGAATTTTTTTAAATCTATTCACTATCTGGCTTAAAGACATCTAGTATTTAAACTTTTAATTCTTGGTAAAAATAATATATTTTTTACTTAATTGTGCCACTAATGGTACTACCACATACAGTAAAAGAAAAAGCACTGTTAATAAAATATCTGCCTTATCACAGATAAGCTTACCTGAGCTGATAAGATTAGGCAGTTAAGAGCTTTGTTAGTGGACAAAAGATTAATCACTAGATATTTTGATAGTTGCTAACCGTAAACATGAGTTCCCTGTTTTTTTTCTAAATGTTCACTGCTGTTCTTTCACATTTTTGGGTTCTTGTCTGTTGTGAAAGGAATTTTTCCTGTTAACTGACATTTTATAGTTTAAATCATTACAAAAATCTATAAAAAATGACTGTGACATTAATTTTAAAGGGAGCTCTATAGGTGACCTATGGCAAAATACTCCCTTAAACAACTCATCTAAAAGCAATCCCTGAGCTAACAACCATGACCGGACTCTGAGCCCCGGGCATCCTCTTCAAAACAGGAAATGTAAGAGAATATATGACCTTCCTTTTACACAGAGCTGACAGTGAGTGCGGAGAACCCGAGATGATAGAAATAGATAGAGACAGAGTCACAGACAGAAACGAGAGCCAGGAGATGAGAGAGTAGTTTTCCTTCTGTTCGGGCCTGTTGTGGTTCTTCAGCGCTGCCTGGGAGACTCTGCTGTCCCACTTGAGGTCATCGCTGCTTCGGCACAAACTCAGTGCCATTCCAACACAAACAGTGGAAAAAGAACAAAAAGACTTTATCATTATGTCAAGGGTTGTGAATACATCATATCAAAGCAACAAGGCTGAAGCAAAAGTGTTCACACATTTTTCCATCAGCTTTGCCCAAAAGCATTTATTAACTCAGTCTTGTCAGATTGACCGTTAAAGAGGAAAAAAACATTTTAAGCCCTTAAAAGCCATTTTTCTTTGAACTATGTCAAAGCAGCCGTCCAGAGTGTACAGAGCTGTTAGGCACATGATAGATCAGACCAGCAGTTTCATGGCAGTAGTGGTGATAGGAGAAAGAGAAAGCAGAGAGGCTAGAAACCACACTAACCAGATTAGCGTTAGCGTTAGTCTCCAAATAGCCTTCGTCCACTTCCTCCCCTACGCCTGATACAAACCTGACCTCCATCCAGACAACAGCACAAACATACACTGCCAAACACTGCCTACTCTCTCTGCGAGCTAAACTGTGACACTGCGAACCAACTTACACTACAGGCTCCGTTTACTGCTGGTTAAAACTGCAAAACTGAAATTATAATCACTTTCTAATATTTGACAGTTGAAAACCAAATTTTGTATGTACTGTTATCACATCAGGTACAATTACACAATGCCTTGCACTTAAGAAATGCAAACATACAAGCCAAATTGTTTGATTTTTGCGTGTAATGTTGATGAAAAACATAAGATTAACACATGTAAAAAAAGTGGAAAAAAAATTGATGTGGCACCTATGACAGCATAGTAAACAAGTAAAAATCCTCAAAAATGAAATGGCTTTAATATAACATATTCAAAGTTTGACTTGCATCGACATCACTATGCATTTTGTGGCAGCACAAAATGGCTACGCTTTTTTTTTCTGTTTTGTTCTATTATCTGTCTAAAAATAAGTCCCGTTGTGCTCTAGTTTCAATGAAAACCTCAGAGGAGCCACTCAGGAGATGCTGTTGTCATCATGTTGATGCAGAACTGACAAGAACGACATAAGTGGAACCTGTTAGAACAACAACAGCTATTATGCCAGTCTGAGACACATTACATGGTTAATGGAGTAGGCTATCCATCAGATGCCAGCATCTACAGCATGGCAACTTGCCTTCTGAGGATGCCAATCTCACTTACATCTGAATGCTTGGATAAAATGCCAGGGATTTAGCTGCCAACACGCTGCCTGAATGCCACTGCTGACTGCACTGAAGACGTCTGTGCGAATGCCAATCTTCTCTATCTAAGAAGACTTAGGACGGCAGCTCGAAGCAGGGACTCGAGGAAGCAGTGAACCATCGTCCAGGAAATTAATCAGAAGGCAAAAGGATTGGCTGAAATCCTCCCTGAACTCATTTCTTCACCTCCTCAGAGGCAAACAGAGGAAAAGAATAAGCGAGAAGCCAAAAAAGGGTTGAAAATCAGAAATAAAGGTACAATGAAAGACAAACATGATCAAACCTTGAGTCTCGTATACTAATGGGGATATATATATTCTTTTTAGTACTGAGTTTGTTTAATCTGTTGATTCTGGCTGGTAGATCATATGTCTTTTTTTATCCTTTCTATTTAAGCCAAAAAATATGATGGCTTGTAAAAAAGTGAAAATTGGCAGTAAAGTGAGGAATTTACAGTGTGGCTAGTGGTCATAAAACTTCTGCTCTGAAACTTACATGAAGTATAAATGTGGAAAGCAGGAAAATCTTTGGAAACAAAGATAAAATGCATTGCTATAAGCTCAATTGATCACAAGGATTCTTCTTCACTCAAGGAGAAACAAGTTTACTGATTTAATATTTTAGCAGAAACAATTTATATACGAATATTTTGACAAAATAGTTTTAGTTCAGAGTTCTTTTTTTTAACTACGTTGTCACAGGTCACTAATAGTAGATGGAGCAACAAAAGTTCAATACTTTGGTCACATGATGACAATGAATGTTACTTCATTGAATATTTTGAGATTTTTTAATGTTAGTGGGTCAAAAAAAATCCTGTCAAGCCATCATCTTGGATTCAGAAAAATAATAATTTGTATTTTTTCCCTTCTTTTTTTTGAGAAAATACAAGCAAAAAATAATCTGCCTACAATCAGCAATAACAAAATAATCATTGACTGCATCCTTTTACACTCTGTCAAAGTATGCATACACAATGTACAGACAGTGTGAACAAAATTAAGAGCTGTAAAACGTTTCCCAGGCTTACAGTGGCTGGCCTCCTTACTTTCTTTCACATAGCACTGGGAAATTTCAAACAGGAAGTGCCTAACAAGAACAAGAAGAGGAAGTAGGTTTTAATCCAGTTTTCATGCCAGAAGAACTGAACCTAAACTTTGACATGGGAACATTTTGTTATATTATAAGGACAGGGATCAACTCATTTAGTGTCCAAACAGCTCTTTAAAATTGTTATAAGGAATCATGTAATGGATGCATTTTAAATTCACAGATGATTTTCACTCCTAAAAAACAAAAATAATGTACAAACACTCACCAGAAGACATTAAAATACAATGATTTTGGCTGTTTTATCCAACCACTTAAAACCTCAAAGATGTCAGTTTTTACATAAATGTAAATAAGAGAACAACAAATAAAAAAGAAAAATCTCATAACATCTATTTCTGGATTTCTTCGTGGAATTCATGAGAACAGAATACAAACTAAAAACTCACTGGTTATGAATCGCTGGAACAAAATCAAAAGACAAAGCCTTCATCTGCTGTAGCACACTATGGAAACATGAGCTTAAAATAAAACCTATCTGCTAAAAAACAAAACAAAAAAAGATGTGTGACTCCATGAACACACACACACATTGCCTGAACAGCCACCACATGGTAACCTTTAACTTGGACAAGGACCATTTATCCACTGAGCAGATACAAAGAAGTTTTCTCCTTGTGTATCCAATGCCATCTGACATTTGCCAGCCAGCCAAGCAACCCTGCCCCCCTCACCCCCCCTCCTTGCTGCCTTTTATGTGCTGTGGCAGCAGAAAAATTCACTGGAGGTATCGGAGGTATTCAAAGAAATCCTGCTTCAAACAGAATCTGGAAGAAGGAATAAGAAATAGCACTTTGATCTCACTCTGGATGTGGAGTCTGGTCTGCTAGTCTGCCCCCAAACGTCTGTCTCACTCAGGCTGATCCTTCCTCCCTCTGTCCCGCCCTCCCCAGAGGCAAAGAAATATGCATTTAAATTAATATTCTTTTGGCGTCATGAATGAGCCTCAAAGTCATTCCCACTGACACCCAACCCCCCAACCGATCCCCACCATCATGAGCTCTAAAACCTCAACCTTAAGTGAGCCAAACCCCACGCAAACAGAGAACCTCTGAGCTGTAATCTCCCTCTCCTCTCCCTCCTTCTCCTGTTCACTGCTTCCCTCTCAAGATGTTACCAGGTTATCAGGGCAATCCCATTAATTCACCAGGCTTCGAGTGTTAAATTTGACTCCTTAAGCTCTCCTCTCCTAACATGCATCTGCACCTTCACATGAAGAAAACTCCAGGGCTTCATTTGTAGATTTGCAGATGTGCTGAATTTTTGTGTGACCATGGCTACGAGGCAAACTAATAGGGCGAGAGTATGTTTCAACGCGGATGTGTTCATGCTGCTGTGCGTACCCATGCATGTGTGAGCAAGCTGTCACTGACACCTGCTGCAGCCTCGGGCAGGCTGCTGGGAGGTTAAGAGAGGCCTAGAGCCAAGTCACGACATAATGGATAAGTAATGCTGCAATAACATTATGATGTTATATTACTTAAGCTGCAGAATGGGATTATAATGGGAATGTTTCTGGAATGGGAGCAAAATAAGTAATTCAATGTGTCGGTATATACAGAAGAGAAGAGAAGAGAAGAGAAGAGAAGAGAAGAGAAGAGAAGAGAAGAGAAGAGAAGAGAAGAGAAGTGAAGAGTTG
>JAPZDV010000006.1:15854839-15879853 GCA_029814665.1 Acanthurus lineatus
AGAGAAGAGAAGAGAAGAGAAGAGAAGAGAAGAGAAGAGAAGAGAAGAGAAGAGAAGAGAAGAGAAGAGAAGAGAAGTAAATGTGTTTTGGATTACTTGAATCCTGCTTGCATAACAAAAATTGTGGTTTCTTACAGCCAAAGACAGTAAATGAGTCAAAGTCACCATGCATCAAAGAGATTTAGTATCAGGTTATGCATGAGCAAGACTCATTTAAATGATGTTAAATTAAATGTGTTTTATGTAGGAGTTGTGCACTTAGTTGTTTGCATGAAAAGCCACAGAAATAGCTGTTATAAGAATGAAAAAAGAGAACTAAAGAGACAAATTTAGAGCCTGGCTCCTATCTACACTACACACAGCTGGCCCAAAATAGGTGTGAATGTCATATGATCATTTTTGTAAAAGTAACATAAATCATCAAACACAACCCTCCTTAATTAAACATTGAAAAGGTGCTGGAGCAGCTAAGATTCATCGTAGGTGTGTGAACCAGTGTTTTTGTTGCACCTTTTGCAAGTACTTATAATTTGTCATGTTTCAGCTTGCATTAAATTGCAAAAACTGTACATTGAAAAAACTCTGAACTTTTAAAGGATTACAGAAAATACATAAGGTCACACATACACACACCCCTTTCCTTTCATTCTCTCTTCGAGTGGGAGAATAAAAGCAGCCCTGAAGGCAACATCATACGCTTTATTAGAGTCCAACCACACACACAGGCTCATTTTGTTTTTAATGGCTATTACAGTGTGCACAGACAGCACAGATAAAGAGATGAGAGTCCATGTTCTGTCCACTGAGTCTGTTACAGGCTTTTGTTAGTGTAGCCATTACCTTCTCTCTCTCCCCCCTGCCCTTCTTCTTCACCCTGTTTCTCCCTCTTTCACTTTCTGTCAGGATGGATCACAGCAGCCTCAGGGATGTGCGGTTGAGTGGCAGCTGCTCAGCAACCTGTCAGTTTTTAGTCCTTCCTCTGAGGCCAGCGTGACACAGAGACACACGAACTATCCAACATTTTTAACCACTACTGCCTCATCCTGATTGCTACAAAGAATATTTAGCCCCAAAATAGTGTAGACTGAAAGCAAATACACTGTATGTAACTTAAAATGGTACTGGTGCCACATTGAATAAGATAACAAAAAGCTGGTGGCAGTATGAGCATCAAAACAACACTGGCTTGATTTTTCAGCTTGTTTTGTGTTCTGACCACCACTTCCTTTTGACAAAAAGCACAGCAGACCTTTGTCACCTTGGCCTGTGCTAGGAAGTGCACGTGTGCATAATGTGGCAGGATATTACGAGTTTGTCCTGAAGCAGCCATGAAAAAAAATACTTTCATTGTTAAGTTGAACTGAATGTCTCAGTAAATGCTCCTGCATACAAAAAAAAGTACAACTTCAGAGGAGCTGATACAGTAAATTTCAGAAAAGAACACTTTGACACATGCACAGGATTCAAAACTACTAATACTAACAATAATATAAACCTAAAAAGTTATATAAAAATATTTTTTGTGTAAATGTCGCAATTTTGACTATAGGCGGAGAGATGAAAGACTAAAGCACAAACTCTTAAGCTGTGGGTACAAATAAAATAAATACCTTATTATACAATCAGCTGCATTACATTCAGCAAGCAGCATCATTATTTACCCATTACAATGACACCACAAAGAATTTAGCAGTAATAGAATTTGGAGTGTTTTTGAATAGAATAGAATTGAATAGAAAGTGGGATGCATCTCAGTTTGTCATTGTGTGAAAAAAAAAACTGAACAATCTACCAGTTGGAGGTGGACAATGTAACAGAGAGGTTAAGAGGGAAATTCCACTCAGTTTATGGTTTTAACATGCTATGTGTTTGGTTTATAACAATCTAATCAATCGTCACTTGCAAAAAAAAACCTCAAATAACTCAAATTAGCTGAAAATCAGATAAAGAATCCAGCATGTGATGGTCTGCTGACAGTAGATAGGGAACTGAGTTTCTGGAAGCTGAAGCAGCAATGAATGATGTAAATGAGCTTTACATTACTGTGATTTTGGTGTTTCTAACTTTGTTCTGTTCCTAAAAATGAAGTTTGTTCTCTGGGTTGCGGCCATAGACCCAGACTTCAAGTCCGCAGTGAAATTGCAAAGATGCACTAATCAGTGGTCACAAAAACATGTGTGATTCAGGTGGTGATGATGATCAAGCAATAAAATTTAATACTGACTCACAAAAGTTATTGCGTGCACCTGCTGAACATTAATACTCTCGTATCTCTTTTAGCCCCTGATATGTTTAAATGACTGCCTTCTGCAGTGTCATCAGCACAGAGAGTCACATTTAACTGCAGCAATGCTCACTGATGGCAGCTCCAACCTGCAGGTCATAGGTGACCTTGAACCCTGCAGAAACAGCGCCACATATCATCACCCACCTGCAGTCTGGCCTTGAATGGAGCTTATATTAGGAATCATCACCCCTCACCCACTCACCACCTTGTTTGACTCTGTGCAGAATTACAGCCAACCAAAATTAATCCTTCATCTCTTACTGGCACATGAACCAGCCTTTCATAAATCTCCTCTGAAATATAGTCACTGTAAAACTATTTAGAGGTTGTGTTCACACGAGATTCAATGTGACCTGAAACTGAGTTCAGTTCATTATCATGTCTTTTTTTTTTAATTTAACAAATAACCTCTTAAAATGGTGAAAAAACCTCTGCAAATAAGAAAAGAAATAATTTAACTATTAAACACTGTTTGCCTTCTGGGGAAGGGCCCGCCTTCTGCCACCAGCATCAACCACAAGCAACCCCATAAATGGTCTATCTGCTATGATTTCCTACAGAGATGACATAAATCCCTGCCCCCAAAACTCAATCCTCTCCCACCCACACCACTCATAACCCCCCTCCTCACTCAAAGCATTAGTCTTAGTGTGTCCCGGTGACCCTGAGTACCATCAGGGGTGATCAGGACAAACAGGCAAAGCAGGAAGATCTAAAACATCATTCTTAATACAAATATGTTTTTTAAATCTTTAGGTAGGCAAAGAAAAGTAAATAAAATATACACAGAGATTCTTTCATCCCACAGTAACCTCTGGGCCAGATTCAGACACCAGGCCAAGCCAATGCCCGATGACATCAGGCACATGAAAGCAGACAGAATAAAGCAAACACACACCTACCAGATTACCCCCACTAAGCCTGAGTTTTGGCTGGCTTTGCACCAGCTGCACCCCCCCACGCCACCCCTGCATATGTGGGTCTGTGTGTCTCTTGGTGTGCGTACAGTATGTCCACCAAATGTGTGAGGGTGTGATAAAGAGAAGGAAATAAAGGGAAGAGAGAGAGCGCTAACATGGGGATTAAATATTCTTAGCAGGGGGTTATTTTTGGAGCAGGATGGGAGCTGAACGCAGACACGCACATTGTTAAATACACACACACACACACACACACACACACACACTCCCTCCCTCGCTCTCCATGCCAGTGGGCTGTGGTTTGTTTGGGTTGGCTCTTGGCAGCGGTCTTCCCCTCAACCCACCCTTGCACGTGCTTCAACTCCTCCACTCGTACATAAAGATAGAGAGTGAGTAACATATGCATGTTTCTACTGATTGAAACACCAATATGTGAATATCAATAAGGGGTTAAAGGGGGCAGTGAGACAGCACGTTGAATTGTTTCATAACATAAATAGAGTTTTGATAGTGTGACTGGAAAGCTGCCAGTTCAAATCCCTCAAACCGCTGAGAAAAACGGGTGGCGGAAGTTGAGGAGTAGCACGCTTCCTTTTCCCAACAAACACCGCGCACAAAGTATACCTCAACTCACAGTATAACCTAATGTAGCAGAGCTGTTACTTTAATTATAGCTTCAGAAGATGCAAAGTTCTGTTACAAGAAACTTTTCAAGTGAAACCAGAACAATTTTAGGTGTTATCTTAAAGAAAAATTAAAAATACACACAGTTAAACCGGGAGATTGTGTTGGTCTTTGTTGTCTAACACACACTAGCCTATGACCTATGATCAACATGTTATTAAATAACCACATATCCAGCAGACATAGAATAACAGCAGTTATTATCAGTTTTTTTCATTATTTGTAGCTGAGGTTCTGTGAAGCAGACAAATGACAATTAACTAAGTACAGTACTTACTCTCCTTTTAGCTCTAGTTTTGTCCACACCAGCTCCTAAAAATAAATATATCTTGTCCTTTAGTGGCCTAAAAGAGGTGTAAAGCATTAGGAGGTTTTGAAATGACTAGGTTTGTGGATATTAAACAGTGTTTATAACTGCAAGGAGACTGTGATAGGCTTTATGTTGAAAAACATTAAGAGCATGAGTGAAAAAATAACTTGAAAATTGAATACAGAATGATGTGTTATGTTCATCACCTCACCGATAACTTTGCCAGCCATTTAGCACTGAGCAGAAAGTGTTAATGAGGTCTTTTTGAGCCTTTTTTGCTAAAACAGTTTGCTGCTGCTTTGAATGAGGCTGAAGAGAGTGGTGAGATGGAACGAAAACTGTCAGTGTGAGGAAAATAAAAGTAAAAAAAATACGAGACAAAAAACAACTGCAAGCTTAAAAAAGAGGAGAATAGTTAATGTGGCTTCATCACTAAAAATGACCTTTACATTAATCCTGACTGTGTTTCCAGGGGGCACAAGAACAGTCTTATTTGGTCCTTGGCACACATATTTCCCCTGCAGCTAAATAATAAATGGGCTAAAAAAGGTTACAGAAATGAATCCTCGGTGGCTTTTGTGAAGGGAAGTAAGCACGTATGTACCTTAGTCTGCACTACTACGAGTTAAATTGAGTTCATTTCACTGCCTTGAAACCTGACACTTGAACCTCTGCCTTCTACCACTGACTTTGCATGCATTTGAACCACCACTAGTTTTTTCATTTATTTTTAACACACAGTATGACGAAGACTACTGGCTCTAAGCAGGTAAACCATATTGTCTCTGACCATTAAACTTATTATAAGAGTCTCAATCTCTGTCTTTACTTGTTCTCTTCATTTTCCATCTGTCTGCCTTCATGTATAAGGCTGCTGACTCTCCACTAGACAGGACAGCAATAGTTAGAGAAAGGGCAGGCCTCAGCTCGGGTCGCTGCACTGTGTTCAATAATTCAACGCATCCGTTCATTTTGGAGACCTTTTTGCATCTCTAGCACAGCTTCTCATGCAGTGTGTTAACTCAGCATGAGAAAAATATCACATATCAGCTTCTACTACTTGCCAATTTGGAGGCTTACTTTTCAATAAGTGCAACTCAAAACCAGAAACGATATCAAGAACTAACAATCTATAGATGTCTAAGAGTTCTTTGAGTCACAGAATTGCACTAGTCTTCTGTGTTTGCTTCGGACTGATGCCCGGTATGATTACTTCACCACAGTGGGGGTTTGCTCATGTCTCGTTGTTACCAAAATAGTACAACCTCTGGCAAAAAGCATCACAAGGCCTGGCCAGCGAGCGGTCATGTCTGCTGTGCTGCAAAATGAAACAATGGGAGTGATGGAGAGAGTTAAAGGCTCCTGCACTTCATTTAATGCACACCACACTCTTTCACTTACTTTCAAATAAAAGCCAAGTCAGGTTTCTCTGCAAGCACTTATCCTAGCTTAATAACATGAAACTGACTTACATGACGCAGGGAAACAGGATGAGAGGGGCTGCAGGAAAGACGACAGGCAACAGGCTTTTCCATGTCAGACTGACAAAAGGAAATTAGAAGGGACAGGAAGATGAGAGGGAGAAGGTGGAGGAGGATGAGGGTAATATGTTTGCAATAAAATATGCACAACCACAGCTTAGAATAAAAGACACATCGAGAGGAAGAGGAAGAGGAGGAGAGAGTAGAATCATTGTTTTGGAGGGTCGGCTGCCTCCTTCGAGCAAACACAATGAGAGCTTTAATAGCAAATTCACCTGAGCTGCGATAAACAAGTTTTTTCAAAGTGAAGATAGAGTTATGACATCACATTAACCATGTTTATCCTGCTCTAAAGTTATCCTTTTCCCAATAACCTTTATGAGGAATATGAAAGGCCCGGTGAAGGATATTAGTTTTTAATTCTTTATAACACAATGACAAGATCTTAAGGTGTTAAAGGAAACTTTACAAAAAGAAAGGATTTGAAATTGTTGCAGGGGAGAAACACACTTTCAAGATATCAGGTTACTACTGAGGAAATAAAGTCTAAATTCAAAGTAGCCCTCTGAAGTTAACGATTCCCTAAAAATGAACATCCTGCTTCCTCGTAAGTCACATGTTATGTTCCTAAAACATCAAGAGGAAATGTGGGAATTTCTGCAGTATTTCTCTGTGGATCATTTCTTGTGTAAAACCAAACTTCTGATTGTCCTTGATAAACATGGAAGGGAAAGCTGTGGATTTACCTTTCACTGGAAAAGCTGCAGAAACTTTGTTACTATTTTAAAATTGAGTATTATCAGTTTTCCTGACACAGTTTAATGTACAGATTGCATTTTTTTAATCAATCTGTCTTTGTACATGCTAGTTTAAGCCTAACTGAGAAGAATTTAAAAAAATAAAAAGGAGCTCAATAAGGAGAAAAACTAACAATGAAGCACTGTTAGAGGGAGTCCCAGCAGCTCAGCTGGCTGTGGGCGCAAACCACAATCTCATATCTCACTGAGATCAAATTTAGCATGACCTTCATCCAACCATTCTCTCGTACTTATTTATGAGCATTTAAAGCTTGGATTCTTCTGTTAATTTTATGGTTATTATATGAGAGATTTGCTGCCTTTATGTCAAAATCCTGCACTAAAGAAGTAAAACCATGCAGACTATAAGCAAAACGTCCTATAAGTAACAAAAGTAAAAGTAGTTGATATGCAGGCTAATGGCTTTTGAGTTATATTGTATGTTAGTTTTAGTGATGAATTAATATTTAATGTTTTTTCATTCCCCCTATTGACCTGGACTCAATAAAGAATTAGGATGATAAGAAGAATAAATAAAGGCAGTGGTATCAATAAAATCTAATCAATTCCTATCCCTATTTTTGCAAACAAGGAAGTAACACAGCACTCACATCTGCAGAAACTTTACACCGACCCTCCTGCAGGTTAATATAAAGTCTTCCTGAACATGACAAAGAGGGTTTTTTCCCTCCCATATCAAAGATGATTTCATCACACCTGGACACAACAACCTGTTCTCACCTTACGGACCTGCAGACTCACTGTTCCAAGAGAAAAGCCTGGAAACGGGCGTCTGACTGGCTCTTGTCCTCCCTTTGCTCTGACTCACTTTAAGAGCGAGCTTTGATGTGGGAGGAAAATAGCTCTTTTATCAACAACATGTGTCAGCATGTGTGTGAGTTTATGCGTGTGGGAGTATTTCTGTATTTCTGCCTGATTTGAGCCACACCTGTCAGACTAAATCCCCGAGTTTTGTAAGTGTAACATTACTGGAGTAAAGCTCTTCTTGCTGAATATGACACCTGTTACAAGTCTAGGCAGCAGGTTTGACAGAAGCCTAAGGTTTCTTGTCAAAGAGAAGCGACTCAAAACCACACCTTTTCTTCACCGGGGGCTCAGTTTCTACAGTAGTTCATAATTGCACGCATCTTGAATTTGGGCCTGACAGCTAATCACTGCAGGCTAAGGAATTAAGGACAATCTGGAGCAGGAGATTCATTTCTAAGAGGTTCAGAGGGTTAGATAAATCTCTTTGCAACGTTTCTCTTCCTCTAGGAATGCAAGAAGGCTGTGCTCATACCCATGCTATTAAATAGTTAACTTTAGTCAGCAGCTCTCTGTTTGGATAACCGGGGCATTATTTCACTGAAGCATATTTTCCTTCACAACTGTCATAAAAGTCTGCATACAAATTCATTTAGGTCTTGTGACACTTTATGGGCAGAATAACAACATCTCCAGTCAGGTGGAACACTAAAACTTAAGCTTATTCACACTGACTCAATGAGCCAACACACTTTTGTAACATGCAGTAGTACTCAGATGCATGTACACACAGTATTTATGTAACCTCTGACTCTTCCCAGGGGTCTACTGGCTGTGAAAAAAAAAACACCTCAAGAAAAACATTATAATTTATGAGTTTTCCATTTTTAATTCTCAGTAAAATGAGGTTTTATTGGGTGCCTTAGTTGCTGTTTGACAGTAAAATATTGCCTCGTAATCAAAACAAGACGCGTTTGCAGTCATTTTTCAAGTGAAGCACAAACTTGACATTAAAGCTCAGTCCATCAGGCTGCTGTCGTTAAGGGTGAAGTGTCACTGACAATAATTTTGCAGTTAAAACAGCTCCAATTAAACAAACTGCGTCCATAACCACCTGCAGTAAAAGTGAAAGCCTTCCAGCAGCTGTGAAAAGCACAGCTGTGTCTCTACGACCCAACAGCAGCGATCAGGTAGCAGTATGCAGAAAGTTAAAGAGCATTCCTCAGAGTTCACTTTCCCTCCTGCCTTCCTGCTTCGTTCCTGGTGCTTTGTGATCTTAAGAGTACAGTAATGTGATCAAATTAGTGTGTGCACAGCAAATCTGCGCTTGTCCCTTAGCGCCAAATTTTGTCTTAGAGTAATATTTTCTCTAAAATCCATCACATTTGGACCTGTTTCCTTGTTTTACAGAACATTTTCCATATTTGAGGGACAAAAAAGAGAGACAGCTGCTGCAGTGAGAGTAAGCTGAAGCTCAATTCAACAACATTCCTGAATCAGGTTGGTTTTCATCTGATTAAAAGTAACATTATCTCACTTTAAAGGCAGACTGCTTCATTTCTTTCACAGAGAAATAACCTTTTACGACTGAGCTGTGTTTATGAATGCAACACATTAACTTGTTATGGTTGTTTCTTCCATGCAGCTGCAAAAGGAAGTAGTTAAGGATATATTTGCACTTGACCTTAAAGTTATTGAAAGACTGACTCTTACCGTTCAGAATGATGTATGTGCAAAGTCTGAAACTTAAGGGTTGTTTTTTCAATGCATCAAGATTTCTGTGCTCACCTTAAAAATGTAGATTTATACAAAATTATGTTAATAAGTTGGGAAGTCAATCATGGTTCACATGTTTGAAAACCGTAAGTGTAAAATAAGAAGCATCTTGTGGAAGAGGGTGGATCAAACTAATCAGACACAAATTATTTTTAGATCCAATGGATTTTTTAATGTCTCTGGATGGGATATTTAAAGAGTAGCAGCCTTAATTCTGAGGTGTCAGTTGTTACACCTTGACAAGTTGAGACAACAATGCTGCAACATTACATAACCATCACATTTGTTGATGTTGCTTGACTGAGGCCAGTGGAGAAAAAAAGAGCTGCAAACCTCCTCCACAGCCGGTTTTATTTGAAACATTATTTCAGTCTTTACTTTATTTGGCACAGAGATACAAAGTAACTTGATGTTTTTTCTATTTAAATACCGGTACTGATAGTTTTTAAAAATGCCCTAAATTCTCTCAGCATTGTGTTTAAATATAACAATAGTAATTACAATAATAATAATAATCAGACCTGACACTTTGTGGCCAAGCAGATATACATCTGAGTCATCTGTCTGTATTTATACATAATCAATGATTCACCACAGCAGCTACTAACAGTTCTGCAAATAACTTGCTAAAGTCTGTCAGAGGTGCGTTTATTTCACTGAAGGTGGTGTAATACCTGTGGTGAAGCACTGAAGATAGAAATGTGTGAATCCTACTTCCTTAATAGAGTTTCATGCAGTTTTAAACATGAACATTTAAAAATATAAATAATGCACAACGATAGTGTATTTATAAAGATGCAACGAGGAAACAAACCTGTGTCTTTTCAGTTCCTCTTTCAATTCCTTCTATGATATATTTTTCACCTTAAACTCCTCAAAGTCTCTAAAATGTTTCCCTCTTTAATCTTTTTATATACGGACACGCAATTAAAATACTGTACATGTATTTAAAGACCGTCTGAAGAAGCATAACCCCAGCAACTAATACTCAAGCCAACCAACCAGGGTGTTGTATGTGTCACACTTTTGACTGGCTATGAAAGCAAGACTTTCAAAAAAATTAAAAAGGAAAGGAAATGTGTTACATCCACACGTGCATGCATCATTGGGGCCTATGCTAAAGATGACATTCCAGCAAAATCAGTCCCATATTGCCATGAGAGAAAACACACTAGTAAGCAATACCACAGATCATCAAGGGGTTGAGTCACTGTATCACTGCCGGGCAGTGTAACTAAATAAGTCCCCGAGCTAAAATATTTACCAGCTTCAGTCCGGCTGGAGTCCAGGACCAATCCTCCACATCAAGGATTCAGCTAATGAGATGAAGCGACACGCTGGCTGGAGATCTGCTTCTGTGGTGTCTGTTATGAGCGATGCAAGTTCTCAATCTGTATACAGTACATGTCGTCCCTATATCAGATTGCTTGAAGGTGCATTATAACTCACACTTGGTGACCTGATCAGTTACCCCAATAGATTTTTATAAGTTAATAAATTATAGATGCACGAAGCAACATAGATGTTTGTAATGAAAGCAAACTGTAAATTAAACATAAGGATTTTTTACATAGTTTCACTGTAAATTTAAGCAAGTTCACGTCCTCATGAACAATGCAACCTGCCAATGTGCAAGAACAAAAAAATCTTGATCACAAGTTATTGACATATTTTCACCACAGACTAATCGTCCCCACATGGGGTGAGATGTCCACACAGGCACGAGTACAATATGCAAACTGCACACAGAAAGGTCCCTGCTCATCATTTTAACATAAAAATGCCAAACATCTACTGGTGCCAGCTTCTTAAACCTGTTGGTATGCTGTTTTTACATGTTTTATATTACTGTGAATTAAAAAATCTTTGGACTGTTGGTCGGATGGATCAAGAAAATTCAAGACATCCCCTCTGGCTCCTTTTGTCATCTGTTTGCCAGAAATAGTAAAAACAAATATTCTCAATGACAATAATAGTTAGTTAAAGCTCTAATCAGAAGAATCATCTAATGCATAAGTAGTTAAACTGTGTAACTACCAACGTCAGGATGTGTTGTTGTCGTAAAGTCTTTTATTCTTACCAAGAAACGCAACAAATGACAATCATACACGAAAGATAAAAAATGTATTAAACTGTTGTTTTGCACAGTTCTTGATGTTTGTGTTGATGCTCCAAGTCAGTGACTGCATGCAGGGCGTGTATGCTTGTGTCTATTTGTGTGTGTGTGTGTCAGAGTGTGTGTCAGACAGTCTGCCCTGACAAAAGCAAGGCAACAATAGCACTAGAGCTGGGCTGAGTCGTGCCCTAATTTCCTTCTCCTTCATGCTACGTCATAGCTAAGGAAGACCCCCAACCCCCACAATGCTGCAGTGACAACATGCACACACAGAGAAATACACATACAGAGGCATGTGCACATGCATGCGTTCACTTAGCACACATATCTTCTCATGAGCAGAAATTTAACGGTTTAATGGGAAACATGCATGTTTTATGATCTCTGTGCAAATCCAGAATATTCACAAGTGACATAAAAGCACACACACCCTTCTCCCCTCTTTGTTACTATGTGACGAATGCAGAGGAATGCCTTCAGACAGTGACACCCTGCCTCGCTTTTCTCTCCTGTCTACCTCTTCCCCTCTTCTCCTCTCCACAATCTGCACTGCTCTGCTCCAAGCTCCTCCATATGTGGGTAGAAAATAAGGCCATGTCGGCTTTTAAACACCATTGTGAGAGATGACAACACCCCCACCACCTCTTTCTCTCACACACACTCTTTCTTCTCTTTCTTTTGCCCCTTGGCACATACTCTCCCTTTGCTCTGGGCCTTTTAAAAGCAGGGTTCACTCCCTCCATAAGCCATCATTGAGAATTAGTTATGGTGTGGTGTGCATTTGTGTGTGTTTGACCCTCATCTATCAACACGTTTGACAGTTGAGCCACTGAATGACTGCTATTACCCTTCTTATTACTCACTAACAGCACAGGGGTTGGCTGCAGGAAAACAAAGACAGGAGGTAAAAACAGAGGAAGACAGGCAGAGAGTGAGGCATGAAATGCAACCGTGCACGGTCCAAACAAGTCATCCTAGCTGGCGTCTTGTGTGTGAGGTTTTTAGGGCAGTTAAAGGTTTCAATTTGAAGTCAGACCAAACGCCTGAGAGCAAAGCCGTTCTCAAGACAGTGCAAATGGGTGGAGGATTGTTTTTAACCAGTGACAAGCCATACAAAATGAAGGATGCCTGAACAATGAGTCTGCTTTTTGGGTCAAGCCTTTAATATTTATAATAGTACACTGTTGTTTGTAGTGCTGGACAATGAAACTTCTTGAAGAATAATTTTTGTGTTGAGCTATGTTTATATAAAAGTTAAGGCATCAAATATTTCTCAGAAGATCCAGCGTCTACAGGCATTGTTTCATGGCTAAATCTGGACAATTATGTAAGGCTAAAATAGTTACTGGAAATTTTGCAGTTCAGTTTGTCCATTTTTGTCCCAATCAGTTCTGAGAGACACTTCCTCTTCAAGCTCTAGCCCCCTAACTTTGTGTTTATCTGCCTAAAAAAAAATAAAATTCCTTTAACTCCAAGAAAAATTTGCTTCTTTGCCCAATTTGAAGACGTTTTCTTACATTTTAAAATATTAATGATCTAACATAACAGTAATCATCTTACAGAGGTTGTTTTTTCAACATCTTTTCAGCATGACGTTTTGGTTTCAGTGCAAAGACGGTATCATGGTTAGACATGTTCAAGTATAATCATGTCTGGCTAAGAAACATTAATCTTTCATCCGTAAGCATCATGTTATAAGCTTATTTAAGCTTAGGATACAAATACTATTGTGTGTGCACAGAGGTTCCTAACCAATATGAGGTAAGTTGAAGAATATACTGTTTTATTATACTATAAAGATGAAGAAAAATGCATTAAATTACACACCACCACCAAGAGACACAGGGGAATCTATTCAGCTGCATCTTGAGTTGTGGTCTCTTATGTTTCAAGCTTCATGGTCCTAAAAGCTCTATTTAATGGTTGAGAAAAATGATCTTTATGCCAGAATGATGCTTTCATTGTTATGTGTGCATGCATGTGTATGCTTAACAATGCATGAAAATGTGATTATGACACGTCTTGAGGGTGATATGACTCAGACTAAAACATTCCTTACCCCAGGAAGGAGCACCGTCAGAGCCCCTGACGATGACCTCATTGTGAATAACTAGTAGATGACAGCTGAACCCTGGGATTAACATCAGCTAGTTATTGTTTTATTACTGCAATCATGTGGCGTTCAACCAGATCTAATGACTCACATGACCATTGGCTTTTATTTCAACTGCTCAGGGATTTTGAAAGCTGAATTTGGCATCTATGTCCTTAAAAACACCATAAACAGGATATTGAAAAAAAAATGGATGGAGCCACCATGATGTCACTGATTGGTTTGTGGACTGTTGTTTGTGTGCTGTTACTTAAAGGCTTGAGTTTGGCATTATGGCCATCACCATCTAGTTATCTGGAGCCAGAAGCAACTATATTTGGATGAGAGGGTGTAACTGGAATGGATAAACATGGCTACCAACGACTGTGTGAACCATGGCAAACTGGTAAATGGTTAGCAGATACTGTCACACAAAGCAGCCACACCAACAATTATGTGACATTATGTGATACTTTTGAACATTATGAATTGAGGGTGAAGATGCACAGTTAGGGTGAGAATCCCACATTAGGACACAAAGCAATACTATTGCAATAAGATGTTGATGATAACAACAGTATCATGATACAGCAGTTCTACAACACTTGATTCATCACATAACAGTCAATTCCAACATATATTTCTCATTGAGGAAGGAAAAACAGCCCTGAAAAGCAAAAAATCAGGAATTATATATTAATTCACCCCATTTTGATGTTCCACAAAATTGGGAAATGAGATGAAACAATGAAAAAGTGCAAAAAGTCTGAGTTTAAAGCCCCTTTAATGCACAAACAAACTGATTGCTGCTTGTCCACATCCACATGTGCCATCATTCCCATATAACGCAGCCCCAGAATGGCAAATGGTGGAACTTGAAAGCAGAAAAAAAAGAATACAAGCTGTTAAGTAATGACTCTGGAAGGTTTAAAGTGATAGAAAAGTCTTACTTAAAATGCCTCTTTGGTTTAAACAAAGTTTTGCCGAGGAGTAATGATAACATACTGTAAGTAGCAGTAATAAAATATATTTCCATATTGATATTTCATCTCATCCCTGATGTACAGCTAAGAAGAAGATTGGATCCATTGAAACAAAGATCAGGAGTTCCACTCAGACACTTAAAACAGGAGACAAGCAACAAAAACTTTTGGGACAAGTGATGTAAACTCACTCAAATAGCCTTTACACTTTCTGCTGAAAACATGGCAACATCATGTGTCAGTGTCACATAAAGCGTCTAAACACGGTGTCTTGTTTCTTCACTGCACCAGTGAATGCCCAGCTGGTAATTAGGGTTTGTTTGGCAGATTGAACCTTGTCATGTTAGAGGTGGAGCAGAGAACCAAACATTTCTACGGGCTCTGTAATAACACGCTAGGTCTGCCCTTAAATGACATCTGGCTAGCACACACTTAAACTCACACACACTTGTGTCATTTTGGGCCGGTGTGTTTATGTTATGTGTATCCGTGTTCATGTTCATGCATCTGCCATCTCAGTTTGTGCATGTCTCACAAGCACGTAATCAAGAGAGACTTTGTGGTTATCAAAGTCTATACCGAAACAGAGTGTTTTTGGTTGTGCGTGTGTCGGAGGAAAGGAGGAGGGGTTGGGGGATGTATGCACATTTATCTGTATGTGTGTACTAATTTTGCAATACAAACCAGTTTAACACCTACAAACAGAATGGAGCTGCTGTAAGATGCTGGCAGTGGTTGTGGCGTCTCTGTCTGAAACATTTTTTTGTTTAAAAAAAATGACACTAATGAGCAATAAATGCCAAAACATCTAATTCTCATGAGGAGAGAAGAGAAGAGAAAAGGAAAAGAAGATGATGATAAAGCTGGGAAAGCTTGAACAGAAACACAGATGATTATTTATCATAGTTGCTTCATTACTGGGCCCAAGCGATGACTCATATTATTACATTAGCTTATCATAAATACATCAGTTTCGGTTTCTTTATTAGTTTTTAATATGCAAAAAGAAGTTTTCTATTGGTGTTCTTATATGAAGATGTTTAGTGATTTTGTTATTTATTATTATCATTTGCTATTTGTTGCATCCAGCACTGCACTCTCTGCACTTGGAAACATTAACAATTTACAGAGATCAATATCAATGAAAAACTATCAGGTGCCGGTTTCAAACTGCACCCAGAATGAATGAAACAGAAACCTGCTGTTCAATTATCTAAAACAGAAATACAACAAAAGTTATTAACTTAAAACTAACTGCATGATTACTAAAAGAGCATAACTACATGTGTATGTAATAAGAGCTTTATAACTCATTTCATTTTAGCTTAAGCCATGAACCTGTCAATCAATCTGGTACAGGTTGCTCACTGCACAGAAAGTCCCAAAATGACAGAGACACGTCACATCAGCACTGTACAAGTCCCAAGTAGCATTGCACGTGTCATTTTTAAATGTTTCTCTTTCACTTCAAGTGGTGACTTGTGTGTTACCGTTAGAGCAAAGCACATGTGAAAGCTGTCAGGAAACTTTGGGCCTCTTCTTTCAGCAGCAATTACAAACGGACAAAACACTTAGGGGCTTCCCAGGACGGTTGCACACTTTCAAAACGCGTCAGAAAAAGCAGGGGAGGCTGAGGGGAAATGAGTGATACCGCAGTGAGGATTTACAGTGCAGCAGAACGGAGACCAAAGTGCTTTTAGAAAAGAACCTGTTGCAAGTGATACATCTCATGTGCCAGCAAAAGCAAACAGCACTGTATAAAAAGATTAACTCGGGAACATTTGCTGACTTGCTTTTCGTTAGGCTGCACCCTGCTACAATGGCATAAAACAAGCAAATGACTGGCACTATCACTGCAACCTCAGTGAATCAGGCCGTGCTGTTTGATTTCTAGACCTCACCAGCGGACAAAAGCAGAATTGTCTTTATAACTACGCATCAGCTGACAGGGCTTTGTGGTGGCAGAGCACTGGGCTGGTTTGTTTTTAAAAGGTACAGCAGAGAATACAGGGGTGGAAAGTTCATGTTAAACAGCAGGCTGGTCTGTCCTGGACTTTCCAGGATTTCCCTATCTGTATTTGAACAGTGTCAATAATTCCTTATATGCCTGAACACAATGTTACCTATAATATCAGAAATGTGCGTGTACTCTGAAGTATCATGCCTACAAAGCTGCCATTTGTGTTATAACTGCAAAAGAGGAAAGGCCAGTTGTCATTGAACTAAGGACCTTAAAAAGGCTTTCACATCAGTGTAGGCTGGCAAGTTGTTCTCTTACATTATAATTAATGTTTTCAAGAGACAGTGTGATACAAAAATAGAATAACTGCTAAGTGGTGAGAGTGTTTTTGTCAACTGCTCTTTCTATGATCAACTTTTAATCACAGTTGAAGTTCTGATCATTTCTGAGTCCTGCTGACTACAGGAAGTGTCAGGAAGGTTTATATGATATCCTACAGACATTAACAGGCCTACATTTTATACTGTATTCACTGAATAACTATTACTTTTGTCTTTTTAAAAGGGAAGCTAAGTTAAGTTAAAATTATTCTAGCTGGCATAAAGTTATAGTGGGTGAAAATAGGTTTTATATTATTGTTGAAGGTTACAATCAGGTTTTTTGGTATGGTTGACATAAGAACATACTGATAAGTGGAGATCACCATGATTTTCCATGAGAATATCTTTTTAAATTTTAAAACTATGTTAGTTAAGAAACAAACCTTCTCAGAAGTTGTGATTTTTAAGTATGTACTTTGTCGTACATTGATGTACATGAGTCATACCTTTGTTGGCCTCCACATGTTCTTGGAACTGTGGGTAAATATGGTGAGAGCAACAAGAAACTGGAGTCATGTGTTATGTATGTGTCAACATACCCTGTCAATAAATCAAAGTATAAAACAGACGCACGTTAACCTAAATGCCATTTGTCTGGGTATGTTGTGAGTCATAGGATTCATATGCTGAAGGGACTTGTTGCACCAGACAGTGAACCTGTGTATTAAGCAGCAATTGTAAAGTGAGCACCATAACTGTATTTACCAAAAACCCTCTAAGTCAAACTCTAAAGTCAAAAACTTTTAGATCCTGAGATTTAAATAAGTGATTAGATACATCAATTATGTAAAAAATCTGGCAGTATGAGCCTCTAGTCATGCCATCTTTACATATTAGTCGATCTCAGATTCTTCTCTCATTAAAGCCTCATCTAACTCCTAAACTACATAAACACAACTAATCTGGGCCTGTTTACAATCCTTGATTCCAAACAAGTTAGGAGTTTCACGTAATCTGACCAACTGAGAAGAAAGAATGTACAAAAGTGAAAGCATAAAGTGTTAACTAGTGATTGTTTAACACAACATAGTGACCACACCTTGTCAAACTCCATGTGTGCCTTTATTTCCAGTGTAAAAAATAGGCATAAACTGTCACAAGGCTGAGCTGCCAAGGAGCACAAAAATCAGGATATCTCATGAAGTAGAGACACTGATAAGCCACATTGGCAGAGGAATCCATTAAGAGCACCTGTATGTTGTAATAAAAACATCTAAACCTGGCACCAGACTAATGATAACATATCACAAGAGAAAGCAAAACAATATGGTGACATTTTGTCCCACCGTCTCTAATCAAATAGCTAAAAGAAGCAAACCTGTAGAGTAATGGGCTTGTTTTCACTGACTGAATCACCTAAACAACAATTAGAAGGGCAAAGTTAAACCCCTTGTAAACATTAAACAGCAGCACGTCAGCCTTTAACACGTTCACACACACATACCAGCACTCATCAGTGTGAGTAAAACATACACCCCTCCACTCACTGTGTATGGTGGTGGTGGTGGTGGTGGTGGTGGTGGGGGCAAATGTGCTGACAGCTCCAGGGGACACTATGCACTGCTCACTCAAATTCACCCGCCTTAACTATTACAGACTTATCAGTAACACACACACTCACACACTCTCTCACACACAGTCATAGAGCGCAAAAGTGTGAGTACTGCATATGAGTCCAGCTGAGATAGACTTCAGAGAAGTTCAGTCATCTCTTTTTGCACAGAAACACACCTGAAGGCATCTCATCTTTGCCAAAAGCCCTGTCATAACCACATGCACCCAAACAGCATGGATTGGTGTCAGCTCACACACACTCACACACACACACAGTTTTAGACCTCCACTTACATTTCAAAGCCTGGATCAGCGCCTTGCCGTCTTTAATCAGCTCCTTAATGAACTTGTTGGTCTTGTCCAGCTCCAGTTCGTGGGACTTGAGTCGCTCCCTGAACAGCGGGCTGTCCAGGTAACAGTCACTGAACTCCAGCGCAGGTAGCCCCATCTTCTTTCCCACAACCACCGCCACCACCGGCCTCGACACAACCTGGAAGACCCGGCGAAAAGCTCCGAACACGAGAAGGAGGAACAAGGAGGAGGAGGGAGGGAGGAAAACCTGAGCTACTACTGCTGCTGCTGCTTCTGCTGCTGGAAATGATGGAAAATCCAATTACAACATGTAAACAGCGGAGCGGAGATGTGTCCGAGAGAAATGCCTCCCTACATAACCTCGCTTTTTCTTTATTTTAACGTGAACACTTAAGTTGACACAAGCAAGAGTCCTCCTGTTTCTGTCAGAGTGGCAGCAACTGCACCACTTCGACACGGCAGCCAATTAAATGAAATAAAAGAAAAAAGTCACAGCAGAATAAGTGAGGGGGGTTTTTTGGTGGGTTTTCAAAGACAACACAAGCTCAGGTAAACCGGTGCTGCATTCCTCGCGACCAAGTCATTGTGGACCGGACCGAGTCAAAGCAAGGGCGCGAGGAGGGAGGGAAGGTGGCAGGCAGCTAAAAAACAAAACTAGGCTCGTAAAATGCGGTGGCTTCCCTGGGCGGTTTTAAATGCACTGCTTTTCTCCCCAGACCCGCTCAGCTCAGCTTTGCAGAGAGTAATCAACCTACCCGTACAAGGATAATCCGTTGTTTGACGGCCCTCTCGGCCAATCAGAAGGCTCGGTCGCAGAGCTGACTTTACGGGGGCGGATGTGCGGTGAGCTACTCTCCATCAGAGACATGAGGAGAAAGAGAAGAGGGCTCACTCTGAACTTGTCTCTAGAAACAGGCCAACTGAAAAGAGTTTAGTTTGGACTTCTGTTTTCATAGTTATTCTACTTCAATATAATTTTTTTCACTTGGAATTTTCTTTTGTTTGTTTTTTTTTGTATTTTATGCTATGTTATGCTATTTCACAGCATATTTTCAATACACTTAAATTGTAAGAAAACTTTTTACTCCACTATATTTTTTTAAGTCCTCAGCCAAGTTACTCTGCAGATGCAACATATAAATTAATCTTTAAATTGTATATGTTTTTATAGGTTACTATACCCAGTGGTAGAATTAGCCCCACCCATAGCATCTGCAATATTACTGCAAAACCCTGCACATTATTAGCACATACATATTAATAGGCACAGCTAGCAGCTGTGTGAAAGTGTACTTATTGGTATTATTATTAAAAATGTGAACATGGTTACAGTTCAAGTCAAAAATATCACTCTGATGCCAGCACTTGAGCTCGAGTCAAAGGAATTACTCATCTGGGGAATGAATGAATGTCCTTTAAAATATTAATGGAAATCTAATAATTTATTGTTAGAGTTTGGTCTGGACAGAGTTGGTGGTCCAGTTCAACAGGGAGCTTAACACTGTACACACTGAACTATACATCCTTTGCAGTTATCACTCTCTCTTAATCTTTGTGCACAAGTCCGCTGCATTCAGGAAATTCTCCAAAAAATTGCAGTTTCAGAAAACATGAGCAATAATATGTCAGATAAAACGCAAATTAATGTTTGCATTGAGGTGCTCACCTGTTGCTGGTACATGCACAATACCTATACAAATGAGAAACTAGTACAATGTGCTTATAACTTAGCCAAACCTAAAGAGCGTTTAAGTTAAAGGTCAGCCTGATAATTTTTTTTTTTGGATGTTCATGAAAAAGTGTCTAGTGACAAACTTGAGTGTTTTTGAGGTTATAATTTGGTCACTTAAAGATCTTTTCATTTGCACAAGAAACAACTTCTGATGTCCCAGTCCTTGGAAAAGCATTTTATTAAATGAGGATGTAGGGGGAAGTAATAGGGGAGGTCGGGGAAGTAGATCTGGATATATACAACTCCAAGCTGTGTCAGCAGCTTCAAATTCAAATTCCAGCCATGAGATTATGTGCAGCTGTACAGGTATCCTGAGTGGAGACAGCAGATACCTGTCAGTCAAGCTAACATATACACTTAACCACCTTGGACCAAATCGAGTATCACATCTTGCCGAACATAGCCAATCTTTGCATGCAGCGGGACGAGAGCCTGGTTGGTGGGAGGAGACGCTGATGTCATTTCAACTGGAGTGGGGAATTTCTGTGGAGAGGTATCTGCCTTGGATTAGTGCCTCCATTACTCTGTGGCGCCCTCTGTCGGGACGATGCGATACAGCAACAGGTTTTTATTTATTTATTTTATCGGCATTTCGTGACTTCATTCACTCTAAAATCATATAGGTTCATATTTTAATCTGGAATTAGTCTAATACAAACTCACAGTGTACTATCTGTATATTGTAATCACTGCTATTGCTGCAGAACCATTCAAATTATGACATGTTTTTATACTTTTTGACGCATTATAACACTGCATGCATGTCATCGACACATGCACAGTTTGTGTTTGTGGTTACTGTGTGAAAGCAGTTCAGATTTAGACATGCTAGTTCCTCTGCCAAACACAGTACAGCTTGCTCGTTTCTCCATCTGTCACAGTGTGACATATATAGAGTCATTTACAGGAAGTTGCAGCCTGTTTGTGTATGAAGTCTAAGATGCAGGAGGCCAGTTCAAAAACCAGAATCAGCCAGTTTGTAGTGAGGTACATCTTGCATGATTCATCAGCTGTAAATAAATATACCTACTTTTAAAAAAGGCACAGTTGGCCAAAAGGGACAAAATCTGATCTATTTTTGAAAGAAATGGTTTTCAATCTTACAAAATAAACTAAATCTATAAGGAGGGAAGGAGAGGCGTTCAATTAAAAAGGAATTTCCATTCACATCAGTACGACTAAATGTAATTAAAGGTGGTGTCTTTTATCAATATCAGTGCTAACATGCTTTATGGCCAATCAAGACGATGTTAATTAGATTTTTTTAGTCTCTAATTTCATCCTACACATCAACCTCTCCAAAAGAGCTTCCTGTTTAGAGAACAGTAAGGTCGTTATCGACTTGATGGCTAAAAATATGCATGCATGTTTCCATTTCCTCTTTAGAAACATGAATCAAATGACAGATGATAAGCTGAGTTCTTCAGCCCCTCACAACTCAAATAACCTCGACAAGTTTCAACTTCAGTCATCATTTAGAAAAGAAAATGTCCAACTCAAAATGAATCCCAGTGTCACACATGCTGCCACACATAGATAGGCCATTGTTATCATAAAATTTAAATACATTATTCATATGGTATTATTGTAAGATAATTATCAATCAAAGCCACCTAACTGAATAAAAAAAAAGATACATGTCTGTGTATGCAGTGTATTCTAATGGTGTTTTTTATCTGATTGGGAAAGAAATAATGTCACAACGAAAAACAATGACAAAAGAACGTCTGTTTCTTTTCAAATATTGTGCAAACTTTGGTCAACTAAAAGGCCACTGGAATTTTAAACCCTGTTTTGTGATAGTTTGTAGGAAGATTTTGTGTTGTGTAGCACAGGGGTTCCCAAAAATTTTCCATGCCCTCAAATTACAGGGGTTGCAGGGTGTTATTAAAAACTCATTGACAAACAATCATTGACAATACAATGGCAAATATTTACACAAGCATAATGACCTCTGCCTGTCCTTCATCTCTTCATCTTCATCTTCTTTTCCATTAGGGGTTCAGTCAAACATGTTAAAAGACTTCCAGGTCTGACCTTTAGCTTTATTTGTGGCTGCCTTTTCTGCTGCCTTTCTCTGCTCCTCCTTCTTCCTCTCCTCCTCTCTCCTCTCTTCCTCCTTAACAGTCTGGATCAGCTCTGGGAGCAGTTTCTTCATTTTAATAGAGTGAAACAGGCGGTCCTGGTCCTTCAGAGCCATGGCCAGGTCCAGACATCCTCTCTGCTCTCTTTCCCTGAGCAGGTTTTCATGCAGGTGCAACACAAGCCTCCACTTTCAACCTCTGCTATTAATCTGCACCTGTTGCCTCCACCTGCAGATTTGAACAGAGGTGCAGCATGTTCCTTCACCAACATATACCAACACACGCAACACCAGCAACAACCACTAGAGAGAGCCAGTGCTGAGTTTCTCCTGTTTGAAAATGACTGTTTTCTGCCATTATGTAGTTAAAGAGGAGTTCGAGGACTTTTGTATCTTCTAGCTTTGGCTTGTAACTTCTGATGTTTGTCATTGACACAGCTGCCTGAGCTGTGTTTATCTACTGGGCAATTACATAATATTTCAAAGTTATTTGTAAATGTAACTTTGACCATACAGTAACATAGTAATAGGTAATAAGTACGATTTTACCTTTTCGTTTAGTGCAGCGCTGTCCAAACTACGGCCCGCGGGCAGACTGCTGCCATTTTTAATTGGGCCTTATCAAAGTCTAAAAATATAATGGATTATGGCCCGCACAAAATATTTGCGCTTAACTGTATTGCACTTCTTAGTTTCAACACCAGGTGGAGCTACTGTCGTGAACAAGGCAGCATCTCTACAAAGCAAGCAATCAACGAAAAAAATTTACCCAGGGTCACAAGAAATGGCGGAAAAATAGAGACGCGAGATTGCAAGGGAGTGCATAAAATTTTAGACTCGGTGGATAAATGAATATTTCTTCATAGAAACTAAGAGAAAAATTGTCTGTTTGATTTGCAATGAAACTGTTGCCGTGATGAAAGAGTACAATGTACGACGACATTACAAACGAAACATCAGACCTTCACGTCCTACACTGGCGCCGAGCAGGAAGAGAAGATGAAGCAAATGACAGCTAGCCTGCTAGCCCGGGAACAGTATTTTTTCATGCTAACAAAACTCAAGAAAATGCCACAATAGCCTTGCTATGAAGTAGCTCAACTCATCACCCTACACGGGAAACCTTTCTCAGATGGTGGCTTCCTAAAACAGTGTCTTACTAAAGTCGTCGTCCCTTCATACAGACTATGAAAGGGGATCACCATCCTGAGAGGCAATCTGACGCTGTCAATGAGAGAATGACCCGCCAAAGCTTTTGTAAAAAAGAAAAAAGACCCCTGGTTTAGTGAAAGAGGCCATTTGTCAAAGAAACTACCCAAGAATGTTTATGTTGTATAAAAAATGTACATTTAGTGTTTGCAATGTCAATAATTGTATTTTAAAGTATAAAGTAATGAGTGAATTTAGAGTAAAAATTATTAAATGGGTTTTAATTTAAAAGTTATTTATGTGTAACTACAACAACCAAGCAGAAGGCAGTGATTTGCAGACTTCAGTGCATTTAATCTGTATTATACCAAAAAATCCTGCTAGGAGGCTCACAACAACTGTGATTGAAATACTTAAATGCCAACATTTTAAGAAAAAGAGCTTTGCTTAGCAAGAAAAGAAGATAATCAATCTGTTATCTTAAAAAAGAAAACAAAAGGATGTTTCCTCTTCTTACTTATTGCTTTATCAGAGATCAGAGGTGCTGCACCAGGATGCAAAAATAGCATCTTGTCAACTATAGCAAAAATACTGGAAACATAGTCAGCTCTTGCTTTCTCAGATTAATAAAGTCAATAACTGACCTTGAAATATTGGCCCTAAAAAAGTAATTGCAAGCGCAGCAGTTCTCAGTTTCTGCCCAAATAGCTTTAATTTTTAAATAAAATGTTGTGTTTTATAAGCTCATTAACAGTAACTAACAATGTCCACTAAATGTAGTGGAGATTAATTTTGTAATGCTGGAATGCCAGCATTTCAGTTCATCCCACTAGGTGGCGCACTCCAGAGACCGTTGACCTTAGCTGGAGTCTCGTCTATCCTCTCCTCCCCTTTGCCACTGCAGTGAGCCCTTCTGTAACTATGAAGTTATGAAGTTGAACTCAGAAGTTAAAAGAATCACGATCAGCATAAAAAGCCACGCTTGAAAGCATTCACTTACTACTCAGGTCTAAACTCTGCGTTTTTTGTAGATGTCACTCCAGTCGTGTATGTTTCAGTCATTGGATTTTCCATTCAAAAAAGGATATTAAAAAACAAAAAATGAGTGGTTACTTGGTTTTCCTTTTAAAATTCAAAAATTAAAATTGAAATTCAAGGTATTTTTCTTTATTAGGGTCAAGAAGGGACAAACAAAACTTTAAAAATGGTTGATTTTAATTTTCTGTTTCTAAAAACAAAAAATAAAATCGTTAGAAGACAGAAACAAAAAAGCGCCCGTTTTTTCATACCGGAAGTTGTTGTTGTTGCTGTTGTTATTGTTGTTTGCCCCACTGTGAAAAAAAAGTTGTGAAATCATGAATTAACTGATTAACCACATCTTTAGAAAGCTGGGTTTAATTTCACAAGCCACACCCAGGCCTGATTACTGCCAGACCTGTTAAATCAAGAAAACAATAACATAGACAAGGTGATGTAGGATAAAAGATCTCCAAAAGCAACACATTGTAACACGCTCTAAAGAAATTCAAGAACAGATGAGAAACAAGGTTAAGATCAGTGTCCATGATTCAACAATAAGAAAGAGACTGGGCAAAAATGACATCCATGGCAGAGTTCCAAGGCAAAAAACACT
>JAPZDV010000006.1:15902354-15916751 GCA_029814665.1 Acanthurus lineatus
TGACTCCTGGATGTTTATTAAGGAACCTGTTTATCTATCTGCCAAGCTAGAAATCAGCTCTACATCCTAGTAAGGGCAGAATAGTTATATTATGAAAAAGTATATTTTTTGAATCATAGAAAAGCATCAAGAGACACGAAAAAATCGTGTCAGAACAAAGAAAATTAACATCTACACTTTTACTGCTGCATTTTAAAATCAGTCCACAACCCGTTGAAAATAAGTTGAATCACTTTTTTTGTACCTCAAGATGGTATTTAAGAGTACTTGAGCATAATTTTGTGGATGGTGATATAACTTACTGGCTAAAAGAAAACAAACCTGACCTACTGGGGCTATAGAAGAAGTCAAAGGATCCCAAAAGTCTTAAAGATGCATCCTCTGGTGATTATAAAAATTTGGAAATATATACTTCCGTACTTAAGCTATAGTGGACTGACAAATGGAACTATGATCCTCTTTTCCTCAAGTCCTTATTAGTCCATTGAGAGACTTCCCCATCAGTCTCTTTAATAACCAATCCACTTTGCATTACACATTATAAATTAATAGCCCCACGCGTTGACATGAAAGATCGAGCGTGTGGTGCACTTTAAGGAGAACTGAACAGTGCAATACACATTACTGTAAGCCAAAAGGCAGATGGTAGGGCTAAGGAGGTGAGTTTACATATGCAGAGTGAGAAGAATATGAGACAGATGGTCATTTGTTGACTAATCTCTCACCATTCACCTTTTGCACATTAACACTCTGGGCCAGACATGGCTGACTAAAGACCCAACTACCTTCCTCCCTTTTTTGCATTAATGTGGTTCTCCACATCCCTTCTATTTTTTTTTCCGTGTCCCCAGGTATGACCATATTTCTTTTCGCTATCATCATATTTCATGCACCCAAGGGCATTATAAATGTCAGAATCTTCTGAATGTAGTCGATATCTTATACAGATCTCTCGAAAGTTCAAAATCGGATGAAACCAAATGAGGTGTGAGGATGATGGGAAAACTGAGCACCAGGTGTCCCTGTCTCTCCTCTGTCTGCCCCCACTTAAAGACAGACACACTCACTTAAGGGAAAGAGGAAAGAGGAAGACCCCCACCCCCCCTTCACCCCCCACCCCAACTGGTCTTTTTGGCAGCCTCATAGTCCTGGGAAGTGAGCGAGAGATGCTGGAGAGCATTTGGTTTCAATGCTAACAGATACCATAAACTTCTGGTGAGAATCTAATAAAGAAAGTGCTCTCTTCCTTTAGCTCTGGAAGGCGGGATTATTCAGGAACCTATCAAAAAGTATTATTGCCTGTCTACCTGTCTGTGTTTGTGGAAACTTGCGGGTTACGATTAAAGTTATGAGGGTTGTTAATGCACAGTACGGCCATGGAACAATTTCTGAATGAAAAAGTCCAAAGTCTGATGTACAAGCTGAACAAGTGTATCCATTTATGTCTTTGTCTGTCAGTATGCCAAATCTTGTTTGTTTCTGTGGATTTGCTCGTGCGTGCATACGTGCATGTGTGCATGTGTGTGTGTGTGTGTGTGTGTGTGTGTGTGTGTGTGTGCGCTCTGGAGTCCTGTAAGGCCCCTGGTATCCAGCAGAGGAATGCAGCAGTCTCTTGAAAAGTAGTTATCAGCTAATGAGAATTCCACTCGGAGCAGGAAGGAAGGGCTTAGAATGCGTGTCCCTCAGCGAATTGGGGCGAATGTTAATCACGATGCCTTTAAGTGCACGCGCCCACACACACACACACACACACACACAAACACACACACACACACACGAATGCTTGCTTGCATGCATGCACACACAGGAGTCTAGACCGAGCAGAGAGCTGCAGAGCCTGACACATGAATGGAAGGGAGGGGGAAGATGGGGAAAAAGAAAGAGAGAGAGAGAAAGAGAGGATGTTTTTAAAAACTCGGCTTGGTGTTGTCTTCGTGGTTTGGAACTAATTGGTTTCAGATGAAAATCAGTCCGCACAAACTTGAGGAGGCCTTAATGTTCTTTGCCTTGCACTCCATCTTCCTTTCACAAAACAACCTCCAACTCTCCGTCTTTCAATCACTTTCTCTCCCTCCTGCCGTCCTGAGCAGTCAGTTTATCAAACTTTTTTTTTATGTTTAAGCACAACAATTGCAGTGTCATTGAGTTCATGGCTCAGGACAGTTGCATTGAAGTTAAAACCATAAAAATTTCAAATGAGTTTAGATATAAAAGGTGGAAGTGTCTCTGGTTGTCTGCTCTTAAGTTCTCCAGACAACACACTGACCACTTCACATGCTATCAGTCTGTATTTTCTTCCTCTCTCTCCTTCAATCTCTCCTTCAATACATCTCTCTTTTTCTCTCTCCCCCGTCTGTCTTGCTTTCTCCCTGTTTTTGCCGTGAAGGACACCAGGCCTCTGGAGATCCTGTCCCTCAGGAAGAAAGCAAGCGTCCCCCTCCCTCCTACTGTTTTTTCATAACCTATTATTTATGTCTGACAGACCTCCTCCAGACAAATGGCTGCCATATGGAGAAAGAAACGCAGAGGAGAAGGAAGGAAGGAAGGAAGGAAAAACTCTCTCTCTGCGTCCTCTTTCTCTCTTTGGCCTTGTGAGTTGGTCCTCAGGGGTTTTGAAATTTCGATCAGTTTTTTGACAACGCTTTGCAAGCTGCGTTAATATTTCCTGTCGGTTGGCCTCACAACTCGTGCCACACCAATGGCAGTAAGTACGTCTGAGCTGCCTGCTGTCTCATCGAGCTGCTGGAGATATCAATCCTGTCTCATTGTAAAGAGATGTACAGCTTGTGGACCATAAACCACGACCGCACTCACACTGTCTCTGCGGTCCACAGGGACACATTTCACTGCCATATACACATGTGAAGGCTGAACGTTTGAAGGGAGGGTTCAGATTGTTTGAGATAAGATGGTAGTAGAGCTACTTAAAACAAAGTCCATGTGATGTTTGATTGGGTGGTGTGTGAATAGGGCAGGTCACTGAAGAAGAACGTGAGCATGCTGATGATGTTGCATTAAGTGCAGCTTCTTTATACTCTCTTATGTGTATCTTCATATTGCTTTACACTCTTTTAATGATACTGATATACATTAAAAAAAGTTAATTAGCCACCCCACACCTTAACCAACCTGAGAAGGTGAGAGTGCGTCAAGTATAGTGAGTGTCTTGTTGTGTGCTATATGTGTGATAACCCAACTTTAGGACATATTCATGGCATTAATTTGCAAATTCTGCTTTAAATACTTTACTCACTCCAACCAGTTGTGGACATAGAATATGCATTTTCTTTTTGTTTTTTTTGTGGTATATCAAAAGTTTCCTTTAAATTTGTTTGACAGTTAAATGGAAACATGACTAGTGTGATGGCCTATGATAAAACCCTGACATTACTGCCGGTGCTAAATTTGATAGGCTGTATAAAAATGAGGTCACCATCTAAGTAGAGAGATACTGGAAGTTGGAAGATGCCTTACTGAAACCAAAAAACATAAAATACACATTTCTCTCTCAGAACACAGGACTTAGTTGCTCATATGTGATGACTTGCATCCACACAAGCATTTGCAGACTTCTGAAGGAAGAGAAATACCAAAACAATAAAAATGGCATGATGTCTTCAGTCAAATATTGTTGCAAATAAAAAAAATGTTCCATAAAATCTAAATACAGATGATGAAAACAGCTGTGTTTAGCTGTACTGACAGCTAGCAAAAACAGAAAGTTCTAATCTAACTTGCCTCCAGCAAAAAAACAACATTTTGTGAGTAAAAAGATGTAATTTTGATGAGCATGTGTGCGAGACTCTATGTATTTTACAACAGAAGAAGAGATGGTGACCACTGAAAGAAGCTTAAATATCAACCTTGGCTAAACGACTTTAAAAAAAAGAGAAGATGCAGTCAAATCTAATGAAAAGAGATACATAGCTATCATACAGGTGTGGCGGTTTAAAGTGCCTTCTTATCAAATAGACACATTAAATGACATCTCATCCTCCCTTATTTTCTTTACCATAGTTCCTCCTTTCTTCTGCTTCTCCTTTGTTTGAATTTTTCATCCTTGTTATTCCCCCTCTGCTTTATTTAATGTTTGTCCTTCCTGGGGTATTCTTCCTGTCTCTTCTTCATCGTTCTCTGGAGTCTCTCTTCCTGTCAGAATAAAAGTGTCTCTCATGTCTGGTCCCTCAGGGAGCAGCTGGCCAGCTAATCCCTGATGGGGCCTTCTCTCCCTCCTCCACCTACTCCTCCTCCTCCTCCTCATCCATCCACCCCTCCTCCTTCCTGAATCTCTCTTCCTTCCTTCCTTCCTCCCTCCATCTTTCATGTAATAGTTCCCTTGTTCCTGTCGGACAAAACAGCACCTCTGTGGCCTCTCTGTCTCTCTCTCCATCTCTCTGGAGCCCCCACCCCACCTGTTTTTTTTTTCTTTCTCGGGGCGAAGCAACATTTAACGCAGGAATAGGGAAATTGTAAACAGCAGGTTTTTCGGGCCTGGAGGCTGAGGCAAAGTCCAGCAGAGCTCAGAGTCCAGCAGAGCAGAGAAGCAGGCCTTTGTTGCTGGAGGATTAGTTAGAGAGGTGAGGCTAGGGTTGCCACCTCCAACACTTTACCCCACACCTCCAGCTGTAATCACCACCACCAGTACACACACGTACACACACAGAAAAAAATAGGGAGATGTTCACTGCCTGCATAGATGTGAGCTGGGGTTTCATTTTAAGGTTTTAAAATTGCTCTCCATGTCTCAAAAACAGAAATATGATCCAAGTAAGAACCATATTAACAGATGTTTACTGCCGCTGTGTTGGATCTAATATGTGCAAATCAGCATTAGTTGTTGCATTAGTTGTTCATTATGGCACTCCAGTCAGTGTTACTGTTATGGTCATCTGGGGGAAGTGACCATCTGTGTATAGCATTGTGATTCAATAAGGAAGGCAGCGTTTTTCTCCATAATGAATAATGAATGAGCCATTACCTGCTGTCTTAGTTTCACTTCCTTTGGTTTCTTCGAGATAGATTCTGTAATTACCACTGTGTTTTTCCATGATATTCAATATGATTGGACTTAGCCATTAGAAGATGTATCAGAGGTGTTGGGTGAACTACAAAACTTGATGACAAGAGAGGAAAGTGCGGATAGTTAGTGTGCAGATAAGCCAAAAATGTGCCATTTGCTGAAAACGTAGCAGGTTATTGTGGTGATGATGTTTCAGATCCCAGAAGACCACAGCAACATTTAAGTTTTTCTCACAAAACAACTTTCAGCAATCATAAAAAAGAAGTTCTTTATATCTTTAAACTTGATTTGAATTGTCAGGACTAACATTAAAAATGGAAAACATCAACCTTTCATGCTCACTCTCTGCCATGCTAACATGCACGTGCATGTGCTTTATAACTTAGCTCCTTCTGCCTTAGGTCAAAAAACTATCAATCACTCCTCATTTATAAGCAATAACAACTTGTTATAGCTTTGATCTGCAGCCATCAATTAAAAACAGATTAGATATGTGCCTTTGTATCTGACCAATCAGCTTTAAATCTTTGCACTGTAGCTGACAGGTGTGCAAAAGGGCCCATCAGTGTTGACCAGTGTTCCCACTTAAACCATCCATCAGTGTCTCGTTGTAAATCACTAAATGACATTTCCTGTCTTCTGAAGGAATCGCCGGCATGTGGCTGAAGGTGTATGCCCTAAAACACATGTGCAAAACGGTGAGATCGATCAAACACCACGTCCGAGTTGATGTTCGTCGGCTGTGGAGAGAATGACAACCTCATGTAGAAGATTTAACGCTGAGCTGGAAATGCAAAGTGGGGCAGGTTAGCATCGCTCTTTGATGAGAGATATCAAATGGCTTTTGAGGGTTTTCCTCTCTTTGCCTTTTATGCCCCCCCCCCCCTCCTCACTCTTCCATCCTCTGTCTCACTCTTGGTTTAGCGCTGAACTTTCCATCCACAGCCTGCCTCTCCCCATGTGTGTGCTTTGAACTCCTCAAACTGTTCTTTTGAAGGGCAGAGTCATAAAACGTCCTTTTATGCAGACCCGGTCTCTTTGATGGGGTTGTCACTTTGTACAATGCTCTGCTCTAAGCCTCAGAAACTTCAGACAGGCATGACCACACCCACACAGACAGACAGATAGACGGATAGACAGACAGACAGACAGACAGACAGACCCGATCAGTAACAGGGAGAGTGTCAGTTATGGTTCCTTTACATAGAAGTCATATTATTTCATTAAAAATTCCTCAAAAATTCTGCTTAACATTCTTAGCATTTCTGTGAACTTTAAACAAAAGCTGATTCCTTTGCCATATCATGTGATGGCAGAGTTGAAAATAAGACATTTACACTGAAAGCAAAAGCATTAGATGAAGGGGGTTATCACTCTTGGCAGTTGCACCCAGTGCATGAAGATAATCTGTGTGAATGTGGAAGTTGTTCAGTCTCAAAGCACTTTTGTCTGAAGCTGTTCATCCTAACTTAGCATTGCTGTCAGACCTCCTTGGTGTAGATGTGAAAGTGCTGTGTCCTAATTAAAAAGCCAGCATTATTTTCTAGCTTATGATTTAAAACATCAAACTCATGATTTTCTTTTATTATTATGGGTAGAAATACATAATTTAATCAAAAATTTGAAACATTCTGATAAAGTGAGATATTATTCAGGAAACATCTTAACAAGTCAAAAAGAAATCAGTGGGGTGTTTGTCTTCACTCAGCTCAGTATGAGCTCAAACAAACTCTCTGTCCTTTGTTTCCTAAACTGTGATCACAACATGATTTAATGGCGATTTGTGATATCAGGATTGATTCAATGGAGCGGAAGCTCCTGGCTGTTACTGTTTTATTTGCTGTTTTTAGTTGAAGTTCATTGTAAGAGCAGCTGAAAATAGCTCAGATTAAGGAATATGTCTGTTGTCTGTTAACAGGACAAAGTTTCATGAAAAAGTTGGAGAGTTATTAATCTAATTTGAGATTATACAGACAGCTGATATTCAACAGCAAGCTTTTTAATCAATAATCCCTCTTTGACGGATCCATCTTTATTTTTTATCTCCAGGGTTTACGACTTTCCAACAAACTTTAAAAAACAACTAAATCTCAAATATCAGATGTACAAATTTCCGTAACTGCCTCACTGAGGAAGAGCAATCCAAACAGTTCCTGTTTGCAGCCACATTGTCTGATAATTATGTAGCTGTGGCATGAAAACGAAAACTTGATAACTGATGGATTTTTTATCAATAGACACTTACTTGTCTCTGATGAACTGTCATGACTTAAGACCAGTGGGAGCTCAGGAGGTACAAATTTAAAGAAGTATGGCTTTTATTGGCACTATTTTGGCCTCTAAAGTACATGATTTGTGGGTAATATGCTAAAACAGTCAAATCCTTTAACATGCCAGTTACAGATTACTACAATGCCGGACAATCCTAGATTCTTACCCAAACTAAACAGCCTGTCTGGCGGCCGCTGGGCCTCAAACCACCACACATGTTTACCATTGGAGCCTCTGTTGTGGTGTCACACCCTGTGAATAATGCACATTCTGAATTTCATCACCTGTTTTTCCTTTTGTTTTTCACCCATGGCTCCTGTTTACTCTTACCATCTGTTTTTTTTTCCTTGATTTACTTGATTTTTTGGTATTTTAAGGTTTTTATTAACAAAATACTTTGATTTCACACCATATGTGTTACCCAGTCTGGTAGATTTGACTCTCCTCTTCTTCTCTCTCTTGGCATTTGACTGTCAAGTAGTACAACACGGTGCCCTGTTTGATTTCAGGAAACCATATACAAAAATAAGTATACCCTCTCACTATATCAAGGAATTTTATGGTATATTATGGTATGATATTCTTTTGAATGGTGTTTCTGCAAAGCAAGGTCCAACTCCCAGTGACTAGTATCTCATTACAACCTCTGTCATTGGACTGTAGCTGTATTAGCTTTGCTCACTGTGGCTATTTCTGCTTCGTCAATGAAATATTTAAAACAGATCTGCTGACCAAATAGTGCAGAATGTTTCCGTATCAGGTTGTGTTGACCAATTTGTGTTAAAGGAAAGTACAGCCAACAAAGTTCTCCTGACTCAGTGATAAACACTGCATTTCTTACAATTGTTTGAAGTCAGTTGGAGTTGGAGAACAAAATGTTTTATTAGTATCATCTGCAACTTAGCGCAACTCTGATTTGGCAAATAGAGATCAACAAACAATAGAGTTAAAGTACAAACAGCCACATAGAAGTGAAAGTAAACTCCACAATCCAGAGATTTAGATAGAAGCTATAAAAATACTGAGATCTGAGCGCCGAGATGCTTCCAGAAACGGAGATTTTACTCTTGTCATCTGTGCAGCCACATGTATGTTCCCTTTACAGTGTTTAAGATCAATGCCACTACAAAACATGTACTCCAGTCTCTTTTTTAAACTTAATATAGACTGAATAATGTTTGGATGCTATTTGAACAGAGACTGATGGAATTTATGTCCGAGATATTACCGTCAAAGCCGACCAGCCTTTATTCTCTCCATGCTGGCTGTTAGTTGTTATAGGCTACATAAGGTTATGTAGATTATAGCTTAGTTCTCATGTTTCCATCACAGCAGACTGGATCTCAGGCCAATAAATACCTGTGACTATTGCGGAGTCATTTGATCCGATAATAAATGCCAATTGTACCTTTCTCACTGGAGACAAAAACCATATGTTAGTGTGTCTTAGTGGGTTTTATTTATCCGGTGTGGATGAGGTATGTGATAGCAGATATCAGCCATCCTGAAGTTTCCTTTAAAAAGACACTGAACCACCAATTGGTGTGCTGTTGCAGCCAATCCAGGCCCCCAGTGTCCTTAAAGAAGAAGGCAATTCAAAACTGCTTTCTATTTAGAGAAGTAGAAATTATTTGGCCATATTTTCTATCCTAAATTTGTTCTTGTCTGCACAGTGACTCGGCATTTTTGCAAGAAATTAAATCAGGTGGGTTGTACAGTCAACATATCCTGTCTTCCTTTCCCCTGTTAGTTCCCAGTTGTCAAACTGTGGCCATTACAGTCTGGGTTGGGTTTCCCATAAGCATCCCAGCACTGAGACAATCTTTGTTCTATTGTAAGCTGCGAGCACTGAGAGGCTTTTGGGAAGCTGTAACCTGGCTGTTCCCAGGATCCTTTTCACCTGAGCAGGAGAGCAACAGGGGAGAGAAAGGAGTATTTCATAGAGTTGCTGTTAGAGGGCATGAATACTGTGAATACATGTACATTCAGACTCACACATTTACACCAGAACACGGACAAACATATTCACACACGCATACATAGATGAACAGTGTTACACTAATGTCTTGTGCAAAAAAAGGTTGTTATGGACAGATTAACTACAGTAGTTAATCTACAAAAGTATTTGTGCAGTAATGTGTGGTTTACATTTTGGTATTTTCATTTAAGAAGCCGGTCCAGCTTCACAGTTTGGTTGGTAAGTTTTTGTTCGTTTGCAGCTTTGCATACCAAGGGTTAGCGTTAGGGCTAAGATGTTAGGGTTACCAGTTAGCCTCATTGCTTTACACCAAATGAGCACCACAAATCTTTTGTACAAACACACATCTTCAGTGTACACAAAGTAAGTACTAAAGTACTCTAAGGCTGTATCTATAGATTGACAGAACACACACATACATCATTTTTGGCCTAAATAGCACCTAAGATGATCCTCTGGTTAGCTTAAATGCTCTACTACCCTGCCACTCTGTTGTGCCCTTTTAACAAAATAAGCCCCAAACTTCAACATAACCTTGACCCTGCAAACAGAGGAGGTGCTCCTTTTTTAACCCCTGCTCCAGGGTATTTAAACAAACAAACTGTTTGATGTGTCATAGGACCACATCTGAAGTGTTTATAGCTGTGTTATAGCCATATTTTCAGCAGTGCAAAAAGCCCTTTGTCATAGTGGGCGGTCTGACATTGTAACTGTATAAACTTGGGTAATGATGTTCACTTCTAGACAGCTTCCCCTCAAAGGCATCCATAGTGTTGCTCTCATTTGCAGATGCTAAAAGTGTCAGAAGTAAATGTGTGAGGCATGAATAAAGAGAGCTTCAGAGACAAGTTCAAACCAAACACATGTCCTCACCTCCGGATTTAATCACTCTGCGAAGTGAACATGTTCGTCAAACTGTCAAAAGGCACATAAATTGTTGGACTAGTTCAACTCAAACTAACCTCTTGAAATCACACACCTACACAAACAAACTTAGTGACTGGGGCAGCATTAGACCAGCAACTACCACTGCAGGGTAAAATTTTGTGTTTTTGTCATAGGAGGGTTTTTTTTTGGCTTTGAAGGAAGCAAAAATGAAAATAAAATGGCTTCAGCTTGTCAAAAATGGCTGTCTTACTACAAAGGGAGGTGCTTGAAATATTCTAAAAACAAAGAACACTCAAATTGATGCAGATATTTTTAGTTGGACCTCTTTTAAGGCAACTAAACTGTGTTTTTCTGTTGTCCTCGTCCACAACAGTTCCTGATGCTTCTCCAAACTGCTGTCAGTCGTCTCCACTGCCAACTGCTGTAGGCAAAACACTGACTATGGATAAGAACCTCATACAAACCTGCTACAAAAAAAATTAAGAGTATTCTTCTAACTTTTGCAGCTGTGAATACACTCTGAGGTTGATGCATTTCCTGTAACAACAAAACTTACAGATTTATTCTCATGATACATGAATGTAAGTATTTAAAATACATTGCAGCGCTATCAAAGCAAAATATTGCTTTTGAACTGGTCATCATCCTGTGCCAGGAAGTCTGTCTTATAGAAACAGAATGTTTTTGTGACAGGACCTGCGCTAACTTCTGAAATATCCATCACCCTCACATTCAGAGTTCAACGGAAGTGCTGTCAGGGTTGAGTATGTGAAACAGATTTCTAGGACAAGATCTCTATACAAACATCATAAGGCCTCTGTTAAACCAGTTTGATCATCAACCTGTTTTCTTGCTGAGCATGACTTCCGCTCTTTGGTCTGCGCAGTGTGCGTTTGTGTGGCTTTTGTGTGTGTGTGTGTGTGTCTCCTAAAAATGAAGGTCGAGGAGGATGTAAATCACCCCGTCAAAAGTGAGTGCTGTGAAAACATCCTGAGTGCCTACTGAGACGCTCGTACACACACGTACACACACCATGCTTACCATTGAAGATGAGTAATAATTCAGCTGGTGGAGTGGATAAAGGAAAACTGTGATAAATTAAATTAAAATGAATACAAGTGCTCTTTTGTGTCTTTAGGAACAAAGTATGAAGTTTTTGACACACACATCTATGCATCACAGTCATCTCTGAATGAAAGGATGAGTCATATAGCATCCAACGTTTAGTCAATGTGAAATAAAAATTAAACAGACCACAACTAGCAAAATAATATATAGATAACCTTTAACTTTCATCCTTGAAACCTTTTTTTATGTTTATCAGAGAACATCTGTACATTATGACAGCATATTTTATCATTCATGTGGCCACAAACGTACTTTATCAGTTCTGTTTCCATCCTCCTCACCTCGGAAACTTTTTCTCGGTTTCCCGTGTCAGCTGCAGGCGCCTGAGCCAGAGAGCTAAATATAACAGAGAGACGTCTGTGGTACGGAGGTTTTGAAATCATGCAGATAAGCATTTTGCAAAAGATGTGGGCTGTGAAAATGTAAACGTCTCGGTTATTGTAAGACGGCTTCCAGGATGGTGAGTAAAGTATATTCAGGAGATGTGTTATTTGAAGAAGCAGTGTGATTCACTGGTCTGACTGTTCAGGAGTTTTTGAGCCATAATATTACGTTTCTTCTTCCCCTGATCATTAAACACCTGTAATTTGATGGGGTTAAGAAAGCCATGTCACATATAACAAATTCATGCCAATTTTAGATGGTCAAATAAATTCTAGGTTTTACCTTTAAACAGCAGTCCCAAATGGAATTAGAAAGCCCAGCTGCTCTTTGGTTTTTAATGCATTTCCTTATGTTTTTAGAGTATTTTAAACATATCCAGGTCATATATCATCATGTAGCAAAAAACTGAAAGTGCTCTGATGGCTGTCAGAGACCAATCAAGTCATGGGTCAACGGGTCACATAGCAACAGGCTGCAGAAGCCACAGAGGAAAAGAGCGACAGAGAAAAAGCAGGAGGGCAAAGACAAATGCTTATCGCTTGAGTGCCCTCACGTCGGCAGCGCCATCTCCGACTGTCACCACCTTGAGTGACACACATCGGGGTTGAGGGGTCAGCAGGGGTGAGGAAGTGTGATGTTTGTGGGCGTGTGAGGAGCTGTAAACTTCCTTGGAGAGGGACAATAAAAGCTGTGATTGCAGGGCAGGTTTTGAGCCTGTTTGACGAACTCTCAGGAACTAAACCATGGAAAGGCTTAAACCCTTAAAGCTTTTAAACTCATTGAATATTTCACCAAGAAAATGCAACATATAAAGCAACACATCTTGTTTGCTTTTAGTCTGGAGAGGAAGTTATCAATACAACTTAACATCAGTGGCATTAAGTCAAAAAATCTTGTATTAATAGTGTAAACTATTTAATGCAGCACACAAGTTTGACAGCAGGGGTCCATGTAAAGGTCTCACACAATGAAATCCCCCTTGAAACTTCCTGGGTAATAAAATAGTTCATCTCAGCAGCATACCAGGTATTAGAAAGTGTGTTTGGTGATCTGATCGCAAGTGGAAAGCTCCAAGTACGTCAGTTCACACATGCTTCTTAACAAGCTTATCGAGCAAGCACTTGTGATCAGATCAAACCTCCCCACTTTATATACAAAGAAACACCCACCTCTTTTGTTTTTTAAAGGTCCAATTTTTATAACTTAATGCATTGTTTTTACCGAATGTAAAAGTAGGCCAGATAAATAAGAATTTAGTGTTGATAGCGTTTCACAAAGTTTATTTAGTTTCTCTTAATAAAATGTCTCACAAAATTATTTAAGGTAGTAAGGGAGTCAGGTGGTGACAAAAATGGGGCCTGTATTGGTTACTGTTTACTACATTCGTAGAATTTGACTTGATTACCATCCTCAAATGGGTGAGTAATTTCAAAACAAAAGTGTAAATGGTGAACTTTGTGATAATATGTTCCAACAGCTGCTAAATATTAAAAGTCACATTTACACAAATAATCTTGCATAGTCAGACCATCGAACTGAGTAAAAGTTAGCCGATAACATATTTTTAATGCCAAATTAACAATAAAGCACAAATAATTAAGAATTTGCTACACCCTTTTACATGGTTTCTTTTTAAGTTTACAGTTTCTCTTCGATCATCAACTCAATCAAATACTTTGTAAGGGAGTCTGTGGCTGTTGCAGTTTTGACTGTCATTTTGATGACTATTTATGCTTCATTTTGTCGCTTGATGCATAAAATAGTGATCTGAGTCAGCAGCCAAGAAGGGACTTTTCTTTTTTCAAAACAATTATTAATACTGATACAATTACACTGTGCTCTATCCAAGTATTATTTGCCCCTACTATAATGTGATGTCCTGGATAAGATGTCAGATCTTAATCTTGATTTATCAGGTAAGGAACTTAAAAATATACCTGTGAGAAATTCCGATACATTGAAATATTGTTTTTATTTACAAGCTCTTCTGATGATAACAGTGATTGCAGATGTGGGAATGTGAGGACACACAGCAGTTTGGGACACATTGGAGTCATCGCTTGCCTGTTGTAATGATGGGATCAAATCGGGAACCCAGTATATGTTTTTATCTTTTAACCTAGCAATTTTGGTGGTGACAGTTGATTGTGGAGTAACAGGAATAAGGTTTTGTAAGGTCATCTCTCAAAATCAAACACACATAAACTTAACTGTAGCCAAAGTAAACAAGCTGAGCTTTTATGGCTGAAAAATAAAATACTATAGAAACAATTTTAAAAAAATACCAAACATCAGACAACAAAAGAAAACTTTACAAAAGTAGAACAAAAAATATTTGTGTTGATTCAGTCTATGGCAAAAATTGACAGAAAAAAATGAAAGAGTGACATTTTAAGGGATACATGTGTGCCACTGTATGTGCTTAATACACTAATACATATATATTAATAGTAACAACACAAAAAGGGGAAAAAGGAGAAGAAAAACGTCCTCAAGAGGGATTTTGACACTTGGCGATAAGCTTCATTAAAGGAAGAACAGTAGATGAAGGTGAATGGGGGATGGTGAGCGAAGGTGTAAATGCGTGTGACTGTGTGCGAGTAACAGAATAGAGGATAGGTAGGGGGCAAGGCAGTAGGTGGGTGGTGTGACCATTGTGAGTGGATAGGCTACTGTTAGCTGCACAGGAGATTGGAGGTGAAGTGAGGGTGTGACTGACACATGGATA
>JAPZDV010000006.1:15917394-15965495 GCA_029814665.1 Acanthurus lineatus
CCCCGAGCGCCCACGCCCACGCCATCCCCCCCCCCCACCCCCCACCCACCCCCCACCCCCCCCCCACACACACCCACCCACACACACACACACAAACCCACACACACACACTTTGCTGTGTTTACCTGGCTAATCCGAGACTAATCAGCCTGATATGCAGGATGTGTGGATCAATTAAGGAAATGAAGGTGTGGTGTTGAAGGGAGGGGTGGAGGGGTGGAGGGGTGGAGAAGAAGGAGAAAAGGAAGGTGAGGCTCAAAATAAAATGTCACATTTCCAGGTCAAACATACAGATTCTTCCCCTTTTACAGAACAGAGGGACAGGAAAACAAACAGATCTTTTGGTGAAAAAAAGCTCTCTGAGTTGATTTTATTGTTGCTTGGTTGTGAGAATATTTGTGTAAAACGCAGCCTCAGACAAACAAAAGGTGTGGCTCCAAAATGTTTGTACTGATGTTTCCTTAAAAGCAGAAACCAGCTTATCTAACCATCTAATTTATCCCTACCCGTTACACTTTATACTGCAGATATAAGACATTTTAAGTGAAAGTTAATGTCTGTTTTTAAAAAAAATGGAAAATTTTCCCATGAATGTAAATTTTGTATAGTTAAAACTGTCTTATATTAACTGTTTTTACATTATCATCAAGCTATGGAAGCTTCAGAGGAGGAGTTAAAGATATATATATATATAGTTCTTAAATGGCAAGAGATGAAAAGAGGAATCACCAGTATTATTTGAATTTAGGACATGTAAGATGAAAGAAACAGGTTTCACTTCATTTGCATGCTTTCTTAATCTTTACCAAACCGGTTTCTGCTTTACCAGTTTAAGGAAATGAGTTACTGCAAAGAGCTGGAGGTAATAAGTTTACTGAGGCATGTGTGGACGCACCGAGTGACACAGCTCATCTGATGCAGAAAAAAAACTCTTTGTAGGCTAAAATGATCGAAGCTGACAGCCAGGACATAATCACATCCACTGACTCAGCTCTTAAAGCAGAAATGATTCATTTTAGTGTGAATAGTATCATGTAAAAATAGGCCCTATAGTAAAGAGCTGTTTTTTATTTTCCTTTCATATTGACACGGATCCTGATTCACATCCTGTATTGACTGGGCCTTCGTTCGGATATTGACCAGCTCATCATCCATCACAATAGAAGAGCTGGTGAGTCAAAGCATCCCTCTTGAGCCACATCCTCCCGGCACAGGAGGAGATCTTGTTATATTAATCAGAGGAGTGAGAAACACACTCACTATGCTCACATCTGGACACAAATTCACACAAACAACTCTCAGCAGCTAAATCTGATATCTGATGATCCGTCACAATCAGTCAGAGAGTTTTACACCTCAGAGTTTATTCAAAAGCCAATTATAAGTCAATTACACAAACGGACAAAAATATCACAGTTTTTTTTATTATTTTTAATATATTTTAATTCTAATAGAAGGCATTGACAAGAAAAGTGCAACATATATGTAGCCTTTTTTTGTCTGTATACTTGTCTTGTGTAAATAAATATTAAAGTCTTTTTTAAATTTGTTTAACTATGTTGTCCATGTCCTTAGCTGCTGTGCATATAACTGTGTAATTTCATAAGAATATGTACAAAGTTACTTCTCTGTGCACATGTTTGGACAAAATATGTTGATTTTAACACTAAATTTAACTCTTGATTCATATTTACAACTCTAATGGAGCAGTTTTTGGCCAGGCAGCTTTGCCAGACACACAGTCACCTGAAAACAAAATTAAAATGAAAAAAAAAAAAGTAAATAATACCCAATGGCAGATTAACTGACTCTTGCAGGTAACTGAAAGCAGTCTCTGTTATGTCTGGCTGACATAATTTAATTAAATCCCAGCATTGATTTAATCTGCCTCACCCTGTTTCCAGACCTTCTTTCATAACCTGCTTCTGTGTGTGCAACCAGTTCACAGTTGACCAAATTGGGAAGTTTTGGAGAGTATTTCCCCGAGACAAAACAGATTTTTCCTTCGTCTGCCACCCACTTTTTTTTACTCCCTGTGTTCCCGTCCAGACTGATGGCTCACAGGAAGTTTCTATCCCACATCCATCCTTACCCGTCTCCCCTCCTCCTCCTGTCTTTTCTCCTTCCTCTTCTTCATCCTCAATACTCCTTTCTCTTTTTCTTTGATCTCCTCACTGCTCTCATCTATCCTTCCTCTGCTCCTTCATCTCTTTTTTTGCCACTCATCTGATCCTCTTGTCTCTCCTCCTTCCCTCTCCTCTCATCCTCCCTCCCTTCCTTCCTCTGAAGGCTTAATTTGAGCTTGTCACCGGTGTGTCTGTGAGCTGAAGTTGAATCCTGTTGATGCCATTGCAACTTCTGGGTCGCCAATAACTAGCTTGATATACTGTTGCTCTCTATTTGTGTCTACTTCACATGACAGAGTGATTATTTCTCACCCTTTTTTTAATCCCATTGAGAGCAGAGAAAATGCAAAAAGTTGAAAAAAAACTGAAAACATTTGGTTCACAGACAGTCTAAAAATAGGGAACATATTGTGGATTGGGTGTGGATTTCACCAATGTGTTATCTGGCTCTGAGACAGGCTGGCTTCTAAATTCGACTTTGAAAAACATTATGGCGCTTAATGTCTCTCTTTTTCTGAATATAATTTCTTTCCACTGCCACTGTTTGAATTTGCAGTGTGTTTCTGTGCTAACAGGCTTCTTGGGACAAACACCGTGTTTTTACTGAAATATAAGATGACTTTTCAGGCAGTTATTTCCTTGTCTTAAAGAATTCTCATTTAAATTATAATTTCACCTAAAGAAAAGGTAATTTAATCACCATAATAGGTTGTGAGGCAGGTTTCAAGACTCTATTAATTGATTTTCATATTAAACCAAAAGAACAAAAAGCAATCCCAGATGCTATGTCTTATCAGACTAAGTTTTTGTTCACTAATAAACCGGAAAATAAGGTTCTTATGTTTTAGTTTTCGGTTAGATGTCTCAAGTAACAGACATCTTTAACCCCTCACTGCTTATAACTGTAGTGTCATAATAATATTCAAACTTTCTTCCACAGCAAAACAGCTTCATTTACACCCTCTACACCCATTTGGAAAGTGATGATTTACTCAAACTTCTAAAATTGGACAGATGTGCTAAAAACAGAATTATTTGATTATTTAATTAGAGTAGAAACTGAAATATGTAGGTTGAAACAGTCTGGGTTTAAATGACTCGATATTAAAATTATAGTTTCAATGCTTTAAAATAAACCCACGCTGTGATATTTATAGCTAAGGACTTCTCGATCATGAGTTTGTATTATAAATTTACAGACTGCAGACATAAAGTTGAGACGGTTTGGTTGATTTTAACAGTAAGGCTCGAAAAATTCTTGAAAAACAAAAGGTTCAGTTTTGACGTTGTGGCTCTCGTCTAAGCTGGAAGAACCCCGCCGGGCGAGGGGAGGAAAGGGGAGCTCCGGTGGAAGTTGACCTACGACCTTTCTTCAGAGGAGTGACAGGACCCCGACTGCACTCCGACCTCTGGGGACCAACCAATCACTGAAGCGTGACCTGCCGTCAGGGGCGTGGCCACAAAGGACCTCGCTTCTCCTCTCTACCTCTCACATTCTGGGCATTCCAAGTGTCGCTGAGAGCACATATCATCCAAGGCACCCCAGGAATCAACACACACACACACACACACAAACACACACATGCACACGACTGCATATACCAAAAATAGTTTCAAAAATAAACAGTTTTCTCTTCTCTTGATTTATTTCACAGCACTTTTTTTTACTTCACCAATTGATACCATATGAAACATGTAATGGCTTTTTTAAAATGTGATTCACTTTTAAAAATTAAAATAACAACATAAAAATTTTAAAAATAAATTAAAACTTGATAAGTGAAATGAAGTTTGCATATTAAAGCAACAAACAAAAACAAAAATGTTTAAGTGTTATTCTCAAAGGGGCCATTATTCTGCATTACATACTTTTATTATTGTAAGTCTAGGAGCAAATTTAGCTGATTGTAAATGCAAACCATTTTCATGACTTTTTTCATGTATAATAACTGTGCAAGTGGTGGATTTATAAAACACCACCAAGAATTCATATATATTAGAAAATTAAATATATAACCACATTTGAAGAGTAACTATAAGTGTAAAACACCGCAGACTCCGAATTAACTTCTACATCTGGTTGAATCTCATTCACAAAACCAAATGACCAAACTATGGTATTAACACCAGAGATTTCAGTAATATTTTCCTCTCCTGTAATTCAAGTGGATATTTGAAGTGGAAATTTTATATGTCAGTGTCAGACTTTGTTCCAAACATGTAATCTTTAGCCCACACATGCTGTTTTTGTTTCTGTCCTCTTTTGTCTTTGATGTATCCTATTAACATTCACTGGGACATGGATCATGAGCATTTCAACTGAATTTGAAAGTCAAAACTCTGCTGCTATGTGTCTGTCTGCTTAGTTTGGCACATTCATGAGTTTTAATTTAAGTGATGTGTATGTTTTGTGGCCACCTGGTAAGAAGCATTTGCCCCATATTGGTTTTTCCTTGCTATTTATGCATATGACCACTTGCATACGCTTGGCACAAGGATACCAGAGATAGATCTGCACATGTGCGTGTGCATGTGTGTGCGTGTGCATGTGTGGGCATACATGTGTATGTATATGTTATGTGAGTGTGTGTCAGCACAGTGATGAGTTTGTCTGTTTGCCCTCCATGATTGGTTCCGCTTAAAGAGGGGCAGTTAGCATCCCATCCTGTGGTGCTGGCAAACATCAGACTACACGCACGCACCCAAACACACACACACACACACACACACTCACGCACACAACAATTACATGCACAAACACAGTCTCGACACTGACCCAGACAGAACCAGACCAGGCTACACACTAATTACATGCCTAGAATTAGACATAATATCAGCCAGCGGGTTGACTATGGAAACAGGGATGGAAGGCCAAGTTAGGGATATGTGTTTGTGTGCGTGAACACACACACACCCACACACACACACAAACTGTATGTTCATGAATGGGTGCTGAGGCTAAAGTGGATGATGCAACATAAACTATCCTTAAATGATATTTGGTTAAGGGAGAATCTGTTGTTGTTGTTTTTTTAAAGATATTCAGGTCCAAAGATGCAAAGTGTTTTCCTCACTGTTTAGTCTTGTCCAGTGCTCAACAACAGTTCTCAAAGTATCACTGGTGAGAGGATTGCCAGTCTGAAACTGTATGAATTTCCTTTACAGAGCATAACATTAAGGTTTTAATGCACCATTAAGAGAAGAATTGCATTTTGGATTCAGAGAAATGGTGCACCTGTGAAATTGTTGCACTAACTTTGCACCATTCAGACTGGAGTCTGTGTATTTACTGTAAATAAACAGCATGTTTTATTCATATAACATTTATTATTTATATTTATACTTTATTTGTATTATCATGTAGAGACCAGCTAGAAATTAAAAACAGTTTGATAGACCACTGTAAAGCTTTAACACAATTAATAATTTATGTCTGTGCACTATAAAATATTTGAATCAATAATATGTTAAGTGATTGCAGACAAGTTGTGATTAAATTAGATGGCATAATGGATTTATTTCTTACATGTTCAAGCTATACTGGGCTACTGGACTGCACCAACTGTTTCTCAACCTTAAACTGTTTTATAATAATATTTTGAGTGATTATCACTTAAGAATTGTAAATGTTTAGTGGTGCCTCTGACCAGAAACATAAATCACATAAACAAAGACAAGAGATTCTTCAAAAAGTCATATAGTTTACATATAACCTTGGAAGAATTTGCTTCTGTTTTTTATCAATACCTATACTACTGCTCTCTGGTATTGCCCTGAGTTTATTAGAGCACAAAAACAAATTATATAGAAGAGACAGTCAAAAGTTTATGCTGCTAAATCTTTGGCTTGATTCCCTCAAAGACCACCCATGCTTAAAATGTATCACAGTGTTTTAATGAGATGGTTTTATTGATCCCTACAGGGAAATTCTTTCATCACTTTTCCACCAACCCAGGAAGTTCAGAGGTCAGGGTCAGTGACAGAGCAGAGCCCCTGCAGCTGACATGGATTCAGGGTCTCGCTCGAGAGCATTTCAGCAGAGCACATGCTTGTCAACATGGACAACGTGTCTGGATCATCCCCTGAAAATATAGCCTACCTGACCTCGAGGTCATAGTTTTCCAAACAGGGATCCCAAAGTTGTCTCTGTGAGTCTGCGTTTTTTCAAGCGTGTAAGCATAAAGTTACAGATCATACCTTATAAAAGTCATTGTTTTAAAGTTTCACAGAAGTAGAAGTAAAGCTTTCCTCCCATTTGTCAACAGTAATCTCTTTAGTTGGCATTCTCTGAGACAAATCTTCTTAACGGGAGCCTGTAAAAAGAGTTTGAAGTTACTTTGATGTCACCATTTTGAGGGCCTATGCTCAAAGGAACAGTCTTGCTTGTAATAAGATGGAGAAAAGCTCCTGCTTAATGGTGTGAGCCACGTAAAATTGTCTATAGTATGACCAACCCAGACCAGGTGAAGCCACATTTCCTGGGATGGCTGCCCAGAAGAAAAAAAAAAAACTTCCCATGGGCTCAGGCTCACTGCTGATCTGGACAGACTGCTGCTGAACAATGGGTGTGACTATCTGGAGCCACAAAACCCATTTCCTCCTGCATAACCACCATCAAATTATTGGTCACGAATTTTCCTTTCAAAATGTCAAACGCTCATGCAAAGCTTTTGAACTAAAGTGCCATAAGATTGTGTTAAAATTCATTACGATGAACAAACAATTGCTTTGTTTCGGACAAAAGTAGAAATATCTTATTTTTGGTGATGTAATTTAAATGTTTGGTTGTATTCCTTGTGTATAAAAGTAGTTGTAGTTTTAAAAAAAATGCACTGCAACATTAAAAGCATGCAGTTGAACCAAATTGTACCGAAATGTAGGATTCATTGATGCATTTAGTCTTGATACAGGCCTATCTGTATGTTTAGGCATAATGATGCTTTTTCCATAACTCAAATTTAGAGGCATTTAGAGTTTAGAACAGATACGGAGGTGGAGCCAGGCTGTTATGTATCACAAATTTACAAAGAAACTAGATTTTCCAAAGGTTACAAATGGACACATTGTAAGCAATATGACAGGATCTTATGACAAAACAACCTGTTGTAAAATTCCTAAGGCAGTAGAAGCACAGGGAAGCACATTTGGCCTCTGTGTTGTTATTCCTTTGCAGGAATTTTTGAGCTCTCTAATGGCTGTAAGTGAATTAGGCCTAATGTATCCTATTATGGTGCAATGAGGGCAGGCCAAAGTCATCAAACTCTTTATTTTGATGGATGTGGACACACACACTCACACAACCACACACTACATGCACCCTCATCCCCCTCCTTCCTACCTCTCTTACCACACACCTCTCTTGACTCCAAAGCACACAAACACACCTCCTGACCAGGCGGGCAGTGAGGAAGGAAGTCAATATTTGAGGAGTTAGAGCTACCTGGCCTCGTGGTCGAGATCCGCCTCTTACTGTAGGCAAACTATAGAGTTTTTCTACAATGTAGCTCTCAGCCCGCTCAGTTCGAGTGTTCCGAACACGTCATTACATTTGCTTATTCTGTTAGTATTGGCCCTAAGCCTACCACTTCTGTTTAAAATAAAAGTCCACCCTTACGGTAACACTTTACAAAAACACAAGTATAAGTGATGTAGCCTAGTGGTTTTCCAACCCCCGCAGCCTTTTCACATGAGCTCAAGTAGACTACCCCTCCACCCGTCACATATGCTCTCATGAACTGATTACAAACTGCATGTTATTTATTTTCTTGTAGCCTACAATTAAATTGTCAATGTATGTCGGCTCAAGTTTGCACTTGTACTGCTGTTACTTAGAGGGGGCCAACGCTCGAGGTTGACCTACAATATATATGCATCACTTTTAGCCTACTATTTTAACCATTTGTCCTTGACATTTAGCCAACATCTTAAACTGTTTATCTATAACTTCGAGCTTTTTGTAACCAAATTTAACATTATCCAATAATCCATTCTCCTAGCTATCTGAAGCAGTAATCAACACTCTTAGCAGATCTTTTCAACTATCAATTTATAAATATCCACTTCAAGCACATATTCATTACTAAACAATTTAGCTCGCTAACTGTTTCAACTTATTATTTAGTTTCAATCATTTATCTTGAGCTTTTAGTGTCCTATTTTAATAAAGCTAACTGTTTTTACCTATTATCTACTGCTTTTAGCTTGGAGACATGTTGAGGCCATGAACTTTAACTTTATAAAGTGCTTTTTTTCCAGCATATTCAACCAAAAACTACAGTGTAATAAAATGTATATGTTAAATTAATAGTATTAAAACTGCCTCTTTATTTAGAAGCTTTTTGCAAACAGTTTTCTGTCCTCTCGGTCTCTCAGTTTTTGTCTTAGGCTTTCATTTCATGTCTGTGAGGAAAGTTGTGGTGACATGGTGTGAAGGGCACTTGGAAGACAATAAGCCCCACACATTTGTTAATTGGTGAGAGATGCGTATTGTGAAGTGTCAAGAGGGGGACGAAGTAAATGATGGCTTACCTACAACAGGAAGCTTTTGATGTAAACTGGGATTTGCATGTAAGCACTGTCACCTATCACTCTGGTCTCACACACACAGACACACAAATACACACACACAGTGAACAATTGTAGCTATTTTGTCTTGAGCACAGCTGGGAAATACAATACAAGCACCAATAGATTAGCGAAGTACATCAATTGATAGGTCTAATTGATCCACAAAAAGGCTATTTATATTGTAATTTGATTTAGACAGACATGTCTGGATCAGCCTGGATATAAACATTCTCAGCTGGGGATAATAGTTAAACCTGACATTTGCAAATATATATATAATACAATGAAGGCAAATGTCTTAAAGATACAGAATAATGAAGGTTTGGAAGGGTTTGCACAATGACTGGGGAAAAAAAATCCTTTTTTCATGACATAGTCTATGTGAAATTTTCTTCGTAGCAGATGGGGCTGTCCATTAGAATCCCAAGCTCACAGCAGTAGCCAGCAGATGTGGCAGGAAGGAAGGCTGGGAGGGAAGACTCTGGAGAGAAATCTAGGCCTCCCCTTCCGTGCATGTATGCCTGGATGATCACACCGACAAGAAATCTACAATTCAACAAGCACTTCATGTAGGCCATGCCTGCAAGCCACGCAGCTGCGGACAAAAATCTGCAAGTATAGTATGTCTTTGTGCATCTCCCAATGTGTGTGTATGTGTGTTTGAGAGAGATAAAGATGTGGGAAAAAGGGAAATAGAAGCTGCCATGTAAGATTCATATATTTTATGATATATTATTAAAACTTCCTTTCTTTAAAATATAGTTTTACCAGAAGTAAAACCAGCAGACAGAATGTAAAACAAAAGTCTTATCAGGTCTGCAAGGCATGATCTTGCTTTTGCAAAGCTGTTTGGTAAAACTCCATGGCAGACACTTGAATAACAAGATTCAAAAACACTAGCCTGCACTTATGAGTTTAAATTTTTATCACAAGACAGCGGGTGGTTGACTGCATGTGCGATATTACTGTAACCTGACTGATCTTCACTAGACCCTATTTGTGCTTTGTAAAATATTTATAGTCAAAAACCGGAAAATCTACCGTAAATGGCTTTACAATCCTCAAGAAACATCCTCTGTCTCACTAAATAACTTGTGATTATTTATTAACTGTTATAGTACTTAGAATTGTATTATCGATAATACATCAATGGATTATTAAACTAATTGAACATAAAAAATGCTACCTGTCACATTTTAAATCAATGTATAAATCAGCACATACAATATAATAATGTTTTAAGCTAGTACAAAATACACTTCCTTAAAAATGATTTTATGTAACATGTATGTACTATTGAGTAAATATTGGACATGACTGGGAAAATACTACAAGAACTTTTAAATTTGTCGTTAATTTAAAGTAATTGTTTTAATTTAAGTTGATGTTGTTGGATTATACTTATATGTTTTACTGACATTGGTGGTGTATTTGTCAGTAATCTATCCTTATGTCAATACAAATAAATTAATTTTTTCCTTATCTCTTCCTCTCTGTCTCTCACTTTCTTCAAAACAATAATCCCAATTTGGAGGTGTAGTGGTTGTCATAGTGATGTGTGCAAACGGATAATGGGGCAACTGTTAACCTTTGACTGGTTAAAAGCCCCTGGCGGAGGGAGGGGAGGGAGGTAAGGGCGGTGGCGAGGGTGGGGGGATTGCAAGGAAACACACATACACACAAACACACACTCACACACACACTGGGATGTCAGAGAGAAAGGAAATTCACACTCATTTCCTCCGTGTGGTTTCGGTACAAATCAACAACATCCTGTCCTTTTGTGAATCCTGCCTGCCCTCATGCTGGTTTGCGTTTCAGAGTAGGCGTTATAACCCCCCCCAACACCACCACCCTTCTCCTCTTCTCCCCCCTCCCTCCCCTCCTCCCTTCTCTTCCCCCTCTTCTCCTCTGTTTTTTTTTTTTTTTTTTACACTACCATAGAAGCTGTAGTCATACCTCACATTGTTGCAGAGGAAGGAAGGGCACGTCCTTGTTCGCAATAAACGACTTTAGATGGAACAAGAACGCAGAGGGAGCGGCCATTATTTAGCCTAATCGAGCTCAGGCATGAGATCTTAGTATTCTCGTCCATCTTCATATCCCCGTCGAAGTTGCAATTATTTGAGTTTTAAAAAAATCCTTATAATGTATAACTAAATTAATAAAATCCACTGGTATCATATCCCCACATATTTATGGCTTTGCAAGGATATGTATGTTCGTTAAAATTTAAGCCATTACAGCATCTTCATATATTCACTGAACAGTCTGGCACTTATTTACATGAATCAGAGGACTATTAGAGCTCAGATTTGCCTGCAATGAAAAAGGAAAGTAATTCATTGCAGATATAGCCCACTCACATCTCCGTCTCATCTATTACATAATACCACCATAATCACGTTAACATGTAGCAGGAAGCGCGAGCTGCATAGATAAATAAATTAACAGGCTAAAATAAAGCAAGAGTGGCACCACAGCCGATGAGTCGACTCTGTATGTAAATCAGCCCTGACATTGCCCTTGTGACCAAAAAAAAAGCCCCCACCTCCTCTTTCCTTCACCCCCTTCTCTCTCTCTCATACACACACACACGCCTCATTCGCCATTTCTTCCCATTCATAAAAATCTCGGCATCGCGCCTGCGCAATGTCATTCGGAGTCCTCCCCATTCATAAAAATGTAACCTCCGCATTTCAGCCCTCCTGAGTCGCTCTGCCCTCCCATTCACAAAAAAAGAGAGAAAAAAGTCGAGGCATCTGCGCAGTGCCGTCCCTCTCCTTTCCTCTACCCTCCCATTCATAAAAACTCACTTCCCTCCCCCTCGGTGGTTGCAACATCATATCCAAAGCTCTGCGTCCACAACCGCAGTCGCCTTTACGCACCAGCGAGTGGAGAATAGTGCAGGAGACTCGATCTCCGTTTGCCTTTATTGCTCATATTATTTCCTAACACTTGGACTTACCTTTACTCAACATTTGTGGAGCTACTTACTTGCTCGGACTGGACTATATCCTGCGCGCAAACGTCGTGCGCATCGAGGAGATGAGAATTTTATCTTGAAACCACAGTAAGTGATCACCATTGCTTTTTAATTCTCGCATAATGTTTGTAACTTGTGAGCTTGTGGCTGCACAAAACCGACTACCTTTACTATAGGTGCGTTTCAACTCGCATGAAAACGTTCTTGCAAACTCGACACTGCAACAAGCTGTTTCCCCTGCCCGTGTTTGCGCTTCGAGTCAATATTTAACCACCGATTTCGTACCTTAAGCAAGGTTTAGTGCAGAGAGAGCGTGAACAGTGTCGTATTTTCTAACGTAACTTGTTCGGAACGCCGCTTTTCGACAGATAACGCATTTCAACACTAATCGCATTGCTATTTATGTGTATTTTTTAAAACCACTATTGAGATAAATAGCAGAAGAAATGATCTAAATTACCACCTCTGTCTAAATCCCCGTCAGTTTTGAGCTTATACACGCTGGAGCCCATCTGGGGTGGTTCGGCTCGGTGTCTCGATCTCGCTCTGCAGCGACCGCCTGGTTGGCTCACCATGTCGAATGTGTCAGGTGTTTTTGCCCTGAGCTTTTTTTTCTTCCCTGTCATCCGACCAACTTCCATGAAAATGTCTCAAATTTTATTAAATCGTCTACTTTTGATTGCTACGAGCGATAAGGTTCACGTTTACGCATCAAACTACGCATTTAGCTGCCGCCGATTAAAACTACCTCACAGCTGTCTGTCTGGAGGCACACAGTGTACCAGCGTCTTTATCAATGCAATATTTTTGTCGTTTATGGATGTTAAATGTGAGGTGTTGAATACGTGGTTACAATGCCTATATAAACATGCTATTTGAGTATGCCGAGCGGCCGCCTCCGGTTTTTATGACTCAGTCCATTCACATATTGAAGGGAGGGACGCACGCACGCACACGCACACACGCACACAAAAAACACAAAAACACACACAAGCACGCACGCACGCGCTCTCACACGCACTGTTCCGGCTTGAAGCTCATAATGATCTAGATTTGACGATCACAAGCGCTTGTGTCGGTGCCAGCAATGTCGCAACAGGTTTCTCAACCAGGCTTTTGCAAATCTTAGGAAAGGGAAAAATAACACGAGCCGACGGTCAAGCAAAGCAGAGGCGACCAATGACACGCTTTTATAAAATAGACCCTAATCAGCGGCAGACTAGCCCAATAATCCCCAACACGTCTCTGAGTTATATGAAAATTCACCCTGTCTCGATAGAGTCTGAAATTGCCTCTTATGGTCCGACTAAGGCTGATTTGTGGGGTATTTTGTAATAAGATCACTATACACCGCAGATATGGGTCAGCGAAGATGTTGGTTGTATTGCACCGTTTGTCTTCAATCATCCTTTTCTTTTCTGTAAATATGAAATAGGAAAGGTCTTCACCGACCCTCGAGCGCTTCAACGCTGAAAAGGATAAAAACGATTTTATTCACGCTCATCATGACTGGAGCGCATTGATTCGTGCTTGTGACACCGAGTGAAGCCAGCAGCTTTCATTCATAAAAAACATGCAGTTCAGAAAATCGGATCCATTCACAAATCTCTAGATTAGTGTGTCTCCCTGATTCAACTGTTTGCTCAGGGGGAAAAAAAAGTTTTTCTAGGTTTAAGTTAGCTTAATAGCGGTTTTATTACTAGTGATTTTTTATGGAGAACTAATTTTCTTTGCCTCTTGTATTCATTTTGGCTTTGCTGAAGTCCCTTTTCTGGCAACCTTTTCTTCTCTTTGCTCTGCCTTGTTTTGCATCTTTGAGTCTTTTGCATGCAAACCCTGCTCTCTGGTGCTCCCCGCTCTTTGGAAGGAAGGCTATGAGAGCCCAACTTCCATTGTTCTAATGTCAAAGTTAGAATAGAGGAGGTTTGAAACCCTGTTGGTATTCAGTCTAAAGATCAAGATCGTTTGGAAACTCTACATTCAGATTATTGCAGAGATCCGGCCTGGATGAAGATTTTCTCTGAGAGACAGCGCTTTGGTTTTAAAGATTTGATAGTTGTCTTGGGTGACGTGAATTACTCATGATTTATTTCAGGTTTTCATGCTGTCTGAGGTGTTGATTTGGAATCTGAAAGTTTTAATCATGAAGGAAAAGTAGCTTAAGTAGTTAAATCGTGAGATAAAGTCATCATTAGTCATCGACAGGAACACAAAAGCAGCAGAAAGTTATACCACACAAGAAAAACTGCATCTTACAACCCGAACCTCCAACACTTATTAGCATATGTGATTATACAAGGCTGAATAATCGGAAAAAGATATATTCTAATAGGTGGTTAATACTGTGCTTTAGTACAGTGAGTAATTCAAAGTGAGTAGGACAATGTGACATGTTCCACCATATAGCTACACCAGGTTTCATTTTTTCATTTTCAGTTTTCTCATGTATTAACTTCATGTGAAATTATCACAGTAATTTTTCTCCTTCTTTGTCTTGAGTTGTATGCTTTCTTTGAGGTCAATGATAAGGTCTTAAGAGCAAAAACTTTAATATCAGTAGCCGATCTTAACTGACGTCTCTGTATCTGTCTTTGCAGTTTTGCTAAATGCTGTTTTAGAGTGAAGACGTGCGAGGCAACAGCCTACACATGGAGTCCAGGGTTCCCCACCACATCCCCGGAGTTTCCTCCTCCCTTATATCCCAGCCCTTGCTGGACAGTCGAGTGCCCTACGGCCGCCTGCAGCACCCTCTCACCATCTACCCCATCGACCAGATAAAGTCCTCGCATGTGGAGAACGACTACATTGACAGCCCTGCAGTTGTCTCCCAGCAGCCCCCGAGCCAGAAGTCTGTGAACCGTAGAATCACCTGGCTTGGTCAGAATCAGGAAGCCTTCCTGGGGGCGAACCACAACCATCATCACAATCACCAACACCAGCACCAGGGCAGGTGCGAGTCCCACCCTCACCAGGACACCACCACCCACCCTTGGATTTCCTTCAGCGGGAGGCCTAGCTCTATCAGTAGCAGCAGCAGCACCTCCTCTGATCAGAGGCTGCTAGATCATGCCGCGCCCACCCCAACAGTGGACCACCACCCAAACCTGCACCCCAACCAGGGCGCTGTCAACACAATTATTACCCGAACTCCAGGCTGCTTCACTTCCCCTGAATCGAAAGTCCTCACCTCCTCCTCCTCTGCTTCCTCCTGCTCCTCCTCCTCAAAATCGCTGGACCTCAAGTCTGCAAAGATGCCCACTGGAGGTACGTGCACCACTGGAGGCCAGCAGGGGTTGGCGCTGATCCCTTCCTCCCCAGCCGAGAAGAAGCACCTCCTTCTCTGCGAGCACTGCGGAAAGTGCCGATGCACGGAGTGTACGCTCCCCCGAACCCTACCCTCTTGCTGGGTTTGCAACCAGGAGTGCCTGTGCTCTGCTCAGAGCCTGGTGGATACAGCCACCTGCATGTGCCTGGTCAAAGCAATCTTCTACCACTGCACCGAGGATGAGGACGATGAGGGCTCCTGCGCCGACAAGCCCTGCTCGTGCTCCCAGGCCAACTGCTGCGCGCGTTGGTCCTTCATGGCTGCCCTTTCCATTGTCCTGCCTTGCCTGGTCTGCTATCTGCCAGCTACAGGCCTGGCCAAACTGGGACAGAAGTGTTACGACAATGTTAGCAGGCCCGGCTGCCGCTGCAAGAACTCACAGGGTGTCATGGGCACCCAGGCATGTAAAAATGGAGGCATGGAAGCAAAAGTTGGGACGCTAGAGAAGCAGCAGCAGGGGTCATGATACTGGATCAAATTGGCTGGCAGTAGCCTTTCTTAAATATGAACAGGACCACACAGTACTTGCTTGCTCTCTATGGATAGTACAATCCAACACCGACCCCTTAAACTACCCCATTAATCTGCTGGAAGATGACTTATGTAAAACAAAGGTACTTAAATGGCTTCTTGACCTATGTTTGATAGGGTGGATGATCAAAAGGGGCCGAATCTAAGCGAGTTGGCTAGTCAGAAAAGCTAACAGCCCCCCTGAGATGTGTTTTTTTTTTGTTAGAGTGTGACAAGACAAAGAGACTGGATTGTCGGCAAGTGTTTGCGTTGTTTTGCAAAGATGGCTGAAGGCACAAAGTCGTTGTACCTCTCTGCTGCTCTGTATTTCATAGCTAATTTTGTAACAGTAACTAACCAGAAGCTGGTTGCTGAACCTCAGATAACATGAAAGTTATTTGATGGAGGTAAATATCTGTATACCCCCGCTCCCACCCCCAAAAGCACAGCTGAGTATCCCTATGTCTGAACAAACACGAAAACAAGTGATTATCTATACTGTGGCTTTATGATAGGCCACTGCTAGAGTGAAACCACCACTTACTCACTCACTCTCTCCACTATTATGATGATCACCATCTTTCAGTGTTGCCATTTTCCTCTTTTTAGCTTAAAGATGCTAGCCTGGTAATGCTAACACTTTATCTCAAAGTTTTTTATCTCCACGGAGAAGCTGTAAAAGACAAACCTTTTGAGACTTTAAAATAATAGTAATTTCCTGTAATTCTCACTCTGTATTGTGCATAAGCAGTTTTCAGTGGCACGTGAGACAGAGAGAGAGAGAGAGAGAGAGAGATAATCACTTTACAGTGTGTTTCCTATTTTTTGGGGGGGTGAAGCCCAGACATTCTTAAAAGAATTTGAATGCTGTTCACCAATCACCTCAGAGGTAATGCATGTCATGACCTGCATGCTCTAGTCTAATGGTTACCCACCATGCTAGAAGTTGATGTGTCGTAGAGAAATGTGTAAAAAAAAAAAAAAAAGTACACCCAACCTTCTCAGGGACTGTTACAGTAATCCTCTCTAGAACTTGGCCTACAGCATGTTGATTTCTAAACTGCCTAAGAGCCTGGTCTACTTCCTCTTTGCACAAGAAGGCAAAGAAACATTTAGGGGCTAAAAGGCAATAGTGAATAATTTAAAACAAGTAAGCTAAGTGAGAGACAAACTGGCCAGAAAATAATGTTTCCAGAGGGGGGAGGAGATGCAAGTGATAGAGAGTGAAGAGGGAGAGAGAAGGCATAACGAAGTTGTTGTTGTGTTTGTTATCTAGTGAGCCTTTGTCAAAATCAAACCTGCCACTTGCACAACCTTTTTAGGAAGACGCAAACCCCTTAAAGGATGTACTAAAGCACAGTATTAACCACCTCAGCTATCTCACGTTACTTTGTGTGCACTACACTTAGTCCACACACCCCAGCCCCCCTCTACACACAGTGTCTTCATTAAATTCTAATCATTATGCTGCATAACTGCGTTAGTTAGTCTATTTTTGTGGCGTGCATGATGTTCTAAGGACTTTGCCAAAGGAAGCTAGCATACAGTAGCTTGTTTTTTGCTGTTCTGAGTGATCACAGTTGTTATGCACTCTTGCCAAATGGAGTTTACGGCAGTTGGTTCTTAAAGGCATGCTGCCCTTTAATACAAATGGCCTTTTCTGTTTGGCATAAAGGCATACTGTCTTTGTTGCTTCATAACACAAACCTCTCTTTCATGTCGGACCCTTAACTTCCATTAGGGTGCCTAACTTTGCTCATACCTGTATTTGTCTTGTTGCACAAAGCTGATATCACACAGGAAAAAAAAAAGGAAAGAAAAAAAAACACACTGTCCTTAGTCTTGAATGTATGAGGCAATATTTTCAAAACCTAGCAATTCAGTCCGAAAGAAAGGTGCCAAAACTGAAGAATGATTGTGTGACTGGGCAAAAGCCTGGTACCTGTTGGTGGGCGACAAAAATCACAAATGTTTTGACAATATATTTAGTAATAGAGCTATGCAGGTGAAATGTTATTTGCTGTAAATAGTTTCACAACATTTGTGTTCTTTAGAAGAGACTTTTAAATGTCCTTGAAAGATTGCATGGTACATTATAACTACAATTCAGTACAAAATATATAGAGAATATATTAGATATATATTTTGAGGGTAAGATGTTTTTGAGGTTGTGAGGAAAAAAAGAAAAGAGGGAGGGTGGCGAGAGGAAGGTTCGGGAAGGGGTAACAAAATGAAAGGTCTTTCTATCACAAGCACTTGATTTAGAAAGGTGTGCCCGGCAATAAAAAAAAAGGAGAAGAAGAAAAAAAAGCCTGCTGTTTATGCTATCCATGGCTCATTAGCAGTCGAGAGGCTAAGCTAATTCCCAAGTTCCTCTCTGAGTCCTAAAGACTGTGGACTCATTGAATCCACGCAGGGAACACAATCTACCCCTATCTGGATCAACCCATTTCCTGCTGTTGCTGCTCAGTGTCTCAGCTCTCTCCCCCCTTCTTTTCTTGCCTCTTTTTTTTCCCCTTCCTCTCTTCCCTCTTCCCTCCTCTCGCCCTGAGAAATTGTCCAACCAACACCCCTGGCCTTGATTGACAAACACAGCTGCTGTACATAAACTTGTCATACCACAGAGACGGGAGAGAAAGACAAGTCTGTCTCTCTTTCTCTCCCTTTCTCATCCTGCGTCTCTTGTTTTTCTCTCGAGTTGTGTTCTGTGTCATCTTTTAAAACCAGAGGACCTATTTTTTTCAACAGTCGCTGCCTTTCTTTTCCTCTCACATCTGAGCACTGTCCCTGCAAGAGTAATGTTCTTCACTTCACATTAGCTTTATACTTTTATATGTGCTCGCTGGCCTGTTCAAGTCGTAGAATAGTCGCCAACAACAACAAATCAACAATTTAAAACCTTCTAATTCCTTTCTTTCTTTTTTTTGTTCTTTGCTACAGTGCTGTGACTTTTACACACCCATACCCCCTTTTTTTTGTCACTCATTTGCGGGCACTATTTTTTGTTTTTAACCCAAGCAAGAGGAGAAAGTCTCATACAGCTGGATGATGCTACTCCATTCCTTTATGCCTTTGCAATGTCAATGTGGGGGATTAAGAACGAGATATGTGCTTTTGTTTTTTTTTTGTTTAGATATAACAAAAAGAAAAAAAATCTCTCATATAAAAGGTTCCCTTTATAGATATATTTATTTTGAAGTTCTATTTTATATAGTATTTATTTAGATGCCAACTTTTTGTTTGTGAAGAAAGCTTATGTCGAAATGGAATGTACATTGACAATGGAAATATATATTGTTAAATATATCTGGCTGTTGTGTCCTTAATTTTGTGAGTATTTTTCAAGAAAGTTATGCAAACACACACACACATACACACACACTCACACACACACATATGTATTAACATACACTCAACTTATTAATGTAAACGCACCTTTTTTTAACTTTACTTACAACCCAATATCTATTAAGCAAATTTTCCTACATGCTGAGGAAAACTGTTTCCTGAATTTTAGGACAGAAATTAAACAAATCCTTTTTAAACAGTTTTTAATCACTTTCTGTAACTACTTAAAAGAGTCTGACATCTACTCCTTACAAGATGCTGATTAACTGAACTATTAATCATTCTGTTAAAGAACATTTACAGGCTTTAGTTGTTTTACATCAACACCTCAACTTCCTGAGGTCCCCCTTCCTGTGTCTGAATGGATCGCTCTCTATAAAACACTTGTAGGGCAGCAAAGGCCAAATAAAGCAGCTTGACCTGAAGCTGAAAAAAAAAATATTACATAAGTAACAGGAAATGATCCCCTGACTTCCTCTGGACAATGTAATATGAGACATGAACCAGTCAGATGGTCACTTAATATCAGAGCTTAAACTGGTTGCCTGCTGTGTTTTGTTTGGGTGTGTGTGTTTGACTCACAGGTTAAACTGACTTCCTTCCAGTTTATAGGGGTGGTCTGTTATAATCTGGATGTGTAACATTCCTTTCTCTCCAAAGCGCCTCCTTATGAAGCTGTAGCACGCACGTGCACACACACACGCACGCACACACATACACACACACAACTGCATAAACACACACACACACATTGTCGTCACCCCCTCCCCCCAGCCCACCTGTGCTGCTATTACCCTGAGGCGTTCTTCCTCCCCTTATGCCCTTCCCCTCCTTCCCCTCTACACGCTCATTTCCTGGGTGTTTACCCGAGTGCACCTGGGAGAGGAGCGTTGAACAAATGAACGTCACGCAGCATGTGAGAAAGGGGAGAGAAGAAACAGCAAGAAAGTTAAAAAAAAAAACAAGACAGAAAGACGAGAAAAGTGAAGAGCAGATCTTCCAGCATCACATAGAAAACATGTTTCCGTTGCAGAAGCCCTGCAGGCGCTGCAGTGTCTGCTCCAACAGGTGAGATCAGAGACCAACCTGCCTGTTTACCTGCCGGTCTGTCAGCACCCACCTGGGACTGCGCGCACACACACACACACACACACACACACACACACACAAACACACACAAACACCTGCATTTGACTTCCTCCACACCTACATTGTCATCTCCACCCCACCAGTCCACATACATATCATCAACACAGGAAGCTTCAGCACAGGCAGGTGAAGATGAAACCATTTATTATCGGCTAGTATTATGGCAGCCTGTATTCACTGAGGAACCAGTCCCGGGTCAGAAACTGTGCATGCAAATAACTATTTGTGCTGAGGTTTGGCCTGCTGTGCTACAAGAAGTATTGGGTTTACCACAGGAGACAATTCAATGAGCATTAATAATTGAAAGTTTTTCAAATTAATTTCTAAGATTTTTTTATTTACTAAGCAGTATGTGTGAGTGGAAGCTAGCATGCCAGTCTGTTGTTGCTGCATGTTTGTGCTTTATGCTTCATTTGCAGCATTGTAGTACAATGTCAAGAAAAAAGTTGTCACACCCAGCACATACGCACATCAAATGTTGTTATAAAGGAGTATTTTTGTTATGATGGTAATCTCTTACACATGTTGACTTTCTTAAATCCAAGTATGACAGTATTTGAAAATTGTCCAAGAGAAAAAAACAACTAATTACTTTAATTAGCAACTCAGAATAGTACATTGATTTAATGTGCAACATACTAAAGAGCCTAAACTGGTTGCAGCATACTCAAAGATATTTAAAGAGACAGAAAGAGAGGGAAAAAAAGCACAGGGTATTACAGGGGTCATTTTATTCTTTTAAAGTGTGTCAGTGGCCCTCAGGCCCTCAGGCTTGGTGGGACTTTGTTCCAGTTAGGACACGTGTGACCTAGTGTGTATGAGATTGTGCATGTGTGTCTGTGTGTGTGCAGTGAGTGTGCTCTGTGTGTGTGTGTGCGTGTGGGTTGGATCATCAATATATGTGTCGCACTGAAAACAGAGGTTGTGTTGCGATAACACAGGACAAAGGGATCATCAGGTGCAACCTCCAAGCAACATAATCTGACTTGACCCACCTCATGTTTGTCTTCTTATCTGATGCGTTTCACAACTGGCAGGACTTAAACAGGTCTCGCTAAGTTAGCATATCGCCAACGTGACCTAAGATACCATTTAAAGAGGGCAAACCGCCACTTTTCTGCATTTAGCTAACATATGTTAGACTAATGCTTTGAGGCTGCGAGGAAAAACCAGATGCCACTTTCCTGCAATGAATGATGTTTCCTCTCAGCTGGTCTCTGAATTTGTTGGAAGTTTTTTTTTTTTTGAAAAAAAAATGAACTATAATTTTTGACTTTCCAGGACTTACGTGTTTCAAGTTAGCTCAAGTAAATCCCCCACAGTTTGCTGTTTAGATGACATATTGCAAAAGTCATGTCCACATCTGGTGCAGTGCTCAACCAAAACCGGCTCATATCACAGACACACACACACACTGACACACACACACTGACACACACAGTCTTCTTTTTCTTTCACCCCTTCTTCTGTGCTATACAGGATATATTCTTTAAATCCTTTTTTTTTAATAAATAAAGAGTGACAATTTTTTTGATAGAGTTTTGGAGTTGCAGTATGCACGATAACAGCATGAGATATCTACCTTATTTGATCTGTACCTACAGGATGACTCATAGAACCCCAAAGAAAACATAAACATGTCATATTTTTTGGCTTTCTTTACAAAAATGCCTGTGATGGATCAGATATCATGGTTGATGTCACCCCTGATTATGGAAGTCTATCTCTGTTGGACTGCAAAATATGATAATTTGATCATTTGGAAAGAAGACTCTTTATATATTTATATTTTTAAGGGGCAAAAACAGCAAGTGCACACTGTTTGGAAATGGGACTCTTGACATTCAATCCTGCAGATTGCAAAACCACGTCGTCTTGCACCACACCGCACATACAAAGACACACACACGCACAGACACACATGCACAGATGTACAAACACACACAGTATCTGCTCCTCTGCAACCCCCCTCGTCCTCTCCCCTCCTCTCTTTCCTCTGTGGAATTCAAAAGTAAAATGAACCTAAGTGTGACAGGACGGCTTCAGCTGCAGGAAAAACACACATTTCAACACTTGGAAAGTGGAAGGGGAAGCAGAGAGCAGAAGAGCAGGAGACCAGGGAGCTAAGGAGGTGCGGTTATGCTCAGAAGCTTGTCTGATTTAACACGTATCCGTCCAAAAATGGCTAATGAGAAGCTCAGCATACTCAAGCTACAACTATGGATATAAGATTAAAAACATCCTAAAGTTTTTAATAATTAATTTTAGTCATTGAAATAATTTCCCCCTCTAGTATATCAAAAACCAAAATTGGTGGTGCTGGCACACTTTTTTATGGAGCTAAATATTTTCTGTTTCGCAGATTAAGTATTCCTTTGAGCCCAAGGAGGCGAAAGAGGAAGAAACACAGAAAGAAGAAGAGAAAAGAGAGATTAGCCACGATTTTTAGTGCCACAGTTGCCTGCCTACCAGCAAGTCAGCCAGGCAGTCAGTCAGCCTGTCCACCATGAAGCCAGTCACCCAGCCAGCAAACAAGCCAACCGGTCCATTTCATTCAGTGGGGCCACTGGCATGGGACCAAGTAATGCCACTAAACAAAGAGCCACTGTCTTGCATCACTTCCCCTCAGAGAGGCCATCCAGGCCGCAGCCTCTTATCACCAGGCACTGCCAGTCTGCAGCACACCAAGGCCTCCACCACCGTGGCCTCTTTACTGCTTTCTGTTACAGCCCTCTCCCATTATAGCACCATTATACCAGGGGGAGGGTTTTATTTCAGCTCTCAAAGGTGTCAACAGAAAAGGGAAGGGCACAAAAAAGAAAAAGACAAATTAAGCCCATCAAACAGTATTTTTAATTGAATTTCATCTGACCTCCCAATATAAAAAAGAGGACTTTTTTCTACAAGTTTCTTTTTAGGAATGCATACTTAAGTCTCAGAAAACTGAGTGATGTTACATAATGTTCATGCAGTATTTGTTGAAAGTTTAGAGAAACACTTAAGCGATGCATAACTCAGTTTTCTATTTCTTGTCAGTAGACTTTGGCTTCTGGACCGCAGTCCTGGTTCTGAGATTTACAACTGAGGGATAAAAATTTTAAACATTTGAAGCCTAAAAATGAGGTAACCTACATGTTATTCTATCCCACTGTTATCCCATTAATTTCTTATTGCAGAAGTCAAGCAGTGAAAGTCTGGAATCTTAATGGGCAGCTCTACTTCTCAGTCTTGATAAGTATTCTGCCAGTGTAGTTTGATACTTTCCTTTATTCCACATTCTCTGTGTGTGTGTGCATGTGTGTTTTTCAGTCATGGCGTTATGGGCGGGCCCTGGAGGGCCCAACCCGCCCATCCAGGAATTTGGCCCTTCCAGGAGAAATGAGAAGTGACGCTGCTTTAACACACAAACTTACAGGCCCGACTTTGTGAAAGTGCCCATGAGCCTCTGTGAGAAAAAACTGAAATAAAATTCAAGGGAAAAGAGAGAAAAAAAAGCCTCAATAAGTTTTGTTTATCTTTTTGTGGTGTCTTTGAGTGTCTGTGGTGTTGTTATTGTGGATGTTTTTTTGCTGTGCTCCCACTTGTTGCCTTTACACTTTTATTTTTACTCTTTTTTAAATCTTTCTGTCATCTCTTTGGGGGAGGCGGGAAGTTTGATTGCAGCTAGGTGATGTTAGCATGCCGGATAACGATCAAAACAAAGTTAAATTAGAATGAAAATTTGCAACATTGAAAAGTGATATGTTAAAGTGTTCTATTTTCTTGGTCTAATCAAGGCCTTGCCACACATAAAACCAGGAAGAAGATATTTTAAAAGGTAGTGCCCGCTCATATAAACCGAATGCCCGGCCAGTTACTTTCCTCCGGCGCCTGGACTGGTTTGTTTGTGTGTGTGTGTGTGTGTGTGTGTGTGTGTCTCGTGGATGCGTGTCTGTTTTCAACAGGCCCTGTAGATGCCTAAGGGGAGGTGGACATGTGTAAAGGAACAGTTGCATTCCTTTCAGATCCTCCTCTCAAAGAGAAAACACACACACAAACACACTCATTCAAATCTATACAAACTAAGCTTACAAGAACACACAAACCTGCACCCTCTCTCCCCTCTTTTTCTCTCTCTGTTCCCTCTCGTTCTCTCTCCCTCTGAACAACAGCCGAGCAGAACGGTCCCCCAAGGCGTCGGATGGGCCAAAGCTGAACCAACTAAACTTGGCTTCCGACCCCGGAGCAGCGACACGCCCACTTGGCGGCGGCCTGCAGTGCATTCCTGGTGAGAGCATTGTCAAAGCCAAGCACTTCCTCTGGAGCAGGGCCAGCCCCACCACAATAACAATTCATACATTTATCTCTTGGCTTGACTCTCTTACACTCAGTGGTGACACAAACAGAGAACAGACACGCATGAGTGCATGCATAAGAAAGAAATGTGCGTACTTGCATGCATATGTGCACAGAACAGTATTGCAAAAGACTGTTTTGATTCCTATCTTTGTTCTCATATCTCTAACTCTCCTCCTCTCCGTCCAAGTGTTCCTATCTTTGTTCCTATTCTAATCTTGTTTTTTCTTTCTGAAGTGAAGCTGTTGCACAGACTCTTTCCTTCCCTTGCTTTCACTCTATAGCCAACAAGATTACCTTAACTTCCACTTATTACTGGAAACATTTGATGTGATATCCATCTCAACCTCGTGGGTCTCCTCACATTAGCTCTCCAAGGACTATATTCAACCAACAAAACAGTGCACCAGTTATTAGGTTTTCAATGAAGAAAATATATGATTCAGTGGCTCTTTTGACAATAAAGTTATACAAAGTAGAAAAAATGGACCTTCTTTGACTTAGGACTAAAAAGGGTTAAAAGCTAAACTAATAAGGAAAATCTGATTTAGCAGAATAAAGAGTGTTGAAGATTTTCAAACAGAAAACTGAGATTTTGTTTGGCTCATATGAAAGCTGATAATAGTGAAAAAGAATGAAAATTTCATCCATCAACTAACTGTCTGGAGGGGAAAGACACAGACTTTTGGGTCACTGAGAGCAATGAAATAAATTTGATTTTTTTTAAACTTTTTTTCATGGGTGTTAATTGTGCTTCAAAAAGCAGTTATTATAAAACATCACATTAAATAAATCTCATTGACTTCAGTGGGATAAAATAGTCAAGATGCCAACTATGAATCTCTGGAAGAACTTGATATAGTCAGATTGTTTGTTTCTGGGTCCTGAATTTTGCTTTAAAGCCACTCAGGCTTATTCATTCAGTTCTTCCTGATGGTCTTGAAGGTTAAATCTGCTTCATTCACTTGTCTGCTTGTCTGTCCATGCTCCAGTTCCTATTCAGGACAAACACCAAAGGAGCCAAACACACACACAGAAAAAGAAAGAGAGGAGAGAGAGGGACTTATGTAACAGGTATGACTTCACAGGAAGTCAGTGCAATTGTGAGTGTGTCTGTGTGTGCGCAAGTGTGTGTGTGCATGCATGTATGTGTGTGTGTGTTTGCTTTTGTTTGTTTCCTGGCTTGTGTTTATCTTGTATACAAATTTGTGAGTTTGTGTATCCATTCATGTTTGCAATGTTTTTGTGTGCGTGCGTGTGTGAGTGTGTAAGGCAGATTGCTAAACGTTGGATTATGGATGTCTGTGTGTGTGTGTGTGTGTGTGGCTCAGTGTTGACGTTTGATTTGAAAGGATGACCTCGATCTCAATGAGGAAATGCTCACACACACACGCTGTGTGTTGCTGCACTTTTTTTTTAAATTTCATTGTGTTGAATGAAGATGTGCATATTCCCACCACACACACACACACACACACACACACACACACACACGTGCACACACACACACACACAAATACACATAAGCCATCAGCCTGGTACATGTTGTATGAAACTGTGCTTGGACACATACACACACTCGAACAGAGGATAATGACACTGTGTCACAGTCGGTGGTGATGATGGTCAAATCGATGCTTCTTTAAGTGTGTGTGTGCGTGTGTGTAGGTGTGTTTGTAGGTGTGTTTGTGTGTGTGTGAACTCACAGACCAGCAGACAGAGCATATTAACAGAACAGAGAAGCCAGGTCATAAATAATGAGTAGTTTGCTTCAAGCAGAGGGCTCCAGTGAACAGGTGTCTCGCTTTACACACACACACACACACACACACACCCACGCACACCCACCCACACACACACACACACTCAGCCCCTGGTATGGCCAACACACAACACCAGGCTCAGCTCTCAGTAAAACATTCCCTTATACTTCTACTTAACTATTTTTTAGGCCACTTATCTGACTGCTGAAGTTACTAGCTACTATTCAGAATAATATTTTAATTAAAAACACTGATAATAAGTCATCAAAATACACTGTTCAGGATTTACCCTGTGGTTCCCACCTTTCTGACTTTTGACCCCAAACAGAGCAGCAACAAATTTAAACTCATGCTAGTCCCACAGAGAAGAGAAACTCCAACTAAAAACTTCACACATGGTTTTATTTGAATAACTGTTTGAGAGCTGACGAGGTTAAAATATCTGAAACGTCACAAAATTGCAAAGACCAGAGAGAAGTCCAAAAAATTCAAAGCAAACTTGTATCCACAATAGTCATCTCTTGATCCCTTGGATTTATCTTGTGACCCATTGGAGGGGCCCAACCCTTAGGTTGGGAACCACTGGACTAAACTACCAACTTAAGTTTTTAAAACTAGCTCCACCTCAACCAGCTTCATGCTTTCTGAAGTTCCCACAGTGCAGCTACAGACACATTTCCAGTTTGAACGCACACAACAGACTGAAATGTGTTTGTTCTCAGTCGTAGTCACACACTACAGCCCAAATTCAGAGTGGCCCCCGGTGACATATGTGTTTGTGTAAATATGTGGACAGTATGTGTGCAGTTGGGTGTGACATGGGAAGCAGGTCGCATTGAATCCTGCATGAAGCGGCCGTTTGTAATGAGCAGCCTGTTTCGTTCATATGGAGCAGGTCTTCCCTACAGTGAACTCAGAGCACCGACACGTCCTGCTGTTTCTCTGTACAAACGCTGAATAACATGAACCGTTTCAGCTTCCTGTGCACATTTACTGCACATGCACACATAAACTGAACCACTCTGCACATTTTAAACCCTTAGATGTAAAGATATCACTTTGAGTTTGGCTGTATTTCCTTACAGTTTTCTACTACAAAACCCAAACAGCACCAAAGCTCATTTAAAATGCAGATTATTTACGTAGTAACAACACCTTTAAGTGATCCTCCATCAAACCGCTGCATCCTTACAGATTAAATGTTTAGACAGAAGCATTTAACTTTGAAACTGCATTTATATCTATGGAAAATCCTTTAGTACATATTAATCCTGTGATTAACTCATGCTTATAGTACCAACACTGTACCTCAGGCTGGGAGAAGGGGATGATCAATGTGTGGGCTTCTTTATTCAACCTGCAGCAGAGGACAACATCTGGACACTTTCACTCCAGTGTGTTGACTGTCGACATCCTTTTACACCTGGAATTAACAACAAGTTACTGTCTGGAAGTACAGAAAACTAACCTGTGGTGATTTTCTTTAGCAGCAGCAGTGAAATCAGCTTATCTAGGCCATCGCCACCCTGGATTACTTCACTTCAAGAAAATCGTAGAAACGAGTTGATATGCATTGGAGAGAACAAACGCTGGAAAGGAGAGCATATCCTCTGCTATTGTTTGAATGATTTTCACTTGTTTTCCCAAAAGAAATGACCCAATAGATAAAGCTAGTGTTTCTTTAAGGTGGATGCCTTTTGTGATGCACCAGCATCAGTCTTGGACTTGGAATCAGTTTGGGCAGAGACGACGTGTTTCTATGCACCTCTTCTCGTATTTATCTGCATGCTTTGTAAACTTCAGCGAACAGAGATTCTGCCTTCGCCCGTACACATGAACGCACAATTCCAGCTTAGAAATGGTCCCTTTTTATAACAGCGTTGGAAATCGCTTATAGCTGTCTGGCTGACAAGTGTGTTGATTTGGATAGATACGGCATTGTGAGAGGCAGAGTAGCGAACAAGTGCGAGGGAAGGCCCTTTTTCTCCTCCTCTCTATCTCTTTTTCCTCGGAGTAGCGTTTTGCCAAGAGGAGAAGCCAAGTTGTTTGCCTGATCGTTCTGTCTCCCTCTCACAAAGGATGATGTGACTGCAGGGCCTTTCAATGGGCAAAGAGACAAGTACTTTATCTGAAGATCCACTTCCCCACCTCCTCTCTGCTTTCTTGGTCGTTACGGTGAAAGCCTGTTAGCTCCGGTGTGTGTGTAGAGGCAAAGCACTGTTTGTTTCTGCTCCCCCTCTCAGCTCTGTTGGTTCACGCAACCTCAATTACTGTTTGACTCCTTGTCTCGATTCAGAAACTTTACCGGCATGACGTGTTTGTCAGAAACAAGATTGTCAAAGCGTGACGTCCAAATTGGCAAAAGCCTTCACTCACGTAGGTGCAGCTTTTGACACAAATCATATAGAGATCATAGATTACAGGGCTGAAGAAAAAGGCTCTAATCGGTGCCGATAAATGTAAAAGGCCAACGTTTGGATCAAAGATCTTCTTCAGGCTTTGTCCGGCAAACAAAGAAGAACATGCAATACATACACAGATAGATGACAAAGTAAAGCAAAACCTAAATAGATTAGTTAAGAAAGAAAACAGATGCAAATGCTTCCATTCAGGGTGTGAGGGGTCAGTGAATGGTTTCATCAGAGTGACGTGGATCAAACGCTGTGGCCTTGGCAGTCAGCAGAAGAAAAATAAAGACATGCTGACAATAATTCTAACTGGGTCGTCCTTTTGTCCCATTCTTGGTTAAATGAAAACTGTTGCTCATCCTCATCCCTCTGTCTGTCTCTCTATCTGTCTGTCTGTCTCTCTGTTTCTTCTAGAAAATCCTCTAAGAGGCAGAAACGGTGTGTTGTGTGGTTCCAGCCTCGTGGACAGACAAACAGAGAGGAACCACAGTGCAACGGGACCGTCGTATCCAGGGACGCCGACAACACAGTGAGTTACATGTACTCGGTGTGACAGTTTGTGCTTTTTAAGTTTTTCTGTAGTTGTGGGGACTAAAAACCAGAAGTCCCAATAAGCTTAGAGGGGTCAAACAGCTTTGCGATGGATGAATAAGCTGCACTGTACAAGTTTTTAACACATCAGTCTAATATTAGTTTACCTTGTAGACTCCTTTACAGACAGGTGCTCATTCAAATACCAAGCTGTTAGAGAGTAACGTTATAGTCATATTTATGAAGGTAAACCAATATTTTCTCTCTTGTATCTCTTTGGCCTCCACCGACTCGCGAGGGTCTCTTTTAGCTGCTAAATGCTCCACTTTGTTCAGCAGCTCTATCTCTTTTGGCTGCTAGCAGGCTGAGTACAGTGAGTTTTCCAACTTTTACACTGAAAACAGATTCCTGCTGCGGCCAGAAACAACACTTTGAGAGCAGCATTGTCATCATAAAGATACTGATTAGAGCCACTTTGAATGTGAACTAAATGTTTAGCTGAACTTGCTGTGAATGAAGCCCCCGCACAGATTTTATGTGCAGATGATTCCCTGTTTTACTTTTTAGTTGCACGTGTCATCTGCTCTCCCACAGTGATTCACCATTGTCTGTGTATGAATTGCATGAGGGCGTCTGTGGCCAAATGACCCAGCTGCAGCCTAAAAGCCTTCACTTCCCACTGACATTTCAAATGTCAAAGCCACATCAGTTCCGGGTCTTACGCTTCCAGCGAGCCCGACTCTGAACCCAGAGCCACATTTAAAACTCCACCGGAGTCCATTTTCACCACGCTTCGGTCTCCGGAGTGCAGACAGAACTCGCTGTTTCACAGTGATTGTTTAATACACTCGTCTGCATGAATGACATGTTGAAACACTGTGACTAAAGACACACTGAAAGCATCACTCTCTTTGTCCCTGCATTCTCACTCACACACACACACACAAACAGATACTTACAAATATAGCCATCCACGTCTCTATTATTGTGGGATGGGTGGTGGTGGTGGTGGTGGTGGTGGGAGGAAGTGATGGAGGGGCATTCCTTGTCATACCCCAACTAACATATTGGAGTATTTATATGGGATTTGTGTGCATTAGATAAAAAGGCGCTCTTGTTCTTTTTCATCCTCATAGGCTTTTCATGGCTGTTTGACTGTAACACTGATGACTCTCTGCACCCCCACCCACCCACCCACCTCCAACCCTTCCACTCTGCGTTTCTCTAAGCCCCCTCCATCCATCCCAAATCCCTTCCTATCAGCCAATTTAAACAAGCTGGGTCCAGAGAGAGAGAGAGAGAGGGAGAGAGAGGGGAAGAGACGGAGGGAGATGCTCCGTCCTAAGCTCTTTTTAAAAACAGTAAAAGGAACGAGAGCAGAAAAAAAGAGTGGTAAAGAGGGTTAGGGCGATTTGGCAGCCAAAAGCCCGGTCGTACTACCCCAGGTCTTCCCCTGCACCGCTGACAGAGGCTAAGAAAGCAGATCCCCAAACCTCCCCAAAGATAATGGCCACAGAGAGAAAAAGACAAAAGCCTCTGCCTTTTTTATTCCACAATTTCCCCCCCTCCTTTAGAACGTTTTTCTGTATCGAAACCCCCCTCCTTCTCTCTTTCTTTTTGTAATCTGGTCTCCGATGAAGTTTCATTGTTTCTCATGTGAAGCCAACGACAGCTTAGCTGAGATGGAGTAGGGAAGGCATTGTAGCGCGGGCGTTCTCCCGTTTGGCTCGCCGAGAAAAGAGCCGAGAAGGAGAGGGAGGCGAGCACAATGGCAGTTTGGGGGCTCGTCGCATAATTCCCACATTCCCCCAAATCTGACTCTGTGCTCCGAGACGTGAGCGAGAGCGAGACGGGAATCTGGGAAGCATCCCAACGTTCCTTTGATGGCTGCTGGCCTGTCTCACTCATCATGTACTCCTCTGTCAGTGGAGGGAAGAGAATGGAGGTTATTTTTGATTTTACTTAGTTCAGGCCGAAGTTAATGTGATGTGATGAGATGAGATGAGTGATATTTAACAAATACACTTTGGATGTTTATGTTTATTTGATATTATTTGTCCAGAGTCAGTGAGCAGGACAGAGTTCAGTATCTTACTGCATTTGCTGGCAAGATGAAAGATTATCAAACCAGATCCTGAAACTTGAACACTTCTGAAATGGTTTTGTCACTTTAACAAAGTCCCAAAGTTACTTGTTGGGCTGACAGCAAGAGTACCAAGTAGTATCAAAACTTATCTTGTCAAACGATACCTTCATTAAATCCTTTTTGTACCTGGATCTATTTGTTACGGTTTTTCTCACAGCCAATCACTGCAAGCGTTCCTCCATTTAATGGGATGTGTAATTGACCCACAGCTGCAGCACAAACAATCCATACAGTCTGTGGTGTTGAGGTGTGTTTGACGTAGTTTAGCAGCAGTTTTGCACTTAAAAAAAAAAAGAAAGTATCTACAAATTTGGTGATTTTAAATTTGAATATTTCTGATTAGTAAAGAAAAATACATGAACTCATGAAAACTTCTTGAAGATCAAAGGTCCTCACAGGGCAGCCCCTTACAAACATACAATGATCTTATAACATATGAGATAAAAACATAAGATCCACATGAAAGCAGCAGGAATATGAATCTAAATATAACAAATGTAAATGTAAAACACAAAGAGGGACAATTTTACTGCACAATAGGTACTTTTACTTTTGATTTGACTTCAATTTACTCAAGTAAGTTTCAATTCAGGACTTCATGCAAAGTACGTTCACAGTGTAGTATTGCTGTTGCTTTGATTATGTTGTCTTACACTACATGTATTTTTAGTCAGGGTGATGGAAGTATAGGTAATAATCTTTTTTTTCATCTTTAAACAGATGTAACAGATGTAACTCAGCTTCTTTTTCCTTTTTCAGATCTGAAGCAGGAGCCAATCAGAGGAGACAACAGGCAGAAAGCATCCGTGTGACTGTGAATCCAGATGTGTTCAGGGCGCTGAGACTGACAGGTTGGTCTGTCTGTTGTATGTCTGTGTCTCTGCTGTGTCTGTGAGCAGGTGTGTAATGCTGCAGCTTCACCTCTTTAGGTCACAAACTGTGCGTTGTTAAAGAAAAGCTGAAACTTAAGGTCTTTTAAAGGTGTTGTATAGTGCTAATGGAGGAAGCTGTGTAAAGTCTGATGAATGTCCTCGAGTGATGTCACTTGAGTCAGTTTTGATTAGAGCTGCATAGTTTCAAAATAAAAGCGTTTGGTGTTACAAAGCAGTGAACTTACAGACCTCTGTAACCTGCTCCTCATCTCTGCTTGAGCCCACACAAGCAGTTGCCAGCATTATATTACTGAACCTGCCACTGAACAGTCACAGTTGAGTTGCATTGTGGGTAATGTAGCGTCAAGTTTGAACAAAGTACAAGGATACACAGAATAAATAAAGATGACATTTCTGGTTCTGTTGCATCAATTTTAATCCTTTTTTAAAAGTTGTTCCAGAAGTGCGATGCTTTTCAACACCAAAATGTTTCCCTGAGAGTGTCTCTGCAGATAATTTCCTCTAAAAAAAAATCCCCAAAATTTGGACAAAAAGGCTGCATCCAAACCAACTTAAAATCCACAACAACTACCCCAATTTAAACATCTTTACTGTTCTTTTTTTACCTAAAAAAGTCACACCCCACCTCCCCCATTTCGCTCTAAATTGTCCCCAAACCAACTACAAAAAGCCTGTTCACTCTGCTGCAGTGCAGCTAAAAGAGAGTCAGCCCCATTATATTAAATCTCATCATGTTCAAAATGTCTGTTTCAGATCACATTTTAAGCCCTGCAATAACTCTCTGGCGACATTCAACCTGTTTTATTCTCTAAACGTAGCCTGAGTGCTCTCCTCTGCCGGTCTCTGATGTCTGAGATGACTAACTGGTCATTTAGGAAAAAGACCCATTAAGAAAACATCACTTCTTCTCCTTCTTCTCCTCTCCTCCTTCTCGCTCTCTCCATTTTAATAATTCCATTTTTCGGGTGATTAGCAATTGTCCCGCTATCAAATCGCTCTGTCATTTGATAATCCAGACTGTAGGCTATTGGGGGGGGAATTTGCATCAGCTTTTTTAAATATGTGTTTAAGGCACGCCGGGGTTTTAATGTCAATCATAACCTTATTAACGCAGAGCTCAGAGCGAGAGAGATCGCCATGAGTGACAACAGTTTACATTCGTTAAAACGCAGGAAAAAAAAGGCGACATGTCTGACCCACTGAACGAGCATGTAACCTGTTCAGGCATCCGGCTGCGTGTGTGTGTGTGTGTGTGTGTTGATGTGCTGTAGGGCTGCCGTGTGTGATTATGCATGTCTAATGTTTGGTTTTTTTGTACTTGTTTGAAATGTCACGGCTGGTTTGCAGGAACGTCTAACATTCTCCAACATCTGCTGTCATTTCGTTTTCTGTTCTGCAGGAAGCAGCGAAGGTGACGGAGACAACAGGAGTGTGAGTTAAATTGACCAAAATTCATCTCTGTTGAAAGGATTCACAAAGTCTGTATCATGTCTGTCTGCAGATCTGATGGAAAAGTTATCATATTATATAAGTTCCAATACTGCATATAGTCAGAGTGTAGAAGTGTAGTTAAAGCTGCAGCTCAGACGTTCCTGAGATGAGAAAACCAGAAGGAAAAAATAATTCTGCCACACATAATTATGTTTATATGGTCACACTTTAGTCCTGTAGAATATATACAAGTACTAATATATATAATCCTTAAGTTAACATGTTGTTTTTCAGTGTAAACAGCAGTTTTTTCCAGTGTTGGTCAGTGCAGCTCTCAGGTGTTAATACAGGATAAAAAAAAGATGTGGAGCAGTGAAGCATCGTACAAATTCAGATTTAAATGGTTTAATAGGAAGCCTCTTAAAGCTCCATATGCTAGGTTTTTTTTTTTACATTTACACACCACTCGGCTTCATAAAACGTTGCATTTCTGTTTTTTTCCTCTCTCAGGGAGATGAAGACCTCGGGATGCTTCACGTGGTCCATTTAGGAATGGTTTGAAAAAACAAACCAAGATACGATAAGAGCACTTTATTAATCCCAGTGGGACTTTGGAGAGAAAACAACATCTCACCAATAACAGGCTCTCTTTGTTTATTTTTTATAAGTGAAGTGGTTAGTCACCTGTAATATTACCTGTATAGGTGCTCAGATGCTTTTCACTGTTTGATTGATGTTTGATAAGAGTGAAAAAATGCTTGAGTATCATTTTGAAACACATTAGTTTTGTATTAAGTTGTGAATTTTGAACTAAAAAGAAGTGTTTTCTGATCCAAAAGCCTTTAATTTTTAGATCTGTCATCATGTATCTGTGCATTTTTAGCCGAGCTGAAAACCCTGAGCAGCTCCGTGGACGTGAACGTTCAGGTTATTTTCTGCCTTAGTGAAGTCGAAACTAAATGAACCTTAAAAGAAAACAGTTACACCGGTTTCTGCCTGCAAAAACATGACAGAAAATGTTTTAAACCTTGCCATTAATCAGCCTGAAAAAATAAAGACTTCTATTATACTTCCATCACTGCTGATATTGAGTGTTCCAGGATTCCTGTGTGTGTGTTTATGTGTGTGTGAGTGTGTGTGTGTGTGTGTGTGTGTTGGCCGAGATTACGGGCCACAGTTTTATTCATGAATAGGAGCCAACCAGCGTCTTTAAAGCATCGCGCGGAGCCCCTTTCCTGAACAGCAGCCATAGCCGTGTCAGAGCTGTCGACGCGCTGCGCTCACCGACTAATCTGACAGCGCCGCGCGAGCCCTAATCCCTCACTGTATCGTAATCTATTTACTTTGCATTCTAAGAGGATTTCCACCAAAAAATATACAAGAAGCGATGTTGGAAATGGACAGAAGATCAGCGAGGATGCTTTTCTGCTCCTTTTTTTTTTGTTTTGTTAGCTTTAAAAAAATCATTGTATGTTTTTTGGGGAGTCAATCCCCTGCGAGAGGGATGGGTGAAAGGAATTACATTTCTGACTGATACTAATACTTCTCTTATGTAAATATCAAAATGTTATATTTCCCCTCTGATGATACAGTCACACTGCAGAGCCTGCTGGAGATAAGTGGCATCTGTCGATGCCTTTAGTGCATCTCTTGACACGTTTATAATTTACAAACCAAGGCTGCATTATCTCCTGATTGTTTGACTTGACAGCTTGAATAAAAGCTGCAAAATTGCTTAACAGGCGAGCACGAGTTCCTCCCATCTCTCTGATGGCCTACACAGTAGCCTTTTTGACATGCAAACAGTGAAATCTCCTCTTTCATAATACAGAAAACAAAGTCAAGACCAAATGCTCTCCTCAGTTACCCTTTAAGCAATTATGTCAGCTTTGTAAAATCATAAATAGTTATGCTTCATTTAAAATGTGGCCAGCAGCTTTATTGTAAAACACTGCCTCACGCTCAAATCTCTGCCATCCGAGATGACTCGCAGAGATAGGCTTATTAGTGGTATTAACATACTGCGCGGCCTGCTGGAGCTGTGAAACGGCCTTGTTAACATTTGGAAATGAATCAAGCCTCCGGCACTTGCTATTATCCAGGTTATCTGTGTTTTTTTTTTCTGCCTCTCCTCTGTGCAACAGCTGTGCAGTGTTTCTGCAGAGGCCTGATCACATCTAATGATGGCTCTGATTGGACTGATGCCGTTTGCCCTCAGGGGAACGTTGTATGTTTTATAGGTTTGATTCACTGATTTCCAAGAGTCAGTTTCCCCCCAAATATTATAGACAAATATGTCAGGACCATTAAAGAAACACAGAGATGTAATTACTCACAACAGATGGTAATTGGACTGATCTTGTTCTCAGGAAAAATGACAGAAGTGTTAAGTTTCTCAGGTCATTAAATGAGATGTAGGCCTGCTTTACATAAGGATACTATTGTTTTTTTAAAAGAGAAAAGTACTTAATCATAGTGCAGCAAATCCGTATTGAATGTCTGTTTTTGCTTCTTAAAGAAACCTTTAAGACAAAAATCATTAGTATTTGATCTCTATGATTAATTTAACTTCAGATTGAGGTCAGGACTTCATCTGAGACTAAAGTTGAGATAAATCTCATGTTCATGAACAACTTTTTGTTAAATATCTTTTACATTGTTGTTCAGTTGAGCGTACAGGAGACCAAGGCCCTTTATAACCGCAAAAACAAACACACTTAACACTGAGGTATTTAACCATCTCCTCCTGACTTTGACTCATTTTATGAATAAATTCAAACTAACGTTATTCTGAACTGATGACTTTGTAACTTCTGTCATCTGTCAAACAAGAATAAATGCAAGTTTTCATGTCATCAGTCTGTAATTATACTGAAAAACCAGGATTTCTGTAATATATGTTTTTTAAATTTGCTCAAAATGGAGTTAAACTTGTCTGTTGTCAAACTGACCTCGAAACAACAATGTACAATCCTTTGTCTTAAAATAAAAGTAACATATATTTGCTCAAGTATCCATTAAAACTAAAGTATTTCTTTATTCTGAGACACAATCTGTGTTTTTTTCATCTTCATCAAATGTGCAAGTGAACAGTTCAGGTAAGTGTCACATCTTTAATTATATTTTGCATGTTGTGTTTGAAAAAGGTCATAAGAAAAACCTTAAAAGCATCTAAATCTAATCTATTAAATTTGCATTTATTTTTATTTTTCTATTATTATTATGATTATTCTACAGTTGGGTAAGTGGGAGCAAATAATACAGAACAGATTATCTTCTGCATCTCTAGCTTGCTGAAATTTTAAAATGTTTGCACAAAGCAGAAACAGTGTCGTCTCATTCCTCTTCATCTGAAGGTCAAAGGTCATGAGAAAGGTTTCGATGTTCAGTAACAACACTTCTTATTCTCTCAGCATGTTAACACACCACACAGCCTCTCAGAGGACACGCGCAGACACAGTTTTTCTTTCTTCTCGCTGCCCTGCGGCTCCGTACGTTGAGAGAAATTAGTGAATGGAACAAACTAAATGAAGGAGGAAATGTGACCAACACGTCAGACAGAAGTCTGTTGACACATTCAGACGACGTCCTCGGTGGGAAACACTAAAGCCTGCAGGCCAACGAGCCTCCATTAAGGTTTCCCGTGTCTGCTGGGCTTAAGGGAAAAGACAAGTTGGGGCTTGGGACGAAGGTCTGCAGCATCCTTTCCAGATGAGATAATAGGAGCCCTCTTCAAATACCTTCCTAATCCATTCCTCCGTACCTGCCGCTACTGATTTACAAGGAACAGGGGAGTGAGGATGTCATCAGGAGGACAGAAGAGGGGGGAAAAAAAGCATCTAAAGTCAGATATGAGGGAAATGTTCTGTCCAGAAAAAGCCTGAGCTGCTTTCACCAGTCCAGTCTTGTCTGATTTCCCATCAGCCACTTCAAAGAAGGAAAAGACAGAAGGAAGGAAGGAAGCGTTCGGCTGCTCCACTGACCTCAGAACAGCTGCTGCAGAAAAGCCTCACATTCTTTAATTTGCTGATATGAAATCTTTGTTCGGCCCTCTGATCATTTTGTTCAGCATCTCATCAGAGGATTGACGTCAAACACACCTGTTTGTCTCAGGTAGATGCTGCAAATGCTAACACTTTAGCATGCAATGTTAGCAGTTAGCATAACCTTACATAGATGATCACTTTGATTTTCTCCTGTTTATGTTATTTTAAATCATAATAACAGCTTGTCTGGAGGGATGGGGGTCTGTTGGTCCACCATCTTGGTCCACACTGAAATATCTCAACAACCTCATGTTCACATTCATGGTCTCCAGAGGATGATTCCTGAACTTTGGGGTCTTTTATGTAGCACCATTTTTAGGTCTGTGTCTACATGCAGAACTAATAATACTCCCATTAGCTTTGGCTAAACTATGATGTTGAGCACAGTAAACAGTGAATGCTACTGACCAAAAATCATTATTTTAACTTTAGTTTTCTGACTTTTACTCGTGATAATTATAAGGATTTGGCCTGTATAACATTTAAGGACAGTTGAGGTTAAAATTTTAAAAAACTGTAAGTTCGTAAGGCTGTAATAGTTGGACAAATATGAGAATTGTGTAAATTTGATAAGCCTGAAGCAGAGAGATTAAGTTTTGTTTTTGTTTTTTTGTTGTTTTTTTTGTGAAAGATAACACAAAGTATTAATCCAAGTAGCCTAGTTACAGATTCATGTTCTATTGATAAACTGATGGATTGAAAATTTGGTGCAGTGCTGTTTGTACTTGTTAGCATGTTAGCTGCTGCAGTTAGCACACCTGTCTCACCGAGCAGCTATAGCCTGGCTGTGTATTTTTTTTTTTCTTACTCCTGCAAACTATAGATTTATTAGTCTCTTTGTAACAACTGAACATCAGCCTTTAGTTTTATTTAAGTAATTTACAATTATGGAAAAAAATGTTTATGCTATGCGGCTAACTTTGCTCAAATATCTTATAAAAATGTGATATTTTCTGCCATTTGTGTTTATATTTTACTACTTTTTTTTAGTTTTTCTTTTTTTCTTACCAACCTGTCAATTTATTAAAATAAAATAAAATGAAACCATTCAGGTGCAAAACTGCACCTGGTTCTTATTGTCTGACTTGCAGGAAAATGACAATCACAGCAAGGCCTGTCAAAGAGTGACCAGAGATGTTTGACACATAAAGAGGTGACCCAACAACCCAGCACACCTGAGGTCAGGTGACCAATGAATGAAACTCTCCAAAAGTCGGTGCGCTCCTCTGATTCCCCTCACAGCTGGAGTCAATCAGAGGAAAATGAAAGGGAAGAAGCTGGACCCAGCAGAGAGACGGTGTGTCGTCCTGACTCAACTTAAACCTGCAGTATGTAAACCCAGGAGGAATTTCATGAATGCTCTCGGCTCCTTGTGTCACAGGGGTGACTAAGCTGCTTTCAGTCCACCAGCTCTGCTGCGCTCGCCGCCTGGACTCAACTGTGAAATCCCCCCTCATAGGAACCAGTGGTACCCTCACTCTGTTTGAGTTTGCATGAAGGATTCAAGAGGATGTTGGTCGCTTTATTGTGTTTTTCTTTTCTTTGTTTTTAAAGACAAACCTGCACATATCAGACCAGGAAACACGTCAAAGTTGACAAATTTAACTTAAAATATGCAGGCCTGGAATTTTTACGCAAAAAAAAGTTATTGAAATAAAAGAAAGAAAACACCTTTTGTGACAAAGTAGGAGAAACCGGAGACGGTGTCCTGGACTCCACCCATGTCGGTGTACAGTTGACCCCGCATTAACCTCCCAGGTAAATATAATCCTCCTCTGAATCACCTCTCACTCCTCATACCGGCCAACACACCGGGATGCCAAGGTCTGGCGACAGTCGACAGCCAATGAAAGACAAGTGTGAGTGTGTGTGTTGTTGTTTTTTTCTTGTCCTGCATGGAAATGAAGACGAGCAAACAGTCCCAGCATGCAGGCTGCTATCAGTGCATCTCCTGGTCTCACACACACACACACACACACACACATACACACACTTTGACATATCGAGGTCTCACAAAAAAATAAATAATACAGGAGGATCAGTCCGGTTTCTGTCTCGTTTTTCTGTCTTTATCTTTCTTGTCTGTCTCTGTTTCTCTTTCCTAGATACAAATCACAACCGCTCATGCAAAAACGGTCCAGCTCGGTTCCAGTTCATTTCCTGGACAAGTGTGAACAAAATGTCAACAGTTTCCAGTCCACCCACATTCAGACGGCCTACCGGAGCAGAGCAGGGCCGAAAGGTCGACGGCTGACAGCAGACGACGCGCTGCGATCGATCGTCTCTATTGAACAGAGTATGAAGGCTCGAGACCCTCAGCTCAGGTTCAAACTGAAGCCTACACACACACACATATATATTTTATATACACACAGATGTTATATTGATGAACTGGTCCGGTAATGTGCCTTTTTTATCAAGTCGTCGTGACAAACTTTCCTTTAATACAAATCTGCCGCAGATTTTTATATTAATCTGTTTGATTTCTAAACATTTTAAAGGCGTTTTCACTTTGTAAATAGTTCAGCTGTGGAAAAAAAGAACATAATGAAGTCTTTTTTTCATAAGAAAATGCTCAAACTGCAAGATTTTCGTTTTGATAATCGGTCACTTCGCGTTAAAAATGTAGTTGAACCCTGCGTCAACTTTAAAGCTTCTTAAAGCACGAAGAGAATTTGGATCTGAAAACAGTGCAGAGAGATAAATGTTTGACTTTCAGATTACATCATCAGCCTAATGACTCAGAAAACCTTCTCTCAGGTAAAAAAAAAGAGTTTTAGTTTTCTCTCAGCTCAAACCAGGACGCCATAATTATGTTAACTTTTCGACGTTAACAGTGAAAAACAGCCCTTCGTTAATATTCAGTTCATAAATTAAAAAAATAGGAGTATTTGTCATAAAATAAGATCAAGATTTGTTATTTTGTGACATCATAAAATGTTTAGTGTATCTCATTTATTAGCCTTTTGACCAGCATCTTTACAGATGTTGATAATTGTTGATATAAGGTATCATTTTCAGAGAGCATACCTGTTGATTCAAGGTGTTTTCAATTCATTTTACTTCTTGTGGTGTTAAGGAGAAATTTTTAGAAGCTGTTGTGTGTGTTTTACAGTAAACTAACATGAGATCATTTGCAAAATTCAATGTTAATCCATTAAAATAATTTTAAAACCGTTTAATTTACAGTAAGCTGATATTAACCCACATGCATCGATCGCAACAAAAATCACCAAAATACATGAACTTTGTTTGTCAGGAACAAATTGAATTTTAATTTGTTTCCTTTTTAACATAGAAGTTTTTCCCTGTAAGAAAGTAAATTTTAAATGTTTCTAAACTCTGAACTTATATCATGTTTGCCAAACATTTCTGCATTTAATGGCATTTCAGTGAGACTTTGAGAGAATTTTTTTCGAATTTTTAAAGAAGAATATTTTTTCGGAATATGGTAAATTCATTAATTTAACACCGGAAATAAAACTAGCAGCAGCTAAAAGATGTCAAAAAGGTAAATAACAGTCACGTTGCAGACCAAAAAAACACAGAGAGCAAATAAACATTCTGTTGCAACATGTTTGAAATATTTGAATACTGACGTTTGCTCCATAAACAGACCGGAAACTAAGAAAATAAAAGAAACAACTTGCCTGTTAAAAATCTGTCGATCACTTTCCTCTTTTCACAGAGGATGTCACATTTTTTCATCTGCTACTTAATGCTGCAGCTTTAAGTTCATTTAACAAACTATTTATCATATTTGTTTCGTTTATTTCTATAACAAAATATCACTTTGGACTTTTTAAACTTCATGCAGAGAAACAAAACATCGTTTATTAGCGTCACAGTTTGTGGGATGAAATTTATATTCAGTTTTAATCTCGTAGCTTCTTTCTTTATTCCTTCAAACATTTTTTCAAAACGAAAGAAAATTTAACTTTTTTTTGTGTTTTCTGCTTTTGTTTATTTTTTCTCGCACGTGCAGCTGTGCAATGAGTAGAAACGTCTCCCGCGTGCACGTCTGTCCCGTTGGCCGCAGCGTCACGTTCTCAGAGGAAACATTAAATAGCGGGTTTCTCTCTCCTCTTGCGCCTTTTTCTTTTCATTTGTGCGGCTGTTTGAAGGTGAGCAGCTGTCTCATGTGAGACCTGTGGCTCCCTCTCAGACTCCTTAAACAATCCCACAAGATTGGTCGCAAATGTTTGTTTGATGCAAATCCGGACAAATCCGCCGCTGTTCGTGGACACTCGCTGCGCTGTTTGCGCGTCTTGGCGCAAACATGTTTAATGTCCTGGTCGGCAGATATTTATTCAGCTGCTGCGAGCTGCATTTACATAAAGAGAGAGAGAGAGATAGAGGGGGGGGACACACGGCTGACTGCAGCTGAAACAAGCTCTGCAGGCGGGCAGAGACCTGCACTGTGTATCGATTAGGTTCATGATCTGATCAGGTTGATCGACGGGAATCAAGACAAAGGTTCCCAACATTTGACCCTTCAAATTTATGTACCACGCGTCAGATCTGATCTAATTAAAGTGATTTTTTTTACAGGATTTAAGAGGCAAAACTATCCAAAATATTACTAGAAAAACAGAAAAAGGATAAAATATGAACAAAACTTAAATCTGTAGAGTTTTCTTTGTCAGATTTGATCCTGTGAGGCTTCGGTGCACCGGTTTCTTAATCTTTTGAACAAAGCTCAGTCGACCCGCGACCCCTCTTTAAAAGTTTACATTTTTCTGCAATGAGCTGTTGGCATTTAAAGCAAAGTTATTTTTATCTTCTTAGATCAATAATTTGAATATTTCAAGGAACATAAAGAGTCAAAACTACTATTTAACATATCAAAACAGATTCTTACTAAATGGGAAGTTTAATGCTCAGCAGAAATTCTCATTTATCCCCCATTATGAGTAATCAGATAATTTTAGTGATAAAAATAAACATCTGAACACAGTTTTTAGATAGGCCATATGATTAATGAACTTCTAAGGCAAAAAATAGCAAATATTTGTTAGTTTCTGTTGCTTATTTGTGATAATATGCTGCTTCTCTTTTGTCTCTCTTGATAATAAATGAGTATTTTGAGGGTTTGCATTGAAAAAAGTTATGTGATGAAGTCACATCAGACACATTTAATGAATAAAACAATTAATGAATTACTCGTGATAAAATGGCCAGAATATAACAGTAACCAGCTGCAGCTCTAATTGGATTTAAATTTAATAACTGGACACCAAAAAGGCCTCGAGGAGAAATATTAAAGTCCCGTTTCTGTTTATTTTCTTATTCGAAATGATCTGAAAAACCTCCTGTTTGTCTTAATTAAAACTACAGGCGGAGGGGGCAGAAAAGTGCGCACGCGCTGCTCTTCTGGGGGGTAATTTCTTTGCACAAGGACGGTGTTTTATTGGGGCAATTAATTTGCATGAGATCTGTTTTTGCCTTTTTATTGCCTCCTCTGCTCTCAGTGCGGCCTTCACTGGTTCAAAACATGCTCGTCCAAAACAACCTTGCCAGAGAACTGACGCGATATTTTTTTTAAAACTCCCCCCTCCTCTTCCTCTTTTATAATGCGTTTATGCTCTCAGGCACACACACACACACTCACACACACACACTTACATCTGACCCCCTAACCTGGCCCCACCTACGTAATTACCGCATCAGAGGCAGTGAAATTCCTGCAGGTTATTTTGGAGAAACCAACTCAGGGCGCAGGAGTAATTATCACGCCATTACAGCGCTGCATTCAATTACGCCTCGATCAAATGTCTCCCGGCTCAATATTTAGGGCTTTTTAACGCCGCAGTTTAAAAAGACACTTGGTCTCCCTAAAGCAAGGGGAGATGTTAGTGTTTCAATTTAAAGACGGAGACAGAGAGGATTAAAACTGGATGCTCTCTAAAATGGAAATGCGGGGCCTACACGCGTTCACGGCTTGTATTAATTATGGACTAATTTGCATTTACCCCCTTATAATTAAGAAAAAAAAAAACTAAATCAACAAGCTTTTGAATAAAAGTATGACTAATTCAAATGAGAAAACAGGGATCTTGAGTTTGTAATTTGCTGGTGTACATGCATCTTATAAAAAACAAAAAAACAACAAAAAAAAAAACAAGTTGACTCCCTGTTGGGAATCAAAACTGAGACAGAATCCACTGTAGAAAATAAATATGACTTAACGGATCTTTATTGGATGAACATGTATGTAAGGGTGGTCGCCTTTTTAAAGATACATTCAACATCTCACTGTCATTTTTGGAGCTATAAATCCACATTTTCCTCTCCAAAAATTTAAGAAAAAAATGCTCTGACTTCCAGTATCAAGCCAAGTGCTGCGGTTTCAAACATGTCCAATATCACGACAATGCCCAAGAGAGGAGGTCTGCTTCGAGAATGTAGAGGCTAGAATAATAATATCCGGAAAACAAACTGTAACCTGGACGAAGGCCCAGAGTTATTTCTGCATCTATATTTTAGACTTAAGAGTTTTCCCAGACATTTTGAATTGCCCAAACATTTTTTTTTTCTCTTCAAAGTAAAACAATGTATATAAAAGCTGAACTTTTATGGCCAATCTGTTCTCTTTGGAATATTTGGAAAGATTTACATACAGGTTTTTTCTTTTTTCTTTTTCTTTTTTTTTTCTTTTTTTTTACTCCCAAAGTGGTAATAAACAATTTTCAAATTCAGAAAAAACACCAACTAAACATGGTCACTGTAACTGACCCAAATACATATTTACATATTTCAGCTCCTCGATGCAGCTGACTAAAAATCTCTGTCATCCTAAAATAACAAATTTTCAGAAATAAAAACTATACAGGGGTTTTTGATTGGGTTGGAGGTAAAGAGGGGGGCACTGCAGGCAGTTCCTGTCGGTGCACCGCAGGGGAAAATATTCCTCCCATCCAGAGAGCCAGAGAGCTGGTGGTCAAAGGAGTTTGGTTTGAAATGACTTCTTTTGTATTTGTCTCGAAAAAAAAAACAGTTTTTCTTTAAGGTCATCCAAGCTGGGGCGCCTTAAAATATCCCCACTCTTCATCGTCAGGAAAAACTGCTCCTGATGTTTTCTCTTCACAGGATTTTAAGGGATTGTTTCTCTTGTTTTTTAAAATTTTTTTTTTTTAATTTTTAAAAAGACGTGGAGGACAAGAGGGAGGAAGAAAACAAAGTCCGACTTGCTGCAGACATTCCTGCTGCTGCTGCTATCTTTGTCATCTTTACTGGTTCATAAACTTTTTTTGTCTTTTTAAAAAACAAAAAACAAAAAAAACAAGCGATATGCTAATTTTGGAAAATAAAAGAAGAGGGAGCAGACGAGCTGGGAGATGTTGGGTGGAGGTGGTGGTGGGGGGGGGGGAGAAAAGCCTGATCACAAGACTTGGAACCTCCAGGAGGCCTGGTCTTTGTAGTCCAAGCAGTCTGTGGTGTTAAAGTTGAGCTTCCACGAGGAGGCTGCAGTCTGCTCTTTGTAATCCAGGCAGTCGGAGGAGTTGAAGGCCAGGCTGGAGCCGCCGTAGGCCTGGTGATGGTGGTGATGGTGGTGGTGGCCCGACGACTGGCTGATGTGGTGGTGAGGGTGGCCTGACATGGAGGAGGCCGTCATGGGGCTGAGCTGGTGGGGGTGATGGTGGGAGTGCATGGGGGCCAGGTAGGAGCCGCAGTCCACGCCGCTGAAGTAAGAGCTGGACGGGGTGGGGTAGCCCTGGCCGTAGCCCGGCGTCTGGTTGTAGGACATGGGGTAGGAGGTGGCGGCGGCGGCGGAGCCTGACATTGAACGCTGCATACAGGAGGCGTTGGAAGGGGGTCCGGGCTCAGGGAGCGGGGCCACGGCGGGTGCAGGGGCATTTCCGGGGGATATAGCCGGGCTCCAGATGGAGGAGACTGTGCTGATGGAGGTAGAGGTGCTGCTGAGCGCCGCCGGGCCTGTGTGGTTGGTGGAGGAGGACGAGGACGAGGACGAGCCCGTGCTGGAGACCGCAGGAGGCGTGAACTGGCCGCTGCTCTCGGAGCCGGTGCTCTCCCGGGCAGGAGACGACTTCTTCTTGGGCGGCCTGGCTTTGGCACTGCTGCCGCTCTGCTGCTGCTGGCGACACTTGGCCCTCCTGTTCTTGAACCACACCTACGACCGAGAAAAAAAACACCAGCCAGGCGTTAGCAACCGTGCACAAAAAACAACCTCAGCACTGCATCCAAAAAAGGAAAAAAATAAAAAATAAAAACCCCTCCCAGGCCACGCTGGAGTACATTATGGAGGGAAATTGGGGGTTATTAGCTATCAAGGTTCATTTCCACCCCGGCCCCTTGGCTCGGACCAGCCAGGGGTCTAATTTCATACCTGGTAGACGGCTCTAAGATAACAGGCTATTGGGTTTCACCACACAGTAGGGTAACTCTAGAGCACACAGAGGGTAGGATCATGTAGAGCATTTTGTTTCACACACACATTCTGAGAATAACTCAAATTGTGTGTGTGTGAGAGAGGAGAAGCATGCCTTGGTTTTCCCCTAATGCCTTTTAAAGAGTACTATTTGTTCAACATCACAGTACACCAGAGAGTGCTGGATGGCGTACTCCTGACCTCTTCATCATAGATCCCATATTTCAGATCAAATTTCACAGCCTTCGTTTAAGTTGTTTTGAGTAATAATGAGGGAAAAAAAACAGATTCAGATGATAAAAATCTAAAATGTTGGTTTGTGTTCATAAACATGTTCAAACTAGTCTGTTGGACCTTGAAAAAAAACAAATGGTGAACGAGTAAACCAATCAGCAAACAGAGGTAAGAGAGTAGATTATATAATTAACCACAACACCTAAACGCAACATCCTCATTGGGCTCTAACACCTTACAGCTACTTTTCCAGTCACTTATTACCAAACTAGTCCTCATAATTTGAATTCTAGTCATAATCTCACCATTATTGATCAACATTGATCCATATGTTAGCTGTTATCCTCTATATTATCTGTCTGTTATCATTGAAATCACAGAGCTATCAGGTTTAAAACTCCGCATGTCTGAATATTATTAACTTCCTAATATGTTAATTATATAAGCCTTCTGTTACATTACAAGAGAAACTGTGGTTTTTAGTTGTTTAAATAGTTATTTAGATTAAACTGATGTAAATAAAAAGATAAAACTTGATTTATCACATTTTGTCAACAATATTTCACATTTAATCATTAATAGCCAGCTAGCTAGCAAGCTAGCCATTAAGTTTAAAAACAAGTGACGTCATCAATAATGCTTTTCAAGAAAAATAAGCGAAATTTAATTTTTTTAAAAATAAAACTTATATTCTCAAAAAGTGACAAATCAAAAAACAAGCTAACACAACTAGCCTACTTTCAAACAAATAAGCTAATAATGAATCACTTTAATTGCTTCATGGGTAGAAAAACAGTTTTATGCAGATGATTAATTGGAAATTAAATCTAAGTTTTATTTTAGCTACATTCACAAGCCTCTAAGTTTTCTTTATTTAATAGTTAAAATTATCAGTATTAACGAATAAGGAGACTTAATTGAGCAGGAAACTCGCATATAAATAAAGGCCGATCACCTGACTCACGTTAGCCAATAGCGTAATTAAACGTCATAACTTCGTGTTAAAAGTTGTGCCAGTCTGATTTGTGTTTCCACAGTTTTGCTGAACACAAAAAGCTTCGTTTCTCACCTGAACTCTGGACTCCGGCAGGTTGATTTTCAGCGCCACCTCCTCCCGCATGAAAATATCCGGGTAGCGGGTTTTGGCGAACAGAGCCTCCAGGACGTCGAGCTGAGAGCGGGTGAAGGTGGTCCGCTCCCGCCGCTGCTTCCTGGGAGTCGCTGCAGCAAAGAAGAAGAAAACACCGGAGAACTGTCAATAAAGCTGTTTCCCACTTTCATGTGTCAATAAAGTTTTGAATACCTGTATGTTTTTATTTTATATTCAACCCATCTGAGGTCCAGGTCAAGTAAATGCAGGTGAATATAACAATTAAAGCTCAAAATCATTCTCATAATGAGAAAAATGTGAATATTTGAGGGGATTTATTTACCTTAATATCACATCTTAATCTTATTATTAAAGTTGTGGCTACACGTGAAAGTCGTTTAACTTTTCTTACTGATTTTTCTATAATTTTAAAAACAGAAAATATTGTTTCATGTTTTCTAAAACTAAACTTTTGCACTGACTTAATTTACAGAAATAAAAACACTTTCAAATAAACATTAAACATACTAATTCAGTAAAAAAAAGAGCACCAGTGTATCGGTGAAGTTTAACAGATTTACTGTTTAAGTTAAATTGGATTAAAAACTTACTGCTCCTCGCTGACAGGCAGCTTAAATCTCTTTACACCATCTGTAACCTGCTGTTGACTGTTAAATACCAACTCATTGCACACATTAGTTCATATATCACTGGCCAACTTTAAGTGTTAATATTGATTTTCTTTTTTTTTTTTTTTTTTATTTGTTGAAAACTTTGGCAGTCTTTTTTCTCGAGGACCTTAAACATATTATTATTATTATTAT
>JAPZDV010000006.1:15979881-16012663 GCA_029814665.1 Acanthurus lineatus
GTGTGTGTATGTTTATGTGTGTGTGTATATCCACGTGCACTCATACTTGGTTGCATGTGGCCTTCTGTCTGTGCATAAGAGCAACAGACAGAGAAAGACAGAAAGAAAAGATAGAGAGAGAGGGAGGTAGAGAAGTGTGTTTGTGAGTACAAAGAAAAACCAACTCCAGAAAGTGGAGGAAGTTTACACAGCCGACTTTGCAGAGCTCCAGGAGCTGGTCTATTTATAAAGACAGCAAACCCTCACTACATATGTGTGTGTATAAATGTGTGTGTGTACCTACACAAGAGCATGTTTTCATGTGAGCTGTTTGTGTTTGTGCGTGTACATTTCAGCGCATGCACGACAGTGTGTGTCTGAGTGCACACATGTGCGTTAAAATTAATAAATACGCACAATTGAAGGCTTCCTGTTATTTAGCGGTGAGGCCAGAGGAAGTTATTTTGTGGTACACTGATAATTTTGGTCAGAACACCGGGCTATAAATACTGTCAGCGCTACGCACTCTATCCCGCCTTCCCCTCCTTGCTCCATCCCTCCATCCCTCCCCAAAATGAAAAACTGGTGTGCTGTAGGAAAACAAGAGCAGAAATAAGCATGCAGGGAGTTGTTTTTAGATTTTTTACAACGTCCCTCGCCTCAGTCTGCTCTGGTGTCAGGTTCTTAGTAGGGACCAGGATTTGTGTGGCAACATACTTTCCCAAAAAAGCCCCCGATTAACACATACACAAGGATAGCTGCATAAAACATGTTTGAGGAGCTGCATACTATTTCAGTTACTTTCATTTATGCACAAACTTTGCTGTTGTAAGTTTGAGGTTATAATAGTGCATGTTGGTCACTATGTATGCCAGTATCACAAGACAGCAAGTGTTGTTTAGTTGTTTCTTATCGTCAACAAATACCACAGAAACATCAGTACAAGCAATAAATGAATCCCATAAAGAAGATATGATATATTGATATATATAAATATAGATGTGATATTGATATACTTAGCTTAGTCTCCCTTCTTCAAAACCTATTATAATATATCAGTGAGCCACACAATGAGCATTGGGTCACATGTTTTTTTCATTTTTAGAATCATGTGCACTGCGTTTTATTTTAAGTCAATCCCACATGCACCATACTGGTGCCATAAATGCTCACTAACATACCAAATATATGTTGGACTGAAAGTGAAAATAGTCTGCTACTAATCAAGTAATTTTTCCTGTTTAATCATTTTAAATGGATTATATACTTTTGCAGTGATACTGCAAAGTAATGCAAATTTTCTCCACACAGGTCTCATTTTAACCTACAAACCCTGAAATGGTAAATCAGCTGACATGACCACTGTCACAATCAACTCTGATGGATGCTATACGCTTTCAGAAATGTTGATGTTGACTGATGGTGATTTAGTGCAGATGTGCCATTGAAACTTTAGGGACAATACTAAATATATATACTGTTTATACTTTTTAAAAGATTTTGTTTTTAGAAGGAGTCACAGAAAGTCACAGATATACCAAAGAAATCTAAAAGTTTGCTTAAGATTTGTTGAAAGTGAGAAAAAAATGGAAAAACACAGCAGCATAGCCTTGTCCTTAAAATGAAAAAACAACTTAAAACAAGTAGATAATTTTTTTAAAAAGAGCCAAAAGGACAAACTCAAAATGTAATTGTAATGAGGTCTTTGGTTACATTGGCATATTTAAATACCGAAACAAATACAGGTAATACACAAAACAGCAACATGTTCACCAATGTGCACACTCACAAAAAGAGAACACTGGGACAAACACACATTGGGAAATGGCCTGCCACACATACACACACTCGCATTAATATGGCACTCAAAACGCATGTGGTCACTGCATGAGACATGCCAGGAAATTCTTTCAAGGGCATGTTAATATTCCAGATGCTTTTGGATATAAACAAGCCTCCAAATTGGAGAGCGGAAATTCGATTTGAACGCAGCTCTGCGTGGCGATACAGAGATGTTTATCCCTCCCTGCCTATCTCTGTAGCCGGATGGCTGAGTGGCCACTTAGTGTTTACCTATGATAAGGGCTTTCTGTTTGACTACCAGTTAAGCTGCAGTCAACAGAGAGGCCACAGTGGGGAAAGAAGTTTTTATAAAAACTTAATTGTTACTCTAGGTGATTAGAGTCAGGCTTGAAACTCTGCACTCATGACAAGCCAAACAGCATGGGATAACAATTTCTGTGGGGTTTTTTGTTGTTGTACTTTTGGTGCAAATTACAGAAAGTTTATGGCGCCTTAAAGAGAATTTTACTTGGAGCTTAACTTCTGTTCCTTTGCATCTAATTTAGTTCTTCAACCACTCAAAACAAGGATAAATGCATATTTAGAGCATGAATGCACAAAAACTGAAAATGATACAGATGCAGAGTCATCCAGATGCACATTGCACAATCACATCTACATGCACACACAAAAACACACAACACAACCCCCACCCCCAACCCCCAATGTGTGGCTTTGGCACTTCCAGAGATTTTCCAAGGCTTATAGGAAGTTAACGTAGCTACTTAGAAAAATATTAACTCAACGCTAACGTGCTTACATTGCTTTTTTTATTATTATGATGTTTTTATGCTAACATGTTAATAAAAAGTTATAATATCTCAAGTAGTAAGCTGCCGGCTACAAACTATCTCTTTTGATCTACACAAATTTTTGCTGCATCAAAAATAAAGCACATCACTTACTGCAGAACTTTTGTTAACAAAGATCTGCAAGGTTTTTGCACCAAGGTCTTAGTTTTGGTATGGAACCATAGCATTCATGGTAACATCATCAACAGAGGAGGTTGCACAATACACAAGGTCCTGTAGAACATGACATGCATACTTCGGTTGAGTTCAAAGGAAACCTCAACCTTATCTTTTGGTTCCAGTGAGGAACCACCTTTTGGAATCTGAAAATGTGTTTTCTTTACTCTAAATGTAACGAACAGGTATGAGGCTAAACTGAACTAGTTTCATGTTGATGGAAAAAGCCTATAAGGGAGTCCAATGGGCCTTCCTCACCGACATGGAGCCAGTTCTGTCTGAAGCATTTCACCCTAAAAAAAAGAAACTACTTAGAACTTGAAAAGTTGGTTTCCTCCTGGAACCAAAACTTGGAACTAAAGGTTGTTGTCAATTGTACATCTGTTGATGATGTGTCCTTGATTACAACGGTTCTGTGAAAGTACTGTAAAGGAGTTCAAGAGAGTAACAACAAACACACAGATTACTAGGTCAAAGTGCATAATACAATAGCAAACTTTACTTTAACCATGTTATGCTGATTTCCATGTACGATCTGTGCACTACTAGTTGCTCAACTGTTGTGAGAACTGCTGTTTACTAATCCTCAGGTTTTTATTTTAAACCTTTTGTCAGACCCAAAAAGTTCTGTCCCACCTTTTCCTCAGACATTAACAAATAGTATTTGTAACTGACAAGTGCTCACTGTGCCATGTCAGTATCGTTCCTCTCAATCAAACCCGGTTTGTCCGGGGACTTTATCCCCCGGCAACATCGGAACTCACTGTTTACCCATCCCATAATAAGGCTCATTCAGCTAAGGACATCTTGATTAGGTCTGCTAAACGTCTGGTTCTCATTTAGCATGGAGGATGGGACAGAGAGAGAGGCAGGAAGGGGGTTAGAAAGGGGGAGTGGGACAGAACAAGAGAGGTGAATGAAAAAGGGAGAGGTTCTGCCTGGGAAACAGAAAATTATAAGCATGGAAAAGATAAGATTGTCGTCCAGTGAGATTTTGATACAGTTGCAGAGAACTGGCTTGTGGTTTACACATATAATAACTGATAAGAAATTCACAGTGGGCCTCTTTTTTTCTATAGTGACTGTGTGCATGTGTATTGATTTTTTTTTTTTCATTTATATTCCAAAAAAATGACCCAAGTTTCCCTTTACCAGGACAAGGGAAACTCATGCTAATGACCTTCTGTCCTGGGAAAAGTTAACATAGTATTTGCATTAAACAGCTGATAAGTTCTGGTATATTCTTGTTCCCTTTAGGGCATCCATCTAAGAACTATACAAATTGCATGCTTGTAAAATTGATTTGATTCAAGTGACGTGTGAAGCCAAAGTCTATACCTTGGTCACTGAGAAACTACCTCAGCTACTAAACTTGATACACAGCACAACAAAAGAAAAGGAATCTCAAAAAAATCCATTCATGCCAATCAAATTGCCTAGCCTCCATGTAGTATGCGGATGTGGATCTAAAAAAAAAAAACATCCATCTGCCACTCACCTGCTGTTCGAGCACACCTGCTCACCTTTCACACTGCCCATCAAACCTGCCATTTCAGTTTCTAATCCTGCCTGTCAATAAATGAAGGTAAGGATCCATGGTTAGTTTGCAAAATCTTACTGGTGCAGAAAACTTTATTTAAGTTTCAATAGAAGTTAGCAAGTTAGCTTACATTAAAGTTGGTTTGCAGTTTACAGCGTACAGTCTGTGGTAGCTCATTAGCAGGTAGCGCCCAGCTGTCAAACAACTGCTGTGCTAATAAACTTGTAACCCGTGATAATCAGCAGTATCACAATCACGTGCACTGCAGTTTTGGTTCAGCCTTAGCGGAAACCACACTCAAAAAAAATAATTTTACCAAAATTGTTGACGTTAAGTATTTTAATTATGAAGTTTTTCCATGTAATTTTATTAGGCAAGTTTAATGTAAGGGTCCCATATACATCTATACTCAGATCAGACTGTTTAATTATTCTGATCAAATAAATTTTTAGTTTTATACATTTCAGTTACAGTTTACATGAAAATAATGCTTCATATTTATTGGGGCCAGGAATAATGTGCACAGGCACACCCACCCAAATATATATTTCCACACACTCATAGACACACACACTAACATACATAGTCACACAGTATATTTATTGTATGTAAATGTGGAGCCAAATATGGATCGCGCATACACACACACACACACACACACACAGCGCGCATGTTTATGTGACAGTGTGGAGTTCATGTAACAGATAAGGGACGGCAGAGTCAACAGTACTGCAGATAGTCTGCTGATAGAGTGTTCCTTAGCTTCCGTTGCCTTTTGTTTACCTAATGATAAAGTGGATCTTTATGTATGCGTGTGGGTGTGTGGGCGCGCATGAACACATGTGATTATATGTGTGCTTTCCAGTTTCCATTGTGAAACAGGCGGACTGCATTTTATATGCCTTTGTGTGCACATTGATGTGTAATTGAAGCAAAACTGTGTCTCAGAGATTGCCTTTGGCAGCCTGGTTGCCACTAATTTTTCCCATGTCAGATAACATTTTATATCAGTGTGATATCAATAGTTATCATATCAATAGTCCTGATTGTAAATTGTAAATTTTTCAACCAAGAGGCTGGAAGAGATAGGGTTAGCGTGACACTTTGGCAAGATGACTGCAAACAGTAGACAAGTGTCAAGGTCAACAGTTGCAAAAAGGATATTTTACAGTTGTTTTTGTGCCATCCCAAACAGTTGGCCAGTTTACCATTCATGAATTACGTCAATGCTTCGGTGAAAAATCCTGAGAAATTCTAGTTAAACATTATTTGATGTAACTGTGTTTTTCACAGAGTTGAAGCAGAGTGGCATGAAAACATTAGAGGAAGACCTAAATGCATAAAGCGTATTTCAACTTCAAAAAAATCAAAATGAGTTGTAGTTGCTGGTGTGTGAGATGGGGTGCCATAAAGTGTAAAGTGTAACACAGGGTTTCCTACTCCCTTTTTCCCATTTGTTAATATAGTAAATGGCAATTTTGGCGCAGTGTGACTGACAAAGAGACACCAGTCACACTGTTACAAATCTGTGTGCCATCAAAATGGTTGTAAAACTGCAAATTTAAAGTTAAATTGTCACCTAAAATCGGGGAATTGGATTTCATATGATTGCAGAATTACTCACATTCCTCTTTTATTTGTGCATGTTTCCTTGTCATTCACAAGTTTAATGCAAAATTTAGTAAATATCTCTTCTGAATTTCTAAGGTGAGCTGGAGATATGCGAAGCAAAAATACATAAAGACAGAGATTGTGTGAGTGAGGTTTATCAGCAAGGAGAAAGACCTTCAACAAACTAAACAGAGAGACAGTCAGATAGACAGGCAGTTTTTGTACTTTCCTCTCCGCAGTCTCCAGTTGAACACAGAACGGAGGAGTCATGCATCAGTGGAGGAAATTGGGAATGTGAAACATGCCAGATTAGAGAAGCAATCTGAGGGCCTGCAGACAAGCTCAAAGGCTTCAACCATGGGAAAAAAACATGCACTCAGACAGGCACACATACACACAAACACGAACGTGCACATACACACATGCACAACAGCGAAACCCATTCAGATTCTGAACCACCTGCTGCATTCCACAGCCAATAAGTCAGCTACTTAAGGAGCCAGCTTTTAATCAGCCAACTAGGCAGTAAAGCGACCATCCATCCTGTCAGTTCTGCAACACAACTGACCAGTCAATCTGTTAACTGTTCAGTCAGTTAGTGGGATTTATTAAATAATCTGCATGCAGCCATTTGCAGTTGCAGCTTGTGGCATAAAGATGTTAGCACAGAGCCACACAAAGCACAGCGACAGGAAAAAGTTTTGAAATATCTTGAAAGTTTTATGTATTATTTTCACAATCACATTTCCCTCTAAGATACATATAAAACTTGATTAGACAGTGACATAAAATGTGAAATACACTCTGTGACAGGCCTCTGTGTCTAAAGGACAGGAAATAGTGTCGTTTCTTAGCAATACTACAGATGTGAGCTGAGCATTGGTCAGCCAGCCGCCCACACACCCCGCCAGCCAGGACAGGACAAGAGCAGAGGAAGCAGTTATTATGGAGGAAGCCAGGGCGTCTTAAAGCCATTATATGCCGCTCAGAGAGAGGCAGTCAGAGGCAACACAGCTGACTGGAGCGCTTCAAAGCAGGAAGGAGCTCAGCCACCATCTCCACCTCCACCTCCACCAGCCTGCATGTTCAAGGGGAAGTGAGGGGTTTACAGGGTGTGATGGCGGTGAAAGCGTAGGCTGGATGGGAAGAGATACGAGGGTATTTGGAAGAACAGGGATGGTTTAGTAGGACTTGTTTTTGCCAAATAGTTTTGGCTTTATCTGCTGAGGTTTTGAGATATCTTTCACTGAGATTTCTGCAGCCATCGCAACAAAATGAATGTGAATGAATTTTGTTTGTGGTTCTCACAGTATTGAAAAGATGGCGTTATGAAAAGATTTAACAGAAGAAAGGTTCAGCTTACTCTAGATAAACTGCAAACCTAGAAATGCACAAAAAGTCAGAACTGCTCTGTAATTATTATATTTTCTATCAACAGGCTTTTAGATGACAAGGCATTAAATCAAGTAATGAGCAAAAATTCATAATTTAATTAGCACACAACTCTGCAGTTTTTGTTAGCTCTACCAATTGTTTTAGCATCTTTTAGCAGATTGTTTTGCAGATTTTTTTGCTTCTGCATCTCGCAATTTAACTGTTTTGGATAACACTTGGTGTGCTCATTAAACTCCCTTCCAGATGAAGGTGTCAGCTGTTTCTAGGTTTAGTGCATCCCCATCATCAACAGCACAGAGACAAAGCTAACAACCAGCCGGTCAATAAGCTGTTTATTTTGCAGCTAACCAGCCACAAGTGCAGGCCAAACTAAAGGGGTCTAGGTATGAGAATAAGAGATGAGCTACTTAGATTGCTAATAAAGTTTTGGAAATTGATCTTTCCTACTGTGTTGCATGTTGCTACGTTGCTACATCACTGGTAACAGTCAAATCCAAGCAAAGCATAGTAAAATTTGCTGCATGTTCAGTCTGAGTCCACTGTTTTCTCTGACCTTTTGTTAGCAAAGTTCGAGGTTTTATTTGGAAATGTGAAGCATTACAGAAGATGAGGAATTATCCAAAAGGAGGATGTTTGTGGTGGGATGGAGCAGGAAGGGAGGAAGTGATGCTGCTGAGTTATGGCAGGGCTTAAGTATGGAAGTATGAGATGAAGGATGGAGAAGGAGGGTTCGAAGGAAGGGAAAATGGCTGTGTCTGTGGAATATTAAAAGCATAAACAAGTGGAAGAGTTGAACTGCTGAAGGCTGCTTGGACAAAGTGGTGCAGAAACAGACCACTTCCCACTCCATTTTCAAAATATAAATCTCTGTACAGACAGTATCAGACATTTTTTATAGCATTTTTCTTCCATGTCTCAATCCCTATACTTCTCACATACTTCTTATAAGATTTTTTTTAAGTGTTTTCACTTTATTGAAAAACATAAAAATTAAATAATGGCTTTCAGAAAGTTGGGATTATGTAACAAAGACCAACATGAAGCTTAGGGCACCCCTTCTTATTCCTTGTATCCTCTTCCTCCCCAATAATCCCAGCATCTTTTTGCCTGTTACCTGTATTTTGTTGGTAACCCCCTATGCATCCATCCCTTCCCCTGCTCCATTTTCTCACATCTTTGCCTTTTGCCCTCCTCATCTGTCATTCCTTTCTGTTTTTTCTCCTCACATTTCCTACCTTACCCCGCCCTTCCCTGTCTACCAGTCGCCCTCACCTCCTCCTCTTCTCTCCAGCACCTGTGCCCCTGCGGAGGGGGAGTTCCGGAGAAGAGGAAACCCCCGGGGCAGCCAGGCACCTCACAGATGGTTAGCAAATTACACCTTCATTACCTCTCCTCTCCTCTTCCTCTCTTCCTCTGGCCAGTGCTTCACAATGACTCGCTGTTCCTGTGACACTTCACATCTGTCAGCAGCTGATCTGTCTGCTCATAAAAATAGCGCATAGAAAACCACAAGGCTTCTTTCATCCTGTTTGCCAGTGGCTATTTTTATATATATAAAGGATAGGATAATTTATTTTATCTTCAGCTATGCTGCTTTATTGTCAGAATGTTGTCAAGTACATCTTTGTTATCCACAAAGGACAGCTTGCTTCATGGCAGTTAGTCACTAAATTGTTGTAAGAACAACGCATAACACAGGTAGAAAGACTTGAGCACAGCCCAGGGGGCATTATGTAAGGAGCAGTTTGCATTCAATCATCAGAGGGGCTTGTTTTTCCGCTGCAAAAAATGACAAACCCGAAATGTAATTTTATCATCCAATCTGTGTTTCAGGATTTTTTTCCTCCTTGTATAATGTTACTACACACAGACATAGTTTTGCTAATTTCAACTAATTTAACTTATTCATTGTAGTTATGTGTCTTAAGAACCGTATCAAAAACATGTAATCGAATTTTTAAAACTGCCTTCAGACAATTATTTGTGCTTAATGTAATTTCCCTTTAAAAAAAGAGCCACAATTATACCAAAATATTGCATTATTGAAAACAGGGAAATTCTTAAAATCCATCTGACACAACTAATTAAACTATAAAATATCCTGAAATTAGTTTCATGTCTGGAGTTTTGCATTGCACAGCATTAACTGCAGGGATATGTTGAACTTGTGTTCCGGTCTGCAAGGGAACAGAAAACAAATTTGGTCAGCCTCAATAAGTGCAATTCTTATAAATTTCTATAATTTAACCACTGATTGTTAAGTTATATGAGGTATTGATTTAAACTCTATGACTTTTCTTTTGGCTCATTCTGAAGGTTCATGCTGCATTTCTTTACTCATCGTCTCTTGAAGACTGGAAAGTGAATGTGTCAAATGTGTGGGGAGGAAAAATATTCAAAAGTCTGATAGCGATCTGCCCATGGGAACAATAAAATGGTGCACTGATCATGATTTACTGAGGTCTGATATATGGCACAATGTCAACCTGAGATGTCTGTTTTTTTGGTATTTCATTGACTAACCCTGAACACACTGAGACAAATGTTGGCCTGCTAACAAGCTAAACTATGATAGTGACCATGGTTAATCATAATACTTGCTAAAAGGCAAATTATCTACATGTTACATTTTTCATTATGAGCATGTTGGTGATGTTACAATTTTAAAAAGCACCACTAAATTCGCTCTCACGGAGCAGCTAGCCTGGCTCTAGCCTTGTTTCCACATAGCTCTATGTACGTTAGTTACAGGGCCGACTGGAGGTTTTTACCTTAATTGCTACTCTTCTGTCAAAAAGTGAAAAATTACTTCCAGTGCATCATAATCATCAGACAGCACATGGGAACACAAAACTTACTGAGACGTCATTTCAAGTTCTCCTAATTAAAGATCTGCAGCTTTGGTTGCATACAGGCTTTAGGTTACCAGCTGTTTGACCACCGACTGACTCACACACCCTGTATCTTATTTCCATGCCTCCTCTAGCCCAGCGTGAAAACACAGGGCCCAGTGCACCCATTAATCAAGCCGAGGAAGGCATGGAATAATAATGAACGCACCTTGCACGCATGAGCAAGTCAAGCGCCCCCACCACCGCCACTGCCGGTGAGTTTCCAGGAGGTATTTTCATCATGTAAAATGTATGTCCCTCTCACTTCAACAGATCTCTTCATCCTCTATCAAGCTCAGAAACTTTCTATTTTCAGCAACGTGAAGTGGACCAAAACTCGCTCATTTCTGTCTCCCAAAGGTTGTAAGAGTTTTACTTTATTTCTAACAGCATCATCTTTGTCATCATCATCGTTTACCATGGTAACGTGTGTCTAATTAGTCCAGTATTTGGTTTGCATATCTTCCTACGTTTTGCAGATTTTGAGGTGAAAGGCTTTTTTTAAACCTCTTGTTGCTGTTATGTCACCAAGAGATTTTACTAAAATCTTGTCTCTTTTTAAGTTTTTAAATATTTTTTCCATCACTGTATGATTGTGTAACTATAATACATGCTTTACTGTTGTGCAAACAAACTAATCAGAATCATTATTGTAGCTACAGTGAGAGAACAGACCTGCCTCCGGACATAAAGTCTTTCCTCACGTCATGCCGTGATCCGTGCTGCATCTGGCTTCTCCCAGTGTTTAGTCTGCCCTCTTGGATAGAATATAAAAGAACAGTCCTGACTCCAACCTACTATCATTATTATTATTTACAGCCAAAATAATGACATTGGAAGGCAGCTGCTGGACTGTGCAGCACATTCAAGAGAGCGGAAAATCAGAGGGAAATGATTTCATCACAGCTATGCTCGGCAGCTTTGCACACTGGTGGCTCTGAGTAAGTTTGTAAAAGATTGTTTTTAATTATTTAGCATTTATTTCATGTGATGTCAAGAAACTGAATGGAGCATGCAAAACTTTGCCAAGCTAGCTGGTCTGTAAAACACAGAAGCTGGAACATCACACATGTGGCTCTGCCTGTATATTCACAGCTATGCCGTCAGCTAAATGCTTGCATTAAAGGTTGAAGATAGCAGCTGGTCTTTGAGATTTTCACCAGGTGCATTTTTTTAGGCATTTTGGACAAATAAATATAGTATTGATTACTAATCAGCAGAGATGATTTAACATAAATAAGAGATAAATGACAGTTTTTTTTAGGCTACTTGCTGTATATTCAGTCAATACTTCCTCATCCCACCTCATCAAACATTACTGATTTTCTCATCTGATTCTGATATCTGATACAGACACACAAAGCACAGTTTAATGTCTGTGTCTGACGCACAAAGCCTTTCTGCCACAAAGCCTTTCTAATACATAGCTTGCATTGTGAAATGGCTGCACTTTGGTTCAGATTAAGCAACAAACGTACTTTGTTAGGTTTAGAAAAAAACAATGCAAGGTTAGCTTTTGGAAAAACTTCTACTTTCAACTTCACAGAGGTCTTGAACTCTTTCCCTTAGATGACAGTGGTGTGTGTGTGTGTGTGTGTGTGTGTGTGTGTGTGTGTGTGTGTGTGTGTGGGTGTGTGTGTGTGTGTGACCTGCACTCCCACCCTGATCTGCACCCTTCTTGGGACTTCTTTCTACCATGCAGCATGGAGCAGTTGCTGTGAGCATCTAATATTGATGCAGATACATTTCCTAAATCCACCTGACAGTAAATGTAGATGAAAACTGCACAGTATGTACAGATACATGTATTGTAATCATTTGCATCAATTTTCCAAAATGACTCCTGTCTGATATGGAACACTGACTGAAAAAAATTTAGATCTCCACTGATATATTGATATAAAGTTCAGCACAAGTTTTTCTTTACATGATAGAAAGAGATTATCTTAAAAGCACAGACTCAACACATGGACGAGACAGAGTGACAATGAATTGGCAGGGAAGCTGTGGAACCAATGGAGATGCACACAGGGAGATGGAGATAAAGGAGGGAGAGCCCACATCAGGCCAGAAGTCCTCCAGTGCTACTGCAGTGAAGTGACAATGAGCGAGGAGAGAGTATGAGTCATACACAAACCCCTCCCTCTCTCTTTCTCCTTCTCTCTTTCTCCCTCTCTTTTTTCTCCCTCCCTCACCCCCTAACAGCCCCTCCGCCTCCCATCTACATTGCCAATGAAGCTGGGTTACGTCGATCCTGACTCATTCATTCACAAAGTCTCAGGCCTACTTTTGTTATACAGAGGAAATCGTGCTACTTAAGAGACCATCACCGCTCTTATTATAGTGCTCTGACATATTTTACCGCTCTGGCTGCTGGAGCCCCATTCATAAAAATGCTCCAGTCTGCTCCAGAGTGTTGCAGAGGAAGGCACACATACACACACACAGACACACACTCCAATCCCTTATTTGGCCGTCTTGTATAGCTGAATGGGTTGAGGACAAGTCTGCTAGGGTTCGGTATTTAATCCCTGCTGAGGCCACCCACACTGAGAGTGTATGTACCCAGAGTACTGTAACACATTTTGGATAAATCCCTGTGAATGTATTCCGTCTCTGCCTTATCATATGTGGCTTCCCCATCATGAGGCTTAGCTTCTATTTGGTTGTTTTTCCCCTCTTATGTTCCCCACCCTCCCAATATTTTTCCTCCTCTATCCTCTTTGTCCTCTCTCAGTGGAGGAGCATCTACCTCCATGTGGTTAGCTCATCTCCTTTTCTTCCTCTCCTTCTCTTTCTGGTTAGCTCATCTCTAGGCAGTCAGCTTTGCAGGCAGCTAATTATAGGCCACGTTGTGGAGCGCAGGGCCGGATGTGACAGCATGCTGTGTTTTTGTGTGTGTCTGTGGACTGTATGTATGTGTGTTAAGTGCAGACATATATGTCACTGTTTGTTGTCTAATATGTCTCTCCATCATAAGTCCTATGACAGTATGTGGGTGTATGTCTCTTCATGTCCATATGCTTGTGCTCATGTATGTCCTTTATGTCTATTCTAGGATCAGTTTGGCTTTCAGACCTTCACAATAGATATCTCGATGGTCCTCACTAGTAAAGGTATAAAACTGTATTCCATCACCAAGGGTCCTCACAAGTATAATACAAAAGTGCATACATGTGTATATATGTGTGTGCATGTGTGTGGACGAGCCACCAGCAGGATATCCAATCCCAGCCCCTCCCACACTGTACTGCAGCTCTGACTCATACAAGGTGGAGGCAGAGACAACCAGGGTCTGACGACTGGCAATGAGCGTGTGCATTTACACACACACGCTCACACACTCACACACACCAGTTCATACATACATGCATACACCCATACATACGGTCTGGCTATATAGCATGGTAAACAGATATGGATATCAAATACATACAGTATATGCACAAATGCAAACCACATACAGCAATGTTCATACTAGACGCATGTGAACAGACACTAAGCTTTATAGTCAGTTAACAGCATATGTGTAAATATCCATTAAGCTGTTTACATATGTTGCCTCCCTTGTCAGGCTTTAACCAAAAAAAAAACTGTCTAAACTAGCAAGTTAAAGAAAATTGTTGCTTATAAGACTATGTAACCTAAATGTTCCCTGCTGTCAGTCTATTAAAGATTAATGTTAAATTTTTCCTGTAAAAAAAACAACACATATACTAGCATCTGTCAAAAATAAGTCAGTATCAATTTGCTTTTGGTAATTTTCACATTTGACACACACATGCAATTTTGTCTTTCTAGATCTTTAAAAGCTCACTAAACAAACTTTGTACATTTACTTCCATGACTACAAAATATGTTAATGTCAGATAGGTAAAACAGTACTTCTTCCTTTAACATTACTTAACAATAAACTGTTAAAGTAGCGAACTACTGGAGTATCAATCATATACATCCATTATAAATGCAGATTTGCTTAAAAAAAATAATGAAAATATGATCCTGTCCATTAAATACATGTTGAGAATGACCTAACTATCAATAAAAATATTTGCCAACCAAAGACACAAAGCTTAGTTCAGCTCACTATCTGTAATTTTACCTACATTCTTTAACAGTTTCTGTAAAGCAGGTCAAGGTGACAGAGGCGAAGAACATGCACATTAATTTTCCAATGAATGAAAGAAGGCTGCAACCATTCATACTTTCCATACACAGGTGTGTATGCTTGTACACGTACGCGTATAAGCAGACAGACAATGGCAGCAGCTTCACACGTAAAAGATGAGATCAGCAGTCAGTGTGTATCTTTTCAGATACCATGGGAACTCTCCCTCCTCCCTCCCTCTCTTCCTCCTTTATCACTCATTCATGCCTCTTCTCCAGCTCTGCGTCTGCCTCATGGCTTCCTGTGTCGTCCCCTCCCCCACTGCAATAAAAGGAGAGAGGCCTGTTCATTCATGCATTCAGCCAGTCAGCTGAGCAAGGAGAGAGGAAGGAGGGAGGAGGAGAGACAGAGATAAAATGAGAGGAGAGAGGAAGAGGAGGAAGACTTCCTCCCTGTGATGCATAGGTCACCTGTATTACATCACTGATGGGGGATGGAGCGATGGAAAAAAAAAACGAAAGGTAGGACAAAAAAAGACAGACCCCTCCTTTCCTTCTCTCTCTTTTCCTCATCCTCTTCCTCTCTCTCTCCTCCTCCTCCCTCTACCCTTCTCTCTCTCTCCCTCTCTCTCTCTCTCCCTCTCCCCTCTCCATCACCTCCACCCCTCCCCATCCTGACAGAATGAGTCACAGACAGACCAGTTCCCTTGATGCACTGCGGAAACGTAATGTGACGTAGCCTCCATCTCTCCCTTCCCTAGCCACACGCATCCCTCCATCCCTCCCATTCATCCGGCCATCGCTCCCTCCCATTCATCAATCCTCCCGTCATAGCACAGCAAGTCTCCATTCACAAAAAGCCCTGTGAGCTGAGGGAGAGATGGCAGGTGGATTCACACGACCAGAAAGAGCACAAACTGTGTCGCACCAGCAGAACGTTAAGTACTCCTGCAGAGTACAATACAAATCAATAAATTATAACACAATACTGTATTATTAAGTAGAAGTACATTATCAGCATTTAAACCATGAAAGCTCACCAATGAAAGCAGATAAAGGGGATGAAATTTATGGCTGAATAGTGACTTTTTTTTCACCATTTCTTTTGAGTTCAACCTTTTTAATGTAGTGCAAGGTTTATTGTTGCTATGGTTACAGCATGTGCAGTCAAATATGAGCTAGATGGCTAAGAGCACTGATTTGTAACTGTAATTAAACTGTTGACAGGAAGTAAGACAAGTCAGAGTCCAAAGCAGACATCTCACAATCTAAAGCTGTTAATGACACAGTGGAATTGAATGCAGTTAACTACAATACAACATGTAATAATGCACTATAATAATAATAATTCATGCAATGCAACATAATAGTTTTACTGTTAAATAAGACAAGGGCAGTAGAAAGATAGCTGCTCAGAAATCGAACTAATGATGTGCAGTCTTTTAAGCAGGATATATAAATAGTGTGACGATAAAAAAGCCAGGTGAATGCACTCTCTCACCTCTGACATCACTACAGGGTGAAGTCATGGATAAACCCCTCTCTCACTGCATCTGATACAGCGGCATCTTATTAACTGCTGGCATTCACAGACATTCTTCCAGTTAATAACACAGACACACAACGGATTTTATGACATTCTGAAATGTCCGCAGGAACTCAGCTCGTCAGTATTCTGTGAAGGTAAGCAGTAAAGTGAGACACAAGGGTCATTTTTCATATTAGAGACTTAATAGTGCCACCCAGCAAGAAAAATAAGGGGAGATATGTAAAGTTACATCGTTTCAATGGATGTAATACTTTTGTTTAAATTGCTAAATCTGAATATAATAAGTTAACAGTAGGTAAAAGTAAAGTAAAGGAGGGCCATTTCATTTTTGTATATCAATATTATGTGTAGGAAACCAAATAATTCAAATATAATGCATGTTAAATGATACTTAACAAAACAACTATTACATTATATAGTAATTAACAACTGTTAATGTTTTAGAGAACATTACTTTTAGTCCTAAAAACAGGTTAGGTTGGATCAATCTGCAACTCAGATCTAATGAGGCAAAATAAAACTTTTACAAAAAGCTTCTTTAAAAATAGTTAGTGATGCATCAGTCCAACCAACTACTGCAAAGTAGGCAATATTTTTAGACGTCACTCAAGCCTGTCACCATTTTTGCACAGATTTTTTTTGGGAGGGGGTTTTTGGCAGCCATTTTTCCCATCTGTACAGATATCACATTGGCTCAATTCATATTGGTGCCTCAATAGTCATTTCTATATAATTTATTGACATATAGTTAAGTTGGAATTGCATTACAGCATTTAAATTATCTGTATCATTGAGGACTAGCAAACCTATTATAAGTTTCCTCACAAAAAGAAACATTTTAAAACGTGCAGTGCATAAATCAAAGTTTGCTAGCTTGTGCATTCTTCTCTCCATCATTTGTAGATACATTGCAATAAGCTTGTTCACATTTCAGTAGCTCCTGGCTTAGTCTCTTTTGATATCTATAGACCTCTGGTAACTCAGCTAAGAGACTATCAATTGATTGTATTTTTAACACAGAGGGATAAAAGTATTTAATCTACAGCATGAGTTGATGAGTAAAAACAAAACAAAATGAACAAACCTGATAACAAATGATGGATTAATTATATGAGAATGCAGGGAAAAAAACACAAAGGGTCATGGCATCTGAACTGTAGATAAAGAGGAATATTGAGTTTGCATGTATCCTTCTCTCAACAGACCCAGAATATGCATATGAGTGTGTCTAATCCCTTCTTATTACATCACTGTATATGTAATAATCGTTGACATCACTAAAATAAACTCACCACTGAACAGTCAAAGTAGTCAGTTACATGCTTCAGCGACTTCAGTTTCATTTTATGAATGAACGGGTGACATTCAGGTTCGCCCTGATGGTTGGCTGGAGAAAGAAGCAGAGAAAAGCTCAACGTACAGTATGATTCACCACAACAAAGTGTTAGGGAGGGGGTGCTGATGATGTCATTGTCGATAGGTGGGGGAGTCATCAGTGAGTCAGAGAGGAAAAAGAAGAGGAGGAGATGGAGGAGGAAGAAGAGGAGGAAGAGGATAAGGAAGAGAGGTGGAAAAAAAAGGATTACATGGGGAGGTGGTAAAAAAAAAGGATTACATGGGGAGGTGGGGTACCTGCTGTGTATGACCCATGGTAACAGGCAATGCTGGCCTGTGGATGACTCACCACTGCTTTACCAACCTCACACACTCACACACGCATGCACAGTACACTGGGATGCTCACGCCATCACCATGGCACGCATACACATGTTAATCAAACATCATGCAATGCACACGGCCTGTTTCACGGCATCGGAAACAAGGTAACTTTTACACAAATATGAACACACGTCCCATACTGGACACTCACGCAAGCATATACACATAGAGGCACACACTTATACGCGCACACACACGCAACATAAAGTGCAGGCAGAGGAGGGGCGGGTCAGGATGACTCACACATCAATGATAACATCCCTCCCCCTGCCACAATCACACAAACACACTCGAACACACACACAGCAGAACGACATATCATTTGGATGCAATTTTACGTTAATATAATGTTAATATAACAACCTCCCCACATCCCGGGGAACCTCCCATCTGTAATTGAGACTGACAACAGGAGGCTCAAGCTGCTGTTCGTCTAAAGTGATGGGAATTTTGTGGCAGGAAGTTCTTACGGATGCTTAAGTCAAAATGTTAAAATGTGAAAGTTTACAGCAGTGTATCTGAATGGGTCTTTATGCTGCTAGTGTTACAGTTGCTAATCTGTTGCTATCAGTTCATTGTGATTGAAATCAATATTTTGCTGTAAATAAAACTTAGTGACGATAATTGTCAGACTCTTCATCACACTCATGGCGTCTTTTTTGTCCTAGTGTATAACAGACTTAAGACCACATTTCCCAGAAACCCCTTCAGGTCAGCAGAATGGATCTTTTAAAAGCCAAAGTGTTATCTATTTTAGTCTTACTGAGCACAATAAACTAGTTACAAGTGATTTTTCCACCTGCCCTTCACTCGTTCTACCTTCTACCTTTCTGAGAAACCTCAGAAAGCATCAGCTCGATTTGTGTCGAACAGTGCCCTCTGGAACTCTTATTGGGTCTGTTGGGTCTGTATGGCAGGTACTTGCTAACATGGTCTGTGATTCTTTTTTTTTTCAATATTATTTTTGTGTATTCTGTTTTTTTGCCCAAACTTTGGAAAATTAATTTTCCAAAATCAATCAATCCATCAGTCTACCTGTTTCTTACGGTAAACCAATTCTTACGGTAAACCAAGCAGGTAGACGCATCAAATCCAGGGTTGAAAATTGCTCAGTATGCCCTATATTGTGCTGTTGAGAAACTTTAGTGGAGCAATTTAAATTACTGCTCTCCAATTGAACAGTGATGATTTATGAGGGAGGTAAAAGAAAAAGAAAAAAGGAAGTGGTTTCTATTCCACATGCTTCAGCAAGGACAACCTTGGCCACTATTCACCAAACTTGGTAAAGGAATAGTCTGATATTCCAACAGCTGAAAGCTTAATTGCTTTCTCTATAAAGTTAAATAAGATCAACACCTCTCTGATGTCTGTGAGGTCAATGTGAAGCTGGCACCAGCAGCTGGATAGCTTTAGCTAGCATGAAAACTGGGAACAGAGGAAAACAACCAGCAAGACTCTGTCCACCAGCAACAAAATGCATCCACCTCTAAAGCTCAATTCACCAGGAAAACCAGCAGAGACTCCAGGAAATTATCCGTGCTTATGTTTAGCTAAGCTAGCCAGCTGCCAGCAGTGGCTTTATCCATCATCTTGCTAAGTCTTAGCAAGAAAGCAAAGGCCAACATTTGTTTTTAGCTAAACTGGTCTTTCTGTGTCTCTCAGTGCATTTTTAGTGCTTTTCAAATGTTTTTAACAAATTCTTTTTTGCCTTTGCAAAAAAGAACATTCACAAGTAGTTTCTGGATTTGTTATTGTATCTTGTCTCACAAGCACTTAGCTTACTAATGCATATTAAATTATGCAGTCAAGTCGTGTAAATTTCAGATATTGATAAATATATTACAGATATCAAACCTGAAAAGTTTTTTTTTTTTTGCAGATAAAGAAAAACAATTTAAATTGGCAGTGTAGTATTTACCTACTGCCATAAAACAACATAAGCTCTGAACAAACTTCACTAGTGTGAATAAATCGACCCATCTCCCTATTGTTTCAGATGGCAGACCTTTTAATTCTACACATATTGTCTGCCTTTGTCAGCTATTGTAAATTCCAGTTGTCTTTGCACAAAAAGTCTGTCCAAGTGAGGCCAGAAAAGTAACACATGTCGTTTTTTGGAAAGATGGCTCACTCCCAGGCTCTCCCTAAATCAAAAAGCCTCCTCTTATCTTTTGATAGCTAAAACATGCAGGCAGTGAAGGCACTTGGCTAGCACACATAATTCCCATCAATTACTCTAATACTTCCGTCTCTGTAAATCGAGGGCAGCTGACAAGACACAGACAGCTCTTGGCACAACAGAGTTATTTTATGAATGACATCTGGACAACAAGAACACCTGCACTGGGTGACCCTGCTGGAGCGGAGGAGGAATGACGTTACAGAGGGATTCAAGTGGACTGAGGCAGACTTGGTGTAAAATGTGAATGATAAGGAATTTTGTTGCTTGTGTTTTGCTCGAATTTACAGCTGGAACAGTGTCAATGTGTGCACCTGGCAAAATGAAGTTTATCCAAATTCATCCTGTGAAATGGTGGGTCAGTGAACGGGTGTTACGGTCTGGCGCATGACCTTTGCCCTGTTTGTCTATTTCTATGCTTCAGCCTTTATGGGCTTTTGGTTTCATGTAAAAACCTAAGAAACGGAAAAAAAGATGGTCTTTAAATGCTCAATGGATTTTGTAAAGCTGGGGCAGTTTAAAGTTCACATTTTCAGCCCAGAGCTACTGAACATCTGTAAATTCTGAACAACAGCTGTTTCTGTTTTTCCATAGTGCACAATGCAAAAGAATAAATGTCTTCCGGATATCTGATTTTATAAAAGCAACAGAAAAAAATAAGAAGAGATAGAAAAAATTTTTTTTTGAATCTACCAACATTCAACACTTGGCCATGCAGGAGTCTTGTGTCAAATAAATTTTTTCGTAATCTAACCTCACTTACAACATTTGAACTCCTCTAAAAAGTTTCATTCAAACATGAAAATTTAATATGCCTGATTTCAATGCTTCTCTTTTGGGAACAGTTTAGTGATATGCTGTAAAACAATCATTTTAGTGAACGGAGAGTGACATTTTCCCTCCTGTGCTCTATAAAAGATGATCTGAATGGAGCCAATGTCATATCAAGTGAGCACCACAAGAGGCCAACATGCAGTCATGGAGGGAAGGGGAGACCTGCTAGATGTTGAGACACTTTGTGACTGTTAAAAGTTTCCAGTGAGACCAGTTTCAGTCGGTGTGACATGTCTTCCAGGTGGGGTGACCTTCACTTCCTGTTCCAACTGCAAGGAAAAACACTGCTGACATGTATAATTAGCCACCACCAGTAAATCATCTACATTCTCGCGCACGCACACGTGTTTCATGTGTGTTATATTTAGCATTGCTCAAGCACGTCTCATGTTAGTAACTGAACATCATGGTCAGCTTGGCTTCCTCTTCTCAGGCTGTACGCTTTGGGAGTTCTACCTTTACAAACCTCACAACACCAGCAACACTATAAAGTATTAAAAAATTAAATTTTGTTTTTAGTCAGGTACAGTAAGTCTACAAAACATAACTTATTAAGTTTATTCTTCTGTCCAATTTTGGCCTTTTGGAGAAAAATCACATCCAAATCCTGACATCTTGAAGGAAAAGCTTGTGTTTCATTTAAAATGCTTTTAAATTTTTCAAAAATTCAAGACACACCTGATCTGCTTCTTAAGTGTCCAGAAATGTTTGCATGTAAATGATCAAGTTAAAATAAAATCCAGCGGTCACAGGAATAGCTTTCAGCAGTTCTTTGATGGCAGTCCATATGACCGAGCGCTATAATTCCATGTTGTTGTGGTGAGAGGAAGCGGTATCCTGCAACCTGAATAACTAGCAAAAGTAAAATGGCTTTTTTTTCTATTCTACTTGAAGCTCACTGCCATTTGATAAATACTTCAACACCAAAAACATACTTTTTGCACTTTAATTCCAAACATTTTCCAATCCAGATAGTTAAAACCCTTGCAATATAAAATAATCATTCCACCTCTGATAGAATGAGGGTAAACAAAAAGAAAGACTCTTAATACTTCACCGTAAACCTTATTAATATAGTTAAATTAGTATATCTGTTGTTCTTCAAACAGATTTTCCAAATCATATCTGCCAACACAGGCTTCTCCTTAAAGGACACCAGTTGGGTGCAAGTGAGTAAGACAGGGCGCTGGAATCTTTTATTTAACAAAAACAGTCCAATTGCACATCTGAATCCAGTGGCAGATTATCACATTATTCCATCCTCATCACTGTGTCCTTGAGCGAAGCAGTGATCCCCAACCTGCCCAAGAAGCTCTGCTCCTGGCAATCCCAAACCCGCCTGCAGATTTATCTTTCTGCTGACACCAATGTATCAAATGAAAGGAAATTTATTTTTCAATACAGTTGTGTGTATAAGCGTGGATAATTCTTAAGTACATGAGGAAAACATGCTCCAGGGGAAAACCTGGCCCTGTCTCTTACATATGTGGCCCTCAATCTCTTCAGCCCCTGAACGAAAAAAAAAGTCTTTCTCCCTTTCCAATCAAGTATTACCTAAATTATATACTATTTCACAAGGGACAAAAAATATTGGTCAGAGAGGTAAAAACACATTAAGTTGGTACTCCAAAGATTATTTCACACTGTTTAAATAAACCCATAACCCCAAAATTTCCCACTGACCCTTCGGCTAAGATTGACCTTTCTATAAATACTGAACGACTTTGTGAGACAGAAGACTGGTGAAAAATAACACAAACAAGACTGCCCCCTGGTGGCTACACAAGAGAACAGTGCATGCTGCTGCTACCGACAGATAACAAAACAGTAAATAAGGCAATAATTTATACATCACACACTTCATAATTGCAAATAGCACTTGACAGTTCACCACTAAAAACTGAGGGGTTTTACAGATTTCTCAGCATTCACTATTTCATACCAATATGGGACAATAGACATTGTATTGTCCAAATGAATGTCAAGCAGAGGGAAATAAAAAGTTCTTTCCTCCCTTTTTGATTGTTTAAAGCCAGAGAGTATGTCTCACTGAGAAGGAGGAAAAAAATGATGATGGAAACTGATGGATTGTGACCTAATAGATGAAGAGGACTCGGGTGCGAGGCAGGGTGGACAAGGTGTCAGCCATCTTGCGGATTCTGGCGTAGTTGATGAATCCTCGAAGGAAGAGCAAGAAACCTGTAGATCAAAAAAGGGACTGTGAGACACAACTATAGGTGCTATAGAAAAATAATGTACCTCTATATTTGGACTTTGCAGTGGTGAAAAATACAAACGGTTGCTCTAAACGGGTCTTTAAGATTACCCATATGAACACAGGTGGAACTGTAATAAAAACCAAAAGATAAAACTGCAATTCCTGGCAAAAGTTGAAATACAAACAAACTTTATTCGACATAAATCAGAGCTGCTTCTATTTGCTATGGACTAAAAATAAAATTGATTTAATAACATGAGGATGACTGTAATAATAGTGATTGATGACAGGATTGCTACAGCTGAAAGAAGTGTAGTGAAGTGAGACTTACCGAGCAAATTAAAATTTCAGGTAGAGTCAGGTAATAAATTCTGAGCTTTTTTTTTCACTACAAGTGTAAGCATCATATATATGCAAATTCATTTAATTAATAGTACTAAAATATTGATTATACAAGGCATATTGGAAAAATTATGAAACCATTGGTTAAGTTACTATGGGGAAAACAGCTAGCAGCTCCATGTGCTACAGTAAAGGACTAGAGAAAGTTTATTTTTATGTCAATGAAATAATTAATTCAAATCACTGCCTTGTTATTTTGTAATGACAAGATAATTAAGGTTATTTATCCTGATATAACTATTCTGCAACACAGTTGCAGCATATGACACGTCAACACATCTGCAATGAAGCTCTGTAGCACCAGAATGTGTCACAAGCAGGGCAAAAACGTTTTCTTCCCTATTTGATTGATTTAAATTAAATTCAGAGGTTGCTTACTTACCCAAAACCAGAAACACCCACCACAGCCAGTACTGTCCATCAAAGTAACCAGGGAAATATGTGGAGAACTAAAAACCCAACAGAATGACAGAAATGACTGGTTAGAATAAATATGGGCCTGCAATGGTTTCACTCAAATGAGTCCTGTATTTTAAAAGTGAACGAAGAAAGTGCTGTTTTAAAGAGATCTTTGATTAAATAGTGCAGCGCCACCAAGAAAACCACTACAAAAACAACATTAAAATTCTAGGGTGGTGTTTGGGGCTTTGGAGTTGTTTCTATGTACATAAAACCACATTTTATTTGTTTGTATGTGCGCTGTCTAATGTCTGTATTTGTGTGTACGGGCTCCTTCACGCACCCTGACTATGAGGATCCATTTGATGAGGGAGAGGCCGAAGCCTGAGATGGCCCCGTAGCGGCCAGCTGCTGAGGTGGTCAGACAGAAAGACAGGAAGAAACCAATCCAGTTGAAAAGGAATGCCACTGGACAAAGAGATGATGACAAAACAAAGGGTTAGACAAGTCACCGGGAACATATTTCACTAGTTAGACACAACTAGAGACAAGTAGATTGGGTAACTAACTGAAGAAAGTGAGCATGAAGATGCCATCATTTCCTATCCTCAGCTGATCAGCATCCTCAAAGTCATCTCTGGTAACAAAGTCCTCATCCTGTGTTGGAAAGAGCCACAGAAGACAAAATATAAGCTGTTTAAGTGTTCAAACAGTTTAACCGCAACATAAAAAGGCAGTAACAGAGCTTTCCAGTGCTTCATTTATGTGAAACCATTTGCGGATCACCCGAATCAATCACTTTGATAAGGTTTGTTTTATTTTAACCAATAGAGAGGGGTGTATTTTTAATTTTACAAATACAGAGTAGTAGCTGATTTCAAAATTTATTGTGATTAAGCACGGATAAGCACCTGCTAATGGAGACCAAGCTTTGCTGACAACAGCGAGTAAATACAACACAAACAACTACAGAACAATGGAAAAGTCACAACACAGCAAGCCCACTGAACTATTATTACAGTCACTTTACCAAAAGGTCTGAGGTCAGTCAGATTCAGTGTAGGGTACAAGGAGAGCCAGTAGATTTTATATAACTATCACCTAAGCACTCACTAGCACTCTTAAACAAACATACAAGAAGGGTGGGGAATTAAATACACACACTGAAGTAACATCTGTGTTTTCACACACCAAACCAGGACCAAATACACTTCCTCTCTCATCATACACTCTCCTCCCACTCCTCTTAGTTACCTCCAGTGAACTGCGAATTACATCGTCAAAAGTCTCCAGACGTTCTCTGTGCTGAGGCTGCTGCTGAGCGCAAGGCAGTGTATGGCAGAGAAACACAACACCAACAATCAAACAACTTTTCGCATGTCCACCCAACATTTCTTAATTTTGCACAGACAATCAATACCCCCATCACTGAGGACAAATTGATTGATGTGAGGGGGGGGCAGTGTTTGAGCTAGCAGTAGCTGGCCATATGACATACTGGAAATATTTGCTTCTGTGGCTAACTTTATATAGCAGGGTAAATACCTACCCAAAATTGCATCAGTACAGCAAATGTTTTAGTCTGAAGCTCCATCCACGTTTCAAATGCTGCACTGACATTTACATAGGAAGAACAAATCCAGGCGTTGGTGCAAAAGGCACCAGTATTTGTTCAAAGGGCCAGGGGATTGAAACAGAGAAAATGGCTGGCCCCTGTGAGCACTTGTGAAAATGACTGGTGCCATGACTTTCAAAAATATTATTTAATGTCATTAGAGAATTGGAGATTAAAAAATATATACTTTTCTAATGTTCCAACTATCAAAACAGGCTGAAAGCAGCTCACGTAGGCATGGCGAAGAGACTCAGTCAGATATGTGAAACAAAAAGTTTCCGTAGCAAACTCTAAGCATTTCCTGGCTTGCAGACAACACAGGAAGAGTTTGAGCACGAGCTATACCGTATGCATGCGTGCAAGTGAACATACTGAATGTGACCACAGGCAATAAAAGGAAAAAAAAAAATGAGACACTCACTCTTCCATTAACCAGGGGAGCAGCCGTCTCAGCCTTGGTTCTTTCTGCTTCATCATAGGAGGGGAGTGTAGTCGCTACATTGTATGATGGAGGCTTGGGGAAAACCCCATCTTCTTTGTAGTCAAAGTAGGCTGGAGAAGAAACAGCATAGTTTCAAACACTAAGGCAGAAGTCTTACTGATACACTCTCTTTAGTACTGGCAGACAGCTGACTAGTCACCACATCACATATTTACTGTTAGTGCCAAAACTAAAGCTCTAATTTAAACTTGTTCAGTTCTTGTGCTTATTCACTTAAGAAACCCTGGGAATTGAAATAGGCCTCTAACTTGGAGATATCACTAAAAGTAAAAAATCATACTAAACCCAACAACCAACTAACATTAACATTAGTTTACCAAAAAAAGTGCTTTTTATGCGAACAAGACATGTCTTTCTTGTGTGAACTTTTGTCAGTTTTTGTAAATGTTTGACTGCCTCTACAGTGGTAATACAACTGAAAAGGAATGTTTCTGTAAGACTAACATTAGTCAACTATCATAACTAACTACAAGGCCTATGGAACTCACCGCTTTTCTTGAAAGTGTAAATATAAATCTTACACCCTGTTAATCTACTGATAAGGGGTCAGCACTATCACAACAATTACAAAGTCTCTGTCTGTAACATATTATCTATCTTTCCTCTTGTATAAGAAAAGAGAAATGCAAAAATTATTCAGCAGGCAGCTTCTCATTTTCAGTCAGCATGAAGTGTCACTTTTGCCCGACTACTTTATACTCGAAACTGCTTACAATGCACAAGTGTGCAACATTTAAAACATGTCTGTTCACACCACTGTGACTAGATGAGACAGTGTATCGTTTCCATAGCAACAACTCCCTGGACTTCCGCTTTTGCCAGTTTTTTGAGGGGGCTGTAAGCCTTGCAGATAACAAACTTTATGGTGTAACTATTGGTGTATAACTTGCTGTAGTTATACTTGTGGTACTGAAGCAAAAGCAAAAACATAGGCCTGATAGGCCGACTAGGAGGCCGAGAGTTTGCCTGGTCATAAAGACACTGCTGTTCCTCTAACAAAGTGATAAATTGGTCCTCCCTCTCTTCCGTCCGTAAGTCTGCCATCTTGATTTTGAACCTCTGAGGTTGCCACAAACTGATTGGCTGTTGAAACAAGTGGTGTGCCTTATATTCTAAAACTGGCCTCGGGTGACTTGACAAGCTGAGCTGCAGGCGACACCGTCTGCCAGCTTGAGTTGAGCTGAGATGGACCAGTCTACACAGCTACAACTTTCACTGCGACCATTTTGTTGCAGAGTTACAATATTTCAGTTCAATTTTTTATTCATATCATATAAATAATTTAAGTTAATCAGCTTTTACAGTATTTAATCGAGATAACAGTATGTGGATCAAGAAGCCAATGAAAAATATGAGCATAAGGTGTGCCAAAATTTGGAAGACTACAGCTTCTGTCTCAATGTATCACATAAATATTCAGTAAACATTTAGATAAGTTTTGTAAAATTTTTGTATCAACAGATAACAGATGTCCCAGTATAGAAGTATACCCCGTATTCCAATATCATAACTGACCTCAGCAACACGGAAACATCTGGGTCTTACCAGTATTGTCCACTGCAATGCTACTGTATGGGGGTGGAGCATCAGCTGCTACCTGTGGACTGCTTTCTTGGTCCTCCTCGTCAGGCAGCTGTGCGGGGGAGAAACAACTTACTGGTTTATTTAAGGCTACAATGCACTAGCAGCAGCACTGGCTGCTTTCGATTAAAAACAGATGCTTTTCGATTAAGAAATATCACTCTTAAGATAACGAATAACTAACACAACACCCTGACTTAAAAGAACTTAGAAACAAAGCCTCAAGTAAATTAGAAGAAGACAGAAAACCAAGACCACTTCAAATAAGTTTTTCAAACACGTATAAACATTATAAACAGGAAATGAGCCCCGACCACAATTTGTTTCTTATTTTCCTTTGTATCTTTTACTCTTATTAGAAGTAGACGATATGTGAGCAGGGCAGTCAATTAAAAAATACCTAATAAGTTTTCTCTGTCACTTCAGACTTAGAGGCCTGACTCAGCTACTCCTTCCTGCTGATTCAGTTAAACAAGATTTTAAAAACCAAGCCAGTTTGATCAATTCATGTGAGTGTCAGTTTCCAGAAAGGCCAGTGAGGTGGTACTGAATACTAAGTAGTAAGTCTGCCACACTTTAGTCTGCAGAGGTATAAATTACAGGTAAACAACAGCTTTGTTTTCTCCTGGGTGTGGGGGACACTTCAATTCTCAGGTCCCATGATTTCCCATAAAAGGAACTGACACCAGACTGTAATTTTATAAGATTACATTGGAAGAAAAACATCCAGTAACTGACAATTTTCAAAGAATTAATATCAATATATAATTGATTTAAACTAACTCTATTACCTTCCTGGCTCTCCAGGGAGTTTTTAAGTCAGCCAGACCACCAGAAAAAAAAATTAAATGTGTCTTCAGGCAAGACACGACATGTATGGAGGATTCAGAATACCTTTCATAAAAATAGTAATTTAACGATGAACGGGGAAGTTAAAAAGGAAGAATTAGCCTATTTTAAGAATTTTTTTTTCTGAAAATAAAATAAACAGCTGCTTCATTTAAACTGAACTTAAGTAATCGTGTCAATTTTGACAGAAAAAAAATGTTTCCTGTAAATAAACATAAATTAGCTGATGATGACATATTTTACTGTCTGCCCTACCAAAACCTAACGTTAGCTAAGCACGTAAACTGGCAGATTTCACTGCTAAAGTGGACGACAAGCGAACACACCCACTGCTGTAGGTCACGTATTAAACAATATTTATGTTAGCATACATTGAGGATCGTCGAAAGGCGTAATTTAAATAAAGTTAATGTAAACCTTGCCAGTTGACGTCAGTATTCAACATTGCTATCTAGCTAACACGGCTTGGAAAAAACTCAGCGCTAGTCACCCACGAATAATCAGAAACAAAACGCCTAAGCAGACAATCAAGTTCACATTCACGAAACGTTAGCATGGCGTTAAAAGCTAACCGTAACGAGGAAACGTTAGCATTAATGAGACGCTAGCTAGTTATTGTGTTTTAAAAAGACGGCTTCAACCGATAAATATTACGAGATTAGCGTTAAAATACATAAAATAACTGATGACCACGCCATTCAGTTTTGTTTAAGAAAAAATACAACCACACCTGGGTGAGACTGGGTCAGTGGTAACGATACAGTGTTAAAGCTGGCGTTAAAGTATTACATTCAATTTTTAATGTCTCAGATATACCTGATAGTGTTCTCATACCTGCTGATATCGGGCGCTCGGTTCGGCCATTCCGATTTGAACGGCTGGTTACGAACAACGGAGATGGTTTACGCCGCCGAGACACCAAACGAAAGCAAAATTATATAACAGTGCAAACTGTAAACTCCGTCCTTGTCACAATAAAGCCTATATCTGCCTCGACTGCTCTATGCTTACACTACGGTCAAGTTGCTGTGTTGGCCAACATTAAACATTTGGTTTCCTGTTGGCACTTTAAAATAAAGTCTATATGTGGGAATACTGACGGCTTCTATGAAAACACACCGTTTATTGAATACCGTAATAATTAGTCAGCATTATTGTTGTTGCAAATATTTAATTATTTCTTCCCTTCGAAGATCTGATATAATTTTGACTTATGAAGGACATTTCCAGTGCTTTTATTATGAAACAAGCTCTGCTCGTTTTCTTCTTCATGCGTGCTACTTTAACGTAAATTTTGCTTGCCAAGCTATTGACGTCATTGGCCACAACAAACCCTCTACCGCCCCCCGTTGAAACAAAGTGAGACAACCATGAACATAATTAAAACACATTGGACAGACAGACAGACACGTAGATAGTTAGAATAATCTATTCAACCTGTTTATACATCTCATACAGAGCAATTCTATTATGACAGAAAAAGTGTTAGAGATGGACTGAGAAACATACGGTCGGATTTAAGTGGTCAAAATCATACATTTTTAGAAGTAAATCACAAATATTGATATTCGGTCTGTCTATTTATACAACCTATTATAATGTACATTCTTCAACATCTTCTAGGAATAATTGTCATTGTGCATGAAAAATAAAAACAAATGCATATGGGTCTTGTAAGGTTTTATTGTATCTTTATCTAAAATAAAAAGACAACAACAATACCCGTGACACTTTATATTCAAGCTCAAGAGTTGAAGAGGTTATGTCTAAAATTGATCCTTTTTAGTTACTGAGGGTTCTGGTACTTTAGGAGCACAGGGTAAGTGGTGCCTATGTGCTTTTGGTTGTAGTGATGGCAAACAATCTCCACATCATAGAAACTGAACTGGACTTTAACACGCTCGTTGGGTGAGGTGAGGAAACAGAGAGTGTACAGGGCAAACTCAAACTCTGGACTGACGCCGATAAAGATGCTGCCCTTGGGCTTTATGCCGTTCTTCCAGCTGAACTGTAGTGCCAGGATGTGTTTGTTCTCATCAGGCTGCAGTAAGAGAGAGAGAGAAAAAAGGAATGGCTTAGGATGAAGAAAAAAAGCTGGCATATTTGACACAACTCGTTCTCATCAGGCTAAGGAGAAAAGACAGGAAAGACAGAAGGTGCAGAAGATGTAAAAAAATGTAGAAGACTCTTTCGAGGTGTCATCATGTTATTATAAATCTTAACTTCAAGATAAACAAGGCTACATAAAGCAAACTGAGTATAGATTTCAAATTAAAAATGGTTACTCTGATAATTTCACTTTTTCATTGGTTTACATAACATTAGCCTTGACTCTCACCTCAACATAAGTGCAATCAATAGGCCAACAACCCAAAACATATTCTCAGGTTAGAAAGACAAAATACAGAGAGCTGTGCAAAAGACAAGACAGCGGACTTGGTCATAGCAAGATGTGAGGTTTATCATCAGTGTGCAAGAATGATGATGAGAGCAAGAGTTCAGAGAGTGCAAGTCAACACAGGAGAATAGAGAGATGAGAGATCATGGGAGACAGATGAAAAATTTGTCTAATATTTGGTAGAGGAGGATGAATGTCAAAATACTTAGTGAATAACATGTTCATTCTGTGCAATTCATGTACTTTACAACAGATACAATCAAGAATCTGCAGTTAAAACTAAAACATGAGCACAGAACTTCATACCTGGGGTGAATTTGCATTGACACTGTAGCCTTTATAGTCAATGTGTCCCAGCTTCTCTTGTAGGTAGAGCTGGATCCAGTTGTGAAAGCCAATGACAGTGCGCCCTCCTCTTGTCTCTCCTACAAACACATGTTCAAACCCTGAGGAGTCTGGCCTGATGGGAGACAGAGACACGCCATTTTGTCAGTTATGGTATGGAAAAGATCTCTCTCTGTTAAACTTAGAAACTCTACATCAATTGAAAATAGAAAATAAATAAAACCATTTGCTATTTCAACAAAATGTGGTGGTTTTAAGTGCATTTTTTCTTAGTATTTTACACAGAGCCAGTTTCTCACAGTTAGACGGTTACCATCATAGTGCCAGATTCCACCAGTGAAGTTATATTTAGGTGCTGTGCAAGATTCCACCCACCTGCTGGATCCTCTCCTCGCATAAAGTTCAAACCAGATCCTGTACAGCTGCTGCTTGAATTCTGTCTTATCTGCTGGAGAGAGGTGCTTCTCCACCAGGTATTTATGCGCTATCTGCAAACAAGCAAAAAATGTCCACTAAAATGTCATTCTTAGTTCATGTATCCATAGTTAGCTAGGCTAGCTATGTTGCTATATCAGTTGGGCAGCCAATTCCTTCTTCCAGAGAGAGATACCTCAACAGCTGCTCAATGGATTGCCAAGAATTTATGAAAAGACATGTATGCAGCCTAGACTTTAAATGCCAAATACATTCTTATTGGCTTGTTCTCTATGAGCACACTCAGGTCAAAACTGTACTCTTTCCAGTACTTTTGTTCATGATTTAATTTTCCCCTTGGGGATCAATAGAGTTAATCAAAATTTATTAACTACAAAAAACAAAACTATTAGCATTGCCATTAGCCTCTTTTGTACTTTTTATTGTTTCTAATTATTAAAAAAAAAAAAAATTAGCAAGCTAATATGCTAATCTAAGATGCTGCCAGCATGCTAGCATTTGTGAGCATCTTGGCATGTTAAGCTCAAAGCGAAACTGTTTCTAGGTATGATTTCACAACGCTGTTAGTGACTCTGCAGACTTTTAGTCTTCATTTAATTATCAAACACTCCACACTGCTCTGTTGAATTAACCATAATGAACATCACTAATTTAGTTGCAAAAGTAGTTTTAGATTTCTTTTTTGCCCTCCACCTACAGAATTTTATTTTCTTGATTGCTACTAATGCCACTTCCAGATGTTCATAAGATATTAAATTTGCTGTTAACTGATCATCAACAGAATCTCCATCTGTACAACAATAAGTAGAGCACTCACAGGTATTCAAAAGTTAGATTTCCATCCAACCTTACTTAGTAAGGAGCAATAAAAGAAAAAATGTAATCTTTCTCAGAGTCAGTTTAAATGTGATATACACTCATATTAAAGCAACAGCAACTCCTAATGAGTACTAATTTATTCTTGAGTAGAACCGGGCCTTTTTGAGGCACAGCATTATGCAGTCCCTTCAGGAATTCGCGATGTCGCGATCGCAACAATTAACGAAAATTCAACCAATCTCCGTGAATTCTGCGCGACCATATAATTTTGTCCAATCACCGCGACTTTTCCGCAATTTTGGCCAGCCTCCCGTGAGTTCCACCAATCATAGTAGTCTCCAGCGCAAACGTAATGCACGTACGTCACTGAATTCACTTCCTTGTTTATAGTTCGAAGATGCAGACGTGCGATAGTAACGTCTCTCACTTACCAACAAAAATTACTGCTAAAGATCGTGCAAAACAATTCCCTGATGTTCAATTCATGTTGATTTTTAATGAATCATACAAAACAAAGAAAAAAAAATCAACTTTTTAGCAATTTTCACTGTCTCCCGCAATTTCATCGCAACAAATACGCTTAAAACATCGCAACTTGCATCGCA
>JAPZDV010000006.1:16039465-16051112 GCA_029814665.1 Acanthurus lineatus
ATGTCTTATCATGGAATAATGATAATGCCAAGAAAATAAGCATCACAGCTTAAGGCAGAGGTAAAAGAGACATGGACAAGAAAAGCAAAGAGAGGGAGAGGGAGAAGAATTGTAGGATTCAGGATTAAGTCGTTGTATTTTTTGTTTCCTCTCTTTAGATGTCTTAAGTCTGACACTTTTGAGTGTTGATTGCCCCGGTTCAGTGTGCAGCTACATCAAAAACTGCTGTTGCTACAGTTTCATCCAGTCGTTCAGTATGCTAACTCAAGTCTTAAACTGACATTTTGTTAGAAGTGATTGCTCCTTATTTTCCCACTGCTGACAGTTATTTGTACTATCTCTAACACAGCAGGGGAAGTGTAAAACTTTAGACCTTACTTTTATGCCGGTGGATCCAGAGGACATCTGTGCCAGATCGTACACCAGGTTGGACTTGTTTGACTGGACATAGGGGTCTGCAAAAGCCCGGCCATGGAAGCGCTTGAAGCCTTGTACCGTGTTCCGACAGTTTGTCACAACCTGGACATGATAAAGGAGACAGAAAAGTAAAAAAAGAAAAGAAAACAACGTCACAATAATGAGCTTTAAGCTTATGCATTTTATGTTGTTCTGCGTTTAAATTACAAGGATGTTACCAGAGTGACAGAATTTATTTTACCTGGCTCTTTGCAGCTGCTCCTATAAACCGATTACGTGGTCCAAATGATACAAATGACCTGGAAGACAACAAAAGAAAATATTGAGACACAATCTGGCATGTTATTAGGATCAAGCATACAAAACTCCTTGTATAATCTACTCACTTGTGAATACACCCAAAATTAAGTCAGAAATACTGAGTTATATTATTATATGGTGTCATGTCTACACATGCGATGATATTGTAGAGCCCAGCCCAAATAAAACTGGACAGACTGTTTCTCATGTTTACAGTAGCAACACTAAGCAAATATTTAAATTTGCAAAGAAATTCCCTGTGTTAGCAGTTGATGTAAAAGTGAAATCATTCCAAACGTAAAATAGTGGCTATATATTTTTTCTTTTACATAAGACAGATTATAGCAAAGCTTTGTTGAAACCATGTCAGCATGCAAGCTTGTTAACACCCATCTCTCACTATTCACACAGTCCTGTACAGACACAGTGTGAACGGGTGTGATCAGTGCACTTGTATCCCAGCGGGCTGCGGTCCAAACATGCCTGCGATTGTCATCCCGATCAAAAACAGGTGTTCGAGTTACAGTTACTATCAACAGACAAATTCAGTTGTGATGTCAGAGATGTGTCAGTGCAACAAGTCTATGAGTAAATTGACTCAATAGGCTCTGGGCCACATTCAATTAAAGAAAAAAATTGGAAAGAAGCAAGTTTCTCTTCCCTTTATTCCCCATTCATCAAGGGATTGGTAAATTTGCATTTAAATGTTGAAATTATTATTATTGTTACTATCATCATTGTAAAAAGGTATAATCTGTCTTTCTGTCCATTGACTATACATGAAGTTTTCAGGCACAGCTTAATATATTCATATTTTGCAGAGTTTGGACCTTTTCTGATATCTTAAGAACAATCATATTTTGTGACATACTGATTTATTTGAACTTAAGACCTAATTGTATGTAAATGATTTGTATTCCTCAATAAGTCACCTAAAGACTTCAAACTAAGATAATCAAATAAAAAAGATTAATAAAAGATAAGGTAATACGAAACACCTTTCAATGAACATTTCGTAAATATACAGGTTACCAGTTAGTCTTAACACATGGGGGAGACGTACAAGCACTGTGGGTACAGTGTGTGCCAATGAGCCAAGTGAGCTGAATTTGGTTAATGTAAAAAACTGTGACCTTGATGACCAAGTTTTAAATTAAAAAAAAAAAAAAATTATTCGAAAGTATATTTTCAGAAAAGGTCATTCATTTTTTTTGAGACAGCACAAATTGCTAGAATATTCCAACCAACGCTCGGCTGCTGTCGTCATCGCGGAGAGCGTAACGTAAGGCGCACAGTTTGCTATACGGGACACACCGGTTGGTCGGAGCTTTCGCCTTAAATGCATAGACAACAATAATTAGGGCGGGGGGGGAGCACCGCCCGCTGGTGTTCGCCGGGTAACTGAAGCATGTTTTCAAGCCGCACAGTATCGTTAATGAAAAAAATGTGAGCTTAGCTAACTAGCAAGCTCGATGGTTGATAGATAGGCAAACGTTGTAAGTTTAGGGCTGAAATTTAGATGATTTCTCCTTCGTAATGAACACATTAATAAATACTTTCACGAATTTACTTATTCTTGGATCCAGATTCGTTACATGATTTCAATACAGAGATATAAGTTCAGCTAACGGTAGCTAGTCCATAAAGCGGCAGCGTTATTCACGTGCATTACCCCAACACCGGTGTTAGACCACAACCTTAAGAAAATGAAAACCCTCTGCTGTAACCTAGTCATTCCCATGGAAATACAATACACAATATAGGTATTTTAGGTACTTACGGTGTAGATCTGTCGCTGTACTCATTTGCGACTGTCTCGATTCCTCCAGCTCGGGCTACTGCTACATAGCAGCTTTGAAAGCCCAAGTCAAATCCCACCACTGACATCTTCAGCGATACGACTGCTTTATAACGTCAGTTACAAAGTTATCCACAGTGCGACTTAAAAAAAATAAACAAACGTACAGCTACAGATTTCAAATGGTGTAAAAGTCAAGAGAAGTAGTTCTTTTGCGCTCTGTTAGATAGGGTTACTTCTAGTCATAATCCACACCGATGACTGTTACCGGTGTCTCTGATCTGTACTGTCAGGGTGCAGTCATCGCGAGATTTACGTTGTTCTAGATATATCTGGACCTTTCTATAACCATGTGAAAGACTGTTCTCCAATACTCGAGGCTTTGGGGAAGTATTTCGAAATTCCTGGCAAATGAGAGAAAATGTCAGCGTTTAAGATTTAATTTGAATGCGATTTGCATCGAGACACGACCGACTAATTTATTTAATAATGTCTGGGATGAACACAAACTGGAAAAAAAAACACTATGAAGGTATTGTATTTTACAATATAAAAACTTTATTGAATAAACCACATCTCCTTTATTCTTGCATTAAAGTTGGTCTTTTATTGTATTAATAGCAAGCCTTTATTGTTTAAAATAAACAAATATTTTAGAGCAGTAGATTTAAATTTACTGTCATTAAAATAACGCATATCACAAGAGATAAATATAATCCAACACATATAAATAAAATCCAATAACTGAATATACATTGTGAACGCATTTGAGATTAAATATCGTTAAGAGAACCTGAAGTACAGATGAAAGAAGACATGCTCGTGCGGTTCTGACAAAAAGGACGCCACAATATGGGTGGGTGTAATGGTGGGAGGGTGCTCGACCTCAGCACAGTATCTGAAGATATTGAAATAAAACTCAAAACAAAAATAATGCCTTTAGGGCCTTCTTATCTTAATGCTCATTGTAAGTTATTGGGATTACTAAAAGTGTTATTTCTTCTTTTTTTAAGTTAGATTTTTTTTGTAATAAGGAGGAAATAGGGAAATTTAAAGTTATTACAACAATCAGATTTTTTTTAATTAAATATTTTCCAAATAGAAAATACGATGTGTGCTAATTTAACGTTGACATATCATGTTAACTTTGAAGATTAGGAGTGGTTTAAAGTTTCTACCATGCTAAATGTTGTCAATATGTGAATCAAGTCGACAAATCTTGTCTGATTTGATGCCTGTTGCTGCGTGCATTTACAGTTATCTATTAGCTAGATGACTGCTTGCTTCTACAAACTTGAATTAAATGCCTGCTCTGATATATTCCAACTGTGGCACTGCCACCTTATTACACTGTATCCTGTTGTATTTAGTGTTTTCATTACATTACTTACAGGTATTTTTTACCTAATTTTTTACCTTTCACCTAGCCTAATTCTATACAACACCAAAATAATTTAGACAGACTGAAAATGTTATAGTGTGGAAGTGAAGGGACTCTCAACAAAAATTTAAGTTTTCAAAATACAGTTGGGAACTGTTTCAGAATATGGGGTATTAATTTTGATGGGTTACATTGTACTATATTGTGTACTTTAATGATAGCTCACTGCGCATGACTGGAGCATGCTGTTTGGCTGTAAAATTTTACCTTTTTACGTTTGCATTAAAGCTGCCATTCCATACTACATTTATTAAAATGAATGAATGGTTACCGGTCGGAAGCACTGGTTGCGTTTACTGCCGGAAATACGTACTTCGCCAGTACCAACGAAGAAGAAAAAGTAAACTGCAACATGGCGACTCCCATGCATAGAATAATAGCCAGGAGGCAAGCGTGAGTATCATTTAAATAACTATTTAAAACGTATCGCTGAATCGCTTTGTAAATGTGGTGGTTTTTTAAACACAATGGACATTTAATTGATCGAGTTTCGTGGCAAATGAAAATATATTTGAATTACGAAACCTTCAGGGTTTTGATGGGAACACAAATGCGCTGCGGTTTTTCTGTACATCATACAGGATTGTTATTTAACTGTCCGATTGTTTTTTGTCCAAAAACTTTCCTTAATTTAGGCTTCGATCTCGTCACTGATATATTTAAATACTCAAATTACTGGTGATGGGACTGTCTATTTAAGTTTATCGCGCAATATATTTTAAGTATCAGGAACTGTGTTTTTTCAGTCACAGTTACGTTGTAGACTGAAAAATAATTTATGAGTGTTTCGCGTTAAGACTTATTCGCTTGTAGAAAAACTCGAGTATAATCTTGTTTTGCATATAATAAATGGCCTTTCAAAATGTAAATTAAGGATTGATAGAACACATTCGGAGTTCTTAACATTTCCATGTTTGAAAATAATTGATAGATTGATCATGTTGGGCTGGTCAGGGATTTTTTCCCCTTAATTCCTCAATGAATGTTTAAAACTATTTATAATTTCTGTGTATTTATAGAGGGCTCATCCTTGGCTCACCGTAGTTTCCATATCACCGAAGAAATTTACTGGGCTTTCCTAGCATCATTTCATGTTAAATATGAAACCCCCATCAGGAAAATCCTGCTGGTCGAAACTAAATTATTACTCAGGCAATATGTAATTTCTCATCAAGAACTTGTGGCTCCAAATGATCAAAGTGATGAATATTATTTTCCCACTTTAGGTCCTTGGAGATCAAGGTCTCAGTTTCAAGAGAGACCAGACTACAGAAAAATTAAAAAAAAGAACACTTAAAAACACAGTAATACAGGAGCACATTCAAACAGTATCAGAAAAATCTTGTCTCCTATAAGCAGACAGTGAGTTTCTTTTCACAGTGATGTTGTCAAATCCTTAAAATGGACTTTAAGGTCCAAAATCCTAGCCATAAAAAAGACCGCTCAGACAGCATTTGTAAATACCGGTTGGGAATTTAGTGATAACAATAGTCTTTGTTTTGGTGTCAGGATTTGTTCAAGATGCACATGCGTAAGGATTAGAAAAAAATAGAAATGATAAGCAAGAGATTGTAGCTACCACAACCATGAGGTTTGGTTTTTATCATCTATCATCATTTAGTGATCAGATTTTTCTGTTCTTTAACATGCAGGGAGGCAAACAAACAACATGTGCGTTGCCAGAAGTGTTTGGAGATGGGACACTGGACCTACGAATGCACAGGGAAGCGGAAATATTTGCACAGACCCTCAAGGACAGTTGAGATGAAAAAAAAAATCAAGGAGCAATAAAACAAACCCATCAGTATCACTGGGTAAGCTGTCTGTTTTGGCTGGTTTAACTTTATACCTCTAAAATACAAGATTAAGATTGTAATATCCATGTTCAGTTAAATGAATTTTGTCAGAGGAGCATTTGTCATGATTTTATTCTGTAATCCAGTGAGATTTATTGTCAGTTTAATGGGTTTTTCCTTACTCCAGGCAGCTTTTTACTTATTAAATGAGACCACGACATCTCTTGAGAGCCTTTTATCTTGTAAAACAACTTAGAATAGGATCATACATACACAGCCTCAGCATACATGAAATATTCATCATATATCTGCAAACATCCTGTGCAGCATTTATAGAGTGATAGCAAGCATAATTAAACACTGTGGGCTGAAAGTTTATACTGTTTTTATTTTTTTCTTTCACTGCCCATAATGTGATTGCATGTACACAACAGTGCTCCAGTGAAACAGAGCTGTGGGATGTGAATTGTAATGAGTTGTTTGTCATCTCACAGCATCGCTGTCAAACAAGTATGGCTAACCTATATATGTATGCACGCAAATTACTGGAGTTTACTTACAGGGTGTACAAATTCTGATATGTAATGGTATTTTTTAAGGATGAGTACCTCCCTTGTTTACCTCAAGCTGAGAGCTTTTTTATGTGTTCCACCAGTAATAATGGGGTCACAAGTCAAAAGCCTCTGAATAGCAGAGAGGCTGGTGTACCGACTTTTGTGTTCAATTGTCTGCATTGCTCAACAGTCTGCAAGAGGTGGGTGACCAGACTGAAATGGTTTTCACAGTTTGAATCATCAAAATAATAACAAAGGTCTCAAACTAACCTCGTCATGTTGTAAGATACTGTGTACTGTGAACTGAGACACTGCTACTCAGAGAAGGGCACAGAGGTTTAAGGAGTCTATACTGTGAAACTTTGAATGTACAAATTCGGACCCATTTGCAAAGGACACCGGTATTGCTTTTTATTGCCATCTAGAGGACATAATGGAAAATACAGCAATCTGTGTTAACAACTGTTAATGCCAATATTACCTGTCAAGATCATAAAATGGATCTCAATATGCACTTATATTTCTCATAGGAGAAATGGGATTTTGTCCGGTTTGATCAAATAAATGACCAACATTATGGCTTTCAATACAAACTCTTACTTAATAAGTGTACTGTGAGTACAGGTTTAGGTCACTAAGCCTATTGCTTTCTTTTTCTCTTGACAGACCAGGAAGAGAAGGCTCCAGTGAGAAAAAAATCAAAAAGAAGTAAGTAAGATGTTCATATCAAACCGTATTCGACAGGGTAGGATGTAGACTAACAATTCTTTTTGCTCTTTAGACTACTTTTACTTACTCTGTTAAATTTTTATGATCATACTGTGAGATTAATTCTGTAATACACTTGGCATTTATAAAACCAGCAAGAGAGATTTGTTTGGTAGCAACTGGTTGAATTATTTAACCTTGGAGATGTTGTCACACTCATCAAAGAGGCTTGTTAAGTTCATCTGACTTGTGTGGACTCCAGAGACATTTCAATTTGCTTGGGTCATTTCATATATTGTTACAGAGGAGTCAATAAAGCCACAAGGTTTTTTTTTTGAGTCACATGGAAATCTTGTGAGAAGAAAAGTCGCCAGAATTGAAATGGTGTGAAAATCTGCCTGGAAAGTGATGACAGGATGTCTATGAATGGTAGATGACCTATTTTGTGGTGTTACTATGCCTCTTTTGATTCAAAGGCTTAACTTTAGAAGGCTGTCTAAATAATAATGACAAAATTCTGGTGTAATAGTTCCCTCTAGTGGTGATTATGAGCCAATACAGGTTGTTAAAATCTGCCTAAGCAGTTTTAGACCAACAGTGGAAATGCTGTCATACCTCAGAAGAATCTACTTTTTATCGCATTGAAATGGTGATTATTTCTATTTCCATTCTTTTGTTAAGTGCCTGCATCTTAAAATCATAATGTGACTGTACTGATGTCCTGCTTGTACATTTTTTACAGGACAGTGTGTGCTGATGTCAATTGATTTATTAGTTAAAAATTTGCTAAGTTAGCCTTTATTTTTCTTAGAAAGTCTGGGTTATGGTTTTCAAAAAGTGGGCTGCTGTCGATCGTAACTTAAAATATTTACTGTTGACAATTTGACCAAAGGAGGAAAAGCATGTGTTACAAATACCATCAACAATGGCTGTTATCTGTTCATGTGCTCCAGTAAGCTACGCAAACTTTGACAATATAGCCAGCATATATAGTTTCAGGACTGTGAAACTGAAGAAGCTAGATGGAATGCAACTGCCATTAATTTTCTTATTGACACCTCATTTTTTCTACTGTGACATGTCAAAACATATTATGGGAAAAGAGAGATATTTCAAGCACTAGTTAGATTTTTTTCTTCATCATCATTCCCAAATGGATCAAATTTGTAGACCTTTTCCACAGAAGACATTGTTTAACTTGTTGTGGCAGGAAAAGCACATGTGGAACTCATAACCTTTAACGATGGCTCACTTCCAGCAGATATTGCAGTGCTATCCAGCAAATAATAATGTTATTAGCTACACCTGTGTTTACCAAGTCAAGACTGCTGTCGTGACAAAAGGTCTGTTTAACTTTAATTTCACTCCACCTTTGCCCCCCAGCCCGGAAACAACTGGCTCACAGTATCACAGGTAGATTATTGACTTGTATTTTTGTCACAGTAATGTAACCAAATGGGTCTTACAGTTTGCAAAACACCCAATTGTTCAGTGTGGACTTCACAATCTCTATAGCATGGCAGACCATGCTTGTATGTGCAATAAATCAAGAGATATCCATGACTGGTGACTTTAGTGAGGATTGAATGTGTCCTTTACTCCTCAAAAAAGACACTGATGAAGCCCAAATGGAAGAAGCTCATCTTATAAGATTTCTATTCTGGTATAAAATAAATAAATAAAAAAGTACACGTTTCTAGTATTATTCTGAGTTTGCTGCTGTTTTCTCAGTTTAAAGTAAAACCACCAAACAGAAACTTGGCTGATGGCTCTTGAAACATCATACAGATCTAAAATTTCACTTTTCAAAGAAGTTAAACAGAGTGCTAGTTTTAACTGAAGAGCAGTCAACAAGGTTAAAAGCAGTTCAAAATCACAGCACATCCTTTTCTTCTCATCTTCTCTATTGAGTGACAGTGCAGAAGCAGAACTGTAACAGGTACAGGTCGAGACCTTGAATCACAATACACAATGCTCTGTTTTCTGTGCTCATGTTTCTCCTTTGTGCTCGGCGGCTCGCTCTCAGGGCTAAAGACTCAAGCGACAGCAGCAGTGATTCAGACAACTCCTCCAGTGACTCATCGTCAGACAGCAGTGACTCCTCCAGCTCCTCTTCAGATGACAGTGACAGCAGCAGTGACAGCGACGATGAAAGCTCTTCCTCATCCTCCTCTTCGTCCTCCTCCTCTTCGTCCTCAGACAGCTCAGACTCAGGAAGCAGCAGTGATTCAGATCAAGGACCACCAAGGAAGAAGAAAAAGAAGAAATAAATAAATATGTTAGAATTAGTGGATTTTCTTGTAGTTGTTTGTTTACCTAAGTAATTTTAGCTCATAGTTGTGTTGTACCTGAATGGACTGAACACCTTTAGGGCTGTAAATCCTTCATTTGCATCCAGCTTGTATGCTAAAAAAATGAAAAAGATGGAAAAGATTATTTCAGGTGGACCACTGTTTAAAGTTCTGTTTCCAAAAAATATTTCTCCTCTCACTTCTAATGTGTGTCTATTTTCTCAAGTTTGTAGGCCTGAATTTTAAATATCTTAGGAACCTAATGCGCATATTCATGTTCAATTCATGATTTTGTACTAAAGTATATTTTTAGTCAAACTTTATCTGTACAGTTCACAACCTTAATAAAGCAATGCCATATCTAGTGTTGAAAAGACATTGATTTGAGACCTTCAAATTAATAAAGAATTAAATTTCTATTTCTTACAACTAAAATTAGCTTTAAGTTAAAAGTCGTGTTACTTTGAAATCACAGTTGCTTGTTTCCTTGTAAAATAAACTTCACTTTTTTTTTGTTTTTAAGGCTCTTGCTTATTTTCTATTTTAAATGGTTTCATTTTGCCAAAGAGAAGCACTTTATAACGACTTAACATCATGAATCTGAGAGAAAAATTGTTTTTTTCTGTAAAACATTTTCAAAACACCTTTAAAAAAATTTACATTTTTATCATCTAAGTGCTAAATTAGTGCTAAATAAGTGCTAGATTTGATTGCATCTGTAAAGTATGTAAAAAAAATAAAAAAATCCACAAAGAGTAAGTTTCTAGCTGCTTATAAAAGACCCACTTGCAGAACTCCTGGATGAACGCATAAATATGAGACATTGCATAAAAAAAGCACAATTAATAGTTGGGGAGGAAAATACATATTCATCATCATATTGAATTTACTCTTTTTTTGTTTATTTATCAGCCAAATGACACGTGAAAACAAAATTTAATAGTCCAGCTGTATATTTTAAACCAGGTATCAATCAACAGCAGGGAACAATGAAACGGCCTGCGGTATTCGTCTTGAACGTCAAGTCTGAGCAACCTGTGCGTCACAGAAATGTTGCATTTATATATATGGGACTTCTCACTATCAGTACCAAATGACCACGTAGTTGCCGTGAAACTGCTGTAAATTGAAAAATAACCATTACATATTTAAACCGTTCACTCATTTGACTCAAATTCAGTTTTGTTAGATAAATAGATTAAGTAAATAGATCGAAAATGTCCCTTTTCAAACTAAGAATTTCTCTTAAATTGTATAAACCACCAGAAAGCACAACAATGGTATTTTTTGATTCTTAATCTTATTTAGTGCTCTAAAATAAGTTTACATTCCATGTCAGATTTAGTGAAAAATTACTTCCTTATCATGTTTACTTGGTTAGGTGATTGAGATATTTCCTGCGGCAAGAGAAGGCAGCATCGCTTGCTGGCATCCATGCATCCAGTCCTGTCTGAGGTACCTGCTGGCTACTTAACTTAGCTAGCAGCCTTACCTATCAGTCACTTCTGTTCAGGAATAACAAAATGAACGACAGACAAAATGATTTTATTCTGTTTTCTGCTCGATGTGCAGCTTTGTTTTAAGGAAAAGATGGAGATCACCCATTTGATTTTAGCATTTTAGCTGTTAAGCGTTTTGCTGAGTCCATTTTGCGTTTAACTGGAAGTGGAAAAGACAAAGAAAAAAGAGCTTTCCAATAGCTAGAATGGTTTGGGCCTAAAAAGAAGACAAGAGGTAAGGAGGTTAAATATCATAAGAGATGTTATTAATGGTTAACTAAACTCGGTGGTTATCTGATATTTTAGAGAATGTTAATTTAATTGTCTACAGAAAATTTCAATGGTTTCATAGCTTGCTAGCCGCTAGCTTAAACGCAACTAGCAGCTAGCTAACGTGAAGCTAAAGCAAAGATGCAGGTAGTACTGTAGGTAGCGTGATCGCCTCTTGGGTAGACTAAATGGGTAGACTCTGTAGCTACTTATAAGTTGTTTTGACGGCAAACAGTTTTTCGATGAAAACATAATATTGCTAAATGTTATGGTTTTTCGTTTCGTGGCTTTCGGTTTTCAAAAAGTAGGATAAACATCGTAGCGATAGTGATCATGTTTCTGTTCGTGTACGTTAATGTTGGCTAACAGGTCATGACGTCTGATGTTTGTGTTTTCTCTCCGTGGTTATCGTTGACATGACTTACACGACTAAGTTTGATAACCATTTCTTCTTTAAATAAACAACGAGTACTTATTAATAGTCACGCGTAAGTTTAAATAAAAAAAACAGAGGCTTCGCACAGTGTGTTTATCATGCAAGAAACTGCTGTCCGTTTCAGTGTCGTAAGCTAA
>JAPZDV010000006.1:16052935-16167699 GCA_029814665.1 Acanthurus lineatus
TAGATATCGTATAAATTATATCACAGATATTGCAGTTAAAAGAGTAGCTCAAGCTAAATGCTTTTGCCAAACTTGCACTACGGGCGTACCTGAATAGGAACATTGAAAAAGCTTAAATTAAAAAAGTGGGGGTAGATTGATGTCAATGTGATAAAGACTGTTTCAGGGAAAACCTTGCTGTTACCAAAAGTTATCATAATGATTTCAATATTCAACATTATTTACCTTATTTTTTTAAAATTTTAAAAGAAAAATTGAGGATACATCATATTTTAAAACTGTAACAATTGCTTGTCATGTGGCATGCTGTTTTTTTTTCTTTTTCAAACTGAACATGTTGGATGGTGAGATGAGGTGAATCATGTGATTCACAGATGATTGGGTTTTGTTGTATGGAGATAGGGTTATCACAGAGGCAAATGGGAAGATCTTGTCAGACAGACTTATGAGATACAAGCAAAATATGAGGTGACTCCCAGTGTAAGTATTAATAAATAGAGGCAATAATAATAATAATCCTTTTCTTTTAAGCTACCAGAGTAAACTGATTGAAATGCTGCTTAACTGTTTGCAATCAAAGTCTATTTTAAAGCTAATGCAGCCCGTGTAACCTTGGTCAGTGTGTTTATGGCAGATAAAGGTTTGTTCTGTCTTCTAGTGCTCCCTGTGACGCAGCTTACTGCGCAATCCTCTTTACTTCCTGTTTAGGTTTTGCTTTGTGGCTTCAGTATAACTGTTTCCTCTGTAGTCAAGCAAAGGGCACATGCAGATGTTCTGTTGAGATGCAGTGGTCACTTGTTTTGTCCATTCCAGACAGAGGAGTGGGTGCATGTTTTCTTTGGCTTTGACACATCTATTGTACATTGTGGTAGTAGTACGGTGCGGTTTCTCAGTTTGGATATTTTGAAAATGAGCAATACTAGGTTTCAGACTGTTCAATAACAACAGAATGTACAAAGTTTTAAGGCTGGCCCTCTTAAAATTGAGAGGTCCTTGTCTGAAGAAACCAAATGCTTTACAATACACCTTTATCCTATCTTGTCCTTGATGGTTGAAAAGAATTTAGAGCAAAGTCAGAAAGGAACGTAGCAATCATCTGTTTTGTTTATGTACATACTCTAGTGTATTTTACCTGCTATTCTTTACCCTACCTGAAGCAAGGACTAATTGTGTATTTAGCAAAGGGCTATAAATTTATAATCCAATCTCATTTCCTTTACAAAGAGAAGCTTGCTGAAAGTAAGTTGTTTGAAGGCTCTTCCTGAGTGTACCAGTTTAATTAGCTCAAATCTAATCAGACATCAGCAGCTCTTTTTTTATCCTTCTGTACCGTTGCTCACACAGCAGAAAAATATGCTACTCGCTGTGTCCTGACCCAATGCATCTGTTTCTCAGCTCTTGTTCTCTAGGATGCAAGTTAAGCTCTCATGTGGGTATAAAGTGTGTTGGAGGTGAAGCTCTTTAAGGTCATTCATTTCACAGATCTGGCCTGCATGTGTGCAGTAAGATGCTGGTCTATAATGTTGGCCTAAAAAATGCCAACTAGAGATGTTCTGAGACATTTCCTCCTTCCTGGAATGTATTCTGATACCTGACCTTTAACCAATACAGAGTAATAAACTGATTCCATTGTTTTGTAAAAGCTGTATACTATTAACCTGTTATGGATGAGTTTGTAGTTACACAAGCTGCTTGCAGTTTACGGAGATTGGCTACTTGTTCAGTAAAAAAACACCTTTAGTTTGCGTATGGGGCACAGAATGCTGTTGGGAAGTAGCTGGGTGCCATTTTTAATTTAATAAAACAAAACAAAACACAGTATCATTTGGTGTGTACTTGTACTTGTTGATACCAATTCAGCATTGTAGGCAGAATCCGAGGTATTTCTGATACTGTCAGTCAGTCTCCTGCAGCAGTAATACTTCGAATGAACCGCAATGAAATTCATTGGCATAACATTTTTCCGAAGAGCTTAAGTGCTTTGCAGTAGCAATAGCAAATGTATCGGTAATATCAACAGTAAAATGTCCTGTTAATAAGATGAATCTAGAAGATTAAAACAAAAAGTATTTATTTATGTAAAATGTACATAAAACTTTAAGTGATGAGGATTTGGCAACTGAAGCTTTTAACGTGGAGTTTGCACAGGAACTTCCCAAGCAAAGACCCCTATTTATAAATCATACAGTTTAATTTTTCCTCAGCTGGTGTCTTCATTCACATGCACATTGGGCCATAGCATTTATCAGAGCTGCTGCTCGAGGGGAAATGAAGGTTTATTTAGAGGCACAGAGTAGTAAGCTATAGGTTGGCGTGTTTCTATTTGTGGGCTGGCAGATATTTAAGTGTCAAATGAAACCAAGAGTACTTGGAGTAAATAGACTCTAAATGATAAATGGAAGAATATTACACAATATAGAACTCCCTATGAATCCCCCATTCAGTTGGGTTAATTTTTGACTTTTCTTGATATCATGTAATAAATAAATAAGAATCAATGGATGTTTCTAACTGTATACATTTCCCTATGCCCTGAATTAAAAGGCATCAGATGTAATGTCTGATAGTAGGGGTCTCTTAATCAAAACAATGAAACAAGATGTCATTTGATGACACAATTAAGTAGTTTGGATACAAGAGATTGTTTTTTTTTCTTTCCCCCACTGTTACAGCCACCAACACCAACCTTATAGACATTTTATTGCAGCATCGATACATATCATACATTTCATTTGCTTTGATCACATTTCAGCTTGGTCATCTGTATTTCAGGGGACAGGAATAACCCTAACTGAGGATTGGATAATTTATGTTTTGGCGAGAAATAAACAATAAAGTTTTTCTTATAAGTAAGGATTAATGCTTTTGGCTAAAGCTTTGTTACAACAGAGTAAAGGGTGGATTTGTTTTACCAAGTCAAGATGGGTTTCACATGACACTTGTTTTTGTGTTAGCCCTTGGGAATAAAGATTTAAAGTATTTTCCATATCACCAACATAAAGCATGTAAAATGCAACATTATGAGGGCTTCATTTAAACAGTTAACGTGCCATTTTTGCAGTTTAATCCTTTAAACTTCAGTGTAGCTATAAGGTATTACACCTTTACAAATTTGCAGCTAAGAATTATATCCTAAAAAGCTTTATTAAACACTCATACAATTTTGACTTTTTGTGAAATATCAGTGTTTCATTTTCACAAATCAATCACAGACAACCTTAGGTAATCTGTTTCACTAACTAACAGCTAAGTTTTTTATTTCATATATATTCTTGCAAAGCTTGTAAAGTCTTTATTATTTCACTGTTTATTATAAGAATTTCCACATGATATTGGTAAACACTGTGTGTGTGCTAAACATGCTGGAACTTACTGGGTTCAAACTGTAGTTGCGTCGTACACTGTAGTAATTCTGTGTTCCTATTGACTCAAAGCTCATGGGAGTGATTTGTTAACTGTTCAAAACCTTACCATAGTCTGGATTTGGGTGTAGAGGGTAATGCCAAGATAGTTAGAGCTTTTTGACTTGCTTCAAAGAGGTTGAGTGACGCAGGTTCTTTAGAAATGCTGCCAAGATAATTGAGGGTTGTGTGTCATGTTCCACTAACGGTGTGGCAGAAGAAAGTACCCTGAACATTGTGTTATTTGTGTCAAAGCTGAGGGTGAGAACATTTTCCTATTATATGACATTATCTGATATTATCATATGACAGTATCATAGAATTCAAATCCACATGAACTTTTCAGGTGCCAACAGTTTAGTTATGTTTGCTGTTTACATAACCTTAGAGTCTTACAGTGTTGAGGCCATCTAGTACAGTTTTGCAATGAAAAAGAAATTAATGCATTTAAACACTATTATATGAATAATCTATATACATTTGTATAATATGTAAATGTACAAATGGATACAGATGTACAATACATTTATACGATATTAGATGTTGGCGTCAGAGAAATGTGTTGATTGGGAACACCACCTTTCACCTCTCAATCAACAGGTTTGCTGAATGGCAAAAAAACTCTAGCAGAACAACCATAATACTCTGCCCTAATTGGCAAATGCTACTCGCTCCTCCTGACTTGATAATGCACACCTGCTGACTGAAGGCATTCCAGGCAGTGAGCCATTTGAAGTGGTTCAAACCTGCCCGTATTAAAGGAAATGAGCAGTTGTTTAGAGAACTTGCCAATCAAGACTAAGAGTCTTGTTTTGATATGCTAATTAGAGCTAATCTAAAGCCACAGAGAAATATTTTGAGTTTTTACTGAAGCAAGAACTTAAGAAACCTAAATACTCAGACTTAAATTCTGATTTTGACATTGTCGTCCCTAAACACCATCAGCTTAATACTTTGAAATAAAAAGCGCTCAAAATTTTATAAATGATGTAATGCTCTGATACAGGAATATGTCCTTGGCCTTAAATGAGTTAGAGTATATTGCCATTTATGTTTCCTGGGGATTTTTTTTTTTGATTTGGCAGAAGGAGTGTATTTTAAAGTCACAAATGATTTGTAAGTACTTTTTGGTGATTTCCCATGTAATCCTAGCTGCACATGGTTTTGATGGCACCCAAACAGCTGCTTTTATGAGGCAGGTTTGCGGCATTTGAATGGACACTTCCTCTGGAATGCCTGTTGTCAGCGGGTTTGCTTCAAAAGCACCAGGGGAGGTGGCACTGGCTGCCCATCTGTACCCATTACTGAGTGTTTGTTCAAATACATTATATAATGCTCTTTGTGAGAGCATTTGTATGAAATCAGGAAACCATTACCGACATGACAAGTTTTTTTTTTTTAATGTTCTCATAATTAATTGTCTAGTACTCACGTAAAAATGTCTTGATGTGTCTCAGAGCGTAGATGCACAATTAAGACCATTTATGATCATTATAGTTGTAACAGAGTGTCAAAATTTTTTGATTTTCTATTGATTCAAATAGCTTTGTGAGTGCTTGTTGACATTTTCTACTTAGCAAGCTTTGTTATTGATTAAATCAATCTGAGATATTAGTCTGCTTTTATTTATAAAAGTAGATGAATTACATAAACCATGCGCTGCTGAAAATAATCTTATACTAAGAAAATTAATTTGGAAGGCAAGGATATTTGAAAAGTTTGTGTTTTAGATTTTGTGTACTATTTAAAATATGCAATAGAGTACATGATTTATAAAACATAAAGACATGGAGTCCCTCTCAGCAGAAAAGTTTCCATTGATGATAATTTCCAAAGACGAGCTACACATTTCAAAATGTCACAATTAAGTAATTGTGAACTGAGTCAAAGGGAGTTTCCCAAGTTTGGACTTCACATTATCCCTTAAATTACATCATAATTAATCAAGATGATAAAATGTCCCTGTAACATCATCATGCTGGTTGCCCATAGTGGAATCTTTTTAAGAAACAGATGTCTTATGTAACAATACTCATCCTTATTTTTTCTTTAATCAATTAACTGAATGAAAAGTCTTTTGTAATCAAATATTAGTAACTATTTTCATAATTTAAAGCAAGCGCAAGAAACACAGAACAAGAAGACCAAGATGTTGAGAACATTAGATGAAGAGGAGAATTGTAAACATTCAGAGAAACATTCACATTCACATTCAAAGAAATTAAAACGACAGATAATTTTTTCAGTAGCGGTACGCATCGTAGGGCCTTGGGCAAATATATATAAAAAAAAACCCAACAGTGAAAACAAAGTTATATTTACCCAAGTCAAGTATTGTTTTTGTATAGCCCACCGTAAAAAATAATGTTATTGTCTGGGGCTTAAACAACAACACCTGCTACTCTTAGAGTTTCAATATTGACAAAGTAAACTTGTTGTAATGTATGTTGTTCATGTGCAGCTGCACCTAGCACCTTAAGCCCAAGACAAATTTCCTCTGGGACAATAAAGCACGTCTATTCTTATAAAATAAAATAATATAAAAATTAAAAAAACAAAACAAGACACAAACTAATGATATTCAAGTAAATAAAGTGATAGAGAGAGAGCATAAGGAAGCATATAAAAGATGTTTAACTATAAATCTGAACTTTAGAAAGAGCTGATGGAACAAGATCTGTCTACTAACTCTTTGGTGTTTATCTATAATATGAAGAAGTCACACCGAAGCAAATTTAAGAAGTGATCAAGTCTGATGACTAACCATAAAACATTACAGGAAACCCATACAAAGATACCAGAAATGAATTTGCATGATACCACCAGTTCTTGTGTGTGATAAAAATCATTGCTTCATATGATTACACATTTGTCAGCCTGTGTCATCATCATATGTGGCTGACTAAAACATGTCCCATTTGTTACAACTCACAAGCCGGACGCTGCGTGCTGCCTCTTTAACAGGCTGCATGGCTGCTTTGCCCTGTGCTCCAGGCATAGTGGGGGAGGGAGGGAGGGAGGGAGGAAGGGAGGGAGGTTGTTGATGGAAAGATGGACCCTGATTGGCTGGGCCTCGCTGGGGGCAGTGACATCACATGGAGGAGAGGCCCTGTGGTGTAAAATAACATCTCCTTTTATGGGACGAGCTGGAGCGTTCCATTCTCAGAGAGAGGTGAGATTTTCTTCCCCTCTCAGTTCTCCCTCAATGCTATTCTCCCTGTAGATACTCTAATTAATTGGCCAGTTTTAATAAATTTAAATTAATTTAGTTACTCTAGAAGGGAGTACTAATTAATTTAGTGTTAACCAAGTGTTTTTAAACCACCTGTTAATTTGTCCCCTTTTGTTTTCCTTCCTTGTGGCTGTTATTTTGGGTTGAGGGTGTACTAAACTGTGCTAGACCTTTCCTCCCTATCTTTTTGTGCAGTAACTTTACTTTGTTTTAATACTTAAAGGGTAATCAGCCAGATTAATTTTTTTAGACATAACAGATGCCTCATCATCACAATGTTTTGTTGTTGTTTTTTGAGCAGTGTGCTTGCACAAGAACCTCCCTTTTAAGATAATTTATAATTAACTATAATTAAAAAATTCTCCTACTCCTTGCTAGTCAGTTTCCTTTATAGCAGAAGATCAAAATTGGCTCTCAGCACATGTAGCATTTAAGGTAAAGGGCACCACCAGGACTTAGTAATACTGCCAGTTTCGGGAGACATGCTAAATGTTTCTCCTTTTTGTCCCATCTTTTCCACTAACATTCACTCACCTCATGCGCACACCCTCACGATTTTCCACTCCATGCCTCTGTTCACCTCATTTGTTCTCTACTCATACTTTTACCTCAAAACACCGCACAAAAGCAGGGGTTCTCCCAGACTTCACCTAGCATGTGACCACCCCCGCTGTTTGCCAACGTGGTATCTCCCGTGAGTGAGCAGTCACCTCCCCTCCCTGAGTCAGATTTGTCTCCACTCCAAGGAAATGCACTGTAGCTTCGATTCGAGTAAAGAAACTATAGTTACTCTCTCCCAGCTGGACGACCACAGATACATTTAGAGAAAGAAAGCCAGGTTTTCTTTACTTGGGGAGTTTGGTGTAGAAATTTATGCTGTCAAGTCATGACGAGAATACTTCTGAATCCCTTGGAGATCCTCTGAACACTCCTCCCTCCTCCTTCCAATGTTTCAGTGGTTGGGGCCATGGCCTCTCAGTCAGGGTAAGAAATGTTCGGTTAGTTTGCTCTTGTACTTATTTCTTTAGGTTTCCAGGAAGATTGTAGCACTTGACTTATTTTTACTATACCTAACAAGCTAGATTAAAATGTTTTAGGTGGCTTTACATAATGGCTTTGTTACAGAAGCACAGTTCTGCATTCATGGTTCTCAGATGACCATCAGTAGTTCTTGTTTTTTGTTTTGTTTTGTTTGTGTTTTTTTTTTCACTGGATTTTTTGAGAAGGTGGACTGGCTGTTATGTTGTTACTTAGAAAGAGACAGATGATTAATTTGGTTCCAGAGTGAACAGCCTTTTCAACTCTGCAGACTTTGACCTTTTCAGTCTGGCACACTGTTGAATGATTACAATAAACATAGCTGGCTGTTACACTTTGATGATAATAAATGCCAATCAAACTCCTGTTGTGTAAGAAGAAAATTTGCTTAGTCTTCTTATTTCCTTGTTTTAAAACCATCTACGTTGCCCACCATACTATGTTGTCCAATTGGATTAGTGGGGCTTGGGCCTTGGCGGCAGGCTCAAACAAATATTCAAACTAAGGTAGTAAGAATTTAGGTTTGCCCAATGTGAGTGTTTCCCACACTGGGCTGATATTAGGATATGGAAATAGTGTGTGGTTTGTAGGGCTGTACTCATGTAAATAAAACCTTAATTGATTTATTGATTAAAGTTTACCTGGTCTAGTGGGTAACTGAAGAGAAATCAGCACAATATTGCAAGATTAACATAAAAAGAGATACTTCGGCCCTGGTGCTGCCATGTCTCTTTCTCATATAACATTTAAGCAGTCTTCACACATACACTGCAACCCTGAAATTATCTAGGCATCTACCATATTAGCTGTGTATCAGAACGCAAATTTCTGAATCAGTTGGATTTGCTCTTCCACTCTACCTTCAGTCCTTGGGGTTTTCTAGCACCAGGTATGTGTAGTGTCCAGTTTAGGCCAAGTGTAAATAGAGCAGGTCATTATCCAGAGAATTCACAGTGAGCAAATGGGCTTGTTAATGATGTCGCTGCATCACCTTAACCGAACGGAGTATTTCCAGTAGGTGAGGATGCCTCTGCCACAGACAAGCTCCTGTGCTCTGCTTCATGTTTTAAAGGGCAACTGGACAAATATCCAGACTAGATTTTGTCATTTGGACATTGTCAGAGCTCACATAAGAAACATTTTCAGTCTGTAGTCACCTCTCTTCTGGTGCTCAATGTTCTGCCAACAGCCTTATTTGATTGATTACACGTCAGTCTAAAGGCTGGTGAGGGAACAGAGCTAATGGCTTAAGAAGCATTTGTCTGACCAATAAGAACCTGCTTGAACAAAAGCATATATTAACTAACCAATCGACCAACCGGCCAGAAGGGCTGTATTGGTTTTCCAGAAGACCACAAGTTGAATCATGTTGTATTTGCACAGCCCAAAATCTCACTCAGTGCCCTCAAAAAGAAATAAACAGCATGCTCAATTAGGTTCCCCCATAACTTGGAGGGAAATCCCCCTTTAGTTAGCTTAGTAAAGTAGATACCCAACTTGAAAGAATGTTGGATATGCTGAATGGCATGTTGCATTGACTTTTTTAGTTGTATTATGACTGTGATTACAGAAATGCCTTTCACCATTCTGTAGTAGTTGTCCTCTAATTTTTCTCTGTAAGATTTTTTTTTGCGCAGAGTTGGTTTTTTGCACACCTTTTCTCTTCTGTGATGCTCAACCACATTTTCACATGCAAACAGTACTTTGTGTCCACTTTATTAAACACAATATGTGTGCGTTGACGCGCGGAAGTGCTGTTAGTATTTACAGAAAGTCATTTGGCCGCATTGTAACTTTTTATTATTCAGTTATTTTGGTTCCTTCTCCATATAACCTACTTTGATTTTTGAGATTGGTCGAAGGTCAGATTAAAAACAGGTTGAGCCGAAAGGCATGAGACACATTCGCACAGCTTCACCATATCACCAGGGGGAGTGATCTCTGAAAAACAGCATTGGCGATGTAGCCTCTGTTTAGCCTTTGATGTGAACAAAGATAGATTTCTTGAAAGAGACAGAGGAAGCTGTCAATCAAGATATTTTGATGTTTTCGAGGTACTAAAGTAAAAGAGGTTGTTGGTTGATATTAGTCTAAACATCACTGAAACAAATAATTTACAGCTGAGCCTTCTGTCTGACAATCTTCCTTAGTGGGGGATAACAGGGCGTCATCCTCCTGTTCAGCTCCTAAAAAACCCAACAGATCAGGTCAATTAGTTGGGCAGAATGGACATTGTAAACAGTGTTTACAAAGGATTCTCTGCCTGAGGCCCTTGATCATTTAGCACTGCACTAACTGTGCCCCATTCACACATTCACACCAAAGCTGACGGTGAGGAACTCATTAAGTAGTACCTGTGTACTGAAGCAACATACACAGTGATGTGTTTTCATTTTGGAGGATGTTTTACAACGAAAAAGATCAGTGTCCATTTTATTGATGATTCAGAAACAACCGTCATACAAACTAACACGCCTAAAAGACTCATCTCACATGACTATTCTTGTAGACTGGGCACGTGTGCTGACTTCTGGGGTTTGCCTCCATGAGAAATTGCAGAATTTAACTGCAGAACAGCAACCACACACTTGCCACATGGTCAGTTCAGCTGTGGTAAATTTGTGACTGTGCATTTTCACTCACACTTTGTCTTGAGTCTCTGACAGTGTGACAGAGCTTGCGCTCTTAGCTGTGCTGTAAGTCAAATAAAGTCCAGCGGTGATAACAGTAGGGTGTTAATGGATGTTTGGACAACGGAAAGCCTAAACAATTTTCTCCTCTTTTCTTTACACCTCTGTTGATAAAACTGGTGCTAATGGTGTGTGTCATACAGCTGACAGTGGTTCAAACTCTGGTCGCTACTTGAGCTTTGTTAATATAGCCTCGCTATAGTGGGTAAATCACGTTGGCTGTAACGAGAGGTGACTCACAGTTGGGTGTTGTTTATGATGTAAAACAGGCAGATACTTAGTAGAAAGCCTGGTTAGAAAATTACTGTTTAGACTTTCTGAAAAGCTCACAGAGAACCTGTTAGGACTTATAAAAAAACTTTGAACTATTGCCATCAAGATTTTGTCTACAATATAAATTACTAGGTGATTGAAAGGCGTGGTCATTTTTTTATGTAAGAGCAGTGTTAATTGTTTCCTGAAAATTTTTGTCTCAGATATGTAACCTACTTTGTCTTCCTCTCAAATCTCGATTAACTACTTTGTGTTGTTCTTTATTTCCTTTTTGAATCCAGCTTCCCAAGTGCATAATTTTTTTCCGTCAAACATAGTAGTGCAGCTAGAAAACACCTTTGTGTGTAGTATTTATGTTCTAGTTGGAGGCAGAGTGGTTGCTGCCTAATCACACTCTGTCAACAGACTTAAAATCAGTGTTGTCATTGGCAAGGCTGAAGCTTTCTTCTAAAACGGGGAGGCGACACGCCTGGCTGAAAATTTGCTTGTTTGTGGCTTGAATGCTCTCTGTTAACCAAAACTTTCTGTTAACCAAAGTGCACAACAGACAGAAGTCACACTTTGTCAGGTCCTCTCTGATGTCTCAGTGGTTTGAATTCATACATCTACGTACAAGCTCTTTGTCCTCCAATAGCTGCCTACTTTTATGTTTGCACTACACACATTATGAACAGAAGGACACTGAGGGCAGTAAACACGTGCTCACGGCTTCAAGCTGCAGTTTTATAGCAGTAGGTTATTATCAGATCCTAATTACAGTTTCTTATGCTATTCCTGAAAATACTTTCATGTATTTTTCATGTGGTTTTTGTGATGTTCAGTTAGCTTTCCAGTCTACTCCATAAAACGTTTTTTTTTATTTGTCTTAAATTGTGAAGCTAACGACCATGCACATTATAGTAAATAAAAATCTCAGTGTTATACTATATTGGAAATAACCATTGGTGTACAAATTTACACTGACCATCTGTACAAGGAGATTATTTGCAGTAGAAGTAGGCTACTGTTCAGTGTCTAGACTGGCCTAAGCCTATTAGTGACTACTTTCTCCACAGGTCATCTCTGTGTCTCCTCTGTTTATGATACGTGAGGTTTCGCTAATGATGGTCTGATTTGTGGCTTACCTAAACTTGTGACTCCGAGTTAAGAGTAGATGATGGCAGCATGACTGTACAATCTGTTGTACATGGTGAAAACTCACACCAGCCGATATTCATTCACAAGCCAAGAAATCATAGCCTGAAACTTAAACTAAATGATTGAAGTACTGTTTCGTTGTGCAACATTGGAGTTGACCAAGAGAACATTTTTTTTTGGGTGTACAACAGGTTATTATGAAGGAGAGTGTCTCACCTTTATAATACTTGTTCTTTTATAGCCATCCCTGTAAAGCCATGAGATAAAAAGTCTGTTTATTGTCTCCTCTCTCTTTTTTTTTTTTTTTATTCTTACTTCTTGTTGTTCTGTTTGTTTTATTAGCAACATGAACCGTGAGGACCGGAATGTGCTCCGAATGAAAGAAAGAGAAAGGAGAAATCAAGAAATCCAGCAGGGAGGAGGAGAGGCCTTTCCAGCGAATTCCCCTCTCTTTCCTGAACCCTACAAAGTGGTACATTTTTTTTCAACTCACATTCAGTTTTGGCATGCACTTTATTAGTCAGTTTAGAAGAATTTGTAACAGTGACAGGAAGTGAGAACTGCACATACTACAGGGAGCAATCAAATAAGAACTGTTCTGTCATCAAATATATTTGAAGACATCACACATATGCCTTTGCATATTTTTTCTGCCTGCTTTGCTTAAATGTTATGAGGAGTTTCTTCTCTGCAGGCTTCTAGGGCAAAGGTGGAAAACACTTTCTTGTAGTGTCTTTTTACGTGTGTGTGCGCGCGTGTGCTCACTTTATGTGTTTTTTTTTTTCGACTTCAGTTCTATGCCTCAGTCTGAAAAAAAAACCTGTTAGCTGTAGTTGGATTAGTTTTTCCAAAGTCTTTATTTCCAAAGTCCTATATTTGATTTAGTTTTGAAAGTACATTTTGTCTCTGTGTTATAAATGGGAAAAAAAGAGGGCTTTGTGTGTCTTGCTTTTCTTTTTCACGATGTTCTTCAGGGCCCTGCAGTATTTGTGTTGTTTATAGTTTGTGTGAGGAAAGCTAAAAGGTTAAACTAAAGATTTAATACCCATGCTGGAGCTGTTTTATGTGACATGTCTGAACACATTCCTCTGACAGTGAAAGTCCTTCTATGATCTCACACAAAGTTAATAATGTTTAAGCATCTGACGTGCATGCAACACACTATGCGGTTGTGTTAGTCATCCGTATTCAAATCAAAATCAGATGCTTTTCCAAACAAATGGTTAGTTGTTAGATAGTCAATGATTGACTTACTCTGCATACAGTACAAGAGAGTGGGTTAAATTGGCAACACCTGCCTTTGGTTAGCTGTTTTGTAGTGCAGCTGAGGAGGATAAGCAGAAGAACGTGCCAGCTTGCCCTCCTTCCTCTTGTGTCTTCCTTCCCCTGCTCACAGACACACATAGATGTAGGCTAGCCAGCTGCTGCCCGGGCACCGTAATTGTAAAGAGGATTTGAGTTCTCCGTACTGGTCTAATCTTTGCCACTAACCAGATTTGAGCAGAGGTAAGTGGCTCCTCTCTATAGCCAGAGCTAGCCATCAAAGAGGCGGAGAGGAATGTGTCCTGACAGGTTGGGAATAGAAAGGGTAGCAAAGGTGAGAGATGGCCTGTGTGTGTTTTGGACAACAGCAACAAAGAAAGCTGGCTTTAAAGAAGGAAAAAGTCCTTGACCTTTGCACAGGAAAAAGGGAATTTGCTGCTAGGAATTTATTGTCTGAAATATTCCTCCATAATAATTAAGTTATAACTGTATTTCAGTAAAAACTGGGTAGCATGCTGTGCTGTAGTACAACGAATGAGGGGAAAAAGCCAACCGTTGAGGTCTGGCTTTTCTACACTTGGTACCTCTTGCTTGTCTGAGTCTTATGTAAGCTTCAGTTTGAGTTTTTTTTCCCCCTTCTGTCATGCTCCAGTAAGTTGAAGTTTACTGTTCTGCATTAAAGGCCATGTGTGCACGCAGCTGCAGCTGTGGCCTCCCAGATGTAGACCAGCAAAGCAGTAACATTTTTATGGTGCAGAGTTCATGCACTTGTACGTCAGCTGCACAAAATAAAGTCCACAACATTAAATCTATTAAGCACATTTGTGTTTTTATTCAGCTGAATCTTAATAACCCCAAAAATTCGACAAATTAGATAGGTGTCGGATTTAAAAATGAAGACACAGTTTGGTTTTTCATGTGAGATGATACAAGAGGAAAATTTGAGAAGGCAGAAAGTGTTTCTTTGAAAATTACTGTTTTGGAAATGCAGTGTTTGAGGTCAGAAAGTTCCCGCATAGCAAGAAAGTACTGCCTCAGGAGTGCTGAATTTTTGTGGTGCAGGAACAAAAACCTGAACAAGGTTTTTCTGGTAAAAGCCCCTGTGTTCTTTACCATGCAAAGAACAATATGTATGTATTATAATCCAAAACAACTATCAACATTACATTAATGTAAACATTATTTAAAGTAGAGTGCAATTTTGTTGTTTTTTATTTTCCAAACACACTCAAGTGTTGCAATAAATGTCTGTAAACAGTTGATTCGCAGTTTGTCCACTCAAGCCGTGCAGCAATCACACTGAAGCACGTCATTTATGTTGGTGCCAAAAGTGAAACCAATTTCAATTCACCAGTTACACACATGTGAACTTGGACGTGCTTGCACGAGGTAGTGGAGTGCATGTTATGACCAAGCTGGTTACATTTCCTGCTACACACTACGGCTTGTGTTTCCTCACCCTCTGAGCAAATCTGTCAAACAAAATAGAGGTCTGAGGCTGCGTGTGAAACTAGATATGCTGTACAGGCTCCTATCACAGGCTGATTGCAAGTTGGTCTGCTGGAATCTGTTTTCTCAAAGTGATTGATTAACCTCTGTGTTGTAACTATTGGTAGACGCTTATCTGTTTTTTTACAAGTGAGTGCAGACTGTTCTGGACCCCAGTTTGAACTATCAAACTGCATGATTGGCTGATTATGCCTTCCTCCATGTTCAGTCATTATTTTTTCAGAGTTCAGGTAGTTACTTCAGATATAAGCTAGTGACACGATATCATTTGTTCCCTTTATCAGATGAAAACTTGCATTTTAACTAAGCTCATTTTGCATACGTTAGTGATTTTTGAGTGCTCCTTTGTAGCAGTGATGCATTTTTACCATATTTTAATATTTTTGATGGAAAGCAATTAACCCAAGTGTTAAACTTGTGCCCATAATGACTGTTTTCTCTACCTCCTCTTCTCTCCTCTCTGCTTCCCCTCATCTCTCTCATTTATTTTTCTTCTCTGTCTTTTTCTTTCTCTATGGCTGTCCTTTTAATTTTTTCTTCATCATTACTCTGTTCTCTCCCCCTCCCCCCTCTTCCTCCCCAATTATCTGCTTCTCTCTTCAGTCCAGCAAGGAAGATAAACTGTCCAGCCGTATTCAGAGCATGCTGGGCAATTACGACGAGATGAAAGAGCCGATCAGTGACTCACTTCCAAAGCTCAGCGGCAAACCTTCTAACAGCTCGTCTTCCTCTGAGGAGAAAGCAGGCCCACCTTTGTTTGGCGGGGACCAGCGTGGCATCAGTAGTGGTGGCAGCAGTCAGAGCAGTAAGTGGACCCCTGTCGGCCCAGCAGCAGGTGGAGCCTCATCTCAGTCCCAGAAACGCTCAGGACTCGGCAGCCAGAGGGGCAACGGCGGCAGTAGCGGCAGCAGCAGCAGTAGCCAAAGACACGGAGGGGAGGTGCGGGAGAAGAAGTCAAGTAAACACAGTGGAGGGTCAGAGCACTCTAAGTCACACACATCGAGCCCAGCAAAGGGCTCTCTGAGTTCCTCCAGCAGCAACAGCCACTTGCGGAGTTCCTTGTCTGCCGAGCAGCACCACAGCAAGGAGCGTTACCGCTCCAAGTCCCCACGAGACAGAGAGGCCAACTGGGATTCACCCTCGCGGGTTCACACCTCCTTCCCCAGCGGACAGCACTCCAGTCAGGCCTTCCCCCCATCTCTCATGTCCAAACCCGGCTCCATGCAGCAGAAGCCCACAGCATATGTGCGGCCTATGGACGGCCAGGAAACGGCAGAACCCAAGAGCTCACAAGCAGAAAGCTACAGCGGACAGTCGCACAGCAGCACCATGGGAGAGATGAAGTCCAACAGCAAGGCCTCACTCTCCAAACTCAAGATCCCCTCACAGCCTGTAGAGGTAAGACTTATCTCCAGACTTTATACCTGTAACTTATTTAAACCCTGCAGCTTATGTTTACAATCCACATAAATCCATAGTAGTAGACTCTGTATGTAGACTGACAATGGCAAAATAGGGTTTGTGTTTGAAGCACGTATTCCTGATGATGTCGTAACTGGAATAAATTACCTCACAGAAGATCACACTTGGCCTGACTGAACTCTTGGTCTCATAAAATGCCTGTAGAATGACTCATGCTACTCAGAATGGACACTCACCTGCTGCATGGTGTTGTTTATGAACATGTGCTGAACATGATGTTTCTGTCTTTAGGGATCGGGTGACGCCAACTGTGTCGATGAGATTCTGAAGGTATGCACGTCATTATATTTTGCTAAAAGCTACTGCTGTCAGGTCAACAGTTCATCCCGAGTATTTAGAGAAAAGCCTACTGCCTCATGTTGAAGTGCATTACTCACATCTTGCGACTAATTTGTGCATTCCTTCCCTGTGTGTGTTTTTTTACTCTTTCTTTAAGGAAATGACTCAGTCTTGGCCCCCTCCGTTGACAGCCATCCACACCCCCTGCAAAACTGAGCCCTCCAAGTTTCCATTCCCTACCAAGGTCAGCATTGCACCAGTCCCTTGTGTTCAAATGATTATATGTCATAATCGATTAACATGACTACATTATTTATTACATTTGAATAGTGCGATCAGGAGAAACCTTGTTTGGTGAACATCTAACAGGAACTATAATGTGTTAATAATGAATATTTAAAAGGTGAGGTACTTAGAAGTCAGATTTGGTGTTTATTACACTTGGTAATTGTGTATAAATTAAACAGCAACAAAACGCAGGAGGAAAAAAAATCCCTTTAATGGATTTAATAATTCATTTATTAAATTTTCCATTGATTTATCAGATATAACAGACATATTTTATCATGACACAAATGGGTTGATGAAAACAATAAAAAAATGATTCTTGTTTTTTTAACCTCAGGACTCTCACCCTTTTCCAAGTGGACACAGTGAGTATCACAGACATTTCAAACTTGAATACACACCAAAAGAATTATGTATGCATGTGTATACAGTTTATACTTACAACTCATGAGTCTTATTTTGTGTGTCTTTAGAGCGAGGCAGTTCTTCCAAGAGCTCCAGCAGCCACCAGCCTAAAGCTTGCGATGACCAGCCAACGTAAGTGCTTCACCCTTTCCTCTCTCCTTCATTTCTCATAACAAGCTCATGTGCTTAGTTTTTCCAGTATTGATTTAGATGGCAGAGAGTAGGAAGTGGAAACAAATATTTATGATTTGAAAGTTAAGAAACCCAAGGAAACCAGGCGTGCATGGATGGCCTAAATTATGTCAAGTCAGCAATCACAAACTACTGCAAGTGCACTGCTGTAATGAAATAACAGGGATTTAATTTAGTTTCATTTCTGTATCTCAGTATGCTCGAAGATGACCTGAAGCTCAGCAGCAGTGAGGACAGCGATGGGGAACAGGACTCTGCCAAGAATGCCTCAAGGAACACATCAGCAAGGTAAAGCATAAAGCATAGTCATTATGCCTGTGTTTAAACTTAAACACAAAGTTTTAGGCTGAAAAAGTTTAGTTTGAAAAAATACAAACTACAGCGTCTCTTAATATTTTGCTTAAAATTCTTAAGCTAGATAAATTAACAATCAGTGCATGTAAACAGCAAATAAGTTTGCACATGGTTCAGTTCCTGACAGTGCAGCTCATTTTTGCCGCTGTAGCAGCCGGTTGGTTGGAGCATCTGTGCAGAGTGGTGTGACACTTCAGGGGGGTAAAATATCAACCTTTGCACACATATTACATCCATATCTTTCCCAAGGCCAACAGTGGGAGTTATCAGGGTCGAATACTGCAGTGTGAGGCAAATTCCCAATCCTGGAAAGATCTAGCCGAAAAACTGTACTCGTTGCAATTCAAGTATGGAACAGTTCGGAAAAGGTTTAGCTTTATGACCTGGATAAGAAAAATACTCAGCTATGAAAATGTTGCCATCTATTGTTCTCAGTGTGTTGAAAACCTTAAATCCTCACATGGAGCAGAGTTTGTTTCTTTTTAGATGAATATGTATATCTGATATAGTAGAATTTTATGTTTTTAGATATAGAAAAAATGTAAAACATGAATGAAAATGTAGTTTTTTGCACACAATGTAATGCTCTCTAATTCTCTTTTGTAACAACAGCAATAACAGTGAAGGAGCAGAGCAATCAAGAGATGACTCGAGTAGCCACAGCGGCTCAGAGAGCAGCTCAGGCTCTGACAGCGAGAGTGAAAGCAGCACGACGGACAGCGAAGCCAATGAGCACCCACGGCCTGCCTCTCCTGAAGTAATGACTTAACAATAACTTTGTACCAACCTGTAGTGTAACACTTTGTTGCCTGTCATTTATTTTTTTAACTGCACTAACCGTTCATAGCCCTGTCCACCCTTGTTTTGAATTGGAATTAAAATATGTTTTAAGACATTAATTTTTCTTCCTTCTGGCCAACGTCATAATAATTTAATAATGAATAGTCTGTGTGTTCTGCTTCCCTTCAGCCTGAACAACCAATGGCCAACAAGTGGCAGCTGGATAACTGGTTCAAGAAGGCCAAGTTCTCACCAGCCTATCCAGCAGACAATAATGTTCCAACCAAGTGCAAGAAAGAGGGCCGAGACAACAGCTCAGGACGGGGCTATGGTAGCCAGGGAGGGGGGTCAAAAGACTCAACAGCACCCACCCCAAGCAGGGACTTAAGGGCAGCGCAAAAGGGTGCAGAGGGTGGCCGTGGCAGGCAAAAATCCCCCGCCCAGAGCGAAGGTGGCACAAACCCGCGAAGAAGTGTGGGTAAAAAACAGCCTAAGAAGTCCGAAAAGCCCCCAGTGGTGGAGGAACCTAAGGGAGGTCTGAGAGTGGAGAGTGAGCCGGCTCCGGAGATACCCACTCATCGGCCCAAAGCTGCTACCAAGGGTTCCCGCAAACCGAGCATCAAAAAGGAACCCAAATCCTCACCGAGGCCCACTGCAGCTTCTGTCACCACCACGGCAGATAAACGCAAGACCAAGGCACCGACCAAGACTTCCCAGAAGTCTCGGGAATTTGTTGATACGGACTCTTCATCGTCAGACTCTGAGGGGAACGACAGCATCCCGTCCTCGTCGCAGACACCCAAGTACACAGAGAGCATCAGGACCCCAGTTTGTGTCTTTTCTCCAATGGAAGAAAAAGAACCGTTGTCTCCACTCAGCGACCCGGAGGACCGTTATCCTGCAAGGCAGCCTCAGCAGCAGGTTTTACTGGTGAAGATAGGTTAGTCAAAACTGCTTATGAACCAGAGAAGTCTCATACATTTTTTTTTTTACTGTATTCTCTGCACTTGTTTTACTAGTTGGATTTTGATATTTCAAAAGCATTTCATTACTTTGGACCAAATTAAACTGTTCCCTACCCTTCCTTTTCCTTCCAATTTCCTTCAGATCTCAGCTTGCTGTCTAGGATCCCAGGGCGGCCCTACAAGGAGCCTGTAGAGATAAAAGTGGAGAGGGACGACTCTCTAGACAGGGACAGCAAAGACTTCAGCAAGCAGAGCTCAGAGAAGAGCTCTAGCAAGGCTAAGAGGAAACACAAGGTATGGGACTTGCTCGAGTACATTCCTGTCTCGGCTGTTTTGATTCTAGTCATGTTGAAAACATTTACTTTAAATTTATTTCTTGCTTTAACAAGAGTGAAAGTAAGATATTCTCACTGAGTTTCCTTTTGCTTAAACACTATGTAGATTTTTAAGATTATCCAAACATCTCCCATGTGATATGTTTTTAGTATAATTTTGGACACTGAATGACCATGCATTTGGAGCTTTTTGTTTTTTGTTATTACAGTCATAAGGGAAGTCATGATCCTTCCCTTTTACTTGGCCTTCAAACAGGATGCCGTATCTCTTAAAATAACATCCAAACAGATTTCCATTAAAACAGTGAAAATACCTCTGAGCCAAAGAACAATTGATTCAGTTTTGGTGGTGATCCAGCTCTGGAATTTCTGCCATTAGGTGATTGTGCAATTTTTTAAATCATATCTTCCAGAGAAATAGACACACAATCTCAAGTGATACTTTAGAGTCTAACGGGGAGTTGATAAACCATTAAGCATTGGCAGAGGTTTGCAGTGTCCCTTGTAAAAGTTCAAGTGCTTCATTGCAAAGTTCTTTGTCTTTAGATTACTTTCTACAGAGTTATCGACACACACCAGCAAATCCTTTAATGTGTCCGTCTTTTTAATTCCCTGTGATCTTTTATGTCTAGAACGATGAAGAGGGCACCAAGCCAGAGAGCAAACGATGCAAGCTAGAGGAGAAATCCCTATCTCATCATAAAAACAGCAGCAAAGAGTGAGTATTCTTCCTCTTCCTCCCAACTGTCATTCACCGTAAAACCTCTGCACACGAGGAACTCTTGGCGCGCTCAGTGTGACAGTAGTACTTCATTTTATTACAGGTGAAAAAGGATCTTGCCAAATCCCTTTTTTCTCCTGTTACAACTCACAAAATAAACCCTATAAACCTGAGAAAGTGTAATAAAATGAAAATTTAAAAGACCAGTGAAGTGGATTGTTTATTCCATTGCAGCCCCTTCAAGCTGCACCTTTACCTTTATGACATTTCTGACATGAACTGTGTTGAAAAAACATTGAGTGTTATTATGTAATTTTCTGCTGTTAATATGTTGTGATGTGGAGTACACAATTGTGCACAACTGTTAAGTACATAGAAAAATATGTATGACCTAGTTATGAATGATTATTAATTCCTTCAGGTCCAAGAGGTCTTTGGAGAAGAAAGAGGAGCCAGTCCCCTCTCCGTCCATGTCAGGTCTTCAGCGGACACCCAAGGCAGAGCATCCGAGCCGGAAGAGGACAGTCAGCCAGTCCTCTACCTCTTTGTCCAGTGGGACAGGAAGTGGAAAGGAGGGAAGCCACAGCACCAAGGGCAACTCCACCTCCAAGCACAGAAAAGGAGAGGACAAGGGGCGCAGCACGCGCGATGGAAAGGTGAGTAACTCAATCGCCAGGCATTTGCTGTCTGTGTGAATACCTGGCAGGCACTGTGGATACTGGGAAGTAGGAGCGTAGTCTTTCATCTTGTTTGCCAACTGTGCGGTGTATCCCAAAGGGAATTTAAATAACAAAGCATGCATGAAGGGAAAAAAAAAGTTGTTGCTGTGGGAAGCAGGGGAGTGGTGAAGAGCGTAGCCTGATGGATTTTAATATCTGTACGTGCTTCATGTAGGGTTATGCATATTTTAAATTTGATCCATTCCAGTCACAAATGAGTCAGGCATCAATTCGGATCTATATATTGTATATGCCCAGTGTTCACATAACGTAAAAAAACTCTACCTTCATACTCCCTTAGTGTCACCTTTGCCTCCATTTATCCTCCACTTCAAACACCGGTCTTCTTTTATACTGAAACTTTATTCCACCTCACTTGCTTTCTGTGCAGGACAAATCCTCAAAGGGCTGTGATAACCAGCTGGCTGTACCTCCGCTCTCCACGGACGGCTCTAAGTCTCAGAGATCCAAGATGGTGTTTGAGGACAGGTAAGAGGAGCTCTTTCCACTGTGGATAACCCCTCAGCAGGACACAGAAAGAACTGCTGTGGGGATCTAGAGTTGCCTTTGATGCATAAAGCTGTAGGAGGTTGGAGAGGTCATGAATAGATGTGCCTGCATGCAGGAGAGATGACATAAATTTCCATTTTAAAAGGCTCTCTGTTGGAAGTCTTTTCTCTTCATGCAGAGGTAAAGAAACAACAGAGTTTTGCATCTTATTTTTAATGTCCTTTGTTTTTTAAGTTTCATCTAATGAGGGAATTAGGATTTTAGACAAAGTTTTCATGTGTACTTTCGAGGTTCTTTGCTAACAGGAAATGCTTGTGGACTCTCATGTGTGACAAAGTGTTTTTAAACAGTTTCTTTAAAAGAATTCTGTTTTTTTTTAATGGATCAGCGTGTCATTTAATTTGGTTGACCTGTTAATATTTTTGTTTCAGAGTCCATTCAGCAGATCACTACTTACAAGAGGCAAAGAAACTTAAACACAACGCAGATGCACTGGTAAGAGCAAGCGCCTAATGGCTATTTACATATGAAATTGAGATGTCGGTGTCAGTTGCTGCATGCAAAGTGAGAAGCGAGTGAAACAACATCCTGGGGAGATTTTGCATGGGGTTTAATGTTTGATACTGGAACACACTTTAGGTTTTAAATGCATTTCTTTTATTGTATAAAATTTGTTGTATGGACTGAAAAGTTACCTCAGAGTTTCCAGACCCAATTTTTTTTTCTCAATGAACTCACTGAAACAAACATAAAACTAAATTCTTTTGTTACTGTGTCACCAAATAATGAACAGGTGGCTGATTAAACTGCACATCTGGTCTAAGTTACATACCTGGGACTCATGGATCCTTGACACTGCTTCATTTTTACTCCAAAAGCTTTAAAATGCTTTTGTTGCTGCAAAATAACAAAACAGACAATAACTTCTACATAAACCTTTACAAACCACTGACACAAACACACCCACCTATTTGCTGAAGATTTACAATAAATTTTCTCAATTTTTCCATTTCAATTAAAAAAAAACATTTTAAATTGTATCTATTGTTGACATGCTTTTTAATGTCTCAGTAATTTTTTTGAATCACAATTATTTAACCCAGACTGGAGCTATTAGTCCACATCTATTATTTTATACATTCAATCCTAAGGCCAACCAATTGATTTGAGTTTTGCTGATATTTTTTGCTGGAAAGACAGTTTGTTTATCAATAAAAAGTCAAACCATGTGTTATGTAACATGATCAGTAAACAGTATCTAGTCCTCCAGTATTTAGTGCTGATCCTGTTCCCTCTTTTACAGCTGGACCGTTTTGAGAAGGCAGTTTACTACCTGGACGCTGTGGTTTCTTTCATTGAATGTGGTAATGCTCTGGAGAAGAGCGCCCAAGAGGCTAAGTCTCCCTTCCCCATGTATGCTGAAACGGTGGAGCTTATCAAGTAAGGATAAATATAATTCTACCATCACTGTAAGAAAATGGCAATTTAATGAAAATCTCAAAAGATTTTGCACAACGAAGTCTGTTGTTGTCTACATGACACTTGAGGTAGAGTCACTTTTGGCCAAAGTCTGAAAATTCAAAAAATCAGAGTGAGGGGTTAGTAAGAAGACATCTTACCTGATCTCTGTAGTCTGTCTATTATCTCTGCTTTAGGTTAGCAGCTTGAAGCTACATTAGCAGCACAAGCATTACATACACGGTTTCTGTAATGACTTTAACAGTTGTTTCTCCTCAAATCAGACTAAGCGTTTGTTCTGTCTGTATGTTTAGATACACTATGAAGTTAAAAAGCTACATGGCCCCAGATGCCACATCAGCAGACAAGAGGCTAGCTGTGCTATGGTAAGTGGATTGACTGACAACTGGTGATAGATTTACAATTCATGTTCAGAAGGTGTTGTCCTGTCCTTAGCTTGGAATTAGAGTGCTTTGAGGTAAAGGCAATTAGATTAAGAAGAGTTATGTATTTACAAACACTCTGTCTGGTTTTAGATCAATATTAACCTATTTCTCTTTCCAGCCTACGATGCCAGTCTCTTCTCTATCTGCGGTTATTCAAGCTGAGGAAAGATAGTGCACTAAAATACTCCAAAACACTCACCGAACACTTAAAGGTATTTTCGTTACACAAAAGTAATCAAGTTTTGCTCAGCAAACATTCAGTACAAAATGAATACAAAATCAACTCCATGTATGTAGTTTCTATTCTGTTAATGTGTTACCTGCTTCTTGTCTGTGAATGTAATGTTCTTCCCTTCATTTTTTTCAACAGAACTCTCTCAGTAACACCCAGGCTCCCTCTCCTGGAATGGGAAAGTAAGTTCTCCTTTGTTGTTTAAAATCTATAATAAAGGACACGTGCAATGTCTACACAAGTAATAAAATAACAATCGAACATTAATTAGAGTTTAAAGTTTAAGAATTTTGTAGAAAGTTAAAACTATGGTAAGAAATATATTTCTTTTAAATGTCAGCTATATGTAGATGCTTGTTGACTTTGTGTAATTTCACCTGTTTTTGCATCATGTTAAGACAAATATGAAGCTATTGAATCATACTTGGTGGCAGTTATGTTATAAAATACTTCCATCAGTGGTACTTTTCAGTTATTGCTCACCATATTAAACTACCATGTTTTACAGGTGTTTGTTTTGATTTTGTCAGATAACTTAACCTTCTGCCAAGCAAGTTAGCAGCACCCTGATTAACATGTCTGCTTGTTTCTGTTTCCCAATGTAGCAAGGCTGCAGGTATGCCCTCTCCAGTGTCTCCTAAACTGTCACCAGGCACGGCCGGTGGCTACTCGGCAGTCAGCAGCAGCAGCAGCGCCAGCTCATCCGTCACCATCCCTCAGCGTATCCATCAGATGGCTGCCAGCTACGTCCAGGTCACCTCCAACTTCCTGTATGCCACCGAGGTCTGGGACCAGGCTGAGCAGTTATCTAAGGAGCAGAAAGGTAGATGAAGCAAAACATCCCCCTTACATTTAGTATTACTGCATTGTCAATTGACTTAACTTACAAATTAAACAATCAGTTGACAAGTAAAACATAGTCAAAAAGATTTCAGCGCAACAAATGTCCCACAGATACCAGATATCTTAGTCTCCAGCTTTTAAACTGACACTGTGTCTTTTGTTTCCTCAGATTTTTTCTTGGAGTTGGACAAAGTGATGGGTCCTCTGATCTTCAACACCAGCAGCATGACAGAACTGGTGCGTTACACGCGGCAGGGCCTCCACTGGCTGCGCCTGGACGCAAAGCTTGTTCCCTAGCGAGCTGCTCCCTCACACATACACACACACACACCTCTCTCAGCCTCTTGTGTTCAGCAACATTTGCTCAAAGACACACAAGCATGTCCTCACACACACAAACACACATACAAATATGTACTGTATGCACAACCACAGAGTCCATCTCTGGTTCTCCATATACACATACACAAACTCTCACACACAAACACACAAACACACAAGTGATGAACTTCTCAGACATATCTCCAACACTGTGTCCATTTCTTACACCAGCTTGCCAAAAACACTGAGCAATTTAGAGCATCCCACAGCGTAGACAGCACCACACAGGGAGAAGCATCGGAACTGCAGCACAGGAACAAAAGAGCTTATGGCCACGCTTCTTTATCAGCATTCTTACAAAACGAATACGCTAAATAATGGGGTTTGGTTTTTAGGCTACTTTGGCTTTTAACTTTTTATTTGACTTTGTTTCACCAAAGTACCTCCCATAAACACCAAAGGTGCTTTAAAATGAAGGTTTCTCTTTATCATTTTTGTGCCTTGTATGTGAGCTACAGGAAAACAAACAGCCACCCAAGATATCCTAACACAATTTTATTTTTTCCTCTTTTGCTGTAACTCATTTCATGCTTTTCTTTTTTTTTTAATACCTCGCGGTTGATGGAAACTGGCAACAATTATGTTTTTTAAGTCAAGTCCTGTCAAAGAATCTGATATTTTAGAGCAAAGATGATGTTTTTTTTCACAAATGATTCATGATTTGTTTGTCCTTCAAAGTGAGTAGGCGCTAAAAGATAATTTTGGAGCATGACCACACAAATTTTTGGACTGTAGGAAGGGCTACTGTGCATGCCAGAGTATACTTCTGACACACAGGTATTTTATAAATGTTCTCTTAATTGATTAGTGTATTTGTTTTTAACAGTGAAATTCCATTTTTCACAATCATGAGTTCCTGTGGCCCTGTTAGTTGATCAGTTTGACTTTGTCCAATTTAATTAAAGGAGCAGCATGGCCTCTAGAGGCCGCTAGCAGGGACTTTTAGATTCTTGGCCTTATTGAAATTGATCATGTCAGTGCTCTCTCAATTAGATTTGTCTTTGAAGCTTCAGAATGCTAAGTCTCTTCCTATGAAATGTTTGTACGCTAGTAGCTTCATTGTTCACTGGGAAATGTTCTTGAAGAGTGAGTCACTTCCAGACAGTGTTATTCATTTTTTGATCCCCTTGTTTGCTCAGAGAGTATTTTTCTAAGGAACAGCAGGGAGTGTCTTTGTACATTAATCATCTCCATGTGTACCATGCAGTTATTTACATTGCAGTTTATGAAAACTAGGCCTCAGTGACCATAATTTGGCATAATAAAAGCAAAATCATTAGAAAAGGGAGATGTTGTTAGCAAATCATGTGAGATGCAGATTAGCAGTGTTGCATTTATAGAACAAAGAGTTTTTAAATCTATAATTATATACTTCAGAACTATTATGGCCAATATAGATTTTATTTATATATCAAGCAGTTTTTTGTTTTGTTTTGTTATCATTATTATATTTTTGTCCACTGGCCAAGCAGAAGTATAACTTTTCAAATGCATACTTGTAAACAGGGTTGAACAAGGGTTATGAGATGCAAAGTATTTGTTTATGTAACTATTCCTATTTAAACTTAAAAATCTTAATCATACTTGTATTACAAGACGGTAGATAAGGAACACATCAGCTAGTGGTTGTTGATATGGTACAGCAGGCAGGGACAGCAGAGTAAAGGCGTTCGTCAGTTGTCCAGATGTGAACATTTCTTGTAATTTAAAACTTATAGGTTGTCATCAAGGCGATTATGAATGGTGGTGGTCTTGAATGAAGACATTAACATTACACTCAAGATTTCAGTGGGAATTTGGGTGTTTTGTAATGGTCAAAAACATGAAGGACTTTTTTTTTTCCCCCTTCAAAACTCCCAACTAAAACATGCTGGAATCATTAAAACCTGGGCCAAAAAGTTTTCATGGAAACTTGGTTGGTTTTGTTTTGGGTCGTTGTAGGTGAGTTTGGATGAGACAAAAGTGCCTGAGGTTTCAGACCTGTGATGGTCACTAACTTTCTGGTACTTTTCCTCTAAAGTTAAACATAGTCTTGGTTTATTTTTTGAAGTTTATACCCCATCCCCCATTTTTTTCTTATCTTAGAATAACACAACTAAAGAACTACTGTTTGTCCCAGGTTTGACCCCTTGTGTCATGATTTGTATTTTCTTTCCTTCACTGGCTCCCTGGCCTTTATTGTAGGAGGGGATACTGTTATTTCCTCTTGCACTTGAAAAAGAGAAAGTCAGAGGAGGTATTATTTTAATCTATGCAGGATTTTTACAAAAAAAAAAAAAAAAGTATCTGTTTCTGTGGAAAAAAATTTCATTTTTTTAAGGCCTGGGATTTTTTTCCCCACTCCTTTTTTTTTCCGCCTCAGTGAGAAACCTGTTGAACTCAAGTGTCCAATGCCTTTAGCTTTTGCAATTTTGTGTACTGGTTTAGTATATATGTGTATATAGATCTGTTTTTTATAACCAAACACGGATGGCTTGAGCCATTTTGTACTTAAAGCTGGAGGCCACTTTTCTCATAGGAATTCCTCTGTGGGTTTTGCCAGCCCAGTCAAAGTCTTCATACACTGGTACACTTTGTAAGTACAGGTCCGCGCCTTGTGTTCCCTACACTATCTTGTAGTCAAATGTACAATTTAGCATTAGGATAATTTTTAACAGTTTGCTACTCACACTTATTTATTTTTCTGCCCCTTTGCTTAATGTCTTTTTTTTTCTATTTTGCCATTTTAAGGAGAACCATTTTATGAAATAGCGAGATGTAAATGTATTGGGGTTGTTCATGATGAGATTTCATTGTAAGTAGTAATTAATATTAATTCTAACTTGAAAGAATCCAGGGTAAGATGAGTTTTTTGACATTCAGTAGGAAGATGTTAACACTTGCATGTTTCTATTTAAATACAAATGTATAAATTGTAAATATAACATTTCTTTAAGGGTGAATTTCTACTACAGGTTGACATTTTTATTGAAAATTAAAATGCTGTAAATACATTTGTGAGATACTTTATGCACATTTTTTTTTCTCTGTGAGCTTTTGTGTTTCTTTCTTCTTCCAAGCTGTTACAGATGACATCCCAGTCTCTTAACACTGTTTATCGAATTGATTTCTCAGTCTTTTTCTTACCGTGCTTGTATTCTTTGTCTCCTGCTTTACTGTCTTTCAGTATCATGGTCGCCACATAATCATTAATGTCTCTAGATCCAAGTGCAAATATTTTGTCTTCTCTGTATTTGATATGGAGGTGTGTACTTTTCATGAAATGTATATTGTTGATCTCATGGAATGAATGGATGGTGTGTACTGTCTATTATGTATAAACCACGTCTGTTTTCGTCCTCATTGGAGAGATGTATTTACTATTTGTCCCTTTTGAACAATTGGTCCAACATGTCTTTTGAAACAGAGGTATTTCTCTACAGGTCACAACAGTTGTAGCAGTTTATACAGTATGTTGTATAACACCTTTTTTCTAAAAGTCGTCTCTAATGTGAGACCAGCAGCATACACTATGTACAATAGTCTAAATTGGATTAGTTTTAAGAGAACTGATGATAGAGATACTATATATGATGGATGCAATATGATTAAAGGTACTCATTGAGTTTGATCTTCAAACTTAGGTTATGTAATTTAAAAGCATTCTTGTGAAGTGAGTATTAATTGTGACTAATGAGAGTCTGTCCTGAATATTCTTTGTATTTTGCCGTATTGAGAATAAAATATATATGGATATGTTTAATGAAGTTTCACTCATTCTTCAAAAACACCTGACTATTTACTTTTAGAGAGAGCAAAAGACCTTGAGGCAAATGATGTTTTCATCCTCTGTTATATTAGCATAAAGTAGTCTTTATTCACTTGTGTGGGTCTGAAAAGTGTTTGAAGACCTGGTGAAATATATTTTTACAAGGGAATAACCAGAATATTACAAAAAAAAAAAAATTACAGTAAAAATTAAAGAACTAAATAAGTAAAAACTTCTTGACAGACAAATTAAGGTAAAGGTTTGGCTTTAAGACACAAGTAAGATTAGATGGCTTGATAGAGAGATCTATGGGCATTTTAAGGCAGAGGTGAATAGTATTACTTATCAGTGTATAAAAATGACCTGAAAGTATAATTGTGTTTTTATTACCTTGGAATAAAGTTAATTTATCGATAGAAGGAGCAAAGTACGCCATGTTGCAATGCTGCTGTCCACAGGCTCAACCTGTCCTTCAGTACTCAGTGAATTAATTGCCACCAAGTGGTCACGAGTTGCCATTGTCATTTGTGTCATCCCAGTCATTTCGACCTTGTTATCACTTGATTGTCATTACAATCCTGGTGATTAATGTTGTTTACATTCAGTCTCCACTGAAATAAAGACAGTAGGAACCTGGAGGGGGTCCAGTAACTCTGAGATACAGTGTTTTTGTTCTTTACAAGTTTGTTTTATTAGTAAGAAAGGAGGGTCTCAAGCTTTTTTTTCTAGCTATCAAACAGAAAAAGTTAAACAAGCAATGGTAAATGACTTCAAGGTTAGGTCGATAATTAAAAGGCAAATACAAGTTGTGGTAACAATTTGTGGTAATTTTTCGGAAAAAATAGAACTCAGTCCAGTTTACATCAATCTTTTGCTACCACTAATAATACTTCTCTTTGTGTATGTAATTGTTAGTTGTCACGCTGTTTTTTTTGAATAGAAGTTAAATGTAATTTGCAGATCTCACATAAAAGCAAATCTTCCGGTCCCTCTAACACTGAATAAAATAACAGTAAAGGCTGAATTAAAAAAATAAAAATTGGTGATAGCCTAGTTGCTGAATCTTAATTTTAATACTGTATCTAAACCATCCAAACAGTGAAGCCTAATTTGTTTGTTTATATCAATAAGACATAGATGCGGATGTTGCCATGATAAGCTTTCCGTGCATGAAACAGAAATATTCAAAGTAGTTTGTATAGCTTTGCATTGCTGAGCCTCTTAGAAATGATTAGCTCCTTTCAATCCACATTGTACTGCCCAGTGAATATTAACTCTTTCTTAGACTCTGATGTTATGTTGCCACTTTCTCTTTTCACACCTCTTTTTCTTGACACTTTTTGATTAGTTATTTGTTATAACTATTTTGTAATTTGTTAAACTATTCGCTTTGACTACATGTTTCTGTCAGTGAGTTCAGAATAGCAGTAAAAATGTCACTGTTTAATTTTAGCTTCAGTCTCTTTCCAATAAGTTCAAGGAGATCAAAATAATAAAGAAAAATTCCCGTTTCCACTGTTCCGCCATTAACATGGACTGACCAATAGGATGTCGTGTATTCCCAAAGCGCCCTCCCTTCGTCGCATCTGATTGGTCTACGTGGTCCTCTATTACCTATCATCCGCTTCTCTCCCCAGGGAACAAGGTAAGCTAACTGCAAGCGAAGGAAAAAGGAAAGCTCATTATCGGAGGATACGAGGCGCGCCTGCCAGCAGCAAAAAGTGAATTTCGCCCCTCAGTTTACTTGTTTATAACTGCTTCTCTTTTAAGAAGAGGAGGCACATTCGAGAGAAGAAGGACTACTGGTTGAGAAATCCGAGAAGTCATCGGGAATCAGCAGGTACCTGAATGCGACTTTGGCAGCAGCAGGTGCATTTAGTATCGCTGTGGATGTTCAGTTTCGGTTGTCAACTGTCATTGTAATCGTCACTATTTCTTGTGCAAATAGACGTAAAACAGATTAATGTAACTAAACGAAAATATGTTTCTTAAACTTATCTTAATTAGTGTAGTTTTGTAAAAGTTGTGATATATATCGCGAGTAAGATAAACGCTTTCTAAGCTTCTTTATAGTAAGCTACAACTGCTATCAGCTCAGTTTTGTTAGCAAGAATCGTTAATGACAAATAGACGATGTTACAACTCAAAGTAAGAGTATTTTGGGGCATAACCCATCACCTGTTGGATTTCTGTTGGATTTTATATGCTTTCCTGTTCTGACTCAATGGGTATATATTGTAAAGTTAATTGTCTTTACATCCTAAATGTTTATGTCGCATTGGGCTGTGGAAAAACAACCTGACAGACGAATTGATGCTGAAAATGATGGTTAGTTGAAGCCCTGTAATAGATAGTGTGGGCTGGAGGCAAACAGCAAGCTAAACTACTGTTTTTACCACATTTAATTGCCATGGCCATTCTGTCTGTGTTGTACATTACTCATGCAGTGCTTGTTATGTGACAGTGGTGTGAGAACAACATAGTATAGTCCTTCTCTAACCTTATCTCCATGTCTCAAATTGATACCTGGCCTTGAATTATGCACAGGGGGGCCTTTCTACCTAATGACTGGACTATGTTTTATTTAAAGTGGGAACAAAAGGCGCCTCGGCTGTGGCAGGGTTGCTTTGGGGGAAACCAGACACTAGTGTTTTGTGCTGTGGTTGAAACTGAAGCACTCATGCGGTGCGTTGGTCGGATGGTGGGAGCAGGAGGAGCACAGTGGCCTCTCTGTGTGCTGCTGCTGGATGTCCGGCTCAGGCCCCTGACCTGGCTCGACTCCTCTGCACCCACAGAGTCAGATCCCGGGGACTGCAAGGAGAAACTTGCAACGACATTAATGCACAGTAGACGTGCATGTAGGTGTAACACACGCATGTACGGGCTACACACTTTCAACAGCTACACAGACACATACACACATAGGCAGGAGTAGCATGCATTCAACACCAACACCTGTTGATCCAAAGCTCATCTAGTGTTGCACTGTGTGAATAGTCATGCACTGATGGATGCTTTGACCTCTCAAATAAGCAGTGCATGATAGATTGAGACAAAGCCAAAACGTGATAATACACACACATTTCTCGTATGAACGCCTGAGTTGTTGGTGTGTATATTTGCAGAAGGATTAAAGAAGAAAGGAAGCTGTGAACAAAGGACAGAAGTAAATGAAAGGGCAAGGGTATAAAATAAGAATAGGGTCATAACGCCATGAGCCATACCCGTAAACTTACCCTGGTTGTTGAAACATGATATCTTTCTCTGTCTTTTACTGTCTGTCTATTTCCTTCTCCCCTTAGTTACAAGAAATATGTGGAAAGTATCGCTTACCAACATAGAATAGGTGTGTATATTGTAAACAGACCCAAAATAACATCACTTGGGGGTTCAGGATGTGGTTTGTCATCATTTTTTTCTTTTTTTTAAGAATGGAAAGTTACTCTTGGTGTGTTTAAGTGTGTGGTTTTGACTTGGATGTTTACATTCTTTCAGTGACCTTTCACACATAGCACCTCTACAAGGATGAACTGGTTTGACTACGTGGGTTAGGTTTGAAGTCCAGGAGGTTCAGTATGATTTGACTGCACAAACGATTCTTGGAAGCAAAAGATGGATAAACTTTTAGCAAATTACCTAACACTGCTGTAATTCAATCATTATCACCCTGTCTTATGTCAGTTTGAACTAGTGAATGGGTGAGATAATGCATAAGGATGTAGCGGGAAGGTGTCAGACCTATAAATCACTTAACTGCTCCTTGGTTTCTGTTAATCTTACTGTGTACATAGTCCTGTAAAGAAAGTGTGATCATGTTGTTATTTCACTTCCTCCATTGTACCTGAATGATGTAAAGCTTTCACTGGCATTGTTGATTTCAGGAAGATAGATGCTTCAAGGAAATGGCTGTTGAGTGAATGACTCATTCAAAGGGATGGGGAATTCAATTGTATTTTTTAACTTGGAAATGATTGACTCAGACTGACTTTAATCTGGCACAAGAGAGGATTTGTAATGTGCAAACAAAGTGTAACAAGGTGTGAACACTAATATGATTTAGCTTGATTTGAATATACAACAGCGGCCATGATCAAATACAGCAGGCTATGATACTGTTTAATTAGCTTTAATTAACAGGTATAACATGAGAGAAGAGGGATACATTTTATTGCCAAAGAATAAGGTTGTGCTTGTAAAGTAGAGCTTCAAAGAAAGGGCTCTGACTGGCCAAAGTCCATCAGTCCTTTTATTATCAATAGTTTAATGGATAATAAAGTCAGACTCAGGACTGCAGATTGAAGATATCAGAGGTAAATTCAGGATTTTATTGCACGCAGAAGTACCTGTACGCTTTTAAAAATCTAAAACATCATTGTGACACTTTAACATAATGATTTAACTATTAGCATGGAGGCTAAGTAGCCAAAGGTGTGGTTTTCTTGTATTTGAGAGTCACCATGATGTCATTCTCTGTTTTAAAAAAATAGACCTTGGAAAGGTTGATGAGATGATGGATCCATGCTTAAGAGTGCATGACTGCACCGTACAGGTATTCAGTTTGCTGAAGCTGTATGACGTCATTGCAAGAATACATAGAAAGGTGTTAGGAAACACCGATGAGAAGATAAAGGCCAAAGATTTGATATTCTTGAATAAGAATAGATGAGGAAGAGAGAAACCTGTTCAAGATGCTATTTTCAAGGTAAAATTTCCCCCAGGTTTAATAATTAATCAGTAGGTATACAAGGTGTTTTTTAGCTGGCAAGCTTGTTATGATGGGAAACATTAATCCTGACAGTCACGTTGAAAACAGCAGGAAGTAAATATTATCTTAGCAATACGTCATTTTGGTAGAAATTGAATGAAGCAATGACTGTATGTGTGTGTGGGTCTTTTTCTATCACAAACACAAACCCTGTGAAGGTACTTCTTGTGGCAGTCATAGATGCAACAGTGATGTGGCTCAGTAAGAGGCAAAGTTAAAAATCTTTGGCATCATCATCACAGCCATAGGTGATGAATTTTCTGTAACGTAATATGGTTTCTGTGTGAAGGTCAGAGTCTGCCAGTGATAATGGGGATAATATAATATTATCAGTAAGTAGTAATGATTGGGGCCTCAGACTGAAAAGTTATATAATCAGTATCTATGCATTTACAAATAGAATGGCTCAAAAGATAGTTATATGTGTGAAATTGAATTTCAGTTCAAGGCTTTAAAGATTTGATTCAATCTTATTGGCACTGTTTTCAGCAGAAAAGCTCTAGAAAACCTAAGAACACATCCTGCCATATCAAAATTAAACCTGATGATATTTCAGTGTTGTGTTTGCATCTTTTTACTTTTCCCCAAAGTGACCTTTAAAACAAGTTACTGCTGCTCAAATAACCTCATAACATGGAGCAAGTCGGTTAAATTTTTGTCATTATTGGCCTAGAAGTGAACTATGAGTGAATTATTTCAACGACAACATACTCCTCCATTTGTTCTTCATTTCACCAGCACCTGCATGAAACAGGTTGGATCACATGGGGAACAAACTTCTCCTCCTCCTCTGACAGACATTCCAGAGGGTCCTCCTCGGAAAGACTGCCGAATGACATGAGTTTATTTGAAAACACTCTCTCTGTTTGTGGAACATATGAAAAACTATCTCCAAGTTTGTCTTCCTCATTGTTTCTTCGCAGCTCTTTTGTGCAGACATGGCCAGGAGGCTTTTTTTTTTTGTCCTACCTGGGTTTGACCACTCACTGGTCTGCAGTTGTGAGTTATTGTCAGATCCTTCTTCTTTTGTCAGAGGAACAGAGAGGCCTCTTCAGGTCCTATAGAGCAGATGGATGAAAAGGAGACAAATGGCTGGCAGAGGTTATCGCTGGCTAATACGAGGTCCCCTGAGGGCAGGCTGGAAAGTGTCTATGGTTATGTGTGTCTGTCTGCCTTCCTATTCTGGTTATCTGTCAGGACCACACCTACACTATTATATGTCCCTATAGAACCCTCATTTGGGTATGGCAGGGTCATATGTCATGTGGGTATTAAGGGCTTTATCTGCATTTTTTGGAGAGAAAAGGTGGCAACGGTTGAATAAGAAACGTGGCATGTACAGTGCACACATTTTGTAAGTGCACAAAAGTGAAACAATCACAGTTTCACTCTTTGGGTACCAGCATGAGGGCTGACTAAGACTAAGAAACAGGAAATTAAAGGACGAAAGGTCACACAGCCTGACGGAAAATTATGAAGACGGAAATGATGACGGAAAAAAGCTTATCACTGTGACAAGTAAAGAAATAATTATTGACATGGAAGCTAAAAAAATCTTAATTTTGATATTTGAATTATTTTGAATTTTAATATTTGAAAGATAATAGAGGCACAAAAATCCAATAGAAACAAGGGAGTCCTATATGTTCTGCGTAGTAACAAAATCAATTTGGAGTCTGTGGGTTACATGACATGGAAGTTTTGAAAAAACTCCAGTAATTTTCTATTAAAATATTCATGTAAATTATACTTACTTAATTACACACAATTAATTAAAATAGTTCTGTGCATCAGCACAAAAAAACACAAACAGTTTTTCATTTTAGTGTGAGTAGCAGCAGCTACAATGACAGAAAAACAAAAATAAAGCCACCTACAGAAAGTCCAGAAGGAAAATTCAAATCCACACCACAAAAACATAAACACACTGATTATAGACTTAAAAGTATAAGTTGACAGTTTTGAATCATTCAAAAAAGGGATCAATACAGAGGTGGAGTCAGACTTTTCTGACACACTTCCTGTTTCAATATTTGGACTGTAGAGCGACTCTTTATTCTTTGTGTGTGTTTGAGAGAAAACTACAGAAAGGCAGACAGACTGTTTGTGTGTGTGTGTGTGTGTGTGTGTGTGTGTGTGTACTGTGTGTCTATAATACACGGTGCTAACAGGTCTGCTGGAGGGCCCTCTCAGGTTTCATAGCCCCTGATGAAAAGGTGTGTGTGAAGGGTTGTCTTTGAGACTGGAGCCGGCCAATGGACACAGTAATATGGCTGTGATATTGACTAATAAAAGAGGCATTTACAGCTGTCTGACATGGCTGGAAGTAGAGGCTTGATGTCTTTTGTGTGTGTGTGTGTCTGTGTGTGTGTGGACAGACTTCAGAACCTGAGATGTGCCTCAGTGATATTGGGACTTTTTTTTAGTCTAATTTGCACATTACATAAAGCCTAATAAATTCAAATAAGCAAAATTACACAGTTCTAAGTAAATTACGGCTGAAATGACGTGTTGGTTATCTGCATAATTTTAATAATTACTTTTTTATTTAAATGATTTTTCAAGCCAAAATTGTGAGAAAATTTCAAATATGATCTGCTTCTAAAATGACATGATTTGTTACTTTTGTTTGTTTTATTTGTATTTAAGCTGAACATCTTCAGGGTTTGGACTCTTGATCAGACAAAACAAGATGTCATGTTGGTTGAGAGGCTGCAATGAGCTTAATTTGACTCCTTTTTGACATTCATTAGACTAATAAGTAATTATTTAAAAAAATATCTTTTAATTAATCATTAGCTGAAGCTCTAAAGTAATTTCAAACACATTTGTTTCAAAATTTGTCTACCAGTAACTGTGTCTTTTACCATCCAGTCTGACTGATTCCCATCAGACCTTTTAGGGCCAATAATCTACCAGCAGACTAAAATGAACCAGAATGCCACAATTAAAATGTGAAACTAATTTAAAACTTGCTCTCAGCTAAATTATTCAGTTTTAAATATTATTTAGTAAATTAAATGAATATATTTTTCATTTGAAAGGCTCAGCATCATAAGAAAGAGTAATATTCCACCCAGTAGTCCTGCCAGTGCTTCCTCAGGCAGCACCACATGGTACTCCTGCAAATTTTTTCTTTTTTCTCTCCCACGTTTCAAAGTCCAGATTGTGTTGCACTGTTTTCTGTTGAAGTTTAATCTCTGTGTGATTTTTTTTTTCGACAGCTTCACCCCCGCCCCCTTTTACCAACACCACTCTTGCCCTTATCCTCCTCCTCCTCCCCTGCTCTGAGGTAGGAAACCTGTGCTGCCAGCTGTAAAAGGAGCCCATTGTGATCAGCCCCCAAAAATTAACCACGGCGGCAGACTCGGTGCTGAGAAACACAATGGAGATTAGAAACCACTTGACTCCTGAGCACAATGATCAGCACTCTAAGGTTACTGTATATGTTTCAAAAGCAGGACAATTAAAATTTAACACCAGGTCTTTCGTCTCTGCAGGGGTGTCGATCCAATGGGAGGCTCCTCTAGAACAGTTTAAAGCCTGAGGTGTAGGTGGGACCCTGTAATTACCAGCACATTAGACTCATTTGTTCTTTCAGTACAACTCCAACATTTGTTCTATTGTCAGGCACACTGGCATGGAGGTGGGATGACTGCAAAATCATGACCCGTGTGATAATAATGCTGCAAGCTAACAAAGAATCACTTTAATCACTTTATTGCAGACAAAATAATCATCTTCTGTCTCATTGTTACATTATTTTACTGTATAGCTTTTTGCAGCATGAAGCAAACTTGTCACAGGAAAGGAGCTTATCTGGGATTACTCAGTTTTAAAGACTTATCCGCCTGTTCAGGGAAAATTTGTAGGCTGTTGCATTGGTCATATACTTCATAACAGCCTAACAGCATTATGAAAGTTGCTAATTGCTAACTTATTGTCCATCTGGATCATATGTTAAAAGCTGTTGGTGCTGTTCAAAGATTTCTTCCTTAAGACAGGGCTATCACTTTTTACTGATGTAATTTCAAGTCTGTAGCGGTGCTGTGTTTTCCTTTACGTGGACATGGAAAAGCTATTGAGGAACATGTTGAAAGCTGAGATGCTTGCATTTAAAAAAAATCAACTGCAGTCATGTTTTTTTAGCACTAAGCTGTCAACTCAATCAAATTTATTCCAGGTTCATTTTACAGAAATCTTCCCCTGAAGACTTGATGTGGAAATTGAGAGAGTGAGAAACAAGAGAGAGGAAATAAATTCCTTCTTAGTCAGATGTCTGGCTCAAAAAGAGTCTGGTTACTTAAACTTTTCCTTTGTGTTTTTACCCGGCCCAGACTAACACTTTTAGTAGAAAGGCCCTGTTGCAAAGCATGATCATTTAGTGATAACGTCTGGTCATCCTGAGTAAATGAGATTCTTCTTTTAGTGCTGACCTAGTTCATATTTGCATATCTTTCAGATAACATTCAGTGAGGTTTGTTTTTTTATGGGAGCAAGTCAGAGGGACACAGTCTAATGACGTGTTGTTTTTCACCAAATTCAAGCAATCAATCAAGCTTCATCCCACAAACTCCACTGCAGGAGGATATTTCACCAATATTTTGCACCGAAATTTAAAATGCAAGACCATCAGAAATGGCAGTTTTGGCAAACTCATTTCAACCTTTAAGATGTGAGCAGGATATCTGTTGTTTTGTGTACTTAAGCGTATCAAATTTGGCCTCAACGAGGTAAGAGGTGAAATGTGTGCTTTCATGTGTTCTGGACCAAGTACTTAACATTTTGTACTTTTGTAAATTCACTTCTGTCAGCAGGGTGAATTTCCCAATAGTCCTTATGAACAGAGACACTTGTTTAGACTAATAGAGGCCCAGAGCTGGACATGCAGTGATCTATGACCAGTAACTCTGAAATTGTGTGAGCAGTTAAGTTGAGTTGCCCCACTTTTTGTGTGTTTTAGCATGACAACTGGGTAAATAAAGATGAATCAATATTTCCAACCTTGATTCTGAAAAGTTAGGGCACTGTGTCAAACCTTAATAAAAACAAGGGCGTGTTTTTGGGGCGGCTGTACTTCAGGAAGTAGAACATCATCTTATCAGAATATTAAATCCTCAGACCCATCAATCTCAGATTGGCTTAATCTCAGACCCCCCCTGTCTGCATGTCATATTGTTCTTGGGCAAGATACTGTGCCCCAAATTGCTCCCAGTGGAAGTTTAATTAGTGTGTGAATGGTTAAATGCTTACTTGTATTGTAAAGTGCTTTGAATAGCCGAAAGGACAATATAAATTTGATCCACTTACTGACAATGGTGTTCTGGAGCCAATCAAGCAATCGTCTTTACACCATCAGGTGATTCACAAAGTGATGATCCTTGCCTTTTTTCTTGCCTGTGAATGCCTGACCCTCTCATAGATGCCCTTTTCATGCACAGTCATGACACAATCAGCTTGCAGCGATGGGCCTGTTTACCTGTGGAATTTTCCCAACAGGTGTTTTTGTTGCATTCCACAACTTTCCCAGTTATTTGTCTAACTTGTTTGGAATGTGTTGCTTGCGTATGTTCATAAAATAAATGCAGTTGACGAGGTTAAGGTTTGATGAGGTTTGTTTTACACTGTGTGCAAACTAGGAATGGGTGTTGTTATTCAGACTGTAAATCAGCAAAGCAGATCAAATGAAACGTCAGTCAGAAAATACTAAAAAAGTAAATTTTACTTCTCCGTAGGGAAGCCATCAGTGCTTATCAAACCATTCTTAGTTTGTCTGAGGAATTCATGGGAAGCAGAAGTGTAAATAGAGGAGAAAGAGACTGAGTGAAGGCTGTGAAGGCTGGTAAATTACTTGAGTTTGAGGACAGTCTGAGAGAATTATTCTGCATGTATGGGAATCTTACACAGTTTGTATCCTCATCTTCATTTTCTTGATTATAGATCATCACTTCCACTTGGAATAGTCTGCTTAAAGCATCATGGGGAAAAGACTTTTTTAGTTATCTTGATTCCACCTGGTGTTTGGAGTGTAAAGAACTTTCTCAGTGAGTGAGCACGCTCTCCTCAAATACAGCCGAAATGTACTTTCTCAAGAATATATCTTGGCTCAGATCTGTTGTTGACTTTGGCGGCAGCCATGTTGGGGTCAGTGGGGGAAGTGAATGTCAACTGTTGGCCCTCACACAGTGTCTCCATCTGCCTGGCGGGTTCTTTTGCAATTCAAATCTGTGGTGCAACACTGAGCAAATGTTTCCCTGTTGTCCTGCTGCTGCTCCTCTACAGGGCAGCGTATCGTGTATCTGGCCCGTCCTTTTCATGAGTCTTAAAACATCCTGGCAGGTATAAAAGAGAGATTAGAGGCATGTCTGTTCACTTTCATCACACCATATTAAATAGAGGACAGCGACCCACTTTCTCACACCTTTTTCTATTTAACATCACATTTCTCTTTGTTTTCTGGGGTTTCTCCTTTCTTTCCAGACATGATGTCACTGACATGCCCATGTAACAACAGGAGCTCCACGCATGAATGACTCCTGCTCTCTCTAAGCCTTTTCTTCTGACATCATTGGCTGTGTGAAAGTTTTGTGCTGCTCCTTGTAGAGCAAGAGATATGCCACCAGTCATCCATTAAAGTGATAAAAAAAGCTGCATGCATGACTTATTTTCACTCTATGTATTGGTTTCTGCACCTAAGGCCAAAGGAATGACATAAAATTTCTGCTGCTGAGTTTTTGAGTGTGTGATGATTGTATTTAAATGAACACCTGCAGGTGTTTTCAGTTATTCTGGCTGATTAAAGCCAGGCAAGTCCAAGTTGAGTAAAGCCCATGCTCATAATCACATAAGATCACCAAACAAAGCAATCAGAATGATGAAGGTGTAACAGAAGAGAAGTAAATCAGACACTGTATAAACACTGAGCAAATGGGGCTAAGAGTCCTGAGAAGAACTCTAATCAGGCAAAGTCATTAAAAACACAAGTGTAAGTGCACAATGGTTGTACAGTGATTTTTTTACAACCTCTTAAAAGAACTGTTCAACTTGAAACATGTTTATTTGTTCTTTTAGAGAGCTATCAAGCAACTAGACTTCACCTGTGGTGCTCACCATACAGCCTAAACAAAATACCCACATTAAAGTAAATGGGAATGGGAAAACATTTCGCTGCAATGCCTGATTTGGTCTGAATGAGGCCTGAACCATGTCAGTGAGTGAGCACAGCACTCAAGTCCTTAAACTGGCTTGGCTTAATGGAATGCAGATATCTATAATGTAACTTATTCCACCTGTGCTTTTCCTGCTTTGACAAGTCAAAATGTCTGTCATGAAAATGCCCTGATATATTGCATGCTGAAGCAAAACACAGATGGGACATGAAACAGAGTAGCCCGGGTTTAAAGCCCTAACTTGACAGCCCTTGATAGCTTTCTTAGCAGTTTAACAGCAGCCACCCACAAAGCTGTAAATCTCACAGCTCCTCATCAAATTTCTTATTTAATAAGTTCTTTGAGGATTTAATTTTTTTTTTTTTTTTTTTTTTTGTTAAAGACCTATTACATCCTTTTCCAAACTAGGTAGCAGGAAAGGGAAGGTTAGCTTCATGACTTTCAAGTGAATTGCAAACATTTTGACCTGTCATAGTAGAAAAAGCAGAGATGTTACTAACAACTGATAATGAGAGCTAAATTCTTCTCAAGTGTCCCAGTAAACCATGACGGTGTGACAAGGAGTCAGCGATCACACAGCAGGAACATAAATCCAAAGCAGCCAAATGGAAGTCAGCAGAAATTCCTTTTTAAGTGCACCTGTGCTTAAACTACCGCGACATGTCAAATTGCTGCATTATCAGAGCATGGAGACTGATGACCTTGCATAGTTTCCAGCTTATGTCAATCCAGAGTCTAATCATTGAAGTAACTAAAAACACAGGTACCTTAACAACAGCAAATAGTTAAGTCGTGACACTTTGCTGGATGTCTGAAACTCAGTCTTTTTTTTTGTTCTTTAGGTAGCATCAGGGGAGCATTGTTGGAGACTTGTTTTTTTCTTTTAAAACTGGTTCCTTTATAGCTTTGCTTACACTCTGTTGTCTAAAATGTCCATTCATTGGCTGTTATTGCCTCATATTAGACGGTTCTGGGGAGCAATAAGGCCAGACGAGGAATGCTGTTGTCCTGGAGCTCAACAGCTCATTTAGTACTGTAACCTGACTGTGGCCACTCCAGGAGGTCGAATGATTACGGGAGAGGAAAACACCCAGTTCCAATTATGCAGTCTGAGTGTCTCAAAGTGAATACGATAGCGTGTTGATGTGAAGACTTAAGATTTCTGTGACTGCAGAAAGTAAAGGATAAAGTTTTGTTTGTTTTCCCAGGAAAAAAATTGGTGTGCAATATCCGAAAAACCCAAGGCTATTTCCTTACCTCCATCTATTTTACCTACATGTATGAATTTTTATGAAGAAGTCCTCGGTGATTTGGGCGCCTAACTCTAAGGTCCACTTTGTCATTGAGTGCTGTTGCTAAACAATTTTTGGCAATTCGTGCGAACGATTGGTGCTTAGGCGTCTGCAAAAATCGCCCCTGGCCTGTTATTAACCTGTACCTCACTGCAGGATTAAATAACTAATTTCATTATGTAATGCGTACTGAAACTAAAACTTTGTCCTTGTGATATAATAAAGCCTAATAATATGAAATAATCAGGATTTTTTAACAAACAGGACGTCCGGACTTGTTTGCGTCTTTACATGAGAAGACGTTTGAAAGGCAAAACAAAATAAGGCCGTGTTTAGAAATTTTGATGGAAAAAATGTGATTTACACTGACAGGAGTTTCTAAACACCTTTAAGTTAATTTATCAGAAGGTGAGCTTTGAGACAGAGCTGCAACCATTACTCAATCGATTTATCTGGAAATACGTTAATTATTAATTTTATTTTTTAGAAACCTTCAAACAAATTACTAAGAACAAAGGGTTCCTTGTTCTTAAATGGTTATTTTCTGATTTTCTTTCTCCTTTGTTAAAGTAAACTGAGTATCTTTGGGGTTTTTGTCTGTTCACTGTGATCTTCCTGTGTGCATAGTTGTTTGTTCTACCAGGAAGTGTCCTGCAGACGATCCTCTTATCAGGTGTATTCACCTTTCGTTTGCACAGGGCAATAGATGACTCGTGAGATCATGGCAATTATGAGATCTGTTATATAAGTGATATAAGGGATGTGTATGCAGCTGTGTGTTCAGTAACATTTTAACATAGAAAGGAGCAATAGAAGGAGCAATTAGGCTTAGTGTTGTTTTTAGTAAAGCTCTGATCTTAGAAACTAGCAGGACTAGTGCTGCTTTATAACTACTTATGTAACTGATGATTGAATACTGTCTGTAGTTTGAGGTGCTAGCGTGCTAGATATTCAGGAACAGTAAGTAAAAGCTAAAAATTTGAATCTTAGAGTAAGATTTGCATATTTTGTTTTTAAGCTGACCAACTGAGGTCTGTGAACATAACAGCCTGTTTGTTTTACCTGCTGTACCTGCCCTCACTGCTTATCAAGCACATTCCTTTCCATGTGCACATGTGCTGACCAATCAGGATGCCACACTGCCATAAAGTGTCAGATGTTTGGCCTGATTATTTTATTGTGAGGTTTATAAAATTTTAATAGTTTGAAATTGTCTGACAGACAGACTCTAAAGTTACGCAAGTCTACCAGCCCGTCACTTTTGCTTTTTTCTTGATGAACAGGAATTGTGGGAAGAAAGTAGAAACTTAGCCTGCTGTGTTAAGTTAAAAACTGAAATAAAGGACAGCAAAAATTTGACTCTATGATGGAGCTAGGTGAAAATTCAGTGTTCGAGTAAATGTCAGGTGACCACCAAAGTTGCCTGGACACATTGATTGGGAACCGTGAATATCTGTGCAATTTGTTTTTCACAGTAGATTTTAGAAGATGACATCTTATATTGGTCAGGGTTAGGGTAATATCATAAAAAATAACTGTGATCTGCTGCAAGCCTGGCTAAAAAATACATTAAAGGAACTTTTTCCTCTTCAAAAGATCATGTCGTAATCATCATCACATTATCCCAGTACCAGCGTAGAAGGAGAGATAGGCACAGGCTGAAAGAACCTGAGTCCAGAACAGAAATAAGTGAAAACACTTCAATACAATCCACACATGAGAGAAGAAGAGTATTAGAAGTATTCTGCATTGAAATAAAATAAATAAGATCCCCAGAGTGAACCGTCACTTTGTGCAAAATGTGAAAAACATAAGAGAGAACCACGTCATGTATTTGGTCTTTACACCGCAACACTCTGTATAAGGTGTGATAAGTCCATTAACAGCTTTTTCCATGGATTTCACCCGCATTAATACATTCCACGATTAACCATATACACTTGGAAAGACCAAATGAATAGCGGCCTGCACAAGGATCTCATTGTTTAACACTCTGTCTGTTTGCAGTAGGACTTCTCTGTTTAGATTTTTTTTTTTTCAGCGTCACATTTCTTTTGTTATTGGTGCTAAATTACAATGGCGATTTTACATAACCTTTCAATTGAAGTTTTGTTGAGATAAAACAGACCTTTAATCATGAGATAGAAATCACTGTGTGATTAATTAATGACCAGCCACATTACAAGAACCATACATGAACTATAAAGTCAGTGTCTCAGTGGGAAGTCTTGTTACTCTGTGCTAAATCTTGTGCGCCATTGGTGAAGTCATGCAGTGTCATGGGTGACGCAGTACCAGCTCAGGGGCCACCATGGGTGAAATCCTGCATCTGTTATGTGTCTGTGGTCAGCTGGTCGGACCACGGCTCATTATATAACAGGACAGAGATTGTTACTGCAGCCTGGCATGGCAGAGACAGCTATAGGCAATAGATGACATTGGCTGAACTGACTGGTACAAACTTTGCGATGATGAAGAAGAACCTTGCTGTTCTCTGGTGTAAAGTGGTAACTTCTGTAGGAATTAAATACACACTACAAAACTCAAGTTCAGTGTGTTTTCTCATCACATATTTCTCACCATTTTAATATATTTTATGGACTAAACAATAAATCAAATATAGTACTAGGAGGGAATTTCTAGATGCTGCCCAAAGAAAAAAACAGGGATGTTTATTTGATGCAGCTAAAACTAAGCTTTTTAATATTTATCTTGCTAACAAAGCAGACACTATGTCTTTAGGGGTTGTTGAGAGATGAGGCCTGAGCTACAAGGGACACCAGGGACCCAAGAACAATATAAGGTTTTTTTTTTTTTTTTTTAGAGGTAATATTTTCCCGCAATGATGGAGTCATTGAAACTTTTCCCATCTTTGGACAGGAAGTGGGTCATTTGTTATTGTGTGTTTTTTTTCTGCTGTGTTAGTTCTCCGCTTCCTGCTGGGCCGTCTCTTCTTTCTCACTTTCTGTTTTTTCCTATTTTCCTTTTGTACATTCCTCATCCTGCCATGCTTTTGTCTCTGTTGCTCCCTTGTTGTTGTTGATGTTATCACACATTCATTTTGAATAAGGTAACCTCCTGCTTTGTGGAGATGTTGTAAGGTGTTACTGAGCCAGTAAAATGCTTTATCCTCAATCCTTGAGGTAGTGTGTGCCTTGTATCTGGGTCTCATCTCCCTCCTTTATGAAGTTGCCACCTCTCAGAGAGACAAATATGTTAGCTCCTGCACAAATGGACGATACCATCTCTGTAAGGTGCTAACACAGTGCAGGGCTGTTTAAGGCGTAACTTTTATTTCATGCATAAAAATGCATGATATGGCACTGTGTCAGCATTACCTGCTTCCGTAATTGTCCCTTTATAATCATTTTACAACTGACTTTGACCCAGATCACTGTGTTCTCAGATTTTAATGCACATACCAAAGGCTGAAAACAATATGCTGCACAAATAATGAATTTGCTCGGCCCATTTTCAGAACCAAATACACATACATACAAACGAAACTCGATCGCCTACAGCCTTGTACTATTCTAGTGCAAAGGAATTCCTACAGTATCCAGTTTAAGTCGCCATGACTAGATCATATTGCAGCCCCCTGGGGGGTCCGTAATACAAAAGTAATTGTCTTCCCAGAAGCCACTTGAAAGTACTTGGTTTATCATTTGCAGAGGCCTGCGTTCATTTCTTAAACTCCATGCTGCTGGCATGGTGCAGTTCCTTGTTAATGGTTGACCAGGGAGGACACAGAATGTCTAGTTGATTTTTTTTTTATAGCAGGATTCAAGTAGTATACTCTTAATGACCCTGTTGTATTTGTCTGTCATTATGTGTCATTATATAAGCATTAATTACTTAACAAACGGCCATACACAGATAGCAGGGCTATCTGCGATTCACATTCCTGTAAATGCAGAAGCAGTTTTGTAAGAGTAACATGTGCATGCCCTCGGTCGTCAGTTTTTCTTAGTGCATGCAACTCACCGAAAGACTACATGTTAATATTGTCAAGCATTAAGGCAAGATCAGGGCAGGAATGCGGAGCTTATTAAAGTGTGACAGCTTGTCTTGGTCAGCTGTAGATGTTAGACACTGGTGTGAGCACTGCCCAGCAACACACAGCCACAGTTTCTCTCCCCTGTAAACTTAAACATACTGAGTTAAAATACAAAAGAAAGAAATCTTTCAAAAGATATCTTAATGATATGGGTCAGTTGAAGCACGTAATTTATGATTTATTGGTCTGAAAAAGGTCCCTGTTGTGCATCCCCAATGAATTTCATTGGCGATAACACTGTATGGCAACACTGCTTTCCCCTTCCCGTCTCTAGATGGGTTGCTCTGTCAGTGCTCAACACCCTGCCACTTCCACCTTTTCAAACACAGCTTCCTCTCTGCATCTGTTTGATCGGGGACAATGGGAATGATGTCTTTCAGGTCCTGTGGGAGACTTGAGTTGTAGTCAAGTTATTTGTGGCTTTGGTTGCCTCCTTTATCCATGTTATACTCACAAATTTAAAAAGGTTTTTGCTCTGAAGACACACGGTGAATGTTTGTCGGTCTACTTGGAATTTAACAGCCCCTCAGTGATATTTAAAGGAGGATGAAGGACTATGTAAGTAAAGGAAGTAATGGTTTGCATTTTAATGGCGGCCCTTATGGGTCAAAGGGTCAGTGGAACGATTTTGATCCTATACAGCAAGCGGCTTAAACTATTGCTTCGTTAGGAAGAGTGGGGCCTCTTGACTATGTGCAGAGTTTTTGTGGCTGCCCATTGAGTCAATACTGAGTGTCTGGTCTGGTCTGTTTGCTATGGTTGCTCTTGTGTTACAGTTTAAATAATTCCTAACAAAATAAGCGTTGGCAAAACTGTGTGCCTAAAAGCACAATCTGACATCATCTACAAGCTTTTCCTCTTTGGTGCCACTTTGTTCCCACGGTGCTTCCTGCTAGTTTTAACATTGTCTTAAAATTTACAAGGATGATTTACTTGATATTTTACATTATTCTACTGTTGCAAACATGTTGAATTTAATAAATAAAAATAATGCTGTAATTGTATGATAATTTCAGTGATCACACATTTTTTTAAATAGCATGTGTTAATATATAGGAAATTGAATGCAGACATTTTGAATGTTGTTCTCTAAATATGTTTTCTGAGCTCTTCTGAGTGGATTATAAATGTTGTTTTTTACTGGTGAAGACTTCTGCACCAGTGCTTACAGTAGTTTTTTAAGGACATGGCCAATCCATTTAAGCTCCTCAGTCAGAGGTCTGAAGATCTGTCAACCCATCATCGTCTTTATCAACAGACTTAGCATGGCTAACAAGCTTATAACTAGTTTGGTGGCTGGCCCCTACAGCCCAGAATTTCCTGCTTGTCTCTTTTGTCTTCCTCTCTTTCTCAAATGTTTCATATTTCACCTTTCATTCCTGTGGTCCTACTTCATTTTTATATTCTGTACCTGTCTGTTTAATTTCTGCCTTTAGGTTCTCACTCAGACGCCTGGTGGTCCAGTCTCGTGGCTGCATAGTGAAGGTCACGCTGAAACGCATAAGCACCAATGAAAGACAAAAAAAAAACCCTAAAAGAATGTAAACCCCCCTCCCATCCTCCATTCCTTCCTCTCCTCATCGGCTCTCACTCGTGCTCTCTCCATTATTCCTTGGTTTTATGAATCTAATCTTTACAAAAAATGTGTCCTAGCTTGACACCTTTCTATAGTCTTTAAATTCTTGCAGTTCTTAAGGCATACTCTCTCCTCCCTCCACCTTGGTATACTACTTAGCTCAGTTGCCAGGCAGAAAATGGTCATGAGCTTAACCTTGTTTACACGTCTCTATTTAATGTTAATCTCTGCTATAGAGTTGTCTTGTAAACATGTGTGGAAAGCATTTTAATACATTTTATGTATTTTATGTAGTTTTCAAACAAGGTTTGCACTTTTCTTTCAAGTGTCTGAAAAAGGAGGATAGCTAAGGGGATATGTATTGTATAAAATGAAATGTAGTTGACTATAGAAGTTGCATGCACATGTAGAATTTTAGCTGGGATTTCTTTAAATTTGCACTATCAAAGAATAAAACCAAAAGCTACAGTTTCGAATATTAATCATATAGTCTAATTAAAAAGCATCTATCCCTCTTTCAGCCCCTTATGCATGTGTCCATCACAAAGAAAAGTTGTGTCGTCATCAAGCTGAGTAAAGCACTAGCACTGCCAGTCACAATAGAAAACAATGGAAAGGGCAACCAGACCTTAGTGGGCAACTGGGGTCTTTGTCTAATGCTAGACAATCACTGAGAGGTTTGAAAGCTAATGGTTTCAGCAAGAATGAGTTTGACCCATTAAAAACAAGAAAAATATCAGACCTCAAGTGTAAGCAATGCCACTGGTGTGCAAATTATCACATCAGTCACATTACAGACATGAAGACCTTTATGCCTGATGATTTATTTTATAACCTCTTAATAGTTTCAATCAAAAGAGGTTAGAAAGCATTCAAGAACAAATGGAAGACAACTCATAGGTGTTAGAAATAAGTAGAAAAGTGGAAAATGAGTGATGGAGGGTTTGTGATGGAGTGATAGGAGGTTGTTGCAAGTTTTTTTTTGTTTTTGGGGTGGAGGCTGGGAGGTCACCCATCCACCCACCAGCCCAACCACCACTACCACCACCACTGCCACTACCCCCTCCCCTTCTCCATCCTCCCTCCTGCCTTGGCTAGTCTCCATGCACAGGGCTCAGGGCCTTGGGAATGAATGGCGCCCGGGCTCTGCTTCGTCTTTGAAGCCAGCCAGGAATGCGAGGCCTCTTTTTTTTTCTCCCCTTCCCTCTCTCTCTCTCTCACTGTTGTTCAGGCAGCAGGCAGCACTAGCAGCTATCTGCCGCAGTGAAATATTCCCTCCGCTGCGCTCATTGTGCATCGGAGAGCCGGACGTCATTGGCTAGCCAATCAGTGGCTCCCGCTAGGCAGCCCTGGGTCTTGGTGGGGGGAGAAGAGACTCGCTAGAAGTCTTCCCTCTAATATCTCGTTCTCTTGGTTACTTGGTCTAGTCCCTCTTTAAAGGAAGAAAGATGTTTTGAGTGAGAAGAAAAGGAGGAAATCATGCAGCAAATTCTTCTTTAAGTTAAAACTCAGGAAACATTTTTCTCTTCAGATGGAAGTCAGAAGCGTCATTGACTTTGGGTGAGTTTTTTGTTTTTTGTCTGGCTAGCAGTACTCTCCTAAGTTTGCAAACTTTCATTCAAACCAGCCTGCAAGTAGCTGATCTCTTGAGTAGCTCCCAGTCTGCCTTGTGACTGTTGATCCAGCCTTCCAACTTGTGTTCAGCATTCTTGCTGTCATTGTTCACTTCTCTTGTCCCTTGTTGTTGTGGTTTGCGTGTGAGGGTATTTGTCTGGGCCGGTCCCCTCTTTGCCTCACCCTCCCTCCCAACCAACTCTCCTCTCTGTACATTTTGTCACTGCCTGTCCCCTCCATCACTTCCACTTGAGCGCTCCCCTGTTTGGGAGCCTCTCTGTTCACTGAGGGAAGAGGAGGGATGGGAACCACACACACACGCACACACACCCACACACACACATGCAGAGACACACACTTGCAGAGACACACCACAGATCAGAAGGTCTTTCATAAACATGAAGAATCCCTCTAAATATTTTGGTGTGAAAGACTCTCGAAGGCCAGTTTTCTGTGTTTTCTGCAATATGACCACCTAGGATCATCTTTGATTAAGGTTTTCGGCTCGGCCTACAAACTTGCTAATGTTGGAAAATGAACTGATTAAAAAGAGTTTCCTGTTGTCTTTTTAAGTTACTAATCGATCATTATTGCTGGAGTTTTTTTTATTAGTTGGTTGGGATAATTTTTGGTTGGTAAAACCCTTAAACAAAATCAGCTGATTCATCGTATACCCATCATTTTTTTGCACTTTCATCAACAGTGAGGCCTGGCTTTCATACTAACATGCCAAAGTTGATTAACTGGTTGGCTTGTTTTTGTGTTAATGGCAACATTGACCTTTGTGTATGCATGACAGGTATGTAGCTTCACCTCTATGAAAAGGCATGCAGGTCAAAGGAGAGAGAGAAGCCGACGTTTACTCTGTCATTAGAGTCCACGGTGAAACCTATCATTAAGTTGCAGGAGCTGGTATCTGTACTGAAGAAAGCTTTTTGGGTAGCAGATGACAACAGCATGATGACAGAAAATTATTTTTTCTTTGTAACCCTAACCCTGAACCTATTCAATAAGAACACTAATGAAATATGTACTAAAGGAGTTTGAAGTAACCCACAATAAACTGTCAAGTGAAGTTTGAAGTTAATTGGTTTCTGGCCATCAAAAGATTTATTCTAAGTAGCCTAATTTTGTAAGTTTTCTGATGATTTTGCTTTCCTGTTTCAGTTGGAAATAGTAGTTGGAAACAGTAAATACAATTATCATCACAATCTATAAAACACTACACTTCTATCACAGCATTATAGTCTTTGCAGGTTTCCTGACAGTGATCTCAGTCAAAAGTTGCACTTCCGTGTGGAAAGTTTGTTTTCTCCCTCTTTTTAGGACATTTTTCGACAAAAAAGATATAACTGATACGAGGATAATGGTAGCAAGTCTTTGCTAGCTGCAGTGCTGTATAGCAAGGCATTATACATCTGTCACATGACTAATCCTCCCAGATTTCTGTAGTTCCATATGGAATTCCTGACATTGTTTCATGTGTGTGCTGCAACGTGCACCGCCAACCTCAGGCCCCATAATTAAAGGTCTTATTGGTGCAAACAGCAGACAGTCTCATTCAACAGGTGGTTAACTTTACTGACCTACAAAACCAAACTACAGTGAACTGTGTGAGCAGGAAAACCTCATAATGACTTATGTGTTCTGCAGAAAATGCAGCCAGAATCAACTAAACGGTATAAGTGAAGGTGATATATGCTTTGCTTAAATGAAATGTAATGATGAACATTAAACCAGACAGAAGATGTAACTGCGGTATCAGGAAGTTTACCTTTAATTCTCTAACTACGAGGCTATGACAGTAATATTTTGACTGAAGCTGAAATATTGCTTGATTTGTTGAATGACTGAAAATGAATCTGCAAATGGTCTAATTAAGAAAATAATTAAAAAAAAACATTTTCTGCTTTCAGCTCCTTCATTGTGAGCTTTCAATCGTTATTTCATCATAAATTATTTTTTCTGGTTGTTAGCAGTTGATTAAAAAAACAAGAACTTTGGTCAGCAGAAACTCTGAGAAATTATGCTTCCCACTATTTTCTGACATTTTACCGACCAAACAATAAATCAATTATTCTAAAAAATAATGAACAAATGGTATTGCTTTGATAGAGAAAGGAACCGTTAGTTGCAGACAGATTTTTGTTGAATAATTATTACTTTAACTTTTTCCATTTTAAGGAGAATTCACAAATCCATGAATGAATGAATGAATGACAGTCTATACAAAACTTTGCACAGCACCTGTCATAACCATGTCACAGATTTCCATAAACAGGAAAAAAAGATGCACTGAGTAAAAATACCCTTGAATCACAAGGTCAGATAAATGGTTTCCATCTCTGTGCTGCCATTTAACAGAACCTCCACTCTGTTGAGGAGGCATAAAAAGTTCTCCTCTTGAAAAAAGAGAAGTTAATATTTTTTCAGCCATGACTTGTGTTTTAACTTAAAAACAGTTGGAGCAAGATTTCTCACATGAGGAATTTGACCCAGAAATGCCAGGCAAAGATTTATCAGTGGTAACTTTCTGGCATCTTATTGGTATCTGAGGAGAGAGCACCCTGCAAAGGGAGCAGCTTTTCTCCAGTGTTTAGAGACTCCATCCCATGTTAACACAGCTGATGAAGAATTTTCTTTCATGCATACAGTGTAGATGAGATAAGAGGGTGTTTCTCTTTGATGTGTTGGTGTGAACTGTTTTTGTCATTAACTGTGTGGGCATGCCAAGTTGATAACGGACACAAAAATGTTTGAGTAATGGGATGTTTGTAAAGAATACACAAAGCCACATTTTGTTTTGAGTATCAGTTAATTTTGTCCAGCACATTATACTCTTTTTGCCACAGATATATAACTGGAGCGTGAAGTCCTGAGTCAACATTTCGAGCTGATAACCAGTTTGTGTTGTGTTTATGTTTTTTTCTCCCTCAGGAGCTACTAGCAGACCATTTCAAGAGGTTTTAAATAAACATAAGGGAGGAGAGAAAATGACCTAATTACCAACAAGCGTGACGGACAGCCTGGTGCAAGTGTGTTGGTGGTAATTTCCACGGTTTCGCCCACAAGGAAGACACATGCATCAGTGCACAAACTCATACAAAACATTTACAAACCCTGCCCTTCCCTTCCTGCCATCCGCCCCAGTCCTCCATGGATTCCTACAGCTTCCACTTTGAGAGAATGAGCAACGTGGACCTGCATCCTCTGAGCCTGCCTGTCAGCCGGCTCTCCCCAGCCAAGTCCAACAGCAGCATCGCAGACCAACTTGCCCATCACCAACACGGCAAAGGAGACTCTGCCTATAGCTCCTTTTCTGGAGGGTCCACTGCCCCGGACTACCCCTCTCCCTTTCTTCCAGAAGACCTACAGTCCAGTTCCTTCAGCCACTATGCTGATCTTAGGTATGTGAAGTCTATCTACCATCAGAACCAGGTTCTGCAGTCTGACTCAAAGACAATGGACCAGCTGTATCGCTCCGTTGAAGCTATCTCACAGCAATACCGCAACAATAACAGCAAAGGAAATCATCACAACTTCAATGGCAATGACGCTTTTCATACCAACAACAAAGCACTGTCTAAAAAAGAGATGTTCTTAGGGACTTCATCCCACGGTGCTTACACTGCTGTCCATCCTCCTCCAATCCCAGCACGCATGGATAGTTTCATAGCCACGAAAAACTTGGAGAACAGCAAGGTCCACTGCAACAGTCCTGATTTTCAGTCCCAACAGCCACCATCTCAACAACCACCCCACCATCGACTCCATCCACAGCTCAATGATCTGAGTCCCCCAAGGCCTGAGATGGCTAACTCAAATCTAGGCAACTTGGGCTTCAACTCTGACCCAGTGTACTCCGTTTGGAGGGGCTCTCAACAGCAACAAGCACAGGCTCAGCAGCCACCAAGCTACCGCCCCCATGTCCAGCCTCATAATCAGACCAGGGCGCCGTTGAACCCAGAATACCTTTACATCACGGATAACAAAGCCACCTCAGAACAGCAAAAGTCAACAAACATCCTAAGCCGATCACCTCCACGAGGCACCAGCCAGCCTGAGCACCTGAAACCCAGACAGGCATCAAGCAGTGGTGCATGCAATGGAGACCATCACAACAAACCCAGTGGGAGCAGTAGCCATTTTGAGAGTCAGCGCAAAAGGGCACACTCCGCTGATGATTGGCTTGGTTCACAGCCAACCCAAGCTCCTGGTGCTGGTCAGAGTTTTATTAACAGCAGCATCCAGCATAAGGGTCAGTTCTACTTTGTCACGGGAGTGTGTAAGCCATCTGACTCTAGTAAAAGGACACACTCTGCATCTGTTTGCGGTTCTGAGGCAGGAAGTGAAAACTCCACAGTGTTGGAGACACACCGGTACAGAGAAAGATGCCACAGCACAATGGATAACTTGTTTAGACCCTTTCAAGAGAGTTCTTGCACTTCCAGTGAAATGATTCTGGATGAGAGAGAGGTTTTCACGTCTGTGTCCCATGGCAAGGACCTGTCCTCCAAGAGCCAGGATCAGGAGAATCACAGATTATCTTTTGTCTCAACACAGTCCTCTCGAAGCTTTGACGCCTTAGAAGACATCGACAGGGGTCGAGAGATTGGCCGTCACACTGCCAACAATCCCATATTCTACTGTGGCCCTGAAAGAAACTGCCCAACACAAACAAATGAAGTTATTTCGCAGACAAGACATGATCAGCTCAACCACAACAAGAGAGAGGAGCAGGCAAAGAGAGGGATTCGGCAGCCCTTGGCGGATATAGCCAGTGAAAGGATAAACAAAGATACAACCCCACTTCTGTATCACCTCACTGGAGCCAGCAGGGCAGCTTTACAGCCTAAAAAGAATGCTGATTTCAGTATAAAATCCAAGGAAGCAGGTCTAAATAAAACAGACATAACTGCTAACAATGAGAGACATCCAAACAAGAATGAAATAGGGGAACTTGCCTCTGCCTGTAACACTCTGGATGACTCCTATAAAAAGTACTACAAAGAGAAGCTGAAGGATGTCCAGTCTAAAGTCCTAAGAGAGACGTCTTTTAAAAGGAGGGACCTGCAGCTGTCATGGCCACACCGTATTCGGCAAAAACCTGAGCTGAGGCCCACAGTTATTCATACTTTCTCCTCGTCACAAGACTCCGAGACCTCCACAGACACACTCACTCCCTCTTTGACCTCTGAAGAGACTGAGAGGGGAAGCATAAAAGAAGAAGTCAGGGAGACTCAAAAAGAGATAGACAAAGAGACTGAAAAGGAAAACGGAAGACCAACAAAGGTGGCCCAGCCTCAGGTGGCACGAATCGGAGGCAGGAAACGACTGACTCCAGAACAGAAGAAGATGTGTTACTCCGAACCAGAGAAACTCAACCAGCTTGGTGGTGTCCCCATCCACTCTGCTTGTCGCTCTCTTAGTAATGAATCTGATGACCTGTTTGTAGTCGATTGTGAGGAAGAGGATGGTGCGCAGCAAGGAGAGCAGGGACTGGTTGCAGCACGGAGGAAGATGTTTGAGATACGAGGCAGAGCCCTTTCAGCCCCTACTACTTCAAAGACCCCTAGCACTTCAAAGACAAACTTAAAACACCTGCAACAGAAGGCCTTGGTGGAGTACATAGAACGCAAAACAGGACAGAAAGTGGCTGAGCCACAGCAACCAGTGCCTCAGTTACCACCTCCCTCCAGACAGAGGCATTCTCTGGGAGAAAAACTGTTTGACTACGGTCCAAGGCCTCTATCAGGATATCATGATGGCAAAAACACCAAGAAGAAACTCCACAGGCCACATTCTGCTGGCCGCATCCTTGATTCCTCCACCAGCTCCATCAGGTACGAAAAAGAGCAAGTAGTTTGGTTAATGCTTTGTTTCATTGTATGAATCAAATCAACTATTTTCAGTGTTCTTTTATTATTTGATTTTCACAAAATAGGTACGCCCAGTTCTTCTCAGCTCAGTCTTGCTCAGGCCAGTATTCTGGCCAGTCCAATAAACTCAGATGGAGGGAGAGTCAAGGTCCATCTCAGGGGAAGTCTGCATCAGTGGAGAGTCTATTGGATCAGCCAGAACCACCTAATTTCTTCAGGAATAGATCCACATCCATCCCACATGTGTTTGAGGTTCGTTGTTTCAAACTAAAATACTCAATACAAAATACTTGAAATAAAACAAGTACCTAGGAAAATAAGACGCTCTTTGAATAGCTTGTTTTCTTCTGAGAAAAATGCATCGATAGATGAATGTAGACTCCACTTTTTCACCAAATTCCTAAATGTCACAAAAATGTTTCAGGGGTATATTTTAGTAGTTACAGTCAATGTCTGATTGAAATAAACTTTGCTGTAGAACAAATGAGTCATAAATATTTAATTAAAAGAAAACAAGTCATTAATTGAGACACTTCTAGCTGTTACTCTAGTGTTTCACACATTTAGATGCCATTAAATTCAGAGTGTATACTGATTCAAATGTATTTCATGTGTTGTGCAGGGTCTGCAGGCACATGGCAATGAGAGGCGTCCATTACCAGTCGATTCTATGGAAACCTGGAGGTATGTATCAGCACTGTAGACAAATTGGGACATTTTTATTGGTTTTAGGTCAGGAGAGTATTAGGTCAGTGATGTGTGAGCTGCAGCACAGACTATAAATCTCCACCTGATTCATTGTGGCACCAGAAAGTCAACACCCACCCGCTCCAGCTAACCAACATTACTTATAAAAGATTTATGCAGGGACTTTAGAAAAAGAATCATTGACTGAACTATTTTCAGAGAGTTGGCCTATTTTTCAAAACTGCATAGTGATTTGCAGGAATATCAGATAATTACTGCCAGTGTTGTAGTGTAATTTTTTCAGAGCCCTTGTATGATGGAGTTGTTTTGCCACTGAAGGAATTTGCTTATTAAAATGTGACAGCTTAATGTGTTTTGATAGTTTAATTTTAAGGCCAGAACTTTCTGGTCTAAAGTATTCATAGTTTGAATGAATGAGTGACTTATTTAAACACTGCATGTTAATGTCAGTCCCCAGAAGAATGTCCCTGAGGACTCCATAATAAAGCCAGCGCCTGAAGGTCAGCAGCGTGTCCGTGTGGTTGCACAGAGGGGGAAGTCCATGGAAGAGCTGGGAGCATCAAAGTTAGCCAGACCATCAGCCTTAAGTAAAAGTTCTGAGCAGCTGGATCAAGTGTGGAGGCGTTCAGCTGGACCTGGACCAGACAGAGATGGGAGGAGTGTTCCCTTCTTTGCCGAAGTCAGAAGAGCCCAGGGGCAGCAGGACAATGGGAGGAAGACGCAGTATGTAACGGAGCAAGCAGCAAAAGAGCCAGAGTTTGCTGGTCAGAAGAACACTCAGGAACAGATGCAAAACCAAACCCAGAAAAAGTCTCTGCTGAAGCAAAACTCTGAATCACAGGAGGATGTCACAGTGGAATCAAGGAGCTCCAATAGATCCATCTCTCCTGCCCCCTCCTCCTCCTCCTCCTCCTGGACCAGGGCTCACTCTGGATCTCACAGCCCTGTCACTGATGAGTTCATGTCAGGTAGACCGCCTGTCGATGCCTCTTCTAACCCACCTTCCCCTGGAGGTCTAGAGACCAGTGACAGCGAGATCATATCCACTTCACCCTCCCCAACCCAAACAAGGCCTCCTAGTGAAAACCGGCCAAATTCCAGGTAAGATTAGACTCCATATAAACACATAATTTGTTTGCTCTTTGAAATTATTTGACACAATTACCTAAAATATATTGCATCCCCATTATCTAATTATATCACCCTCTACGCAAATAACTGAAGTGTAACAAACTCCTTACAGGTGTTTGTGATTCTGTAATTCTGCAAGTTCTGCAATGCAATTTTGTCATTGTTAACCTCAGTTTGTTTAATTTTCAACAGAGCCAGAACTTCTCCCTCTGTGACTGGATCAGAGAGAGAGCAGTTGGTGGATGAACCAAACAGTGTCGTCCCACCACCCAATTCAAACCATGAAGTGTCTCTGAGCTGCGGTGTCACCACAGATCCATCACTGTGGATTGTTCCTCCAGAAGAGGAGATCACAGAGCAAGTCCAGACCTCACCGCTGACAGACAACGTTGAGAACGAGTCCACCAGCTCAGTCCCTCCAACACAGACGAGTGAAACCTCTGTGTCTCCCTGCACATCTGTCTCTGACACAGACATCAGTCAGCAGGTGGAAGAGGAGGGAAATCCAGAAACGGAAGAGGAGAATTCAGGAGAAAGCCAGGAGATGGAGGAGAGGGGAACACCCGAGGGAGAGACGGAGAGGCCTGCAGAGAAACCACAGTGGGAGGAGCTTGTAGAGGCAGTGGTCAAGGCTGACCAATCACTGGCCAGAGTGTTCTACCCACTGGCCAATCGTAAGACGGCACTGATGCTGATGGAGCAGCTTTTATCAGAGGACACTCTGCTGATGGAGGAGCACTACAAGAAGAAGCAGGAGCAGAAAGGAGCTGCAGAAAGGTGAATGTTCACACTCATTCAAGTTTAACTCCGCTTCATCTTTCCTGAATAAATCCCGCTGGTTTCTTTTATTTAAAGAATGGAAATTTGTTGTGGCCTTTTGAGAGCTTTTTACTTCCTGAGTTAGAGAAGTGAACCCAGTCTTAAGAAAACTTAACATGAACTGATGAATATATCACAAAAATTAGTGTAAAGTCATAAAAATTAGCAAAGTAATGGAGGTCGGCTGGACTTACTTTATAAATTTTCAATTACCTTGACTTCCCATCCTTTCAGGTGACTGCATAACCCGTTATCTTGTATATACAAACTGCTGTGTAATGGGAACATTTTATCCACCTCACTCACATTTTAAAACTATAATGGAGTTGACATGGTGTTTAGAGTGCAGGATAGGCCAAGTTAATGACTAGTTTAGTGCGTCTCTAAAAAACTTGATAGTGGTTCTCAATGACATCCTGAGCTCCACCGGTGCTGTATTACCTTTTGTTGCATCACATGCACAGACACACCTGGCTATCTGCTTACTGCTGCCCCATGCACTCAGATTTCTGCTCATGTAAGCACACTGAAAATATGCAGTTGTATTTCAGCGTCATGTTATGTGTTAATAACCTTAGCACCTTGTTCAAAGTACTATCCACAAGAAACACCATATTTGGTAAAACTGAATCAGGAATGCTCCGTTGTGATCACAGGATTCATTAGCTGCATCAACAGGTTGCATGGAAGCTAGCTTGACTTGAACACATGTTTCTTCTTGTAGTGCTAAAGCAGCTGAAGGGGCTGAACCATCTCTGTGTCCCACTCCTGCTTCTGACAGTCCCAAGCCTCAGTGTGCAGACCTGCAGAGCGAAGCTGACATCACTGAGAAGAAGGTAATTATCTAGTTATGCAACGTAGTCAATGACAGAAAAAGAGCTGATCTTTTACAGTCTGAACAGGTAATGACTTTTATCAAGACGCCACAAAAAAACAAAATGAGAACAATGCACAGGAAAAAATACATAATTTCACAAAACACTAGGCATTACATGATTAAAGTACATATGATATTGTTGGTTTTGTTGTACATATATTGAAAATGACAAGAAACTAGAAAGGACAACAGATCACACAAGAGTTTTAAAAACACACTTTTAACCGTGATTTTTAAAATAGAAACCTCATGGTGATTTCATATTCAAACTATCTCTGTGCTATTTGGCCTTAAGTGGATTATTTCAGACTGAGATAGTCTTATCGCATGATGCACTGTCTACCTCTTATCAGTGTCTCCCACTTGCCTAATATTTGGCTTTGCACATAGCCTCCCCTCCTTCTGACTGCCTGTCACATTCACTTGATATACAGTATGCCTTTTATTTATGATCCAATGACAGCAAATATTAAATAAATATTTGATTGTTTCACTTGCAATCTTGAATTATGTGGTTTGTGTTGGCTGTCTTTTTTTCTCTCCATTTATTCTATTACGACCTGTTTAAACACCTTATCTGTTCTGCTTTGATCAACAGCGTCTGTTAGTGTCGTATATCGAGGCACATCTTCAGTCACTGAAAGAGACGCGCGGTGCCCTGCAGACAGAGATTCAGGAGAGCGTGGCTCACGGCGAGGCCCTGGAGGCGCTGGTCCGTGAGCGCTGTCTGCCCGTGGAGCTGGAGAGGTACAACCTGTTCATAGGAGACCTGGAGAGGGTGGTCAGCCTGCTGCTGTGCCTCTCTGCTCGGCTGGCCAGAGTACAGAACGCCCTGAGCACTGTGGACCAAGACACAGATGCTGAGGAGAAGGTGAAGAACCAGACCTCTTTCTTCCTTCCTTTTTTTCTCTTTTAGAGATTTAGGGGATTTAGTAACAAGATCATCCACAGTCAACCTTTGTTTTATATTGATACCTGTATGCCAACAGAAAAAGTGAAAAAAAAACTTGCTCTGGATAAGTAATCCATTGCAGTTAACAATTCACTCCTCTAATTCTTGGTTTATTTTATTTTATTCTCAATTTGCTGGACTGTCTGATATTAAAACACTTGCCACTAGGAACTGTAATGAAAACTCTCTGTTGGTGTGTTTTAATGACCCTGAAATCCAAAATTTCTGCAGATAAAACTAAAAAACTTTTTTCATGCAAGGATATACCAACTTAACATAATCTTTTTCATTACATCCTTTTCTGCTCTCTTTGGTTTTTCTTTGGATTTTCTGGCAGCAGGCTGTAATTATTCACGTCACTTTACTGAAGAGTTTTAAAAGCCAGAACATCAAACTGAAAATCTTTGTCCTTCTCTTTTCTTCTTAGTAAAGAGCACTAATTTTGTTAATGAATCTAAGACATACCCTTACTGAAATCTGGGGTTAACTGAAACAGTTAAATAAGATGTGATAATAATCTACTGATGTACTTAAATGCACCATCATTTTCTCAGTGTTTTACGACCCTATTTTTGCCACTTCTTTTTTCCCTCAAGTTGTTTACTCGTACACACTAATGTACACGAGTAAAAGCATAATGCTAGCAAGTGCTCCTGGGGGGGATGTTATGTCGTATCACCTTACAGATCTCATGATTCACTGCAGTTCATTTAAAGCTTCTGGGGTAAAGACGACCATGAGCATTAGAAGTGTGTGGCTGCTCCCATGCCCTCAGCTATACTCCTGTGCTGTTTACTTTAGAACAGCAAACATGCCACTTGAAGCCAAAAGTTGAAGGGCGACTTTAATGGAGTCAAGGTTTCTCACTGAGAGGAATTCAAAAAATGCCATTTATCTATGTTTAATTGCCAGTTTTTAGCTTATCTGTGTTCGAGCCAAGTTCTTTATCAGAGATTTGACGATTATTGTGGATGTACTGCAGTTTGATAAGACTGCACTTTCTAGTTTGATATATTGAAAAATAATGAGTAGAGTGTTATCAGGCTGCATCTGAGGTAAGTCTGTACAATATGTTTACTGTCAGTTATTTAATCTTTATTTTACATATTATTTTAGCTAAGTTAGTCTAAGTTAAAGACACAAACTTGCTCTCAAATATTTTCATAAGTAATTTCACAGGATCAAGCTTGAGCTCTGTACTTTGCTTTGTTTGCCCTCTGATTATTCTGTTTCATTGTACATCCCATTGTTTTCTATAATGCATGCATGCAGTTTATGCCTGCATGGATGCATTGGACTTTTTGTTTTACTCCTGAAAGGGCTCCTTGTAAATTTGTTCATCTGCAGAAGCCTGGCTGAACATGCAGCATACTGAGGGCTTGTTAGTAGATCATTTGTTTTCTTGCTGTTATCAGCAACACTGATATTTACACTGACTCACCGAAACTCCAGCCCAGTTTCGATGACATTTGTATCTACCCTGCCCTCTGTTGACTTAAGGAAACACTGCACCTCCTGTCCTGTGGCTGTTTGAAATGTGATCATACAACTATCACAGCTCTCTCTTACATCAAACGACATATCGCCTTTCAATTAAAACAAAAATATAACCTGAAATATGACACTTGCATGAAAATTTTCCGATTTTCTATCAGCAGTCTTCTCCAATTCTGTATTTGTATGTTCACAGCAGGATTTTTATCAGTAATTTCATGCCATGAGCATGAATGTGATGTTTCTGCAAGGCATGACTTCAACACCAAAAAAGAGTTCAAATTTCAATCACAGTTCCGAGAAACATCATGCAATGTAGGGAGGACATGTAGCCTTTTAATGCTATCAGTTATAATTTATCTTCCTATCCCTCTGTCTCTGCACTCAGCAATCTCTGGACAGTCGCCACCGCCTGCTGTGCAAACAGAGGGAGGACGCCAAAGATCTGAAGGATAATCTGGACCGGAGAGAGAACCTGGTCTCTACCTTCCTGTCACGTCAGCTGTCTGCCGAGCAGCTGCAGGACTACCGTCGCTTCGTCCAGACCAAGGCCTCGCTGCTCATCCGACAGAAGGACCTGGAGGAGAAGCAGAGGCTGGGAGAGGAGCAGCTGGAGGCCCTTTCCAACAGCCTCAACCTGTGAAGAGAGGAGCAACGAAAGCACTGATTTCTCCTCTCTTTCTTTCTCCACTTGCCTTAAAGACAGAGAGTTTTGGTTGTTATTTCCTGGCTCCGTTTGACGCATAGAGACACTGGGTGTGGATTATAAGTGGTCCAGCTGGTATCTCAGACCCTTTGCACCATGTTGTGACTTTCTTTTGTCCTTTGAAAAGAGTTTGTCAGGGCCTCTGTGGAACCAGCCATGCCATCTGCTCGTCTCATGACCAGAGGCTGCACACAAGATGAGCTGTAAAGACTGTTGAGACTGAAGCTCCTTACCTTTCTGTCATCCACTGAGGGTGTCCAGGATGTTCATCCACCCGACCTTCTCCTTTTGTCAGCCTGCACAACCTGAAACATGTTTTACATGTGTCCGTTGACTTCGAGCAGTGGGATGAACTGTTTTATCGTGTGCCTTGACGTTGGTGTTTCAGTGGAACGCTTTTCATTAGAGCTGCTGGGTGGAAACTCTGCTTTTCCCTGTTAGCAATTCAGCAACTCCCTCTCACTTTTCATTAAGATGGTAGTGCTACAGCCTTGTATCTGCACCTCTGGAAACCTACTATAAGCTTTAAGATTGTATTTTGATTAGTGAGAATGCGTAATTAAAAGAACGTAGCCCTTAGAGGGGCCGGTGTACTGTATCATGTCAGTAAAATGTAAAATAGATGTAGTAGATTTAATCTTTTTTTTTAAATGTTGTTATTTTAAAATATGTTTCAAATTAAGGCACTAAAAACCAAAAAGGGTGAATGAAAAAAAAGCACTTTGTAATGATACATAAATGCACATTTCTTCAAATCAGATTTGTTTTTAAAGTAATCTCAAGTGAAAGCCTTACTCCATCCATTTAAAAATACTTCATTTTACTTCTTTTGTTCGCTCAGTGAGTAATTTTCAATAGGAATGAATAAATCATGTTTTCAAAAGGTACATGAGCACACCTGACAACATACTGAGGATTGTGTTCAAATGCTCTTTCAGCTAATTTCATACTTAATGTCATTAAGTCTTGATGATTTCGTGCTGCAGCAGTCCCTCATGGAGGTGCTAAACCTCTTTAAGGCAGATTAGAAGTAAGCAGTTATGTCACCGAGTATTTTCTCCCTTTGTCACAAAAGTGACACGTGATACTTGAAACAGTTTTTTAAAGAGAAAAGTCCACAGTCTTCAATTCAGGTGTCTTAAACTAATTTCCTCTTCTCTACCTCCACAGCGTAGATACACGTAGCCTTCATGTTATTTAAATTTACACAGTTTTAGTTTAAAACATTTCTCCGTAGCCCTAAATGAAAGAACGATCTTGAATCAAGTGACAACCCCCCCCCCCAAATTTTTAAAGAATCTCATCATTTTAAAAACTGCATCAATGTTTCTTCTTTAATATTTGTCAGTAGTTTTTATATTTGTATTAATCTCATTTTACTGAACATTCAGCTGACACATTGGACGGTTGTTTTAAGAGTGATGTGAGCTGTTGCTTTACATCAGAATATGTGCAGTGTGCATGTGTGTGTGCTCAAAATCCTGAAATGTCTTACCTGTGTGTGTGTGTAAGCTGTAGTTAAACAGAGAGACAGAACTCCTCTCGGTGTTTGCTGTGTTTGTTCTCAATGAAATTCCTACAAAGTCATTAAGTGATCAAAATGTTATCGTCCCTTTGGAAATTCTCCCTGTTGACTGTACATAAAAAAAAAACGATCCAACTTAAGAGTGGGACTGGTGTGTGTATGATATTTATGTAAAAGTGACCCCCAAGAGGCAGAGCATTATTAGCAAACTTTCACCCACAAAAGAAAACATTTAATCTCTCTTGACTCCGAATGTCAAAATAAAAGTCAGCCACGTGATTAAAAGCTTGTTTTTCTCAGAGACTGAACACACTGAAAGATGTTTTTATGTTTTTTCGCATGTTTCACCGCCTCTGCCACCATCCATCACCTAATTCTCTGGAGGTTTTTACGACTCTCCCCGCTTCAGTTTGCTAAACAAACGTGTGTTTGTTTTGGCCTTTGTGCTGACGCTTGGCTGAACGGTTAGAAAGACTCTCATGTTATTCCCTGCAGCCTGCTGGAATTCCTGAAGTATGCAGAAGACCAACATTCTGGAGAAAAGGAAGACTGAGGGGGGAGAAAGTGTGGAAAATGCTTGCACAAGGAAGCAGCACGTGAATACATACTCATTTTAGTTCTTGCTAAGTGTGCATACTAACAAACATTTGACAACTTCCTGTGTTCTTTCTTTTTTTTTTCATTCAATCAAAGCAGTGTTTTGTTGAGGTTGCAGAGGAGGGGTTTGTTTTTGAAGTAGGATTATATATTTGTTTAGTTGGGGATTTGGTTTCACACCCTGGAGGAGTGTGACATTGATAGGAACAGAATCTGTTTTAAAGCCAAGAAGGAAAGACATATTTCTGTGGGTCCCAGCTGGTGGTATGACAACAAAGACGGCTCTAAATCCACGTTTTCATGCTACATTTCACACCTGTTTTCTGATGAGAGTTTGACTTGTTTTGTGCCTGTTTGGAGTTGAAAATTCCACAATGTTTGTAATATTGTTAATAAATTAAGCTCTCCCTCTTTCACTGTACTGCATTTGTGTTTTTTTTCCTCCACAGTGAACTATAGCTTAAATTAGAGATACCTTAGTAACCAGGAGCAGCTACCTGATGCAGAAACGTAATATCCAACCTGAACAGTAGCAAACTGATAGTGGACCGTTAAATGTAGTGCAGGATGCTAAACATAAAACTAGATATCTAGGCTACCTAAAATATGTATAGAAAGAGTAATGCAATATTTAATCTGTGAGGACGGGTAACACTGCCTATTTTGTAACATTATTTTTTCAAAAATTTGCCCATTGTTGTTATTTGCTGTCTGTTTTTGAAGTTTCTTCAGTAGTTGAGGCTTTTCCTCAGTTGGTTGTTTCTCTCAGAGATCGACTCTGCCCTCTGCAGGAACATCGACACACTGCTTCTGAGAGTCCAATAAATTACTGTCACTGAAAACTGGGAGCAAGAATTTACTTTTTTTGTGTTCCAAAAAAACTGCGTGTAGGCTTCTTCCATGGGGAAAAAAACAACAATTACAACAGGGACATCTCTTTTTTTATATAGAATTGTTGGATCAGAAAGAGATGAAAATGAAATAAAATGTCTCAACTGTATGCAAATGGAAAATGAAACCTGTTTTGGAAATATCTGATGCTTTTTTGATGGTTTTTTGATGCTTCTCTCTGCTGCTAGTTGTAACCTTGTGTGTATTATACAAAACAGGAGTAATTGATAATTCTTCTAAGGGGGACATATTTCAGCAGTATGTTTTCCTTTTCTTTTCTCTTTCTACCTTGTTTGATCAGCTTCACAGTAAAATATCTTCCAGCTGGTCAGAAAACAAAAGCCTATTTAAAGGTATGGAAGATATATACAGTATATGTAAATATTTCATGTTGACCTGACAGAAAAACATAGAAAGATGTCAGACAGTTTTTAGAGTAGCATACTTTACACAGCATAAATCCCTTTAAATCAGATTCCTCTTTGAACCAGCACGGATGTCAAACACAATCTTGGGAATTCTATACAAGTGCAGTCTTTTTCAGACACTAATTTGCATGTTAGGTATCACAATGACAGTGTAAGTGATGGAGCATTTGGCGGTGTAAACTGCAGACAGTAAGAGACAGGCTGGCCCTGAACACTGCACCACCAGTTCTGTTGCAGCGTCGGCTAATGAGGAGCTTTGCTGCTGATAATCACTGACTGTGTCCTTCTGTCTCAGGGAAACAGTAAACAGTGGCTGACACAAAAAGCTCCAGTCGAGAAGCAAAATCTACACCATGAAGTGGCACAAAGTGGGCTTTCTTTTTATTGTTTTGCTTAGTGCAACCAAAAAAAAACTGCTAAAATTGGCCATAATTGTGTCTGCAGGTGGAAAAGGTGGTTGAGCATGTCCATGACTCAGTGCTCACCATGCCAGATGCTCACATTAGTGTTTTAAAAGCTGTTCTCAAACTGGACTCTGAACTCTCCACCCACAGGAATGTCAGCACACCTTCGGTCTCCTCCTCTAACCTCTGGCAGACTTTACACGGCTCAATTATGAAGACAAACAAGGCCTTTTCAAGACGCTGACATTAAAGCTGTATCATTATGATTTATTGCCTCTTTGTTGCGGTAAATGTTTTTGCTGAAGCTCCACCCACTCTAATTAAGATCACTTAAGCTCTTTCCATGACTACCTGACAATCATGGGATAATCGTTTTTGGTTAAAAAGGCATTCCAGACTTTTTTTTTTTTTTTTTACTGCTGCCTCCAATTTTCATAACAGGTCATCAAAAAAGAGATAAAAGTGATAATAACAACTTAAATTTGTGCAAAAATCCACATTTGTATGGAATTTTCTTTGACAAAAGATGCTTTACAGGCCTCATTTGTGTCTTGTTGCTGATTTTACTTTTCTGTCCGCCTCCAGTATTTAGGATGAACTTCCAGTCTTTAAGCTTAACTTCCAATCTTAAAGTTAAACCACCAGTTTTTAGACTTAATTTGGTTCCTGCTCCACACTTATGCACAAAGATTAAGTGGTCAAGGTCTTCTTATCTCACTCTCAACAAGAAAGTGAATAAGCTAACTATTGCTTGTAACCTCCATTTATCAGTTACTATATTACTGTGGTACTGAAAAAGATGTTTACTTGCCAGTTCTGGTCTTCATGAAGTGTGATAAAATGCAAGTAAGAAATTACAGCATCAACACAAACAATTTAACACATTTCAAAACAAGTATCTCCGTCTTTAGCACCTAATTTTACCGCTCACACGTCTGTATTTTCATCTTAACAAACACTTTATTAAACAGTGTCCTTTTATAATGGCATTTGACATAAGAAATTACTGCTCCTTTTATCCCAAGGACTTTTTCCACCTCTCTGGGTCTCGTTTCTGACCTTGTGACGGCCTTTCTCCTCACAGCGGCGGCAGAAAAGAACATTTGCTTAATAAAACCCTGAGGCTCAGAGATGAAACATCATCCTGACGTAAATACAATGGATGCTGCTGGGGAAGTGACCTCATGAAAAACAAAAGAAACAGAGGTAGACAACTCAAGACGGGGACAAGATGAACAGAGAGAATAACTAATTTACCTCCCAGATTTGCGACTCAAGACCAATATCTTATTTTAATTCTGCTCTTGTTGACACCAAATGAATAATACACAGACACTTCAGTTGAGGAAAACACAGGACAGACGGGAAACAAGGCAGCAACGTCAGTAATGCTGCTTCTTCTTGTCTTCACGCTGCTGGCGGTGGTGATATCATTAACACACTACCTTCAGCCACACACATGCACACACACGCAGGCACACTCACTCCTCGTCAGCTTTGTGTCTGGCTGAATCACAGCTGTCTCAACAAGCCAGAGGATGGAGCCGAGCCACGTTTCAGAGAAGTTTTGGCACAGAGAGCGTCTGTAATGGTTTACAGAACACCTGCACAGTCCTTTATGAATTACAAACCCTTTATCTTTTCTGGTAAAGTGTATTTTACTTCATTACAATCTAGTATTGGTTTTCCTCCAAACAATTTCAGTGGGATGTTTGCTTCTCATAAATGCCTCACAGTGTTTAATTATTAATCCGTTACAAAGTGGAGCAATGAGGAAGAGGCAAGTCCTCTAAATCCTCCTCAGGGGCACAAACATGTCTCAGATTTTCACTTTCGTTCACTGAAACATTTTGCTGCTTTTAGAGATATGAGTCGGCAAAAAGTCAGCAAGAGCATCTCAATATTTAGTTTGGTCATGTTTGCCTCTGGATAACAGGAGAATGACCACTTCCCTTCTTTATGGGTGAAAACAGAAGAAAACAAGTCAAGTCTTGATCTCACTGCTGAATGAGAGGCTGTAAATCAGTATCGTGTGTTGATTTCCTGTTAGCATCTGTATCAAAAACATATTGAAAGAATTTTTTAAAGAGATCAACATCTAGAAAACAAGTCTGGATTTGTGCAAACTGTCAAAATAAGTGGTATACAGTCAGATTTTTTCCTCAAGTAATGGAGTACAGCACATTTAAAATCACAAAAAGTCAGAATGTATTACAACTGAACAGCAGAAACTTGTTTACATTAATGAAGTTAATAACCTGATTTTTGTAGCTACTTAAGTGCTGGGTTCAGTTTCTACTTTACTAAAATGCTACTTTGAAAAATAAAGCTGACTCTTAACTTAGGAAACACAAATTTGTAAACTTAAATGAAAAAAAATTAACATAAAAATAAGATTTTTCTGTATTATTGTTAGGTTTGGTTTTCATTTCAGAGTCTAAGCCTCTACTGATCGACTGCAGAGGCGTCGCCTTCAAGTGAACACAGACTGTGAGTAATATTACGACTCACACAACCTCCTGGAATATTTTCTGAATCATGATTTGTTTGCACAGGTAAACACAGATACCGACAGATTCAGTTGTACAGGTAACATGTCATAGTATAACTCTAAGTCTGTAATTCAAAATCAATCAAACTATTTTAAAAGGGTTCCCCTGATCCCATCATTAATTTAGGTCTTTGATTGATTATCCCTTTGACCACACAACCAAACTCTGCACTTCATATCTGATAACATTTCTTCAGTAAAGGAGGTTAACACCTGCAAACTTTATCTGTGCCACAAAGTTTTTATAACTTTTCAGTCCCATTTGGATGTTTTTAAGATCAGCCCTGATCACACCAGAGATTTTGACCTGAAGAAGATCCAACAAAGAATTGAATTGTTATTATAAAATTCAATAACATTTAATAAGCAGAAAGGCATTACCCTCTTTTCATGATGCTGTTTTTCTCTTGTTGTACCTTTGTAATTCATGTAATCACTCTCTTCCAATAAGAAAATGATGACAAAATACAAACAATTTTTCAGGGGATCAATATCAAAGAGGGCTTGAATATCAGAAGGATGTCAGTCAAATTCTCTGAGGCAATAAAACACTACTCTTAAAAAAAACATCTATCAGAATTATGAGTTTAAATAAAAGCATCTGATATGACCCTGCTTCTGAAGCTGCCGTCTTCTCGTTCCTCGCCGGGGTCTTCGCTCAGAGAGTAAAATGCTGGCCTCTGCTTGTGCTTCTTCCTGTGGCTCGTCATGTGGGGCTGGAACAGACGGCTGATTGAATGCAGACCCTTGGAAAAATCCGGGAACAGGTCCAGCTCTTCTTTCTCGTGCAGGGCCCTGTCCTGAACCTGCTGGGCTTTGGGTTCACCAAGCATCTCCCTCACCGAGATAGAAATGCCTTTGTGCAGATAGTGGTAGGCCTTCTTACCACAGTTGTCCCTGATGCTCGGGTCGGCCCCGAACTCCCTAACCAGCATGGCCATGATGTACTCCTGGTCATGCAAGGCAGCTATGTGCAAGGGAGTGTAACCGCCATGCGTTTTTGCATTAATGTCTAGGTCAACCCCTCCTTGCTTGGACAGGTCGATTATCTTCACCAGCATTTCGCTGTTACCACATTTGACCGCCCAGTGCAGGGCGGTGAACCCTGAAATGAAGTCCCTCTTCTCGGCCAGCTGGCTGTCTCTCAGCAGCAGGCCGTAAGCCTGGCTCCAGTGACCGGCAGCACATTTGACCAGCCATTCATGCTCCGACTGCTCCAGGGGAACCAAGGAAGGCATCCTTGTTTCTTTAGGCTCCTCTGATACCTTAGTGGTGTTCCTCGCTGCCCTCCTCAGCTGGGGAGAGCTGATGCTGCCACGGGTCTCCAGTGGTGGGGGCCTTCTCGTGCTCTTGAAGGTGTCTGATGTTGGGCTCTCAGGGATCATACTTTGGTCCTCTTTTATATCATTGAGCTTGGCCTTAAAGGTGCTGGGTGGCATTCTCAGAGGCAAAGCATATGGTTTAGTCTGGACTTTGGTGGGTTCATCCACTGCACCCCACCTCTGGCGGTTATCTCCAGGTGCGTCCTGCGCTTGGATTTCAAAATTCAATTTTTTTTTAACTCTAACACTAGGAACTTTGCTCCTTCGCAATGCCCACTGTATGGGAGAAAGTTCTGTAGGGTTTTCATTATTCTCATTATTTTCCTGTTCTTGCTCAGGTTCAGGGACGTCTGCTCTTTCCCTTCCAGCCGCATCACAGCTTTCAGTGCTCTCACTCCGCGTAGGTGAGCGCCGCCGCTCACCTGTCGTCGGTTCCTCTTCACAGTCCATCTTTTCCGCTGTCCGACCGCCGTCCAGGAGGTGTCCATACTTTTTATTAATGACAACATATTTGACACCATCGAAGTCTCTCACGGAGGCGACATTGTTGACAATAGTCTTAAAAAGTTCCCTGTTCCGTTTTTTCTGTTCGGGATCTTCGCTGTCTACTAAGTCTTTGAACATAGCAACAAACTCGGATTTTTCTACTTTTCCGCCCTCCGTTACCAGCAGAGACAGGACGGAGTCCTGTGTCAGAGCCATCGTGAAAAACTGAAAGTCTACACACGGCCGCGCGGTATCCTGTTACACCTTTGTCCCGTCGACACACAGTAGTCTTTACCTGATCGCTCACTTCCCTCCACCTCTACCTGGAGGAGTCTCTTTCCGGGGAGAGTGTATACGTGGATACAATTTGAATAATATATGCCGATGTTTACCTGCAGGGAAAGAGCTTGCGAGTTTAGAGGGACTTTAACTGCACACGATTAAGGCACCCAGTTGTTTATAGATGTACAGTCAATTTTTTATTAAGAATAAAAGTAGAAACTTTGAAAATCACAACTTCTGAATGTGCTTATTTATTTAGAAACAAACAAACAAACAAACAAAAACAAATTAACTAAGAAATACATGTTAACCAGCCTCATCACCCCACAACACCTCATGGAAACCATTCCTGTCATTCAAGTTTAAATACTCAATTAAACAGTAATAGGAGCCCATTTGCTTTTTACTTTGACACACCCACACACACAGATGTGTGTTTGTGTGTTTGTGCGTGTGTTTGTGTGTAAAGTAATGAAGCTGGTAAATTCTAAAATATGAACGGGCACACACAAAAAAAAGCAGTGCAAAGTTTATAAATGTTTGATGCAAGGCTCCAAAAAGTAGCCAACATGTCCCCAGGGTGCCTTGGCCACACGCACGTTCAGACAATGCAAGACATACAGTACAGACATACTGGTTTTATAATTGGAGTAAACAACACATCATTGCAACAGAATCAGATGACTTGCTCTGATTGGCTCAGTCACAGTCTCGTAAAGTCCATCTGTGACCTCATTAAGTTATTTACATATTAATAGTAATCTAATGAAAAGGACACATTCACATGCTACACTGAAGTGATGACCAGGTATTTTATTATCTCCACCGCTGACACACATATTTCTGCTCTCCCCCTGTCGCTCTGCGGTGCCGCTCGCTCCTGTCCTGGCTTGCAATGTCTTCAGCATGACATTCCACGACTCAATGGGAGTTTCTGAGAAGTGGCCATATTGGAATGTATCTGTCCCGACCAAAGATGTTAGCTATACGTCAAGATAGTTCATCTCCTGCATTAACGTATGTGCAAACGTTGACCGTTACAACGCCTACTGGGAACAAAAAATAGCAGCTTTTAAAGTTTTCAAGCTCTAGATATTCTTCCTTTTTTGTTAAGCAACTCTTGATAAGTGAATAAAAACATGGGCCAACATTCAGATCGCGGGAATTGATTAAACTGATGACTTCCGCATTAGTACGCACGCGTAAAAAATTAGTTGCTAGCATTTTCATTGGTTTAGGTTGCCGTCTTGTTTCACTAATATTCAGTGTTACACCGTTTAGCTTAAACAAACAATCATATTAGTTCTCTCACTTATTTTCATCTAAAATTTAAACCGAGAAAATAAGCAAATTTTCCTGACTTGAGCGAACAAGAAGCGAAGTGGCAGTGAATCATCTTGTCACGGGGCTGGTAGCCTCCCTGCCCAGTTACTAGCTCTTCTCCGTCTTGTGTACCTCTCTTCCTATCCTATCTCTGTCAGCTCAGCTCAGTAGTTTAGCAGGCCAGTACGGAGAGACGAGGGCTGCTCCCTTTCGCCTCTGCTCAGTCTGCCCAGCACATCAACACCATACATTCCGCACCATGACTGCCACGGACGTTGACGTATTTTCGGTAAGTAAAAGTCACGGCCTTCCTTTTTTCTTGTTTTTTTCCTCCCTTTTTGGAACTGAAAACATTGCAAGTTTAACCGCGGGAACGCTTGGTTGTGATTAGTAAAAGTGTGTGTGTGTATGTGTGTGTTAGCTGGGAATGAAGCTAAGCCTCCCCCGCGTTTGAAGCGTGTAATGTGGGCTCAGCCGAGATGGTGGAAGTGATTTCTGTGATGGGGACAGGGTTTCTTTCAGTAAAGACATATTGCTGCTGTGGGCTGTTTGTTTTAATGTCGTGCACTAACGTTTATTCTCATAATTGCGTCTCTAACGTTCCCCCATGTAACGTATTGCGTTGCAATGGGTGTAACGTATGGCACCATTCAATTGTTCACAGTTGACGTTACAAGAAATGGATTCAAGCTCAAAACATCTCAGTATCTCACCCCTGTTCTTGAATGCAACAAATACAGTGGCTAGCTAGCAGATAAGATGCACACTTAAATTGCATATAGGTGTATCACTTGCGCTATTGTTCCGTAAAACTGCAAAGCTGTAGTAAACTAATGGATCCATAACCAACGTTAACAGTGGGAAGACTCACAAAGCGTTGACATATTTTGTCATTTTGACTTCCTGTTCTCGGGTGCAAAATTAACTTGTGGTTTACTTTCTTGACTCATAATGTGACATTTTCACATAAGGCCATGTCAGGTTTCGCCAGCCAGATGCTTCTCAAGTTGTGGCCTGTGTGTCTCCATACAGAGCCTTTGCATCTTTCAGTAACGAGTTAGAGTGACTGTCAGATGAGAGGGGAATGTATTTTGCATTATTTTCATTCTTGACAAGCCCTGTCAGTGAGACATGTCTGTAAAGTGATGTAATACAGGCTTAAGAAAATACCTGTAACATATGATAACATAGTCAGCTGTCAAGAATTCACACAGCAAAGCATGCATACCATGAAAAACCAATATAATGGTGACGAAGCAATTGCACAGGAGGGGATTTCAAAAGGGTGATTAACTTTTTGGCAGATGCTTGAAGAGATCCTAGCAGTGGTGAATTGGACTGTAAGCAGCACTGAGATGCAGGGATAAAGAGATTAAGAAGACACTCCAGGCAACTCCTACCACTTAATGGTGCAACACATGTCTGCACAGAAAGGAAAGCGTCCAAAAAAAAAGAAAGAGGGTGTCTAGGATATTGCACACTAGGCACTTCTTAAGTTAGAAAGGTGTCCAAGAGGGGGTGCAGGTTGCAGAAGATATTGCAGACTTGCTATTTGTAAAATGTCTCTTTTGGAATACAAAATTAGAGAATTGATTAATGACAAAATGCTGAGATTGCATTGAAACAGGCCTGTGGAGTGTCAGTGTCCGCAGCAGTGCAGTCACCTGAGTGGCTGACTTCCTGTCCAACTTTCAGAACTAAGTGAGACCAAATTGAACAAACTGACATGTGTGCCTGGCAGTTTGTGTAAAGGGCATGCTGTTAATTATGTGCAGCTATTGATAGGGATGTGTGGTTGGTTGCATTGTTGGCCCAAGTCAATTCCATGTTGCTCTGGGTAAACTTTCTAGGCCAGAGCCACGTGAAAAAATCAATGGAACAAACTACTCCTCTATTGTTTTCACTCATTGATTGCATTAGAGTGTGTAGCATATATAAAAGGAAGTGGTTCATTTCAATAGTTATGTAATGAAATGCCCTGTAACATACTTAGCATGTACAATGCTTAGTGAACCTGAAGAGTATTGTCTCTCCCATGAGACCTTCATGCATGAAATGAAATCTTTATAAAGTGCTAAAAGGCAGAAGAGGAGGAATGAGGAATTATGGGACGAGTCACTTGCACTTTAAAAACTGCTGCTTTGCTTGTTTATGCAGGTAGTGATGCTCACAACAAATAGAATATCCACTTATGTGCTCTGGATGCAAATTAATCAAGTGAACTCAATCTGTATTTTTTATTTTAAACACATTCAAGCACTAAAAACACCTTTCCTAATAACTTTAGGAAGCCTTTTACATGTTGTTTAGCTGTATGTTGTTTAAGCCAGATTGCAGGCGAACAATACAAATTGTTTTATGTCATCAGTGATGTTATCTGTATATAAGTCTAGAACATACAGGCGAAAACTGGCTAGAGGCGAGCTTGTCATATCCAGTGTTACAGATGAGTAGTGACAGTTGAGCTGCAGCCTCTGTGATGATGAGTCAACATATATGTACATAAAATAAGTTAGAATTTCCTAAAGATTGGTTCGGAGCCCATATTTTAGTGCTTCCAGGTTTCAAATAATGTTGGGAAAAGCTAAATTTAAGTTTTGAGGCAGGGGTGTTTGTTTTTATGTTGTATCACAATCACCCTTGTTTCTTAAGGAAAGAAAGTTTTATTTGCGAATCAAACAGCAATCATGTGTTTACTTGAAAGTTTGGGTGTGCAGCTCAAAATGATATGTGTGGAAAAAAGATGTGCTGTTATCAGTATGAACAGTAAAAGGTTGTATGGGGTCAGGGGTCAAATTTTTTCAACCATGATTTGGATTTGTAATCATGCAGCTTGCACTGGGTATGTACTTGAATGTCCAGATCAAATCAATCTTGGCTTATTTACACAAAATTGACTTGGTTGAGACAGGTTTAGCAGGGCAAAGTACTGGAAACAGAAAGTAAAAGCAAGGCACAGTCATTAATTTGACAGTTTGTACTTTATCTGCAAATTCAGTTAGATTAATGTCTGAAAATGTTGACAAGAAAAGCCAGCAAATAAGAGATATTTACTGTTTTCGCATTTCAGAGCTGCAAGTGTATGTGCACAGTGCAAGAAATCTCTCCTGTTATATTCTCAGATTAATCACTCTAATCAAAGCAAATTAAAATAGGATTTACTGCATTCTAAACAGTCACAAAATAGCAAGTTTAATCCCCAGAGTTGTACATGTCAGATTTCAGTTAGTATCCATCGTTTGATAGATGCCTTATAGTAACCCACATAAAAAAATTTTATTGCTTACCTGAAGTGCTCTCCACTGAGTCTACATTTTTGCAAGTGTGCAGACTCTGATTAAATCAAGCTCGCCTCCTCAATGTTGTCTTTGCCAACAGAAATCAACAACATGCACAACTAGTCTAGAGCCAGAAACCTGAATGCTTATTATCTTGTGTTTCATGTGTGAAAGCTTTGACATTCATGTGAGAAAAAAGCCCAGCTGATCCAGATAAGTTTAACCTCTAATCCATAAACAAAAAAACCCCACAAAGACTTTGGCTTGTTGCCATTAATATAACTGACAGAAGTATAAAAAATATTATTACTATTATTTTTTTTAGGATTAGGCTTTTTGTTCCTCGGTTCAGTGATTGAAAGGAATTTTTGAAGAGCCCTGTAAAGATGAGCGAGCTGTGCATCTGTCTCGTAAAATGGATCCTGTCTCCTCTGCCATCTGTCTCACTCATATTTTTTTTGTATATCCTGTTGGGCAGATGAGACTGAGCGGTAAAACAGCCATATGATTGTCATACATGAGTGTTAGACCAGTGCTTTTAATAGGAAAAAAGTGAAACTCTAGTTCTATCTCTTTGCTTGTGGATTCCTGATGGCAGACTTCTATCATCCAGATCTCAACCGTCAACATTTTTACCATTACAACATCACCACTAACGCAAGTAGCAGCAGGTGAGCTCCTATGACAGTACACAAGGGCTAAAATCTGTAGGTGTGTTAAAAGCTGACGATATTGTAAAAACACATTTTTCAAGTATGTTTCTTTTTCTTGTTCCATCAATTAGGATGAACTGTAAAATGTTTATGCTTTAATTTATAATAAGCATTAATATAACATCTTTACTATATCGTATGTGTCATATATCATTATTTAATTAAAAATCAAAGGGCTTCTGGCACATTCGAAAGTCTATGTGACCACCATTGCACAGAAAGCACTAGACACCTCTTCTCAAGAGAATGCATGTGCGTGTGGGTTTGTTGTTGAGGTTATTTAAGTAGCTAAGTTAATTTTGGTCTGAAGTGTCCCCAGAAGCCTCCAAACTGATCATTGCTCTCAACACTAAATGAAGTACATGCTTCTTGTAGTAAGTAAACAGCTGCATGCAGTATTGACGACTAACCACAACAACAGACAAAAGGAATGACTCATCTGTCAGAAAGTTAAACTGAGCATTTGTTATCGGAATTATTTTTTGGAATTAAAATGTTGTTTTATATATAATTTGCACAAGGCAGAGTTCGATGCAAATGTTTTTTTCCACACTTAGTATTAAGGACAGTACATCTCTACATGCACAGGGACAGTAGAAGCTTTGTCGTCTTTAGTCCCCTGCTTTAAAAAAAAAACCACCAAGAAGGAAGTCTTGGCAATGTGTCGCAGCCAAATGTAAAACCTGAAAATTACATTTTCTAAACCAAAGTGCAAAATTACTCAACTCACTTCTGCTTGTCATGGACCTCCTGTGCAAAAATTGCATTGCACATCTTTAAGACATTGAATATATAGTACATAATAAAAAGAGGAAAATGCCTAGTGACAGGATCAGAGGAAAAAAAAAAAACAAGAATACTACCCTGCAGTTGATCTAAACTCTTTAAAATTTAATTTGAAAACAAGACATTTAAAAGAACCCAGTCCTACACAAAGTGCACCTTGAGTTATTGTAAATATTTGAAGCCTTTTCAGAGGCCTTCCCTCGTTGTATTTCGCCCCACGCAAAGCATCAGCTGCAGCGGTGTGTGTCTCAGTCTGTCAGGTTGCTGCTCTCTGTCAGGTGGAGGCTCACTCAGGCAGACAAGAGCTGCAAACACAAGTCAGACACAAGTCAGGTGGGAATGGAGGCCAGAAGGCAAGAGAGAGGCTGAAGAGTGGATAGAAAGATACTGACTGATAGGAGAATTTCAGGTCATATCAGGACTGCTTGCTCAAAAAAGTATTTTTATGGAGTGATGAGTGCATAAATAAGATCTTGGTTTTGCCTTCAGTTAATGACAGGTTGGATCTCTATCACAAATATATTTAGCTTTTGGGAGGTTGATGTCACAACTGATGTCTTGCTCTCCACTGCCAGGGTATCCACATATTTTCGTGGATGCTTGAGATGTTTCTGTTTGACGCATTGAGTTGTAGTTTGTAAACTGAACTAATGCTGAACCAATTAGTTTACATTAGAGGTCTTACAAGCTGTAAAGTGTACAGGAAGGTTGATGAGAGGAGGGGGGAGGAAAATATGTGAGGCAAAGATACTGCATGAGCTGAAAGGTATGTGTGAGTGTTTTCTGAAAACCACAGGAAGTCAGTCATGGCAGTTTGGCCTATTGATTTCACCTGCTTATCAACATGGTCAGCAGTTGCATCAGTGGCTTAGGCTCACACAACATATAGAGGCAATTAAAGTACTAAAACTATTGCTTTTTAGAGACATAACCCAGCCAAATCTAAACATGAGGATGCAAGTTAATTCACATAAGAATAATGGAAAAAAGATGCTTCTCATATTTAGGGCTTAAAGATTGATCTAGATATGACTGACATTGCAATATGGCCGATTGCAATATTCAAATTGTAGGAGTTGCAGTTTTTTGGTAAAGGTGAAGTGTCACAAAATACCTTTTTATGAAAGAAGTATGATGATGCTACAAAGATGCCCAAGCTTACCAATAATACTTCTAAACATAGCAAAACAATCCCTATAGCTTATATGCTGTAGCTTAATGCTAATGGCTATTGTGTACCAGTGTAGGCTTAAAAAAGGCTTAAGTTGTGGCCCAAAATGTAACACTGACTCCATGCTGCAGTATTATACTTCCTGACTTTCGGGAGGTACAGTTGTCATGAATTTAAGTTGTTGCCCTCAGTGTCAGGACTGGAAAACCCCTGGTTGAGATTAATACATTACACTAGTGTTGGAAATTGTGATTTTTTAAAAAAAACATTTTTTGGTAATTTTATGAACTAAAAAGGCACTAATTTAATCAGAGCATAATGGAAAAATTATTCTACAATTAAAATAATCATTAAGTGTAATCACTGACTCAGCAGTCTCTCGAGTACTCTGTGTTTGTGTACTTTTGCTTTCCCTCTGTTATTTTGAAAAAAGACCTGTCAAGCCTGACACAGAAGGGATTCACATTAGCCCACTACAAACACACGACACTGTGAACTAGCTTTTATGGTTCGTGTCTCATTTCTCTTTGAGCCACCTGGGGCCCCTCTCTGCAGCCATTTCCTGTTGGCCTAGTGATTCATTAGCCTTTGGGACTCTGTCATTCCCTCCTCCGGGACAGTCTACCAGCAACTTTTTATTGCTGTCACACTTAATATTGCTGCTCTTATTTTCTCTTAATTAATTTAAATGAATGGATGGATCCCTAATTTTCACAAATGGCTGTTATTCGTGACAGCTTATGCAGTTGTCATCAAATGTTTAGCAACTAAGACATTAGAATAATTTTTTCCTATTACAGTTTGTGTAATGTAGTGCTTCACTGGATGAAGAAGTCTTCTTTTAACACTGGCCTATATAAGTAATCAGCCATAGAAAAACAAGAGAATGACATAAGAAGCCTGCTTTTCATAATGTGATTACATGCTCTTTTACACTGTTATATATTGTTTCTGATAATATTTCTGTATTTTTATTTAGATAAGATTTGAATGCGGGACTCCTACATGTAATAAGTTTTTTTTTCCATTATTGTTCAGATGCTTTTAGCTCAGTAAAGGATCATAATTCTTCTTTAACCACTGAGTACCACTTCTGCTCAGTTAGGCCACAGCAAGGCGGGTTTTTGTCTATGTCTGCACTTTTGTCTGATCCTTAAAGATAACACTGTTGGTCAGGTCTGCGTGCTCTTTTTTGTAGCCCTCAGTCACAGACTCATCTGCCTCTTAGATTCCCACACAAAGAGTATGTTCTGCTGACAGCTTGTCTGCATCCGTGTATGGTGGTCAGCCTAGAATTTATCTCATGTGTCACGATCTTTTCTTTCACGGAAACAACTTGGTTTGCAAAGTCAAACATCTCCTTAATACTGAGTTTAACACACAAGCTTGCTCCCTCATTTTGCCTCTGCTTCTCTAAGGGCAAAGTGATTTTCAGAAGCAATTCTGTGACCTGAAGTGTAAATTTCCAATGGAAAAGAAAAAAAAGAAGTCCTCACTACCACAAAAAAATGTGTAAAGTTGCCCTTGAGCAAGACGCCCTATCAACAAATACATGCAGTGAGGCAGCTACCACATGTGAATTTGAAGTGTTGATGGAACATGAGCATGCAGGCCTTTATTTACCGTCCCCTGGATAAATAAAGGCTAATATAAATTGCTGACTTCTATTATAAATACAACTCGGGAATTTAGAGTCCTTGCACCAGTTTCCGTCCAGGCTCAATAACAGTAGTCACACCCTCTCCCTGCAGCAATCTCTCCAACTATCTCCACAAGCTTTATTCAGTGAACTAAATACCACAGGGAAGCATTAATGATGTTTAAAAACTCTAAGTTTCCGGTAACTAACAAACAGAAAAAGCCACTACCTTTTCCTCTTCCTCAGCCCTGCAAACCTGATACTGAGTGCCAGAAGCATTGCATTCATTTGACAGATGCAGCTCATAAAAAGTTTATTCAGATTAAAAAAAGAACAAGAGTTTGATTTCATTAGAAATTGAGAGTATGGTTCTGATGCTTTATCTCTAATTTTAGCATCCTGATGAAAGTTGTTAGTCATGCTTACAACCTCACTTTAACCGGTCTGTTTTAAAACAACAGTCAGGTACCTGTATGAAAAAATTGTATTGGCTGTTATTGTCTATCAATGAACACATCATTTTATTAGGAATCCACATCTATTAACGATCAGAATTTTTCATTTTTTACCGTGACCATGGAGCTACCTGACTCGCCATTAAGCCCATCTCCTCAGCTTTTGTTGGATGTTTCACCAACATCACATTTAGAAACACTTAAAGCATATTTACAGCTTATATTGATTGTTTTTCTCACTGAACACAGGTGTTAATGTACTGTAATGTAATAAGCTCCCAGTGAGCTGCAGCTCAGCTCAATAGTGACAAGCTCAGCTCACTTCAGATTACTCCAGGGGTGTGGCTTGACACATTAAGCCTTATTTCTCTTTTTCTTTTGCACTCACACACACACTCACAAATGTGTATGTACACACACCACGTTCATCCTTAGTTGTGCAGCTCAGTCAGCTTCATAACCCCTCTACAGTGTATGTATACGGAGTTTTCCTCCATTCTCAGTTTAGTAGAGTCTGGTTGCATTCAGCTGAGCTCTGCTCTCAGGCCGCCTCTGTTCGGTGACATCAGCCTTCAAGTATGCAGTCCTTCGTGGCTGAGCCAGACGAGCTCGGGTGGCCCCATTCATCTCAAGGTGCTGTCTGTTCTCGTCCTCTATTGCTCTAGCACTCTGTCTCTTTTCACTGGCTTACTCACCCTGGGATGAGATGGGTTTGATAAGAGGGAGCAAAGGTGAAAACGCTTACAACCCAATAGTTTTGTCTGTCTATTTTTGGATTGTTGTATATCGGTAATCTTTGTGCTTTCAGTTGCAGGATGCGCTCTCTCCTAAATGCACATTGATTACAGAGTGGTTGTGCACAGTCTGTGCAATAATTAACTCTAGCAGTGGTGATTGGAGACCATTTTTGGTTTTGTTTACAGGTTTGGGTGGTGCCTCACATTGTACTAAATTCAATTGTGTTTGAAAATATGATTATAAGGAGGCCAAATCAAGATAGATGGTTTTATATCGTTTGTTCAAGTTGTCTGTACTTTGCAGCTGTGATGACACATCAGTGCTTAAGAAATAGAAAGTAGATGCCTTGAAATAGTTGTGCCCATGTAGTGATTCTTTTCAAAGAATTGGTAAAATCACAACTTTATACATTAACTTTATATCCAGTGGAGGATTTCCTCATCCTCCATTTTCCATATTAAATTTCCAAATGAGTTAATTCTCTGGTTGCTCTTCATGAAGTGTATCTGTTCTCAGTTTGAAAAGTCCTCAGTTCCTCATGCTTTCAAAGGATTGTTCTTGAATCCTATCTGCAGGTCCTGATTACCTAACTCTTATCAAATGCAAAATGTGAAACGACAGATTTTACATCTGCAGAGTATACCGAGGGTCTTCAGTGTTCATTTGCATAGGAATGCGAAGGCTTCAGCAACCAGCTCTTTCTACATCTGACTAATGTCTTCCCCATGTGTGTTTTCCTCACATTGAAACCAGACTTTTAAAGTCATGTCTTGTTTTTTTTTGTGTCCCTCAGAATGAAGAGAAGCGTAACCTGAGTTTAGGTGGGCATGTTGGATTTGACAGCCTCCCTGACCAGCTGGTCAGTAAATCGGTCACACAGGGATTTTGTTTTAACATTCTCTGTGTAGGTGAGTAGCAGATAACTGTGTGTTTGCAATGTGTTTGATAAACTGTGTTAAATATTGTGTATAATTCACAACTATTAGAAATGCCATGCAGTAACTAACTACTGAACATTTTTACCTCAGTCCTTAACTTGGTTTATTTTCCTCTAAACAACATGCTCATTTACAACAAAACTTCACTGTTCTGTTGTTTTTTCCTGACACGACAGAAAAGCACAGGCCTCCCACTTGTGTTGCTGCAATAAAAACCTCTTGTCTGAAAGCTGATGAATTACTCCCTGGAGACCAAGTAATTTAACTCTCTGTACTTCCTGCCACCCACAGGGGAGACTGGTATCGGCAAGTCAACGTTAATGAACACACTCTTCAATACCATGTTTGAGAACGAAGAGGCAAGCCATTATCAGAATGGCGTGTATCTTCGGCCGCGAACATATGATCTGCAAGAGAGCAACGTCCACCTCAAACTGACGATCGTTGACACCGTCGGCTTTGGCGATCAGATCAACAAAGAGGACAGGTGAGGATGATGAAATGAGAGTTGATGATGTGAAGACAGTGATAATTAGACGGTTGATACAGATGTGCAGATAAAAAGTAGTCAAGGTCTTTTGTTTTAAGTATTTAAGTATTAGACATTTGTGTAGAATATCAAATGAAAAGAGTTGAGGAAAAAAGTGCCCATTTGCCTCAACGTTTTTCATTTGATATTCTATTCTATTATTACACTGACATGACATCATAATATTGTTAGGATTGATGCATTACTGTATATGCTTCAGTGAACCGTTTGGGCTGGTCGAGGTGTTGCTAGTTGTAGACGTCTGAAATGTGACAGTGCTTTACTTTAGGATAAACAAGTCAAACAGGTTGGAAACCACTGATTAATTCAAAACAATATGTTGGATTTTATAAGCTATCATTTGTGTGTTCACTTTAGATCCTGAGCTAAAAAATTTAGAGCTACAGCTGTCAGGTAACTTCAGTACAATAAGTACAATAGTTCACTTTGAGTCCAGATATTAAGTAGCATAAAATTACAGTTCTCAAGCGTGAACAGGTAAGTGCAGTCCTTGAGGAAATGTGTGTAGTTACATTCCACCAGTGACTCATTGACCTGCTTCTGAAACATTTGCTGTTGGTGACACTTGGCCACCATATATACCACAGTTTTAAGCCATAACCTTACTTGTGTCTTGAGCTGTAAATCACCAGAATGACACTGTCCACTTTGGCTACTGTGTTTATAAAACAGACCACTGTAAATCTCACCAACAGTGCCATTTAGTGAACCAGGACTGTTTGATATATTCTGATCAACAGAACTCACCGCACTGTCCGATGAGTCAAATTCCATTCATCTGGTGCTCGGAGCACATGCGCGCAACACATGCTCCAGAGTGTTTTCCATTTGACTCTTGACTCTTGTAACGACAGATCTTCCCATCAATCCTTATCCAAACCCTCCTTTCTATTTGCGAGATGACAACACCATAGTTTTGCCCAAATTAGGTCAATGTCGCCCAGGGCTATAAATGAGAGAAACAGACACAAACCAATACAAATCCTGGTTTCCTGCACAGTTTGGGTCTCTCTGTAGGATGGAAATAAGACAAGGTTGGATAGCAAAGAAGAGGAAATAGCTGATTTTTTTCCTCTTTTTTAACATTTAGCTGTGGAAAGGAATATTCTTATTGCGATCTAGCCAGCAAGCAACACTCTCACGCCCTTTGATAGCAGCTTTCTCTGTAGGCTGCATAAACCAACATGCTGAAGGACAGACCCTGCAGCGGACTGTAAATGCACACTGAGAGAGCTTTGAAAGGTCAGAGTTGGTGCATTCCACAGAGAAGACTGAAGATGGATGGGAGGGAAGAGGACAGATGACTATAAACATAGTGCTAGCAGAGGATGTAGATAGATTTTCTTTATGACTCATGTCTTACTCTAACCCTAACCCTACAAAAATGTGGGAAAACTTGCTTTTGAGAATTTAGGAAGATTATCATTGTAGTCTGGTGTTAATGTAAGTGGTTATCAAGGGTTTATGTGAAATTAGGTGGTTAACAGGAAAACATGACTAAACATTTTACTAGTATGCTAAAGGGCAAGAGGTTTGGTAACCCATCATCACAACAAATCTGATGCAGAGCAGCAACTTAAATTTAAAGGCCTTGAAACACTGAGCTGATTGCTCAGCTGTTGGCTTATGTTAGGCCTTTGTGAGCACCTGCCCCCTGGATTTTGCAGTGTGTCAGACTCATTTGGTTCTAGTTGGCTCTTGTTGGCAGAGTTAGCTTGCTGAAGATTCAGTGCAGCTTCCTGATTGGTTGTTCCCTTGTCCCACGGAAATGCAATCTCAGTAGCTAGTGTTTCACCTCTAGATGACTGGACTGATAAGTGACTTAACATGTGAAGGTGGATGGGAAAGAAAAATCAGAGGTTTCATTTAACTCTAGATCTGTTACAGGCTCTTAAAAACTCCATGAGAGTATTGCTGGTGTATCAACTCACACTATACCTGTTAAGAACAATTTTCCTTCAAATTTGTACTCTTATAACCTTATATTAATGAAAAAAATGACAATATTCTGCATGAAACACAGGCTTCAGTAGTTAAATGTGTTACAGTACAGGATGTTTTGCTGCTTCCGTGATTTGTTTCAACCAGGCTCCCATAAGCTGAACACAAATTTCATGCAGCACTAAGCTGTACAGCTCTAAGCTGAGATCTTGGCAAAGTATCAGATCTCAGAGTTATTAAAAACATAACTGTCTCGGTTCATTTCCCTGGTGACAACTCCATTTTTCTTTTAAATAAATATATTACAAATGTAAGAACAAAAAGACTTTTACCCACAGACGTAAATCCTCACAGTTTCTCTCTGGCTGTCTCCACAGTTACAAGCCCATCGTTGACTACATCGACACCCAGTTTGAAAACTATCTCCAGGAAGAGCTGAAGATCAAACGCTCGCTGTTTAACTACCATGACACCAGAATCCACATCTGCCTTTATTTCATCGCCCCGACAGGACATTCTCTCAAGTCCCTGGACCTTGTCACCATGAAAAAACTGGACAGCAAGGTACACACAACAAACACACAAACACACATCCTCATATATGCTGTGGTCCCCCTCTTTGCACTGAAAGCACACACTCCCAGTCCTTTCCCACCGTCCTTTCCCATTGTCTGTGAATAACTTTCAGTGTTGCTGAAATCCGACCTCCTTTTCACTGTGAGTGGTGTGCTTTTTCACTGAGGTTCCCTGATCTTTTCTGTTGGGGTGTGGACTCACAGGGCCCCAAAAGAGTAAAAAGAAAAAAAACCCCCAAAACTTTGCAGTGACTGTGTATGCTTCCATTTCAGCGTATAGACTTTCAAAAAAAAGTTTACATGGCATTTCATGAACTGGAGTCATTTGGCAGCTCCTGTGGAAAAGGTTTAAGAATTAGACTCTAACAGCTCAGAGATTTGGGAAGACCTGCCATATTTAAGTAGTTCCACTCATAAAAGCCAGCATGTTGCATGTTTTTTTGGAATTGAAAATGTTTGATTTGGTCCATCCCATCTTCTGATTGGCAGTATATAATAGATGGTGTGATGTGACATATTTTACATGTTTACAGGTCAGCTGTACACCAGTCAATATTCCCATTCAAAACCCCATTGATTTGTGGCTCTGTCATTACTCCAGGGCCAGTAGTATTTCACAGTTTTGTTGGTCTATGGATCTCTGCTTGCCATACGTTGCATGAGTGCAGCTCAGTGGAGACAATCAATTTGCTTGGCCTTAATTAGACAACTGGAGGGAAAAAAAATCTCATCACAACAGCACTCAGAGCCTGAGATAAGGAATAGGGATGAGTAAGTTTTAGTTGGGAAGGACAGAGTTAGAGAGGGCAAGTAGGAATTTTATGATTTAAGGCTTGGCTACGTTGTATTTGGTGATAATTTATCATTGTGGTTTTCTTTTAGTTTGCTTTGCCATTGTGGTTATTACTGCTTTTACTACCTACCAGATATCTTTATTTGTTATTCACATTAACGTATATGCATTAATACTTACTTTTTCTGTACAAAATAAGGTTTATCATAAATACAGCTTGAATAAATTCAGCCTTTTGACATTTTGATTAAATGCTTATTGAAAACTGCTTAGTGATAAACACCGCCAAAACCATTCAGTGGTTTTTGATCCTAAATCTTCATTTCAGAGTGTGGGAAGTGTGAAATTTCAGTAAGGGAAAGGATCCTCGAAACCTTTCAAAGTGCGTGTTCATAAAGCCCAGAGGAGAAAGAATGGCAGAGGAACAGGCAGTTCAAATACAGAAGTGAAGATTTGTGTCTTCAACTCTGTGTGCGCTTGTTTGACCTGAGGCTGAGAAGGATTACACTAATGTCTTGGATATCTTGGAGGTCTTAAGCTAAAAACTCTGCATGTATGTAGATGACAAAATGTCATTAATGTCTCTTGGTGAACACGTGGTCTGCCTGTGTGATATAAGGCATGTGTATTGTATGCCATCCTGTCACAACACCTTAAGGTGCACTAATCACAATTTGTTGCATCAGTCTGTTCAATATAGAACACAATAAACCCTTGGAAATGTACTGCATACATATTAAAACTCTTAGCAGTGCTGTAGGAATGATTAAGTGGCAGCATTAGCTGTGCTCCTGTCCTGTGATGCAACTATAATGAGTCCAAAACAAAGCAGATGGACAGCTTGTGACCAGAACCTTCAGGCTTACCTCTGCCAGCTATCAACGCACTGTTGTGCATCTCTGCCAAATGTCTTCTGATACCATTGAAAACAATGACCGGATACTTGAACCAACTTTCCCTCTCAGGAGACAGTTACTGGTTTTATTAGGACTTCAGAAAAACAAATTTCGTCATCGTTTTGTCGCTGTTATTTCACAGTGGACTTCAACCAGGTTTCACAGGTTTTGAGGATATTTAAATTCACAATGTTAATGTGGATTTAATATTTTACCTTATTAAATTGTTTAATAACAGTTTATCAAAGTCATGTTAAAGAGGAATAATAGGATAATTTTTTTTTTCTTATTTCTATGAGGAAACCAGGTAAATATTTTGTTCTGTCCTGGGAGGAAACCTACACAAGCAACAGAAAGGACTTTGCATGGAAAGGACCAAGATCCAAATTCAGCACTTTTCTTGCTGTGAGGTGACAGCGCTGACCATTGAGCCTCTGTGCTGTCTTTACCAGCCAACAGAGTGATCAAAAGCTGGCAGCCTACGTTTGCCAACTGTCTCCTGATAGCATCCAAACCACCACAGCATACACAGCCAACACTCTGTGCCCACTGCCTTGAAGCAAGTCTGAGCTAAATATATAATCTTTATCCTTAAATATGAAGCATTGAACACTTAACATGAGTTAAATGTTTTCGTTCTCTCCTCAATTAGTGAACCAAAACAGCTTACCTTACCTTACCATCCATTCATATGAACCAAAATCTCTTTCTTGTGAACCTCTACCTCCAACCTCTTTGTTCTGTGGCTGAAAGAGACATTTCTGTTTCTCACAATCCTTTTTCAGTATTGCAAGTGTAAAATAACAGCAATGTTGGCGCTTTTATCCAAAATGATTCACAGTACTGTGAGGATAACAGTGGGTGGCTGCAGTGAACACCACTCTGACCTCAGTAACTCCGTCCTAGCAATGTTTCCACTATGAGAAATGCGATCACTGTTTTTAATGAAAGCAAGGATATGTTGAGTGACCACAGTGTGGATGTGACACTGTTTTGCTTTACAGGCTTGATGGGACTGTTTATGCAGTGGTCTCTCTGTCTCGATGCAGTAAATGTGTTGCAGCAGCTTTTCATCAGCCTTTTCACTTTTAGCAGTTTCATTTCTGTTATATCCGGGCTTAAGGCAGCCACAGGTTAACCACAGAAAGTATTTCATGTCTCAAAAATAGACGACAAATGAATTAATGGTCTAACAAATGATCATTTTCCTTTGTAATACTAATTATTTTTTTTACACTGAGCTGTTTTATTGTTCACCATATACAATGTCAAAAACACTGCACATATTCCCAGACCCCAAAAAAGCTTCAAGTTTTTGTTGTTATCCATATAATGTCTACAAAACAAAATTTGGATTATCAATTCAATCTCACCAATCCTTTCAGCACTGAAATCAAAGACCAAACACTCTCTGATTACAGTGAAAACATTTCATGACATGAGATGCATTTCAAGAATAATTCAATGGAGTAAAGTTATGATCTTCAGTCACAATTTTAATTTCTCTGCTAAATTGTATCCAAGTCAAAATGAGCGTTTCTCTGTAAAAATCTACTTTTATCTGGAAACCAAAGATAAATGAGCAGGGGTATCCTGTCTGCCAGATAGCTCTGTCACAGGAAAACCAGGGAAGCCGACCAGAAACAACTTTTCCCTCAGTTTGTAGACTTTGCTGTCAGGGCTAGACAATGGTGTTTTTCTTGTCTGAATCACTCCTCCCTACAGAGGAGAGAGTGTGGTTTGCGGTGGATGAAAGCAGGAAGAGAGATTAAAGTCTGAAAGAGGTGTCTTTTGTTTAAAATGAACAAGTTTTCCTGAATAGGAGGAAATCATTATCAGTTAATTAGCTAATATGAGGATGTAGAGGATTTTAGAGGTCATTTGAAAAACAAAGATAAATATTTCCTACTAACCTTTAAAATATCCCAAAGTTTGCACAATAATCAGTCAAATGTACATTGTTTTTATCATGACCTCCTAGGAACATTCAGACTCAGAAAATTATTAGATTATCAGATTATTTTTTTCTGGATAGCTTTTTTTTTCCTCTTCCAAAAAAATTTTTTCCACTATGAGTAGACGGAGATGCATGAGGTGAAAGAAACAGGTACATGTCGCTGTCCCAAAAGCAGGAATAAGTTAATAATCTTGTCTGGCTCACTGTTTTGGCCTGCTAATCAGCACAATTGGAGATGATCAATTCTAGTCTGGCTCACCGGATGAAGACAGTGGGCGACTACTTTGCAAAGGCACTTATGCTTTATCCTGGCTGCCCAAGGCAATTGTGATTGCTTTAAAGAAATAAAAACAAGCCAGTGTGTTTTTTCCCCTTATATAATAATGATAATATGTGCAGCCAGACTTTTCTTCTGTGCTGAAATACCACTTTGGAGATAGGCTGGCTATGCTGCACTAGCTCAGTCCTTACCCACCAATTTGCAGTAATATGCATCAAAGTTTGCACCCTTTCTTAGAGTCAAGAGTCAGTTGAATATAAACAACTAGACATAATGTACTTAATTTTAGATTCAGTATGACTTTCTGAGGATATCATTATTTCCTATACTCATTGTGAATACACAGCCATAAATCTACTGAGAAATGTTAGAAGAAAGGCTTCAGAACTTGCCTAAGAATTTACCCTTTTTAAACTTTTTCAGAAGTAATTCAGTGATAGTTGTCTGGAATTCCTGATAGCTAATTTGCATACTTTTAATGGTGCTAATTTGCCAAAATGTAAAAAGAAGTATATGTACGGGCTCAAAAGATGGGGCATAAAATGTAGCCCATAGCTTACTTTTGATTTGTTAATGTCATTCCTTTAACAACCCCCCTGCCCAAATTATGAACTTTATTTTTTCACATTATTGAGGCTGAGAATGTATCCACATGGTTTCCATGAGCACTGACACTCTCCAGAATTGATTCATATACAGACATTTGACCTTTTGTAAGTTTAAAACTAAAAGTGCCAAAAATATCAGGCTGTGTGATTTTTTTTTTTTTTTTTCCAATGAATGGTCTTACATGTGAACTGCTTTTATGTGGTCACAGTATCCATCTGGTGCTCCTAGTTGTTGAGAACAAACACTGAGAACTATTTGGGAATGCTCCTTGGCCAGCTGGGAAAACCCAGTTGTTGCAAGTGAACAAATATCACTGACCCCTCCCTCTTTACTGAACATGACAAGACATTCCCATCTGCTTCAGTGGCCATGCAGGGCTGTCGTCAGCACTGGATTGCTATTAGTAAACTTGGTTTGTTAAATAAGGGTTGAAACATTATACTGGCTACCCTGCTGTAAATTAATGATCCAGTAACATATGATTAGCTTGTAATTTGACTCCTAACAAGCTTTGGCTTTGGCTTTGAGGCACACTTTGGGACTGATGAGGTAGTGTATCTGTGGGGATCCTCCTCATCCTCCTGGTTAGCGATATGGGTAATGCACCCGCACACAGAGGAATGCAGGGAAACTGTTTATTTCTGCACATCTGCTGCTGGTTGGAGACGGAGCCTAGTTTGTTTACATAATGGCTGTTTGTTTTTATGTCTCTTGTCTACGTTCTGACAGAGCTTATTCAATATACTGTTTGCATATGGTCTCATGAGCTTCCTCTGCCATATTTAGGCCTAGCGATTGTTTTGTTTGTGTTTTTAATAAAGTCTTCAGCGTGTTTAATTCAGCGTAATTCACAGTGTTTGTTTGTGACCTGCTGACAAAGGGAAGTTAATTGCTTTAATCTGCAGTTCACTGCAGATTAAAGCAACATTATGCTCATTCTCTGTGCATCCTCGCTCATCATATTCAAGCTTGACAGGTACATTTAGTCCTGTCATGATGATGCATGTCAGACCAGCCTAATCAATACATAATGAATTCCATGTATATGTGAATACAGTTACAATCCCTCTTCTCCTTGCCTCTTCCTTCCTCCAGGTCAACATAATTCCAATTATCGCCAAAGCAGACACAATCTCCAAGAGTGAGCTCCATAAGTTCAAGATAAAGATTATGAGTGAGCTGGTGAGCAACGGGGTCCAGATATATCAGTTCCCAACTGATGATGAAACAGTCAGTGAGATCAATGCCTCCATGAACGTAAGTCATGTCATCAGTCTTTCTAACTCTCTACCTTTCCTTGTTTTTCAGCACTGTTTGTGTTTAATATATATGAAGACAAACTTAACCTTTTTTGCTTAATAAAAGAAAATATAAATGTGTTCACATGTATAAGAAGAATATGTTGAAATAAAAATGATAGCCTTGTTCTTCAGGCCTTTGACCCGTCTGTGTTTCACTGACTTGTAACACTCTATCTTTAGCAGCTCATGTGTTACACATCTGGAAACAGCAGCATATGTTTCACACCAATGTAGGAGTTTTAAATCGTTCAGAAAAATAATGTCTTTTTAATGAGATATTTGACTTTATGCAAGGAAACACTCTACAAATATTTGCAAATATCAGCTGACCCCAGGCATATGCTAGACATACAATTAATGCAGATATTTTTCAGTTTTGCACCAAATTATATGAGAACATGTTCTGTATGATTCCACCAGATGCCCATTACTCAGTTCTTTTCATAATTTAAAATAATTTGTGAAGTTAATGGCAGCACATGCCAGCTTTTTAGCACCACTGAAAAATGAACGTGCCTGTAGCGAAATATATATACATCTATTGACTTTTAATTAGTATTCTCAGTTCTACAATGGGGGATGATGTACAATTGTGCTGTGCTCAAACACACACCCACACATGAACAAATGCAAAGTAAATTCTCTGTTGCATAAATAAGACTGCGTTTGGTTCTCCCTGGCACAGTCATTGTACAGTATCCCCATCTATTCATAGTCGGTTACACAAGCGCCCACACTCACCAGCTTGTTCCTCTGAGCTGCAACCAGCCAGCTGGTTTTAACTCTCCACCTAATTTTTGAGGTCGCGTATCTGGCATGTTTTTCCCCATAATGCCTTGCTGTCGAACCTAACGAGGCGTAGTAACTCTGAGATCAACAGGAAAGTGTGCGTGTATGTTTAATCACTTCAATAAAATAGGCCCCTCAGCCCCAACTGAGCCACATATTAAACTTAAAAGAGAGGTCTGGTGCAGCTTATGGTTACACTTGTCTCTGGTGTGGTCTGGTTGTGGAAGATAAGAGAGAGGAAAGCCAATGTTACACAAGTTTTATTTGAAATTAAGCACTCGATTTCCATTCATCCTGTTTGTTTTGTTATTTGTACATCGCATGTTTGTGTCTCATAAAGCTTTAAAAATGGTTGCTGTGGGTTAAGGAAAGTCGATTAAAAAAATCTTAAGAAAATTGTGACCCAAAAGAAAGATGGAGCTGGGACTCAGCCCCCTGCTGATGGTTCCTGTTACACTTGTGACCTCTTGACCTTTTTAACACTCAGTCCTCTATTCTGTGCAGGCTCATCTGCCGTTTGCTGTTGTTGGGAGCGTGGAAGAGGTCAAAGTGGGAAACAAAACCGTGAGGGCCAGACAGTACCCCTGGGGTGTCGTGCAAGGTGAGAACCATTCACCAGCAAGTAAACAGGTTGTGTGCGTGTGTGTGTGTAAGTATTTGTGTTTCTCAAACAAACACAACATTGAGTGCATGGAGAGGTCAGAATTTAAGAGCTCTCAGGCAGACTGAAGCTGGATTTCTGACTTGGAAAGCTGAGAGAATCTCACCAACCCTGACCACATAATCCAACGTGATTACTCTGTTTTTTAATAGTGGCAGAAGTTAGAGTAATATACTGTGTGTTCGCAGTTCTGTTTCATTTGTGTCTCATTAAATCAGTCGCACTCACAGCAGTGTCCTGCTTCTACCTGAGGACATTTTTTCCACTGCAAACAGAAGTCGCCTGTGTCTTTGTCCTTGCAAGATATGTGGAAAAGCAAGACACGATGTGCAAATACGGAACCAAGAGATTTGTCGTGCTTTTACCCCTTACAGATCTGATAGGGCTGCTCTGTTTGTTTATCCACTGGCTGCTGGCTGGTGGTTAGGTTGGGTTACGGGGATTAGATAGGTAAATGAGGCGGAGTGTTACATGTGGAATAGAAGAAGTGCTATATCACGATATATTATCTTAACAAATCAAAACACTAAGTCAGTTCTTGAACCATGGTGCATAGTTTTATTACGTGGTGAATAAACCTGAAAAGGATCATAGGCAAATAATTTTTTAAGGAAGTGCATGACATGAGTTTATTAATCAAGCAAATAACCACTAATGAAAACAGCACTTAGCTGCAGCCTTTGTATAAACCTGATAAAGATTTATCAAACACCTTTCAAATCTGCACAGAAGCACACATGCATCAGTATCAGGGAATTTTCAAAAATTAGCTTTCACCTATGCTACCTGTGTCATTTTGGTCATGCTAATATCATTTTAGTTACATTTCCCTTCACTGTCTCTTCAGAGCTGCAAAATAAAAACTTATGTGTCTCCATCAGTTTCCAAAAACCATGGATGATGTATTTCATAACACAAGCTGCTTATTTTGATGATTTTCATTTTTGCTCATGGAGAAATGACACATAATATAACTCAGCGAGATGTCAGTCAGTTTCCATTGTAAAAGCTGTTTTCCTGCTCATGGCTGAGTGTCATGTGCATCCCACAGTATGCCTGTTTATTTATATTCTCCCTTTTAATGCAGAGTGCCCTCCGCAGCTGCGAGTGTGACTTCATGCAGAGTGACAGTGCGAAATGAAGGGCGAGTGGGTAGACATTTTTCTTGGGGTATTGCCAGTGTGTTTCAGTGTGTGCTTATGTTGATGCTGCCTTTTTTCCTGTTTCTTCTTCTTCATCTTTCATCATCATCATCATTAGATGTCACATCTCTCTCTTTCTCTCTCTCTTTTTCTCGACCTCAGCCCTTAACCTCAACCCTCAACCCATCCGGTCTGAGCAGATGGCTGCCCACCATAGAGCCTGGTTTTGTTTGAGTTTTCTGCCTGTTTAAAGGAAGTTTTTCTTCGCCACTGTTGCCAAGTGCTTGCTCAAGAGAGAAGAGTGTGGTCTAAAACCTGCTCTTTATGAAAAGCAACTTGAGACAACTTATGTTGTGATTTTGTGCTATATAAATCAAGAATTGCATGGTGTTATACAAAATGTCTTTTTTTTTGCGCATCTGTACTGTACTTCTCTCTGCCTCTGTGCATGTGGGAATACATATGTATGTTTACATACTTTGACCACAGAGACTTCACTCACTGTGTCAGGGATCTCGGGATCTTTGTTTTCCCACAGCTTATTCCCCCCGTGCTTTGTCAATTAGAGTAAACATTTTAATTTAATAATGTCAAGCAGAGTTGTGCTGTGAGAATATTACCACTCGAATGGGAATTATACTCTCAGGGAAGCACTCTCTCTCTCTCACTCCCTCCGTCCTCCCAGCTCTTCCTCTTCCTTCCTTCCTTGCGTTATTGCTATGTGTCCTCACCCTTTCTTCCTTCCCTCTCTCCATTATCCACTGGCCAGTCTCATTCCCCAACCCTCTGAGGGACAGGCTATGGTTATTTATAAAGCCTGCTTCTTGTCTCCTGGGGATGAATTCCGTAAGACTCCATCAGTCACCGTGAAGCTATAGTCCAGTCCAGTTACAGGCAGGATAGTGCTGTCTGCAATAAGTTATCTCGCCTTCAGTGTAAGCTCATTTCTTTTGGATTTGTCTTCGTCAGAATAGATTTATTTCTTGGTCCTCAGCAATTAAGATCCATAAAATCACGGTATTTGACTCTAATGTTCAAAAGTTGTCTCACTTCCTAAAGTAAATACAGGGTTGAAACCAGATGTCAATATATAATATCAAGTTCCATCTCTGCCATGGGAACAGCATCAAAAAAATTGTTTACCCCAATAAACTTTAGAGAGAGAAAAAACTTAAGATGTGGTTGCAAACAACAAATGATGCAATGTGAGGAAATCATTTTTACTGTATTTTATCTATTGTTGTTCTATCCTTTTGTTTTCATCTTATCTCATAAATAACGTTCATCACACAAAACTCTGGACTGATGGAATGTAATACAGCAGACTACTTTGCTTTTAGTCAGACCAGCTTGCAAACTGATGGCTCATCATTCCTACAACACACTTTGTCACAGTATCTGAGGACAGGGGCAGAGGAGGACAGAAGCGTCAGTGTTTTACTACACTTGGCCGGCTGAAAGGAGGCCTATGTCAGTGGAAACAGTTTGTAGATGCCAGATGTCATATAGATCGGTTATGGTAACCTCTCGAAGAGCCATGGGAAATTTCCATGGACTTGAGGGAAGACAGAGGGAGGACTGTCCACCGATAAAGAGAGTAATTGAACAGGCTCAGTGTGTGTGTGTGAGTGTGTTTATCTCCCCTCAGGATCTTGATGCGCTGTTATCTCTGAACTCCAGACATCTGTGACATGTAGCAGACCCCTGGTATTTCTTCCCCACAAGCTACTGTGTGTTTGTGCAACCGTGCACAAGCACACATCAGTGGGTGTTTGTACGTGAGCATGGATGTTACAAGTCACTGACTTTTGCATGTGATCCTCAGTTGTTGTCTGTATTTTCCTTTTATATGCTTTTTATAGTGCATTTTTAACACATTAAACTAAGCTGGTGAACCTTCTAAACAGTGTACCTGATAAAATATCAGCCTCTCAGTGGAAATTTTGCTAATATCTTACACAAACTAGTAGATGTAGTGAGGTTATTCACCATGTAGCTGTAGATTGACTGCTATCACATGATGATACTTTTTTCTACCACTCAAAATACACTTGGTCTTGCCAAAAACGAAAGAGCAAATCATCGCTGCAAGGCACATGAATCATTTTAAATGTTCGGTAAAATGACCAGTCTGTCTCTAAGATAGTGTTTCTCTGTGTTTTCATTTTACACATTTATCTGTTCTCATTAACTTTTGAATTTTGCAGATTTATTCGCAGCCATTCTTCTGTTCTCCTTCATCCTTTTTATTTGTACTCTTTGGTTCTCATGCTGACGTATGCTTGTATGACTCTGTGTCTGTGCATGTGTGTGAGTGTCTGCAGAGCCCTGTGCTTGGATATCTTGAGGGCTCAGTGCTGTAGTCAGTCAGAGGATCGGTCCTCATTCAGCTCGCAGTGGGGGTCCAGCAGCACAGAGCGACTATAAGATGCCAAATGAACAAGCACTTTCAGTAGCCTGGATGCAGCCCCAGAGAACAGCTCATGTCTGTTTTTAAGTCGTATATTCCAGCTAATGATGTGTGGTCAGACAGCAAATCTGTGCAGAAATACGAGTAAGTGATTCAGACAGCTGTGTCACCGCAACTACTTTGAGGTCCAACAGTGTTAAAGTATAGGAGATGTAGTTAGTCCTTATGCACTTGCTTTTCCCAGTTGAATGAAGGAAAGTCTGAGATCTTTGGTTTGTTCAGACAATTATAACTTTAAGGCTTCATTGTTTTGATGCTATATTGTGTTTTCTTGCATCATGAGCTGCAGGCTGCTTTCCCAGACACGTGCAAACTGATGGCTTGCACGTGCACTTGATTGCACACTGCAGAGCTGAGACAACAGAAAAGCTCTTTGTGGCATCTTTCTGAAGGCCTTAACAGGTTGATCACATTAACTGACCACAAGGGGAAAGTTATTTTTTCCCTCTGACAACACATGCACATTTTAATGAGTCATTCTAGATCTTCCTTAATAAGCTGGCTTAGGTATCAAGTTATACACTGGACCCGGCTTCTTGTACTTTGCATTTTTGGAGAAGGTTGAATGTATCAAACAATTAAGTGTTTTCCAAGTTTCCACATAGACTGTGAAGAGTTATAAAATATGTAAATGGAGGGAAAAGCACTGTCAAGAATGGAAAACTTTATTTCCATTTTAAAGGAGGAGGGATTTTTCTTGATGAGAACTGTAGAAGAAAGCCAGGAGAAAAGATTTTATTTCACTGGGTATCTGCAGGTCTGGAAAAACTCTTAAAAGCATCCAAACCAATTTCCTTACAAATAAAAAATAAATAAATAAAATATATAAACTTACAAGGTATTAAAAAGTATTAAAAAGGATTCAAATTTGCAGAAGCTGCCTTGCCTGCCATAAACTGTAGATGTAGACACAGGATGTAGATTGCTGGCATAAGCCTGCCATTGGGCAGCATTGGTGCACACGCATGCCATATGCATGACAGACCACCTCTGAATGTATTGTGAGCTATCTGATCTCAGGATGCATTTGTTGCATTCATACCTTTAGATAAAGCTGTCTTCTTGTGATCAGGCCACCTAGGATGAATTTTAATGTGCACAGCTTTATAGATTCACAGTAAAGATGTGTTTGGTCCACATTTAGGCACCCCTGCCCACTTGCTCCTCCCATGTTAACCTTTGTTCTGGCCTTGAACAACACCAAAATCAACGTTTTTATTTCCTGTTCAGCCCATAATGTCGCGATGGAGTAAATGAGGTGACCTTTGAGTAAAAAAGGCCTCATCAGAATGGAAATGACGCCCAGGGCAGATCCCCCCCTTCCCTCTGCTGTCAGTCTGTCAGGCAGGAAACACTTCCTGCCCTTTCCCCTCCATGAATTCATTCAACTGTGAGAGTCACTCAGTCATGAACTGAAGTGAAGTTGTTAAAGTCGCTCTCGTTGAAAAAAACGAACACAAAAAGTGCAGAACGTCTCTAATGTATCAGCTCCTGCTTGATGGTGAAATGTGATAGATTCAGTATAATTTAATGATGCCAGATGTGATTCATCCAGTGTGTTTTATGCAGACTACTTCACATTCCTAAAGAGATGTGGTATGATTTCCTGCTTTGGAGAGAAAAAGAGAGGAAGGGAGAGAAACAGAGTGACAGATGGGGTGTTAAAATAGGTTGGAAGCATTGAAAAACAGCTAAGCACAGAATTTAAGCAAGAAGACAAGCTTCAGAATGTGAAAAAAGACCAAAATTTATATTTGTAGCTCTGACACTGGCTCACCAACACATCCATAACCAAATCTTATATCTGGTTTGTGTTTTCCTCTCAGTTGAGAACGAGAGTCACTGCGACTTCGTAAAACTCAGAGAGATGCTGATCAGGGTCAACATGGAGGATCTAAGGGAGCAGACCCATGCCCGCCACTACGAACTGTACCGACGCTGCAAGCTGGAGGAGATGGGATTCAAAGATACAGATCCGGACAGCCAGCCATTCAGGTAGAGAACAAGAGAGAGAGAGAGTGTGCCCTGAGAGTAAAACACACACATTCATGCATTTACAAAATCCAAAACCACAGAGATACTCGAGTGTCAACAGCAAAGAAAGACTGTATTGTTTAGAGAAAGTACCCAATCTTTTATCCCTATCTTCACTGTCCTCCACTCTGTCTTTTCCTCCTTTCAGCCTTCAGGAGACATATGAGGCAAAGAGGAAGGAATTCTTGGGTGACCTGCAGCGTAAAGAGGAAGAAATGCGACAAATGTTTGTCAACAAAGTAAAAGAGACGGAAGCAGAGCTAAAAGAAAAGGAGAGAGAGGTGAGTCTCAAGTGAGGTTACAGTTAAAGATGCAGTATGTTTGATTCTGAATGATCACTGTGTGCACAAGACACCACAAATTCAGAGATGCTTCTTAAAAGCTGTGACCTCAGACAGAAGGTCAGAATTTGTGCCTTCAGTAGCTCTGCTTGTACAATTGCTATTGAATATACAAAAAAAAACACAAGACACCAGGCACAGCGCTACAATACTGCACAATTTCAGTCAACACAATCAGTATAAGTACATGACAGACAACACATCACCAGTTGTCCTCTTAGATGAATCAAGTTGTAGTGGATGCAAGAAACTCTGTCACATACCATCCATTGTTTTTTAAAGTTTCTTTTCATTTCACCAGTGAAAATATGCAAAACTATCAGCAAGTACGACTAGTAAAACTGGTAACGATAGTCTGCACTCAAACACTGTGCTCTTACTGTCTCTTTCTAAGGTTTAGAAAAACAAAAAGATCTTAAAGATGTCTGCCCCTGCAGCCTGGAACCTCTTGCAGACAGACTTACAGCTGGACAGGCTGATCCCATTTAAGGCTTTAAAAATGTAGTAAAGGGTTTAGTGGCAAGTAGAATTGGAATTTTTATAATAGCTTCCATAGCTAACTCCACTCCTCCTGTTGGTTTATGGGCAAATTATTTGTAAGATGAAACTATATGCTCTCTTTTTGTGTTTTTATTTTTTTTTATTGTTTTGGATGACTCTAGCGAGCTGATATTCCAAGTTTTGTTTCATGTGCTCATAGTTATTTAAACATTATACTGATGCTATTTTTCCCATGAATTTTGAAGAGATGTTGTAATCTCAATGGAATCCTCCTGGTTAAATAAAGGATAAATAAAAAAAGGAGCATTTTTAGCATGGATTGCATTAAAAAGAGAGGTGTTTCTATTAAATAGCCCACCCTCCTTGATTTAAATGGAGTGGAAAAAGTATGAGAAACACCTGTCAATATTACACAATGAAATACAAAAGCATCACAAAATACAGGCCTCGAAATGGTCATAAAGATAATCATGCAGTTAAATCAACGTGTTAAAAACTGCAGCTGCAGGCCTGAAAACACAACAGTCATCCAAAATCCACTAAAAGGCTCCAAAGAACTGAAGCAAAGGCAGAGTTAGGTGAAAACTCAGTTACTGGGTTTGTAATTATTTCAGATCACTTTTACATTTCATTTCTAATAAAATCTTTGTCTAATGTAAGTAACATTGATCAATGACAAATCAAATTTTGAAAGAGTAATTATCTTAACCGTTCTAACTTCTGACTATTCCCTACTTTACCTGTCTGTCCTCACATCTCCCGTCTCTCCCCTTTGTCCCCATCCTGTCTGTCCATCACCATCCTCGCCTCCTCCTTCTCAGCTGCATGACAAGTTTGAGCAGCTGAAGCGGATGCATCAGGAGGAGAAGAGGAAGGTGGAGGAGAAACGGAGAGACCTGGAGGAGGAGATGAACGCCTTCAACAGGAAGAAGGTGGCAGCCGAATCGCTCTCCTTATCTCAGCCCCTCAAGAAAGACAAGGACAAGAAAAAGTAAGCCAAATCCCTCCTTTCTATCATTCTCCAGCTTCATTCTTCTCTCCACAGCAGTAATTTGCTTCTTTCAACCCTGCTGCTTTTCCTTAACTAATCCTGTTGTCTTTTCTTTCTGTGCCTTAAATCTTGAAATGATTTCCTGTTTTCTTTTCTAGCTTCTCTTGCTTCTTTATCCTCTCTCATTTTTCTCTCTAACCCCCTGTTACAAGCCTTTAAGCATGAGATACACATTCTGCTGTGTTACATCAATGAGCCTTTAACTGAATGTGCTGCGCAGTCGTTGACCTGTCGCCAGCACACGAGTTTCTGCTATTATAAAGGCCTGGCATTTGCGAGGGAAACTTCCTCCCCCATTTGTCCTGCCTTAGCTTAACATTTCCTGTCCTTTCACTCTTTCCTTTTGCCTCATTCTAATCATTCAGAATATTCAGGGAGGAGCCACTGAGCTCTCTCGGAGAGGCAATCGAAGGCTTGGCTTATAAATAGATGACGCAGAATACAGCTCACATAGAGCACAGATGATTTTCAATAAAGGCAAGCTAAAGGGACACACACAAAAATACACACACACAAAAACACAGGTATAACTACAGTACAGGCTTTTCATTTATCATTATGTTTATTTCACTGCACTGCAGATTGTTTGCTAGTGTATAAATTTCTATATTAACAGACACACGATTCCAGTGATTCCACTAAACGCATTACAGTGTGCCAGTGTGCATTATGATGCATGACCTTCTTGTAAAAAAACACTTTTTATTGTGCAGTGGCACAGTTTACAGTGGTGAGGAGTAATAGGTGGTGAAATTCCTTGAATGCACCTTAAAGAAACCTTCAGATTCTCCTGGTTTTGGTTAAGCAACATGCACATTATCTGCAATTTTTTTCGATAAAATAAAATACTGACTGCAGGCCAGAGCTTATCGCCACACATCAGTTACCAATTATCAATACTAATGCCCTTTTAGCTGAAAGGATGCAAACCATACAGCCAGGCTTCAAACTTATAGCATGAAGGTGTAATGTCAAGGTGTGTTTGTAGCTAATTTATGCTGTAGTTTTCTGTAGCCAACTCTTAAACTTAGATGTTGGAGATCCTTTCACCGCTAATCTAGAGTTTTAGGGGGAAAAAATGTACAAAAGGAGAAACCACTGTAAACATAAAATTATTATGTATCAAAATTTAAGCAGGTTTTTAGACTCTGTAAGTGAATATTGCATCCTCACTGAAAATAACTAGAGCTAATGTCTCTCTGGTTGGAAATGATCCGAAAACACATGCAAAGCTGTGGACAAATGATTTGCATTGACGTGAACTGTGCATGACTTGTAGTTAATGTAGTCCCAGTCATATCTGAGGGTTGAAATCTGATCATTTATGGAGGATATGTGGCTCCATCTTGTGGCTGCTCGCACACTCTGCTGTCAGTGCTGCTAGAGGAATCTAATCTTCCATTTTGTGGTTTTATGAGGTTGATTACACAGATTCTTAGTTTTGCTTTTTATGTGATTAATTTAGGCCCTCAAGTCATACATTTTGACACATTTAGGGAAACAAGTTGATATTAAAATTTATTCCAGATAAAATGCAGCATTTCAGAGGATGAATTTAGGAGTGTAGAGTCCAAATCTTTATAAATAGTTCATTATGTTCATTAAGTATTGTTTATTCATTCAATTTATTTTCTTTATTGTTTTTGTCATTGTTTTTCAGTTGATTTATGGGCGCTGTATTCCCTCCCACACACGACCATGGATTTGTCTTCCATCACCATTGCAACGACAACACCTGTTTTTTTTTTAATTTTGTTGATTGTTTTTGTTTTTGTTTTGTGACATTCCATCTTGACATTGTGCACATGGACCAAAGACACTGAGGATGATGATGATGATGATGATGATGATGATGATGATGAAGCCTAAGGGGAGAATAAAAGAGTGAAAGATGGTGAGAGATAATGCGTCGTAAAATGTTCACTTGCCAACAGTGACCATCTCATTTATTCAGGATCTTTCATTCTCTGTTTCTTTTTTTGGACACTTTTTTTTTAATATATGCATTTTGTTTTTCTATGTCGTGTTTAAAGATTTTCTGGGTTTTTTTGTGTGTGTGTTTTTTTGCCATCAACTAGTCACTCACAAAGGAGAGGTTCAAATCCTACAAAACTTCTGGGTACTACAGTGTAACACAGATGGCAAGTCATTTGCAACAGTTCAAGATGTTTTCTTAAAAAATTATGGTGATTGATTTAACAGGACTGACATTGAAGTTACTGATTGAAGAGATCTTTGAAATCAAAACTTTCCCAGAGTCTTTAAAATACCTGAGCTGTTTAAAATGTCAAACAGGTGCGATGTGTTTGCTGAAGGGTAATTTCTACATTTTTAAACCTGGGTTCTATTTTTACATATTTTGGGGTCTAGTAGACTTATAGGTTCAGAGGCTTTTTGTTCATTAAATTTAGACTAATGCTTTGAAATAATAAAGTAAACTAATCCAAAGCCAACTAACAGATGGAGGCAGCAGTAGACCAGCATCTTTTGTTCTCTCTTGTTCAGAAAGTTAGTGTCTTTGTCAGTGGAGTCTTGGCTTGAGTAGAACAATATGGCAGCTGTTTCTGCTGAAACAAAATGCATTTTACTCTTTAGTAAAAAGGTTGTTCTCCATAGAGGTCCTTTCCATAATGTTTCAAGACACTATTTGTTATTTGCTATTTGCCTCAAAGACTTGCACTGCAGCCATAAAAGCCTAATTTGCAGCTGTACGTTGAGGTGACGTACTGGATCACCAGCAAAACTTTTAATATTTTTGTACATTTAGACCTCCAAAATATGTAAAACAGGGCTTGTGTTTAAAAATGCCATATATTTTATGATAAATAGACTGCATTCATGGAGCGCTTTCTAGTCTATTGACCGCTCAAAGTGATTTACAATACATGTAAACATTCACTCATTCACACACACATTTATACAGTAAAATTAGGGGCTTCCATACAAGATGCAAACCCCCTCATCAGGGAGAGACACACACAAACTCACACACATTTTTGAGTTCAGTAACTTGCATACAGATGCTAGACATGCAGGCTTGAGGAGCCGGGGATCAAACCATCGACCTACAAGTAGACGACCCACTCTACATCCTGAGTCATAGCTACCTGAGTTACCCTTTAACCATTTTGTAATCTTGACCATTTAGATTTAGTACATTTCACTCTAGAATGAATCCTTATATCAAATGAGCCCAAATAATGCATTTAAATAAGCAATAAAACTGAGTACCTGTATGCTGTATATATCTCTGCATATACATAGGTACTGACAACTTTAAACTTAGTCTTAAAACTTATGCAATACTCTGGTGCTGTTTCATATTAACTCAGTTAATGTATGTGAATATTTTCTAGAGCTTACCCAGCTTAATATGCAAAAATGTACTAGTTTTTTGAATATGATATTATTGTAAGACGCACATATGACTGTGTACTTTGTCCATAAGTGATGTAACTTTATTGAAAAACCATGAGTGATCGTCTTGATGTGAGTGTTGTGACAGTGGACACAACATAAAGCCAGTAAACAAAATATGTACAAACACACACACACAGGATTCAGGAAAACATACAAGCCTCCGCTCGCAGTAGAAGAGTTTCCACTCAGAGATTGAGAGAGAAGAACAGCTGTATTTACTGTCTGTCGTTGGAAATAAATGCAAACCCCCTCCCGACTTTGATGTCTCTCTCTGCCATGATTTGTTTGACGATATTCATCCGGGAGGGAGATGAAAGTAAAAGACAGGCAGGTGAAGATGCTCTTTCCCTCTCACACACACACACACACACACACACAAAAAGGTTTACAGCCTCAACTGTAACCCAAACAGCTGTCAGCTTGAGATGCAGAGTTTCCTGTTTAGTGATCCCCAACTGAAGAGCTGAGACATGTTTACTCAGTCTGCACACAATCCTGCCTGCTGCCACCACCAGGCTGCTGACCTCAGCTGAGTGTGCGTGGGTTGCATTTCAGCTCTCAAAAACAGGTTCCTCACTTTATTCTCCTTTCAACCTTTCCTCATTCTGTTTTTATAAAACAATGATCAAATAGCTGAAAGTGTTGATTGGATAATTTAGGATGTGTAGGAGTTTCCATTCAGGGACAAGCTAATTTTGTAATGCTTGCTCATTTAAACACTGCGAACTAACTTTAGATAATTGTTTAATTTTTACATTTATATGTGCCTTATATCTTTATTTTTATATTATAGAATATTTTCTATTAGGTCTTCATGTAACAGTTGTTTTCATTGTTCAAATTGCCAATTATTTTTTCAGGTTCAGGTCTAGGGTTTAGGATGTAGTGACATCTAGTGACGAAGTTGCAGGTTGCACTCGACTGGATGTTCCTATATCACCCTCCCCTTTCAAGAGTGCAGGAGAACCTTCAGCAGCTGTGAAACTCCCAAAATGCGAAAAGCCATACTTATGAATATTCCATTAAATTTCTGCTATATTCTACAAATCGATCTCCCTGTATCCTACACACCGGACCTTTTGGTCCATTAATTGCTTTGTCAGTTCAACAAATAACAGCCAAAGTACTCATCATACTTTCTTAGAGCTCAATCTGACTTCCTTAACCAGTTTAAGTTTCTTTATCATCATTTCCTGTATCATGTTTGTTTTACAACATAGAGTGTGTGAGTGAGAGTCAGTGGAAACAGAAGGAACAGTATGGAGATCTTCCCATGGTAATGATTCTGTTTACTGTCAAGGTCCTGCCAGCACTATTATTATTCTGTCCACCACCTGCAGGGCTCACTGGATCTCATCCAGCAGTGCAATCTGTTCAGAGCTCCCTGTTCTCTCTATCTTTCAGTACAACACGCTCTGTTTACAAATCTGAGTGATAATGGCTCCCTGACATTCTGTTCTACATACAGGACAACATGGAGGTGCACCATGAGTGTGTGGTTTCTTCAAGGCTGATTTGAGTCAAACCTTTTCAGAGGTTAACTTGAGGATTTAGGATATTTTGAGACAAAGGCTGAGATGTTGCCAGGTATTTGCTGACCACACATCAGTGCATCAACCATCAACTTGCTGTCTGGATAATCATTGAATACCAGTCTGGAAATTATGAAATCTTATTCCCTCTTGCAAAAGACGGAAAGTTAAATGTTAGGAATGATGAGATCGGAAAAGCTCAAAATAAGTTAAATTTGGAATCAAACGTTCAATTAATTGTGATTAAATTGAGTCAGTATTTTAATTTTGACTTCCTGAAAATTTAAGTGATGTTTTCTGGGTATCTGAGTTCTGACAATGTAATATTATCCACAATGGTGACCTTGAAGACTCCACATTGACAAAGTAGCATCTAAGGAATATATCTATCATGTTAGCATAATGGTATCTGTGTAGGAATACCCCATGCAAAGCACAAAAATGGGCTTCTGTAGTTTTCTATAGGACACTTTGTCACAAGAAGATAAGATATAAATGTGTTTGAACTTTACCCTTTATATCTTCTCCACTAACGCAACAGTAAACCTTCAAATCACCACAGAGCTTCTCAAAACTGGTAGAAACCAGACACTGACATTTCAGACTTTTGACTCATAGCTTTATTTCTGTGTTTGATCAGATGATAGGATATAGCTGCCTCAGTAAATGGAAGAATATGAAAAAATACAACCTTCAGGGGTCACTGGTGAAGCATCCTGCTGGGCTGCATGAATCAAAATAGACTTTACAGTTGAGAAAACAGACAGTAACCAGTTCACATTACAGATATCAGTACTGATGTTCCTCTGAATACAGTAAAAACAAAAATATATTCAGTCGTTTAAAGTCAAAGAATAAAGATCAAAGTCTAAAGGCTGTTTGGAAGCTGTATGTTCATGTATCAGCCAACATCAAATACAGTTTAAACTAAAATATTATATTTAGTCACTGTTTCAGTTTACATACAATCATCATGATAAAACTGACAACAGCTGTGACAAAACTAGGAGGTACTTTTAAAAATAAAACAGGATACACTTATCCCGGTACTTTTACAACAATAATGTGACATTATTTGGGCTATTATTATTGGTGCTCTCATACAGTGTGTAATTAAAAAGATATTAAAAGACTTAAAGGAGAATATTGCTGCTGGATCACCAATCTGGTATTCACATAATGTCAAAATCATTTTACTTTTCCTTATTCTGCTCTAATGTCTGAACTAACTGCCCAGAGGTGCTCTTGTTTGATATGTAACAACAACTGCATAACAAGCATTAATGAAATCAAAAACATTTGCAGCATTTAGTTAAGAAATTAAAGCTCTTTTATGTAAAATGTTGTAATTAACTGGTAAATAAACTTAACAAAGAACAAACATGTTTAGTACAAGTGAGTAGGAGATTAAAATAATAATAAAAAAGGTTGTGAAAAAATATAATTATTTGCATCAAAAAAAAAGCTTGTCTTAATCTCAAAGTGCTATGTTGGGTTACCTGGGGAACCTGAGCACCAAGATACCACAAACAAAATCAGGATCAACTCTCAAACAAAACGAGCCGTATTTCGGCCCCAACCACACTCATAAAAACACACAAACATCTGCCCATTCTTTAACCTCTAAGTTGTTAAGCAAAACCATTTGCAGCGGGTGTGAAGGACAGGAAGCTTAAAAAGCAGGAAACAAAATCTGACGATAATAATAAGTAGAGAACTTGATTGGACCAATATCTCTGCACCACAGAGGAAAATCTAAATTTCACTTTGTTCAATCTCAAAAATTCCCCCCATTTCTGCTCAGCTGCCAGACTGTCAATACACAGAACAAGTTAGTAACAGAATTTGAGTTTAAAGGAACAGTTCATCCAAAAATGAAATTTCAGTCGTTATCTGCTCGTGCCCATGCCAACGAAAATTTGTTTGAGTTTTCCTCATTCACAAAACATTTCTCAAGCTGCAAAACATCACTAGAACATTGTCTTAAAAAACAGAAGAAGCTGGGGGCTTTAAAAACGTAAAAAAAAAAACCTTAAAAAACTGAAAACATAAAATGGCTCAATACAGCATGTCGGAATTATCCCTGGAAGCCCCGAGATTAATTTGAAAGTTATTTACAATCCTTTTTTAAGCCCAAATCGTCCCTGTAGCTGCTAAGTTAATGTGCTAGCACACACCTGGTCTAAAAACAGGTGCACAAGTACAAGGTAGATAATGACTGAGTTTTGGTTTTTGGGTGATCTGTTCCTTTAACTGGAACAACGATCCATACACACCTCCAGATTTACGTTTGAGTGTGACAAGTGCGCAGAAATGAGTGAATCGATATTTAAATCTGACCTCTGGCAGGACATGGAGCCCAGGTTTTTTTTGCCTTTTTCTGAATGTTTTAAACTAATCCCTAAATGTTTTGGAAGGTGAGAAACATCTGGTGCCCAATTTTAGTATTCATAACATCTGGGAGCTCTGTCTGCTGGAAAGAGGTGGACGGCGACTTGTCTGACTAGTTGACAGCCGGGTGCAGCGGCGGACAGGGGGAGACATTTTTCTTCAAACCAACATCGTCTTTTCCCTCTGCCCCTGGAGTCGTCTCCTCCTTATACAAACACCTAAAACCATCGTAATAGTCGTCACTGTCCCCTTGCTCTCTGCTGCCGCCCTGCCCCCTTCTGGCCTGTCTTGGGTGCTGTGTGGGGCTCCAGGCTTGCTCCTCGTCCTGGATCTGAGCGCTGTCGAAGATGTAGACAGCGTTGGCTGGCAGGGAGAACTCCAGGCTGTGTAGGTACTCGTCCACCATTTCTCTGCAGTGGATAAACTCGCCACTGTCAACCTGCGAGAACAGAGACATCAAAATAAGCCAAATGCTGAAAGTTGGAACTCCATCCATCCACAACTTATCCTTGATATGAATAAAGAAGTATCTCTGAAATGATCAACGCGTGGTCACCTCTTTCAGCAACTTACCTCTGACTTGTACATTCCTGTTTTGCAATTTCTTATAATATACTGAACAACATATAGTGGTGATTCTATTATATCTGGCTTTAATATTGAAGGAAAAGCCTGTTCGTTGCTCTTACTTGTGCTTTCTTCAGCAGATCCGTGAAGACAGAGAACCAATCAGGTGTCAGCGCCTCCAGCTCCAAAGTGATGATGGCCAAGGCCAATGTGGAGCCCTTGAACTGCCAAAGCTGGTGGCAGGCCATACAGTGCTGCACCTGCCTGGTCCACAGCGCCGCCTGGAAGCCTGGAGGCCTCTTCTGATGCCTTGGCCTGGCAGGAAGCAAACAGGGGTCTGTCTCCGGGTTGCAGACGACGCCGGAGCCGAGCCCGATGGATGGAATGAGGTGAGGGTGGCCAGAGACGAGCAAGGCGTGGAACTGGACCGGAGACGAGCAGAGAAACGAAGTGGAACGAGACCAAAACGTTAGCATAATGATGTCATTGTTGTCTCATTGTTCATTGATCCCTTACCTCTATCATTACATAACTCACAGTCATCAAATATACGTCCATATCTGACAAACACACCATCAACACACCGTTCATCCCTTTGATCCAAGCCTCATTCTCATCAACACAAAACACTCTCACTTTGCAGTCTGTGACTCTCTACTCTTCTCAAGTGTTCATGTTTGCATAAAAGCTGATGTAAAACATCCAAACCTGAAGCTCTATGCAGGAAGACACTTTGAGCAACAGGTAGAGAATCCCACTTCAGGTTTTGCTAATGACGACCCACTCGTTTGCCTGAGGAATCATAGTAACTTTGTTCGTATTGTATCGTACGTGCAGTGCTTTTCTGTGTTCCCATTTGTCGGCAGGAACTGTATATCACAACCTGAGTGGGCGCTCGCTGTCAAAACGGACGCTTTGAGTTTAAGTTAGAGATTTTCCTCACACTTCTGACACGCAGTGATTAGTAAACATCTGCTAACAGCTGGTTAGCTAGCTTTATTGAAACCAAGGGGCTCAGTCTAGCTAGCTAGCTAGCTCTTTTCTTTAAAAGTGAGTTCAAAACCACAGACTAGAAGCATCAACACATTATTCTGTCATTTGTTAGTCCTTCATTTGCTTTAATGTGTCTCTATTTGTGTAGCAACAATAAGCCATGGGTTTTTGAAGCAAGTGGAATTTCCTGGAAGGCAGATTCAGCAATGTGGTGCAAAAGTCAAAGAGTTGCCTCGCTTCCCAAAACTTTCTCAAGTCCCTTCCTCCTCTCAAAGTTTTCCTTCTTCCCTTCCATTCTGGAAATGTGGGAAATTCTGGATGATGTAGCAAAAGGAAGGTGTGTGTTTTATTTCATCAGTCCTGATTTTGTCTCGGCAGTGAAAGATTTCAGCATCACGTGGCTGATTCTGCCTTTCAGAGGAGTTTTACTATGATGTTAATGCATATTGAGAGGTAATGACAAGGCATCTCTGTAAATCCTCTTATTTAATCATATCAAAGTGTCATGGTGGTGACTCTGTGACAAATAACTGATAGATTTTATTGATTGCTGGTTTATAGACAATGAAGAAAAACACTTTATGTAGGAAAGGGACTTCTTCAGCGCAGGGGGAATGTGATTGTCAGATACCTATAGTATAGTTATAAAGTATTTATTTGAATAGTATAAAAAGAGGAAATGTCTTTATTTTATTATAGTTTTTATTAACACATTCTGTCTCTTTATTTTAAAAGTCTTGGATTTTTGTAATACCTAGAGAGAGGGGACATTAATAGATCAACAACAGGAACTCCACACGCTGTAAACTTATGACATCAATATCCGTCAGATCCATTTACTGTAATAGAAGAGATGGTGCCATTTTAAGTTTTGCAGAAGACACTGAATCAATCTAAAATGTGCCAAGAAGCTTTTCAGTAATAGTTTATGAAAACCACAAACAAATGTAATGCTGTTCTGTTTTTGCTGAGGGAATGTAGGTTTGTTCTTTGGTCCAGGATGGGATTATCGACTCACAGAACGCACAAAGAAACCTCACCAATCAATTAGTGGTATTTCTAGAGCAAGTAAATCAAAATTATTAGATAAAACAATTTTGAAGATCTGCATATCAGCAATTGAGAAATCCTTATAAATTTTAAAATGGTCACAATGAAAATCATTTGAATAGTGCGATCAATAGGATGCCATAAATTATTTCTGCTCAGAAAATTATGGGCTGTATTCATAAAGTCTCCAACAGCTGACCTATGACTTATTTTTTAGATTCTTCATTTACAGTCCGATGTCCTTTTTTTTAGCCAAATTACTTTGGTTTATTTTGAAAAAAAAGGCAGCAGATGGAATATTTTCCTTTCCAACTTTGTGAAAGTCTAATTTCTGCATTTGATATGAAACTTGGGCTTCACACTAATTCAATATCAGTCATTCCGACTTTCAGTTGAATCCTATAATGAATATATTGCGTCACACTGTTTTGCAAAATTATGACCACATAAAAGATTCCATGGAAACTGTAGTTAACAAGTCCACAACAATTCTATTTTACAGCCTGTGATATTGAAGATTGTGCTGTCAGCAACATAATAAATTCATCCTGAGGGAGGGTGCAAATGTGCAAATGAAATTTCATGGCAATCCAACTTTATTGCTGGTTTGTTGAGATAGTTTAAAAAAAAAATAAAAAACCTTTATATGTGAAGCTGCTTGTGTCGCTGGAGGAAAAGTCAGGAGATAAATGACAGTCACTGAGCTCAGACATTTGTAGGAAACTTCCATGCAAATGTTGTTGAGATATCAAAGTTGGACCAAAGTAAAGACAAACATATAAATCCATAAAGCTGTGCTGCTAGTTTGGCCAAAAACTACAAACAAAAGTAGCAACTAAAGTTTTGGTTTTGATTTCTAAAGAGTTTATCATACAGTGATACATACAGATAAATATCACCGAGTTCTATGAAAAGCCTGTTGCTACCTGCACAAACTGTTGCCATGACAGTAAACTTGCTGATCTTAATCTATCTCATTCTAGATAACTTCCTGTTAGAGGCATTATGAATACAGCCATGGGCCCAACAGCATGAAGGGTATGTTGTGTGTGTTTGTTGACAGATGAGCTACTTTAGTGGTTTCGGCTTTAGGCAATTATGTGTGAGGGTTTAATGATTAAACTACTGTAAACAGCTCCATGCTGTGAAACAATATTGTGCCATAAACAGAATAAGATAGTGTGGGAATTTTTTTTTTTTTAAACAAAGAAAAAAACCTTGCATTGACATTTATCTCAACAATTCACAGCATGTTATGCATACACTAACGACCCAAATCGTCTATTTTTTCTGGAGGGTTTGGGATTCCACTGTAGGACTGCAGGTAAGAGTAAGTCAGAAGTGCCTTGGCCTGATATGCAACACGCCTGTTATTTTGCTGGCAGCTTGCAAGCGCAGTCTCACGTGGCTTGAGGAATCTTATTCAGCTCTATTCAGACTCCCTGCTGAAATGCGTCTTTGTTGCTTTTTTATCCATATACACAGATCGGTGGTATTTGGTCTGGGTTATACCGTGAGTTGACTTTGTCCAGTATGTGGTTTTCAAGTCCAGTAATGTCACTTTTGCACTGAAGATTCAGATAATAGGCAGTGATAATCTTTATGTAGAGTGGAAAATGGGCCTTTACTTAGCATTTACACAATGAAGCAGCATTAAAGCAGTAATTTTTAGTATTACCAATTAGAGTGTGCAAAGACAAAATACTAAGTGTTTTAACATATCCGCAGCCAGACAAGATTATATATAATATATTATTAGTACTTTGTTATTATTATTTTATTCTGATGTGTTGTAAAACCAAATATAAACCAAACACAGGTTCCCTCTAATCAGACTCTTTGACTTTAATTTTTGCTTTGGTGAGAAGCATGATTTTATTTTGCCTTTATGGCAACAATGATTATTAAATTAGTAAAGGACACACTCCAAGCAAGATCTGATGGAGTTTATAGTAATAGTGGGCACAATGAGTCAAGTCAAATAAATGCACAATCTGTACAAGGACCAATTCTTTACTGTGGGTTTGAGGGTTCATTAAACACCATCTACGCAAACATGATGCAAGCATGATGGTTTATTATGTGCTTTTGTACTGCTGTGTTTTTAGGGCAAGACCAGGACCTGAACTCACAGAGCATTTCAGAGTCCAGCCAGCTCGCTCTGAGATGCTCTGACTGCTCAGGTCCAGTTTAAAAAAACAAAAAAGAAATTAAAAAAAAGTTTTGATTGCCTGTCCGTCTGCTGAATTCCGACTTACTATGTGAATGAAGTCGACTGGTGTTGCGGTGTACAAGTCCCAGTGCAGCTTGTCTAGAATGATCCTCTCCATGCGAAGAATCTCCGCTGTTGAAAAGTTGCATCCGCTCTCCACAACCAGGTTTTTAACAGAGCCTATTACCTGTACAAACAGACACCAACAAAGGGAAGCAAATAAATGTATTGTTTTGAAGTAGCACTGATGTGGGTGTGGTTTTCTTCTAAAGCCATTCTACTGCTTATCTGACATTACTGATAAGGTCTCACCTCATCTTCCTCATTGATTTTGGCCGCCAGGAGCAGTGAGGTAAAGGCAATGCATTTCAGATATTTTGTCTGGGCCTGAAAAAAAAAGACTTGATTCAGTTATTTGGTTATTTAGATCAATAAAAGCAGAAGCAAACAGAAGTATAATGCCTGTTCACTGTTTTAACATTCTAACTAAGTGAATCTGGGCCATGAGCACACTGAGGTCAACATGATAATAATACTTCTGTTCATTCAGGTCACACTGACCAAATCAATGTCATCTCTTTCTCAAAGGATTGCAGCACTTAAAATATTTCAGAATGTCATGCAAAGTGGTTTTGATTTTTGCAGCTGCTGTTATAAGTTTAACAATATTTAAATTCACTTTTAACTAGCACATTTGTCAGTAAATGTACTTAAGTAAAGATATGACTGTCATTATTTATATGATTCACTGTGCAGCTGCATTCATTGCGCTATCTGATGTCAAACACAGATTAAATATATTGCTTTTATTGAATACAGTCACGGACCATTAGCTGAGGGCACAGTCCACCAAAGAAGAGGAAAATTAATAACTGTTGTGCACTTTTGTACGAAGCAGCTATCTGTGAATGTTTTTAGTGATGGGGATTTTAAATTGTGCATACTGAGCTCTGGTTAGAAATGTTATGATGTATTGTAACCTACTACCTTGACAGTGGACAGCAGTCGGTTGAGGACACAGACTCCCAGTGCAAACGTCTCTGGACAGAACTGGAACATCCTGCTCATCTCTCCGAGCCAAACGATCACTTCTTGGTGTTTGGATGAAGAGATGTCAGCGCCCTGAGAAGTCCAAGCATACAGAATACTCAGTTTAAACATGAAAGATTAGATCTTTTTAAAAACAAGTATGCAACTGTGTCCTGATTAGTAAAACAAGATACTTGTTCCAAGCCTTGTTCCAACATTTGTCCTTGTGTTTCCTCGGTATGTATTTCAAATTGAAGCTTACAGACAGTAAAATATCACACTTAGCAACTTTCAACAAGTGCACCTGTCTCACCTGGATGTACCCATTCTTGAAGACAGGCACCTTCCAGAGGCGAGCCTCCCTCACCAAGGCGGCTTCAAGCAGAACCACCAGCCGATGGCTCTCCACAGCCCCTGGGTTCTTCATCTCCACCAAAGCACAGGCCAGGCTGCACCCAGGGCACACACACCTGATGGAGGAGGAGCAGGAGGAGACAGGAAGGGTCATCATGTGAACAAGTTGGCTTACACTTAAAACTTAAACCTAAAATCATTGATTAACTCACTCACGTGCTCTCTAGAGACAAAGGAATCAAACATTAACCTTCATCTGTTCTTCTAACTCTTTGATGCACATTTAACCTTCAGTTTCATATTGTAAGGTTTGATGTCGATGCCAGACAAAACACTGGGTTTCCGTTTTGACAGTTACACAACACAAAACGTTTAAAAAACAGAAAAGTTCAGCAATCTCAACAGTTCAAGCACGAGAAAGGAACTTTAATTAAATCTTGAACAGGTAAAAACAAGTTTTACTGTCGATAATTTGTCAGTTTAGGGCACCAGAGCAGCTGAAAGAGTCAAGTATGCAGCAGGAAATAGACGATCCTTCAGTAAACAACACCGCCATTGTTCAGACTTTGCAGGTAGGCGATGCAGGAATTTTAAAAAAAATGAGCATAAAAATGCAAAACGTTTCAATAATTTGCTGGTGACTATGTTTTAAATTGGCTGTCGGTGTAATACTACCCTCACACAGTGGATCCAGGCGGGATAATAGGCTGCAGCTGCTGCAGCCTCTTGCACAGTTGCTGCTGCAGTCAATAACATTTGTCTTCCTCTTTCTTTCTTTCGTTGCTCTCTTTTGTTCAAGCAGTCTTACCTCTTCGATTTTAACAAGCAGGATCCTCCTCGACCGCAGGTGCATTTATACGTTTTGGGGTTTTTTTCCCCAATTAGTCCATAATTCACGAAAGCAGCAAACAAACAAGCAACAGTCGGATGCTGTTTGGGAATGCAATCTCGGGAAGAAACGTCTTTTGGAGGGAATGGACGCAAAGTAGCGGCATTATATAAAAAGCGCAAATAAAACAAAATTAAAAAAAAAATAACACGCGAACTGATCAAAATAACTTGGGAAGTGGGACAAATAGGCGCAAATTAAAAGAGGCAGGAAGCAAAGAATCAGGGAGGATTGAGGGCAAGCTGTGTTTTGAACGCTTCGGACTCCGCCCCCCGTTACGTCACTCCGTCTATTAAACAGAAATGTGTTAGTGGGTCAGACATACGGGGCCCCTCACACAAAATGGTCGAGGCATCACTGCAAATGGAAGATTTCTGCTCTATGTCTCTATTGCATTTGTTTAGATGATAAAAAATCACTGCTTACTTTTCAGATTCATCCACCTTCTGTGAATTCATCCTGCGGAGTCAGACTAAGTGTCCAGCAGCAGCAGCTCTTCCTCTGCTGCAATCTGTCTGTTTCTCTCTCATGCAGACTAATGATTCTTAAAATAATGCCTTTAACTTTTAGAAGGTGTTTGCAACAAGCTAATTGACTCACTGCAATGGTATCTGATCTTGAAACTGATAATCTCTGGAATTTCTCCGCTTGTTCGACTCTTTTTGACGTTTCATGTAATTAAAGGAACAGTTCACTCAAAACTGAAAAGTGTCTTCATTAATTAACATCAAACACAATACATGTTTGCAGCATTTTGCTGAACAACTAAGGAAGACAGTTACCCCCCCCCCAAAAAAAACAAAAACAACAATAACAACATCAACATATAATCACCACATAGATTTGTAGAAGATGCTATTTACACCCTTTTTTTTTAAGACCAGCTCTTCAGTGGAGCTGCAAAGAAGAAGCCGTAATATGCACCTTGTCTGAGGTCACAAGCCTGAACACTTGTACATACACCTTGGAAAGGAAGAACACAGTCTAATATCTTTTTATGTTTCGATGTGACTGAAAGAGGTTTCTGTCCAGCGGTTAGGTAAGAGATCAGTGCAATGCCGTGGTAATTTAGCAGAAAGACTTGTTGCTGCAAATCTAGCTGAGCTCCCTCTGTAGTGTGATGCAAGCTTCTGATAGCAGGTAAACTCTGTGGTGTGCAGAGAGAGCGGCACACATACTTGGCTCACAC
>JAPZDV010000006.1:16170182-16182392 GCA_029814665.1 Acanthurus lineatus
TCAACCATGAAAGGTGAACACACATCCTCGAGTCCATCTTGACTTTATCTGCCCTTTTGAAACGTCCTTGAGCTGGACTGAGAATCTTTAGAGTCTGGGCGTCTTTGTGTCGCTGACATTAACCTCTGAAAACCTTGATGAAAGTAGCAAATTGAATCGAAATTTTTTTTTATTTTCTTACCCTATTATAAATATTTTAATATAAAAATCAATCACCATACTGACAAGAAAAGGTAGTTTTACATGACACAAGCAGATAAAAGACATGAGAGAAATCTAACAATTTTATTTATACAGAGCACCCTACAAAGAGGATGAGAATTAAAGAGGTAACCTCACAGTCTTTTTTTAAATTCTTAATCCAGTGTGTTTGTATCTGGAATTGAATGCTGTCTAAATACTCCCAGCCTGCAGTGTCTCTATAACCTATTAGCAGAGTGGTATAATAACCTCTAAGTAATTATTAATGTTGGATCTTGCTCTAATTAGCTAGAATGCTCAGTGTTATTGTTGAAATATCAATGTATTATTTATGGCCATTACGGCCCATTAAGCTGTGCTGCGGACCTGCCAGCACTGTTAGATTCTCCGTCTCTTTTGATGAAGGAAAGCAGTGTGTAACACGTGGCTTCAGTCATTTTATACTGACTGACCTTTAGGGAATCGGACAGCTGGTTGTTCAGATTGCAGCCTGTGCATCAGTGCATAGATGTTTCATTTCTAACTGAGATCAAACAGCACACATAACAGCATGAGGAGAAGACACAGGTTTTTTTTTTTTTTTTTTTGCTCCTGTGCTGTCAGGAAGCTGCCGTCAGAAGCACTGAACCTTCTCGGTTCATATACACAGTCAATAGACATCAGCTGTGGGCAGAAACTGTTTGCTTTTCACTCGCAGTCACCTCACACAGCTGACTGACAAAGAACAATGTTGAACAGTGCGTTTGATCCGAGGTCAAGACCGGAATGCTGATAAGGAAAGAGCAGGATATCTGCATGTTGACAGAGTGTAACCAGCAGTGGGAACACACAGTGGTTGTACAGCATCAAGTCAGGTTGTGTTTGACTTACACGTCTTGTTTTCTGGGAACTGAACTCCCCACGTAAACTGTGTCCTTGTCCTTATCTTCCTGTCTCACCGTGAGTCTTGCTCTCTCCAGTTTAATGCACAATGTTATGCTTACTAACTATTTTTTTGCTGATTGGGCACTTTATGTGTTTATACAGTTGTGTGTGTGTGTGTGTGTGTTCACAGTCTGTCACTCTCCAGAAGGATTAAGACTGGGTGAAAAGCAGTTGATGTTTGTAGTTTTGAGGGTTCAGCTGCTCCTTGCTGATAACAGTAGCAACATAAGCATATCTCTGACTCGGGTCAGATTGTTCTGAGGATGTTTTTGTGTAATTTAAGGGAGAGGGCATGGCACTAACGCTGCTAATACCAACAGGAGTCAGGCTGAAAATCACTTATAACATACATGAAATCAAGATTAAAACCTATCAGGTGACACAGCTTCCAAAAACTTAGTGGTATAAGATGTAGTTAAATGTTCATAGTAAGAACATCATCAGCTGGCCTTGAGTTAAGCTTTATTTTATTCTATTTTGGCATAGTTATGGTTGTTAATATATCTTGTTTGATGTTTATTGGGTAGAAATATAAAAAAGCTGCTGGACGTAGCATGAAACTACGTGTTGTTCTCTCTTTCCTGTCATCATAAATTAAAATGTGCTCCTTATCAGAAAAAATTAGATATTATTAGATGTCGTTTTGGTCTCTTGTGACATATGAGACACATTTTCAAAATATTTCACTTTTGACATTTTACATACTAAATGATTAATTAACTCAATAGTAAATGTAAATTAAACAATTTTTAATTTTGAAAATTGTCAGCTGAAGCCATATTTATGACGACATACACGTGATGTAGCCTCACGTGTAAATACGCATCTATTTTTTCTTTTCCAAAAAGATAACATGCTGCATAAATGTTTCCTGAAGCACATAATAAAAACAATAATAAGATAATAAGAAATCTAAAAAAATATATGCAAATCTTAAAAGATGAAACATTAAGCATAAAGTACCCAAAAGGAACACATGTATAAAGTGCTACAGTATATAAACAAGGGGGCCAAGCTGGACTGCTTGTACAAGAGATAAAAACACTCACAGAGCCTCGGGGGGAAACACTGGCTTCACCTTCTTGGATCCTAAGTGAGAAACAGAAAAGCAGACTCTACATGTTGAGCTTGATACATCAGTGATGGTTTGAGTACTGTCTGCTCTGATCAGCTTAAAAAAGAAATTACAACGTGTCTGCAGACCCCCCGTGTCTCTCCTCCACCCTCGTACCCAAAGAATGCTCAGCACCACACCGTAAATCAATGTCAACCCTGAACCAACTTTGTCCTGTCAGGAAAGCTTTGTGCACTTGGCTGAGCACATTATGTTCCTAGAGTCACATCTGACTTCTGACTTTGATCACTGCCTGTCGGCCCAAACTGAAATGGTTTTTCTTTTCTTTTTATCTTCTGAGGGCCCCTCTCGAGCATTGTCGCCTGGGCATTGGCTTAACTAAACTTACATACATGCGTGCCTGCAGTGCAGAGAGAGCTATTCATTTTTTTTTTCAGGAATTCACTGCTGAACATAATGTACAGACGACAATACCAGTGGTATAAATCCTGCATAAATTACTATGAAAAAGGAAAGAAAATCTCATTGCATGTTCTTAGCTCACATCCTTTAGTATTTTTATACTGTCAGTGTTCTTAATCCTGCAGATATATTTTTAGCCATGCTAGCATTGTAGCTTATAGGATGAAAATGTCCATCCATCAGTCAGTTCATCACTTTTGTCCAGAGTGAAACATCTTGAGAACTATTGGATTGATTGACATGATGTTTAGTACACATTTATCCTTGCATTTATGTTTAAGTATTATTCATTTCTAATAAATGCCCCCAGTAGGTACCGATATAGTGATTTAAAGATCAAAGGATATGCTGATATCTTGAATAAATCTTGCCTAAATTGTTGGAAAGTTTTAGTTTTTCAGTGTCTTGGTTATGTTTCTGTGTAAAGCTATTAAATGACTATATATCTACATGTAGTTTGCACCTGCTTAATACTGAAAAAGTGAATTATGCTTGAGTTTAGCCCTGTTTTAGCCTGGATGTCATGTCTTTTGACTGAAAAAAAATCACCAAATGAGTGCTTACTCAGCAGTTTTCACAACCGACAGAATACAGAAACAATCTTGTCAAAACTTCTATGAAGAAAAAGTGTGAGCCTATTATGTTTTTATCCACAATGTGACTCCGTATATGCTTATACTTTTTCCGTGTATACTTTAAATATTTAACCATCATACTCAGCTATAAGCATCTGCTGCGCAAATACAGTAAAACCCTCTGAGTAGATCAGCAGATGTTCCTGTTCGACTGACCTGACTGTGTACTCAGCACTGACCCATTGTCCCCTCACGGTGCAGATACAGGAAGACTGACTGGAAGTTGGCCATAAAAAACCCTCCAGGGATCATTAGAGACAGATAGCCTTACTTCCTGCCAGCTGACATGGTTATTAAAATGAAAGGGCTTGATAGATTGTTATAGACCCACCACTGGAGGGAGACAGAGGCCAGATCATTGATGTTATGGCAGCTGCTGACCATTCAACAGCATCCTTTTAACCCCAGTCGTGTCTTGTTCTTCATTTTCTTCATCGCCGCTCTGATAAAAAGATGAAATGGGTGAACTTCACAACCGTTTGCTGCTCATTTATTAAAAATAATTCCTGTCTTTCTTTGTTCTTTCTCAGAGGCACCCTGCTGTGGTTGGCTCTCAGATGTCAGATTTCACCCCTGCCCGCCTTGAAAAAGCTTTCATGGAGAATTTCCAGGGGGGGAAGACTTCAGATCATTTGGGTTAAAGGAGAAAGAAAGTGTTGAAGAGGTGGAAGCAGGGAGAGCAGCTTGTAGCTTGACCATGATCACAAAGTGAGTTTGAATAATACAAAAAAAACCGCAGTGCTCCCTTTTCCCTGCCTTTATATCACCGTCGAAGGTTGTACGCCGTACGTGGAAAATGTCGAGATAATAACACCGGGACCGGCTCAATCAATTTCATGGTCTGTTTAATGGAAAAGTGGCAGGTTGTCTTATTACTTTGTACAGTCAGTGTGTCTGATGTGGCATAATGGATGGAGATAAAACAGTGGAAGGTTACATCACCGATCCACATGTCTTATTAAATCTTGAGCAACAGGAACTTGAAACAAATTTAAATCTCATCATAAAAGTACATCGAGGAGCAAAGAAAAAGTAGGAGAGCAGCAACTGAATCTGTCACATTTGCAAATGTTCTGTGATGTTTTTATATTTCCTTTTTGGATTGAGTAAAATCAGAAATGGCACAGGTGCTCCCATGCTTTCATGATAAATGGCCTGGTTTTCTTTACCTTTGGGAATTTCTGTGGTTTTAATTTTTGTATAAACACAAAATGTCATACCAGTGCTTTGAGTTGCTTGCTAAAAAATAATAATTTGTCCTGCCTTATATAAAATCGTTAAATAAAACTAAGATAAATTGGTTGCAGCTCCATGTTAGACTCATTATGGTGTAGTATGTACTCTGCGCATGATCTTGCATACTATATATTCTCTAATCTCTTATTCCCTCTAATGAGCGCTAACTTTATTTTCACAAAGCTGTGCAAATGTTACACTTTCCTTTCCACGGGGAGAATGTTAAATAGGTGACACTTTATGAAATACATTCGGCTCAGGAATCCTGAAGGTTTTGGTCATCTTTGGTCAACGGGCAGAGCACCAGGAGTAATGCTGTGGTTGTCTTTTCTATCAGTAGGGGGCAGTGTGGTATCATAAGAGCCCTGCTGCTTTAAACATCCTCTGCACAAAAGCTCTCTTGAGTACAAAAACAGGAAAATATTATATAATAAAATCATCTTGGAAGCAGAGCAGCAGTTGCCCAGGAATTTCTGGAAACTCAATATCTTTGTGAGTCTGAGTTGGAGTTTGTATGTTTGATTCTCGTGCCACCTTTTGTCTTCCAAGCTAATATTAATACTATCTTGATATTGCAAAAGCCTTTTTTATTTTCGTGTAAATATTGACTTAAATTTGTGCCAGCTGTCTATCTCTTGGTATTTTATTCTGTAATTGGAGTGTAGACCTTGGATGCTCAACTTTTTAATTGTAATCGTGGTCAAATGCACACAAGTGCATCATTCATACATCCTCCGTGATCTTGGATTCAAGAACAAAAGTTCAATAAATCTTTTCTACAAGAGCCTTTGTTTTGGTTCAGTTTACTGTCTAATTACAAATATGCTCCATCATCTTTACTCATCTTTTCAGTTCCAGTGTAAAATCAACAAATATAGGGATTTCAGCTTCATTTCTGAAAGACTAAGCCACACATGGAGCCTTTTGTGAGCTACTTCTTCACTTGGAAATTAAATTCTAATCACCAGTATCATGCAAGTGCTTAAAATGAAATAAGCAAATTTCCATTTAAATCACTTCTCTGTTGTATAGCACCTAGGGTGAAGAATTAAATTTAGGCCTAATCAGTATTGAGTGTGGGTTTACTTCAGGCATTAAACAAATTAAGATTTATGGCATCAAATTGCTTGGCTGAAACCACCCACTGTATAATAATCATTATTGCGCAGCTAATCGTCCACCATTGTACATATCATTATGTTTGTGATACCTGCGAGGGCATTCTTGGCTGTTATCCTTAGTTCACTGAAGATTAGGGAGGAAATTCGGCTTATTATGGGAATTAACAGTTTTTAATCTGCGCTGAACAATAAAATGTGGTCAAATTGACCAGCTAATGTATGACATCTGCATTGATGAGCCAAAATGCAAAATGTGCTCTCCCTTCATGAGACCGGGAGAACATCCGTGTTGAAATATCAAAGTACCTTCTGATCTATTTACACCAAAGTGAAGGAGGAGTCACAGCTGCTGATTTTTCATGCCGCACAGCCACCCTCTCCAACTGTTTCTCATTTGGTTCCTTATCCACATCATCTTATATAAGGAATCGACTGCACTCCTTTACCAGCCTGGGAATGTGAGAACCGGTGAATTTTGGGGGCTGTTTCTGTCATTTTTTGTCTCTTTTTCTCTGGTGCAACCTTTAGGTTACATTTGTGCCTTTGAGCAAAACATCTGAACTACTAGAGGGATTTCCATGAGATTTGATGCAAATACTTATGTTTGCCTCAGTATTATTTGAAATAACTTTATCAATACCACATCTTCTTGTTAGCACCAATATCAGTTTAAATTGCATATCTTTCAGCTTTCTGTTTCATGCCAAAAAAAACCTACACAACTTAAGACATTGCTGTTACTATAGCTAGAAAACATTGAAAAGTAACTGTACTGGTTTGTGACTGTTAGTATAAAGCAGTTTAGTATTTGGCTTTTACATTCACTACTTAAAAAAACAGTGTAGCCAACTCTAAGATTAGCATTCAGTGCTTACTCTTTTTTGCATGTTATGGCCTTAAAGCAAAGGGTGAGACATCCTCCTTGGATTGTTTCATTTGGAGGCTTTTAGAAACCATGAAGATGTAAAAGTATTCAGTATTTCACAAGAAAAAAGTAACACATTCAAGAAAAGACTCTTTTCCCTTTACCTTTAATCTTGTTTTGACCGCTTAAGTTCATCTTTTGACCCCTTGGAGAGTCTCAACCCGCAAGTTGGAAAACAGTGGCTTGTGAAGGAGAAGTGTATTTTTTTCTTTGGGTCACATCTACAAACACTACACATTCATTACACTGTAAGATGCTACCACCAAAAGTGCACATGATATGCTATCCTGAGAACTTTTACTCCAGGTGGGTGTCTGAAGGAACATTCAGTGCTCAAGCTACGCAACGCACAAACATCCTCCCACGTGCATTTTAAAGAACAGATCGAATAGCATCTCAAAGTCTTGTTGCTACAGTTTAATAACCATGACAACCTCGCTGGTCATGTCATTGCTTTTTGGGAAAAAAAATAAAAATAAAAGAAACGCCACCGGGGGAGTAGCATTGAAGAGAGCGGCCATTGTGTAGGTGGAGGAGGAGGAGGCACAAGGCAAACCAACCATCGCCTTCCAGAAGGAGCGAAACACATGAAAGACAAAGATTGAAAATTACGGAGAAATCCAGGCATTAAGCCGTGAGAAACATGTGAACGGCTCACTTTATAATTAGACTTTGGGCTGCCACCATCGTTTCTCATCTCTGTGGAAAGGAGAGCACCAGTCCTCATAACAGCAACCTGCCTGGAAGGTGCTCATTAATGAAGTCTCACACACACACACACGGACACCCACACGCACACACATGCACACACACAAATACTCACATACACGCACACTCAGGAGCCCTTTCTACTTTATTTACTCCAACAGCTCAAATAATTGTTTTTCATCCCATTTTAAAAGTAGGACATGTTTTTAACAGCTGAGAGATAACGCCTGCTCCGGCAATGAGCATGACAACTTACACACACCACACACACCCACACACACTCATACACTCACAAACACACACATGCTTTAAAGAAGAAAGCTTGACATCTTAATTACTTTGTTGAAGCCAGTTTTTGTTTTGATTCATTTCTTCTGCTTCACGGTCTCAACGTCAAATTCTGGGAAAACAGAGCAAAGTCAATGTAAATGACAATATAAAAACACCAGTGTTATTTTATTACTTTGGTGTTTATTTGAATGTAAATGAACTTTGCATTGTCTATCAACAGTTTTTTCCAAGTTATTTGCTACCAATTCATGAGTCATTTTCTCTCTTCTTTATGCTATGCAACCATTCAGGCAAGCCTTTGGTTTACAAGTTAACAAGTTTATTATTTTTATTTTAGTTATTATTAGAATTTGATTTGAATTTGTTCTGTTTTGTTTCTTGGTTTGAAGGATCCCATCCTAAAGCCAAAATGTTCCATAAGTTCTGCTGTTATTCAAAACACATGGAAAATACAAATTAGAATAAAAGAGAGATGAAAGTGGATACATGCATTTTAATACACCGCATCACTCTCAGAGAGACTGAGAGGTTTTATTTTGTCAATAGTTAATTTAACTTAGTGGTTTTGTGGACTTACTAGTTTTGCAACATTCGTGTGGGAAATCGTTCTGTTGGATACATACAGAGATGTATCTTACTGTATTTATACTTATTCATTTATTCTGAAACTACATAGTGAGTAAATAAACTTAAGAGAAGTCACCCAAAGACAGAAATCTGTGTGACAATGAGAGGATTTTGTGCAGATAATGATAAGGTACAAGATTCATTTTTTAATCTTTCAAAAACAAAGGGTTGTACAAAGAAATGCAAGCTGTAAACCCTTTATTTTATGCACAAAGCAAAACTGTATATTTAGATACATAAATAACAAGTTGTAAAAATAAACTAAGGTCGTAAAATAAACCAGCTGCTCTTCAGTCTGGTGGTGCAGCAGCAGATACTCCTGTATCTCATGCCTGATGGCAGCAGGGTGACCAGGTTGTGGGTTAATATTGTCCTTTAATATCCTTTAGCCTCATCGATATCAATGATATTCACTATTCAGTGATGTTCTGGTTGATTTGAATCACCTGCTGCAGAGCCCCTCTGGCCGGGCCGTTCACCTTCCATGGCACTTTATGGTGTTTCAAGTAAGAATGTTTTCTATTGCTCCTTTACAAAACTTCATAAGAATTTAGCATAAGAATTTTTCTCTTTTAAGTTTTCCTAAGAAAAGCATTAGTTTCTGAGCTTTCTTACCCAAGGTAAGATGTGTGATGATCATGACAGGTTCTCTGTGATGTTAAATCCCAGAAACCTCAAGCTGTTCACCTGCTCCACCTCAGCTCCATTGATGTAGGCAGGACTGTGTGTCTTTGCCTCATTCTTTCTGAAAAAACAGCAAAACAGAAATCAGCTTTTTGGTTTTGTTGACGCTGAGCAGTAGATTTTCTGTGTGCCACCTGCAAGTTTGTTGATTTCCTCCCAAGATCCAGCTGATAATATCACGGCATATAGCAAATACTAGATTTAAGCTGGTATAGAGTGTTGACATTTGGAAAGTGACAACATTAAGGTTCATAAATCCAAGCTGGCGGTAAGTCAGTACTACCAGATGTATTTGTATTTTGATGCAAACAAAAATGGCTTTTGTTTTTTCTATATAGTTCGATAAACATCAGATTAAGTTGGCAAATTTCCCAACAGATGCGACAAAAAAGCAGTTTTTCAACTATCTGACAACGGCCAAATATCTGCTTAATTACACTGTATGTGATTCAAATATTAATGCATGTCATTTTATTTAGTTTTTCCCAAACAGCTGGGCCAGTTCCTCTTTTGCCTTCTGCTCTTATTCCATCCTTTTGCAATAATAGTTTTGGAACAGCCTCTTACAGCAGCTTAAAGTGCACAATCCCAATTGTCTTATAAAATATAAAATCAACCAATTGCTTAATATTAAAAATGAGTATCTCATATTTCAAGATTAATGTACAGCACCCGTCAGAATTAAATGTAGAGCATATTAAAAACCGTCATAATGTAGATGTACTTGCACATTTTCTTATATATGTGTCAGTGTAACTGCTAATAGAACATTGTTCCTTGACATTTTGAATATTGCCTGGCTATTTTTATGACCAGAGCGCCTCGTGTTAAGATTAAAGGCCTTATTAGAATTCTTTATTGAAACCAGGATGACTGAGAGCTTTGACCTCGGTTTGCACTGTTTCGTTCAAAATGTGTACTGATTGCTATACAGTGCTGGCTCATCCATGCTTATATGAATCAGTCCTGTTTGTCAGCTGCTTCTTGAGTGACTGCCTCAAGGTGTGTGTGTTCGAGTTCTTCTGAGTTACTGTTTTATGCATCACTTGTCTTTCTTTCACTCCTCCAAGTTACAAAACAAGGTCAATAATGAGGCAAATGTAATTTAAGACACTTAAACTATAGTTTCACCGTATTCCAGATGGTAATATTGTATAATTTACACTGTATTAATCTTACAACTGGAGTAACAACCTACTTTACATTTTAGGATTTTAACATTTTATGATCAACAAATAAAATAAAATGCATTTTTCAAGATACAAGTTCCCAGCCAGCAGGTACAATGAAGTTCAAATTAGACCCAACTTAAACAGCTACAATATAAATTCATACTTATTATTTATGTAATGCATAAATATTAGTACATTTTTTCTGTTTTCAGAAAAAATGTGTGTGTGTGCATGTAACTGTGTGAAAATGCTTAAAATACTCTGCATATATTCACACATGAACAGCAAAAAGCTATGTAGCACTGTGCGAAAAAAGATCAATCAAATGATTTATATGTTTATTTCACACACCCAAGTGATTATGGACTATCACAGCAGCTCCTAGCATTTCATTAATAACCTTTCTAAAAAAGACATGTAATGTTTTATTGAAATTCGAGCAGATTAATATGGTTATCGATTTTTCAGAATCTATATCATCATTTTATGGTTCCATCAACAGCTCCGCTATCCAATTACTGAATAGATTTTCGGCTCATAGGCCAGCTGATGCCTTTGAAATGAGTCATAAAACATACATGGTTCAAACTCTCACATCTTTCAAACTCCACCGCCCACCGTTTACAGAGCACTTTTACTTTTAGAATTATCCAAACACAAGCTGAAATGAGTCAAATGACATCACAGGTGATTTTTTTTTGTTAACTTTTACATAGCCATGTGAAATGTTATACAACTGCTTTAAAAGGTTGTGCAGTAGTCCCTGTGACTAGTAAATTGCCTTGACATATAAAATAAGTGAAGCTCCCCTTTTAGCAGATGTATTTGTGCATACTTGTCACAGCCTCCTATGTAAGTCTTCTCTCTCTTTTGTTCTTAGAGCAGCATTTTACCCGTTGTAATTTCTTTAAAGATGGCTGACCCCTATGGATATCTATGTAATTTGATATAAAGGAAAAAGGCTGAGAAGTACACTTGATGCCACAGAGAGAGACATTGGACTGAATGTGAGCTAACAGGAAGGTAATGGGACATGTGTTTGATGTGGTCACATGGGCTGGGCAATTACCTGTGGTAATTGGGGAACAGGGAAGGCAGCAGACAGATTGTATTACCTGAAGGACTCACACACATGCACACACTCTTTCTCACACATGCACACACACGCATATACACAGATATAAAAATTATATGACTAGAAAGAGTTTCTGAGGCAGCTGTGTCTGTGTGTTTCTGTGAGAACTAATAGACCCAGCTTGATCAATTTTAGGTAAATGCTGTAAAAAATGATAGATAAATTGTGTTTCTTGGGTTTTTGTGATGCAGAAGAGGTTTTTTAGGTCCAAGTTCTACGGTTCATGGTGGTATCTGGGAATTGTTTGACATCTTTACAGTTATCACTTCAAACACATGTTCTTTGGAAAAAAGGGACACTGAATATGAAAAACACTGGCATTTTACTTGGCATGGAGAGTGCTGCTAACCGTGGGAATTGTAAGATCCACTGTTTTTGGAGCTGATTGTATCTGAGGGTATAAAAGCCAGCATCCTCTGCTGCTTTGATTTTGTCCAGTTTAAAACAGATCTCACTTGTGAGTCCCTCAGCTCCATGAAAGTAACAAATACCAAATTGCTGGAGTGTTCCTTTCAGCAGTGTCTGCACATGAACCCTCATCACACATTATGAAGTTGTGAGCAAAAGTGATATTTCTTTCTCAGACTGTTTGATTTCTTGGCTGTTTAGAGGCCTGAGGGGATGAATATGTCTCGTATTTTTTTTAATGAAAAGAAGTAAGAGAAAAACATTCTTGATTAAAATAAGAAACACCGGATGCCTTTTTTCTTTATTGGAAGCAATTGTAAAACTTTGGAGCTGGCTCCATATCAGAGGACAACTGGGCAGATTTCAGGACTGATTTGCAATCATCAGAGTGTTTTGCTAAAGGATCCTGTGGTGTGAGAGGTCTACAGATGGTCTGAATGTTACCAACTAGATCAGAGAATCATAATTTTAAATGATTAATATCAAACATGTTTGATAATCCACTGTTTTTTTTCAAATTTGTGATCTGTAGTTTTACAAATGAACTGGAACTGATTTGAGATGTTGAAGTAAAATGGTAATTAAATTGCAATTTTTGTCTGCTTT
>JAPZDV010000006.1:16182977-16207067 GCA_029814665.1 Acanthurus lineatus
TGAATCACTTGTTCTGTTTCCCTTTGAGAAAAAGAATCTAAAACCAGAGAGGATGCAGGGATACAGATCACAGTGAGCCAGACAGCAGCCTGTTGCACAACACAAGATTTTGTACAAGAACATTAGCTGTTTTTTAAAATCTCCTCCTTCTCACACTCATAAACGCAAACACACATCTTGTCCTGCTAATGTTGCTCTGCATAATCACTGCAGTGATTAGCTGCTGAACGACAGCACATTTAACAACATGTTAAAGTAGCTACAAATACATCTTTGGTCAGGGTTTGATCCTGGTGTGGTCTGTAACCTTTAATACCAACATAGCTATATGAAAAATAACAAAAAACAAACATCAAAAAACATGCTGACTGTAGATTTTACTACAAAAAAAAAGGCTAAATGTGATTTTAGTCACAAGTTTTTCTTAAAGTAAAGTAATGATTATACTGTGTAAGATATACATTTATTGCAAAACAAAATATGTTGTAAAACATAAGCATCCGTAATGAAAATGCGTTATAAAGTCTAAATGAAGGACTTAATGCTTTGAGACAACAAGGCAAAGCAAATTTGTTAGCATAAGCACCTTTTAACAACCGAGTAATTCAAAGTGCCTGATGTGATTCGAAAAACAACAGAGAAATCTTATAAACAGGAAAAAACAAGGCCACCATGGTGCTGAGTATACAGGTCACCCCCACACAGCCTGCGCACAAGCTGTGCCATAATGTGTACATTAGAATTAAGACTCCGGCATTACTGTTTAATGGCTCTGAACCAAATTAAACATTTAAAAGGCTCCACCATCAAAGTGATGTAAAGGGAAATAAATATTAATGAGTGAACCAACACTTGGTTCAAAGGGTTGGATGCTGGGAAAATTAAAAGGCAGCAAGGGTCTGCTTAAGAAAGGTTGGTAAGGGGTTGTGGGGATTGGGATGGGGGGGCAGAACTGAAGGGGTCTGATTCCTCTGAGATCACACGTGTAACCAAATGTATGTAATTCATGTTACTATGAAGCATGTTGCTTTAAGGCACATCTGTTATTGTGCACCAAACTGCATAAACCATATATGTTCACAGTCTGTTGAGATCATGTGAGACATTAAGGCATTAATACTTAACAGCAACTTGTCATATGTTTCCTCTAAATCAACCTTTCTCTTGTACAAATACTCAGAAAATCATATATTCATATGCACAGTTTTGCTGCAGACAAGTGCAAACTGATTGATTTGATCATTTGAAGTAATCGTGTTATCTGTGCTGTAGTACATTTAAACTGACCGGGTCACACTAGAGAATGTATTTTTTAATCTAGGACATATTTGATTTGTCCTTATTTTCAGATAGTTTTATCTTGAATACAGTTTTTGGGGCCTTACATATTTTTGTGAGTTTCTGTGTAAATAAATGATATGTTTGTTTTAAATGTATGTGGGTTTTTTAATGTTTTATCATGTTTTATCTATTTATGGAGATTTTATTTAGACTATCTGTTTAAATGAATGATTAAAAGAATCAAAATGAAAAAAGTTTTTTTTTTAGAGTGAATTGTAAAAAATAAATTTCTGAGACGTGTGATATGCTTTCATTGTGTATTTGGCAGCCGCCAGAGGTGTGTGGGTCATTAAATGTGGTAAAAACAGTGAGGTCAAGAACAAGGACCAACTCCAGTGTTACTTTGCTTCTGGAAAATTCCCTTCTCTAGCATTTATGGCAGCTCTGAGGATGCTGTAGGCATGGAGGACAGCTCATCACAAAAAATAGACAAGTGTGGGGGTGGCAACTTGTCCAAATGAGGGAAAGAGGTGATGACTAATGGTTCATTTTCATGACTCGGGGTGAAAAAGTACATTTTTGTGTGCGAGAGCCTTCAGTGTTTCATGCAGGTAAAAATAGTAACATTCACCCTTGAGTGTGAAAAGAGTTAAAAGTTAGACACCTCAGTGACAGGGTGTCAAAAAGTCTCAGTCTGACCTGAGCTTTATTGTTTTAATGTAAATGAGTTAGCGAACGTTAACCCCAGTAATTCCTGTCTATCTTTTATATCTATTCAGTACAAAAGTTTAGTTTTATAAGGAAAAAACTGTTATTTTTACCCTGTTCTTGTGTCAGAATGTTGTAATTGCTTTATCATATAAGCAGATATGTTTGTGGTGATATAACATCACACTCAGAGCACACCCAAACATACTGTGTTGACTGCACACATCCTTATATCTGGCAGCTACATGTTAGCATGTTTGTCCCTGCTGCTATGCACAGTAGGTGCCTTCTGTAATGCTGTAATGTAATGCTTGTTCGTTGCATGTTCAGGGGCAGTAAAATTAAATGGATTATGTAAAGTGAGCAACGAAAGCATTTGCAGAAATGTGAGTCGTCAGTAAATTTTCAGTTATGTTCCCCCATCAAAAACAGCCTCCTGTGAATCTCTGAGGTATTTTGTCTGATTTTGCTTGCAAATGTTTTAGTAAATTTGCAAAACCCATCCTTTGCCTTGAACTTTCTGGAGTTAAAGATATGCAAGTGAACTCACAGTGACTCTCCTGCCCATTAACTCATAATGCGCTCCTGCTGGATATGTCCTCATGCTAACCCCATGCGAGGTGAGGGGGAAAATAATCGTCCCAGGATGAATTCTCCACTGACCCGCGATTTTGCCTCCATCTCAGCTTGAACAGAAAGACCTTCTGTTTCTAATTTCTGGTAGACATATGAAATAAAAAGGTCTGTCTCCTTGGGCACAGACACTACATCCTTAAAATAATTTATGCTTCTTGAGGTTGATTATGTAAGAAAGCTGTGGAGATTTTTGGAATAAATTTAAGGATTTGTGTTCTTAGAAGTTAATATTCCTTCCATACACTCTGCGGTAGAGTTTTATCACAATAAGGTGACTGAGAGCTCAGAATGTTTTGAGCTTCTACTTATTAATGAATTTGAATGTTTTTTTCATTTTTTTTTTTTTGGAATGTATTATCTCAAGAGAAACAGACAACTACACATTAAATAAATGCTATTAAAAAAGATGACCTGTTAAGCAAAGTTATGATGTTCCAAAACTACACAAAGAAGATATAAATGCACTTAATGAATCTTTTTTGAGGGTTTGTCTATTCAGTGTGCAGGTGCCATTTTTTTATTTGGATGATTTTTGCCTCCGCATCTCCACTCCTGATATCATACTGGGATTTAAATTATATAATTTAAAGTGGCCAGAAACAGTAATTGCAGGTTTAATGTTAAAAAAAAATAGACCAATCCTGATGTTGATAAATTAACCAAATTAACAAAAAACTTCAAATATGGAAGACAAGTTTAGGACACATTTAACTAGTGAATGAGTTTAGTGTCTTAATGACTGTGCCTTAAAAAAGATCATAACACCATTAATCATGATGAATATGCTACACACTGATGAAGTAAAGCAAGAGCAGATATTGTTGGGAACCTAAACCAACAAATTGTGAATGAACATTTTGCCATCAGGATAAATGTTTTGCCACTCAGTTGATCTGTTTATTAAGTGTATTAAAATTACATTTCCCTGCAAATGAAACTAATTTTCTAGTTAACAGGATTGCATAATGTTCTTATTTTGAAATTTTGTTGTTAAAAATTTCAAAATATATTGGTTTTTCTGTTGTAGGAAAACACATGAAAAGGTTAAAGTTCATGCTTTTGTAGTAATATTAAAAGGCAGAAACAAGACATTGCATGTAGTGTAACCTCTAGGGAGAGGGAAAAAAAACACGACTAAGTTATTAAACACTATGTCATCTGTATGTGGCGAAATACATTATTCAACAATACTGGCTAAACTGCATTTCATGTCAGCAGAACCTCATGCATCCTATGTAAACTTGTTTGATGATTTATTCACTGGGCGCCTGCCTATTAGCTGTCGACACATCTGCAGCCGTTCATGCGTGGCATCCGCCTTGTGTGGAGTTTGTTGAAGGGAAATCAGAGGTGGTGAAGTGTGTGGTTTTTCATCATGACCTTGTGAACAGGCATTTGCTTTCGCTGTTAGAGCCACAAGCCTTGTTGGTGGACTTCAGGTTGAGGTTAAAAGCCGTTTCATCTGCCAATTCTAAATATTTAATGACCTCGGGAACATGATTAAAGCCCAGGCCGTTCCTTTGCAGGCCTCTTGTGATCACATAGATGTGTTAGTGAAATAATAAAAGCAGATATTTTTTCTATATTTTTTTTATTTGTTTGAGAATTTGGACAAGATGTTAAACAATATACACGTTTTAGCTGCAATAATAAGATGACTTTGGATATGGGGCTTTAAAACGAGTCACTACAATTCAGATTACCATTATTACATTTGGCATGATGAAATAGATTAGCTTCCTTAATTACGGGCACATTCCCCATGTTTAGCTGGTTGGCATAATCATCCTAAAGATCAGTGTTCCCCCTCTGTCTCATTTTTATTCTGTCGTCCTGCCCAAGCTTGCTGTTTTCATTGCTTAGGATTTGGAAGAAATCTGCCATCCAGCCAGTGAGCAAGCACCAGCCAGCTTATGTGTGCCTGTGTTTAAATAGCTAGTGATTTAAACTACTCCCCCCCACTTCTATCTCCATGGCCCCTGAGAAGTAGCTTTAGAGATGCAGTGTTAGTCTAAAAAGCCGCTGGGGAGCTTTTGTGCTGAAGCAATTCTTTGCTGCCATTTAATGAAGCCTTATATCATGACAGAGTTTAAAAGAAGCAAACACATTTGTCTCAATTTGAAAAAAAAAAGAACCTCAAGTGGAGGTTGTATAACTTTCATTCATTCATGCATTCATGCCTCTGGATCGTCTGAGTTAGAATTTAATACCGTTTATACACTTTCAGTTGGTAGTTGACTGGCATGTTTTTGTTTGTCCGCTGTTGGAGACACATTTGTTATTGTATTCATGAGTGTTTGTCATCACTAATTTTTCCAATTATCCGACAGAACAATTGAAAACAGAGAAAATACCAGGAACGGGCCTGCCTGGGATGAATAGTCAATGAAAGAAAAAAAAGTAATCACAGTATTGTTTGTTTGAAATCATTACCTGCCACCAACGGCACCATCATTAAAGTCAGTGTGAGAGAGGAGCATGAAGAAGCAGTGAAGGTCTGCCTCCTCTCAGGATATCACGGAGCATTTGAACACACTGGAATGAGTAATGTGAAGGGAAGAAAGTGTGTGGTGCATGAACAGACTGCTCATGTGGATGGATGTGTGATGTGTAGGTTTGAAGCTGTTACTGCTGTGAGGGTGGATGTGATGGTGCAAAAGGGCAGAACGAACCATTTCACCGCTTCATTCACCCCGGTAGGCTTCAATGTGAGCGTTTTCTGGTTTGTGTCCTGTAAAAAAAAAACCTGTTCCACTGAAACTTATGAGTCTTTAAGAAAATAAAGGGCCTTGTTTTTAAAAACTAAAGAGACAAAAATGTCCTATTTATTTAAGAGGGACATTTGCTTTGTCTTCTCATTCAAATGTTAAATGTTCTCATGGCAATATAAGTCAACAACCGCCTGCTTCCCATAAAGCAGCAAGTTAATATCCATCAACAACACCTTTATGTTCAGCCTCTTGGTCCCTTATGCTCCATAATAGCAGTTATACGAGAACTGAGTGTTATCAGAGGTCTGATGTGTAGAGAGTAAACAGCAAAGGAGATGAGACTGCTCTCTGAGGAGCTCTGATGTTCACCACAGTATCTGATGTACATATCTGCAGCCTGACATGCTGTTACCAACCAGTCGAGTTGTCTTCCATAAGAATCCACCGACATTGTGTCCAACAGATGAAGAAAAACACATCTCTGCTACACAGAATCATTTACTTCTCTGTCTTTTTTTCTGTTTTTATTCCTCTGAAGTAGTTTTGGCCATTAAAAACTATTGAGATTAATTATTCTGAGAAGGAAACTTACAACATCTAACAGTGTATGGATATATGCAGCTTTGGATAAAGGGGTCATGAGTAGCTATTATTCAACTGTAAATTGTCACAAGCTTGTTATGTGGCTTGACTAACATACTCATATTTTAACCCATACATACTTGTGATTATGTGGATAAAATTAACGTGCAATACTGTTAAAATTTTGATGATTTGATTTTCAGCTCTGCACACTGACTGGCACCTAGTTAAAAACAGTGTGTGTTTTTTTTTACGGTTCCCTTTTTCTTTCTTACCAACAGAAAGTGTTACATCTGATAAAGAAAATTCTTGTTTCAGTCTCGATGTTCTCCTCAGATAAAAATCTTTGCCTGCAGGGTACTTTTTCTGTCTTTTCTTCTTTTTTTTTATATATGTCTGCCCTTATTTTTCAAAGCAGCAAAAGCAGATGAGATACCGCCTCATTGAGACGGTTAACTCTCCCACATCCAAACTGCGTCATCACCGTTCACGTTTTTGTTACATCAGAGCTCGCTCGCTTCCCTGTGGAGCTTTGTAGTCTCTGAAACCGCATCATTCCCCTGAATTAGTGCAATATAGTTCCATATGTAAAATATTCTTGAAGTGTGATATAATTGCCTGCGGAATGCGGCTATTTCACAAATGAAAAATATGCTAATTACTGTGCACACTGCATAAATGCAACTTCTTTCTTAATGAAAATGACCGACAGTCGCCAGAATGTGCACACCCACGCACATGCTCGGTCCTCTTTGAAAGTAAACATGAATTTATGGAAAATATACAGTCACAAAGAAAACCGGAACAAAGAGGATTCATGCCTTATTCTCTTCACTGTCCTTTTTTCAATTGATCAAAATGATATTTTGCTTTAGATGCAAAGAATATAAGCAGTGCCCAGTGGGGGGTGGTGCTCTCTGTTCCCTTCAGGAGACTCATACGCATCTTTATTAGCATGCTTTTGAGTTTACAAACAGATGGTTTCATTGTATTTTATTTAAAATATCCATTCTTTTAGTTTGCACACCCTCAGACCTAAAGATGTTTTTGCAGTCTGTGCATGAGTCCAAACATTAACACACATTTTTATACACACTGAAGTCTGCCTTTCAATGGTTTGCATGGGATGAAGTTTCACTACAAGAGAAACCACCTGGCTGATGAACTTTTTGGGAACAATCATAGTCTGTACGCATTAATCCTTATCAGCTGCAGAGGTTGACCTTTGCAACCAAACCTATTATGCAGCTTTGCAATAGAAACAAAACATATCAAGGGAAAAAACATTGGTTATCAATACAGTATCACTCAGGGACAACTGCTTGAATAATTAATAGATGGCTTTGTGAAAAGGTTTTCTCCAGACTTTATTTTACTGATCCAAAAGAAAGAAACAGGCAAGGTTTCACTTGTTGAATCCCTGCTGGGGTTAAAACAAATCCAGCAGTGGCACCAGTTGTATTTATGTGTTTTAAGGATGTTTGAATAAATCAGTTGACAAGGGAGAGATCAGGCTTTCCGAAGTAAAGCAATCCTGCAAAAACAAGAAAAGCTGGCAACTGTTTTTCCTCCATTTAATTTCATCTGACTGTTATGTCTGTTCTTCTCGTGTTTTATTCAATCTGATTTTCAAAAAGCAGCCATGTTAAAAGATCTTTCATAACATCAGAACATAGCACCTTTTTTTAAGGTTGTAGGATTAAAAAAGATATTAATTCAGGATTAAAGTGGTCTTAATTAGCCTTGTTCCAACAGTTTGCTGTTTATCCATCTTATTTTGCAATATACTGTATATCCCACTATGATTTGAAGGGAATGGCAACATGCTGGTTGTTGTGATTATTCCCATATCTTACTGATTCAGCGTGTCGTGGTCACACTGACATAAAGGCCAATACAAGACAGATGATCACTGTAATATGTTTAGCTTCTAAAAAATCTGAAAGCCTCTCTTTTTTTCTAGACAATTAAATGAAAAGGTTTCCATCCTTGAGTTCAGAGCTCATTTAACCACATTAGAGAACAAATTACATTAGTAATAAAAAGTAATTGAGCATCCTGTAATTAAAACCAAGACAAACGGGCCTGTCGGCTCCAGTTTTATTCAGTGTTTGCCCATATTTAAGTTTCAGTGCTTCCATTTGTCGAATCAAATCAAATTCAGTTGATCAAATAACTGTCTTGATTGCTGAATTAAGAAATAACCGGCTGCCTGATTAGCCTGTTGACTTTGCACCTGATTCCTGTGTGACTTAAATAGCTTTTTTTGTGTGTTAGATTGGTGGCACCTGTTCATTTGTTATAGACTTGCTTTCACTGACCTGATTTGATTTCTGACTTCACTGCAGTTTATCTGTTCAAATGATAAACTGACTGACCGCATGCCTCACTGATTGGTGTGATCAGATCAGTTAAGTGTTTGCACTCCAGATGTGGCAGCTAGCATTGGCAAAAACATAGCTTTGCTTTGACAGCCACGCTCACATATGCTCATTCTCCCCCTCTATGACCTGCTTATTATAAAGCAATTCAGATAGAAATACATGATTTTTATAACACTGTAATGACTTAATTGTAATTGGAAACAAGTTGTGTGAGTGTTGCAGTTGTACGGGCCTGCAAATCAACAATTTTCTGTTTTATCTCTTTCATTGGAGTTCAGCTGTGTGTGTTTTTTGCCTGTTGAGTGTGAGAGAAAAACAAACGGCATCAACAGCCCTCTCCCCTTAAGGTTGTGATGAATTCCCTGCACTCCAATTAGAGCCTTGCTGGTTTGACTGGCCATTGCTCTGGAACGACAATAGGCCCTAATAGGCTTTGCTAAATGTCCAGAACCCAGTCAATAGGAGAGGGGAAAAAAAAACTGACATTAAAAAAAAACAACAGGAATGGTAAAGCGAGTAAGAGACTGAATGAGGCAATGACAGAGTGAGGTACAGGAGGGGGCGAGTGAGGGAGTTGTTTCCTGTACTTAGTGGCTTTAAATGGCTGTAGAAAACCGTTAACGAGTCTGACCTGGCGGGGAAACCACAGGGTAGGCAGTCTGGGCACCTGCGGGGGTGTGCATGCTTGTTTGTGTGTGCCTGTTAGTATTTATTTGTTTGACTCCAGTACCCAGCAGTCAAAATAATAAAGAGTTCACCTGTCGATTAAGTCTCCAGACCGGGGCTCCGCTGTGCCAGTCACAACTGGGTCATAACGACCTTAATAATTGCTGCAGGAAACCCAGCCGATGGTTAACTGCCTCCATATCTGTATGTGTGTGTGTGTTTATAGGAGAAGGACACACTTAGATGTCGATTTTGCTTACAATTGGACATTAATTGTGACGCTGATTTAGTGTGACAGGCATACACACACCCGCAAACAAACACTAACTACCTGCAAGTACACTGTGTTACAAAACCGGTCGTGTCTGCCCTGAATTACAATTAACCTTCAGCAGAACGAATGCGATTTGGAAGTATAGTATTGAACACGGAGTACAGAGCTGATTTTACACCGTACTCTTTTTTTCCTCCTCAGTGTTCAGCACATTTTGTTTTTCTAGCACATTTTTCCTTTTCTATTGGAGAGAGAGGGCTCCCACAGTAAATAAATACAGCTATGCAATATGTATAACACCATAAAGCACCATAAACATGTTTTTTCCTCTTTAAAGTACCCAAAAGGCATTTTCCTCTCATTTTTAGCTGAAATAACGATTTTCTTGCATGTTAGGCCCTCTAGCTGTTAGTGGTTTTGATTATTAAGCATGATTTTTCTTTCATGCTGCGCAGCTGCCTTCAGGCTGCATAGCACCTACATATTTGGACCATTTTCATCCCTCTGATACACGGGCTTTTCATTTCTGCATATCAGAGTGTTTGTAACATGTCTCTAGGCAAACCGGTGACACAAAGGTGGTTAATTCAAAGATGAGTGCCAGGTGGATAAAGAAAACGCTGCATCTCCTTGTTAACCAAATAACAAAAACAAATCATCACCTTGATTTGAGCATTTTTTTAGGATCCTCTTTGTAAAGTGTTTTAATTTAAATGAAAAATACTTTTTTGTTAAGATCATGAATGTTTTTTTTCCAACATTATTTATTGGTTTTTGTCTTAGAATATAAACTTTTAAGGTCTAACAAAATTCTCCCCTCAGTATTCTTAGTAAAAGGGAGAAAATTAAAGCACAACTGGAGCAAATATAAGTGTGTTTAGGAGTAGGTTGTGATTTTATTGTCCTGTCTATTCAGATCCATGTAACTCTTGCTGTAATGAAGTGGAGACAATGACAAAATGCAGTTTCATGAACCTTTTTCAGACCACTTGCAACTTCTCACACTCCTGCATACAATGAAAAGGGAGACCTATTGTTCTATTGCTGTTGATAAAGTAAAATTTGGTTTTAATATTTTAGGGTTTGACCAGAGGTCATGTCTCCTCGAGGTCTTTGCTGCAATATCTAAAGCATTGAAAGATGATTCTACTCTGCAGTTAAAATAGACAAAGAAATGTGTTTTCATAAGAATGCAAGAAGAAAAGAGGAAAATTAGCACGAGTCGTTTCAGCGAATCCCCAGAAAACAAAACATGTTTAGTCCTAAGTGACAACGCCCTCCAGCAGTGACCAAAGGAGGCAATCGTTTGACATTAATATGAAGCCACAAAGGAGGTTGTCGTTAGACTTAAACGCAAGTGATGACTGTTTGTATCTCATTTTCTACCAACAGTCAACGTTGGTTCCTTTTAACCGTGACCCCTGACCTTAACTGTTTACAGCTGCAGCAGCAACAAGACGGTCTCCTTTCTTTGAAGAGATAATAATTTTAACTTAAACCACAATGTTCCCTAAACCTTCCTAAGCCCTTATTGTGCCTAAAACTAATCTCAGATCAAAGAACTGATTTGTAACGGTTTTAAAAAGGAGTGATATGCAACTCTGCCCTGTCAATAATGGTGCTGTATTAGAAAAAAGCTCTCGTGTCATTGTAGCGGGTGTTTTGTTTTGAGGAATTGTTGCTAGAACCTGCTATCATATGTTATGACCTTCAAATGACCTAGGAATTTAGCGAGCCCCTGATATATTATGTACTCGAAAATCCTTTTTCTAGAAAGCTCCTATTTATCTTCTAGTAGCTACAAGAACATCAATATCTTTTTCAAATGTGAACATTCAGTATTTGATTCTCGTGGTAACTCGTGTAAAAAGAGTCTTTGTTTTGATGAAGTTTTGAATGTGACACAAGCATAAGAGCAAACTTGGTAGGTAAACTGTCCTTGGTGGTTGCATGTGAAATTCATCAAATGAGCCAGTTTGGCAGCATTCAGGTCAGCATGGCAGTGCATTTATGTGAGTGGATGAATTCCCACCTCCAAATTCATCTTTTCCCCTGAAAAAAATCTCAGCGCAGGTTTCATGCTGGCCTGCTGATGGAAACATTAGCATACGCTTTGCTGTTTTTTTCTGTTTGTGCGCATTTGTGTGTCCTCCGTTTGACTGACTGACATGGACTGATTGTTTATTCATGCGAAAACACAGCTGAGCATTAACTTACAAAATGCATGTGTGCGTGCATGTGTATGCGTGTCTATGTGTGTGTGTGTTTGCCACTGTGTACATTCACAAGAGGCGGGTAAACAGACGCACGCTTCTTTCATTTACGATTTGACACTCTTTGTGATGCTGATTTGGTTGGAAAGCATTGGACACGCACAGAAACACACACACACACACCATAAACACACACACATATGCACACACACACACATAAGCATGTACCAACAGCTGCATGAACATGCTACTTACAAACCATTTGTGTCTGCCATAAAAAACAATTAACCTTGGGCAGAACGAATGGAATTTGGAAGCGGCGCGCTGAACGATGCATGCAGAGTAGGGAGTTCCTGCTGTTGCTCATTAGTGACGTGCTATACATGATGTACGGATGTGGAACTGTGCCACATGTTTGCATAAACACGGAGGCTTGGGTTATTCTAGAGCATTGGCTGTGCTTCTATATTTATTCATTGGTAGGTGTGAGTCATATGCAGATGGATGGCCTCAGTGTGTTTTTGTAACACATGCATATATATTGCACAAATTCTACACTTGGGTTTTGAATTTAGCTTTAAAAAAAAATAGAGAAATGTTCTGACTTGTGTGTCAAGTTCAGTGTTGGGCTTGAGGTGATTAAACGATTGCTGAATAATTTTACCTGGTAAACAAGGTGCAGTGGTGTCTGATTGATGAAAGTCGTGGCCTGGATTGGGGATGAATGGATTGAATATTCAAAGAGACCAGACGGAGGGCGGAGCGGTTGTCTCATTTTCACGGTCTTTAAGTTTCATGAGTCCAAACGACATCTATTTAAAAATAAAAGGACAAAGAGACAGAGGGACAAAGTGACTGAGGGAGGGGAGAAATGTGGGGATCAAGGGACAGATGGGAGGAAGAACTTAATGACCGACACAGATAAAGTTAGCAGAGTTAAGCTGATCTAAACATGCACATCTTTACTTTGAAATGTGTTAAAACAGTTTTAAATGGATAAAATTTGCTCCCATTGGTCAATTAAAAACAGTACTCAGTGTCGGCTTTCCTTAGATCTCACAGTGCAGGAATGATGCTGTCGTCCTCTACTAAAATTACATTACAGCAGGACACTCATCTCCTTATTTTGTTAATCTCAAACAGACAGGAGACTGCAAAATGCTTTCACGTTAATTTATTCATTAATTAATGCAGTTAACTTCAAGATGCATCTATAATCTTTTTAATACTTGCATCATAGCTCTTTAAATTTAAGTTTAAAGTGTGAGGTGCCTAGTTATATCAGTCCCTGCTTAGTGCACTGGTAGTGCCTTATTTAATATGGCTTCATTTTTTATAGATTCTGTTCTATGTTTTCCCAAATTCCAAGTTTTTGGTTTTGATTGTTCTAAATTTTGTGCTTTGTAATATATATTGTTTGTGTAATTTTTTTTAGTAAATAGATGGATCTTCTGCAAGACAGCCCCCATGCACAACTTGAACACAGGGAAGGAAAAAAGGCTCCTTGCTTGGCTTTGAAAAAATAATTCAAATCATAGAAATAAACTAGCTCTTTATACATACATTTTGCCAATATCTGCTTTATTATCAGTTTTACAGTCGATTCAATTTTAATAATCAAACTGAGTGATTCAGTTTGTGTTTTCTGCATCACAAACTCATAGGATCCGCAGATGTGAAAGAGGTTATTCATTTGGAGACCACATAACTGCCCAGCATCCTGTCCTTTGTGTTGGGTTATATCATAAGAAAATAGTCTGAGCAATGAGCAACACAGTAATCTTTAGATCACATTTAAAGTTATGTCAAGTATGTGCACTTGCTAGGGAATACACTTGTCTTGAAGTTCAAATCACCTTAAACCAAGGCAGGTCTTTGGATTTTCCCATTAGTTGTAAATTAATACATTTTTTTAGGAGGATCCATGTTTTCCCAGCCCTCCCTAACAAGCTTAGTCACTTTCAAAGTGCAGATAAACGCAGCATGCTGCTTACTGCCTACTCTTGTTCTTTTTTTTTTTTGGATTAGACAACAGTGACTGTGTAGGTGAAGTTAAGCACCTGGATCAGATTCAGCAGCAGTTATGACTTGCTTTCTTTGAGCTCATTACCATTTGATCGCTGTTCATGTAATTATTCCTCATGCAAAGGAAAATTGCATGCCTCACAATTGTGAGGGACAGCAAAACATTTAATTATCTCAAAATTACAGACATAACGCCATACTAAATTACTAGAACTGCTGCGTTATTGATAGTTATGTGAAATTGATTTTGTGTTGTTGGTTGGCTTAAGGCAATCATGTGAGCATGTGTACGCTAAGCTCTGACACTAGTAATAATAATAATTGATTGCGTTCAGTTTGCAGTAATCAGTGGTAATTGCCTAGTTATGGTAAATGATTATGTTTCTAAGAAAAGCAATCAGTAAGTCCAAATTATGATCATGCTTGCCAAGAGGGAAGATTCACATGCAGTTTTTTTCTTAGAATGAATGTTTTCGCCTTGAATCTCTGTTCTTTAACAGAAGTCCACCCACATTTGAAGTGGGTGTGAGAGTCGGAAGTTATTTTAAGTAATTTTTGGAGGGAGTACTGCCAGTGTTTCAGCTAGGAGAGATTTAAAATTGCGTCCTTATGGTAGCTGACTGAGTAATGCTTTGTGAGAGCTAGTGAATTTACCCATATGTATGTCTGTACTTTTATGGTCTCTTGACTTGTAGACTGCAATTTTGCACTTAATGCAAAGTTATGCTCTGACGAGTTGATTCCTTCTGTTTGTGGGTTATATTCACCAAAAGCCAATGTTTTAACATCTTTAAAGCAGTTATCTTTAAGATTTCATGAAATGAACCTTGTTTTGATATGTTTATGACAGACATCTTTTCAGCAATAAACACTGAATTTATTTACATAAAGTAGCTGCCACTCTGTTTATTAGTTTTCAAATGTTAGCTGCACAGTTTGCTATTTCATCCCTAGATTAAAAGCTGCCTTCACAGAAAGAGAATTCACAGGGAACGATGGATTTATGTGATTACTGGTTTTACTTTATTGTGTCAGAGCTGAATTAGGTTTTACTGCTGATAGTTCATAACAAGCGTTCAATTGTCAAAACATGGTACTAACAAATGTAACTGTTAAAAAATTTTGCTATCTACAAAATGAGAAAACAGTCTTTTTAGCCTTTTTTTTCATTGCAGGGTGTAATGGAGGGAGGATCCACAGTGAGCTGTTAGATGAAGAGCTGCAGGTGACAGGTAAACACCACCAACTCCTCAACAAAGTAGCTTTTCTTATTACTGTGCTGTGCTTCTGTGTGGAAACTACATGCTGCATGTGCTGCATTGGATCAGATCAAGCTTGAAATAATTGTTAACTGGCTGATTTTTTAAATTTGGTTAAACAATGTTAAGCTGAACTGTAAACACTTACATAAATTACTGCTTTGCACTTTTGACTAAGTATCTGATCACAGGCAGAACCTCAATGACTTGGGGAGTAATATCATCAGATGAACCAGGACAGATTACAACATCAACAGATGATTAAGTTCTGGCTTAAGCTTGAGTTTTGGTTGAAAAATTAGGTGTGATCCTCGCTGCCTGGCTGAGCTAAGGCCTAAATTAGGGTGAGCTGAGCTTCAGCCCACATTTCTGGCTTATGCGGTATTCAGAGGAAAGAAGGCAGAAACAGGCAAAAACAAAGCAGATTTCACTCTACTCTATGATATAGTGGTTGAAGATACACGTTACACATATTAACATTTCTGGAAATTTATCTTAGAAGCTATTTATAAGCAAAGTAATGATATTCTAATGTCTTTTGGTGTATACAACAAAATAAATGCTGGAAAAATTAACATACCTCCTTATGTTGACACAATAATCGTGTAAATTCAGTCCTCCCCATTGATTTCCTCACACACTGAGACATGCCATTCCTCAGTCCTGCACTGGCCTAAAACCTTGGACATCGCCACAATGCTCATCTGCCTGGTTATACTAAGCACCTCTCTCAGCAGTCATACTAAGCACTTCTCTCAGCTGAGGCAGGCATTTTCAAAGTGTGAAACATGGACCCGGGGAGAGGCAAAAATGTCTAACGATGTAAGCCAAACCCAACCTGCCAGCACAGACACAATTGGCAGACTGTGAAAACACACAAAACCCAACCTCTAAACTGCCAGCACCCTGGTGCAACAGCTGTGCCAGGAGACAGACACGAACACAGCCAACAGTGAAACCAGTGCCTCAATAAGGATTGAAAGGAAAAAAAAAGGGGAAACATTGCAACTCTGCTGGTAAAAACATCCACCTGCACAAAAAAATGCTGCAGAAGATGACAGATTAAGTGCTTAGACGGCCATTGATTGAGTTGTGTGTGACATTGGTTAAAGGACAGCGCATGTGTCGCTCTGGGCAAATCACGTTATAAACTACAACCATCACTCAAGATTTTAATTGACCCTTCCATCCATCTGGCATCCCATAACATCCACATAACACATCAACGCCACATTCTTTTTCTAATGAAACGCCCTGGGGCCAAACCACAAGAGCTGGCCTCTGCTGCGTTATGGTCTGCCGCGTGGATCTGACATCGTTTTCACGGCACGTTCACAGTTTTTTAACATGTCCGACTGTGTTCGCAGTGGACATCTGTGCACTCTGGGGTACGCAGAAGGAAATCGAGTTGTGAATTTGTTCATAAATTGATTGGGTTAAACATCATTCTTGTCACCAGGCTTTGTTTTCCTGAGAGCTGCCAGGTTGCCAGACAGACACACACACACACAGACAGACAGACAAACATTGCTTATGCACTGCATGAATGTGCTCCGACTGTGTGGGGATGAGAAAGTCTTGGCTTAAGTACTGCAAGTCCACAAGTCTTTGGGGGAAAAATGAAGTCCACAAGTAAATTAAAAAGAGCAGTGTGTGTGTGTGTGTGTGTGTAGAATTGATAATCCAAGTATTAGGAGTGAATTCTCAACTGGCACTTAGTATTCCGCTGTTTATATCTATTATTTATTTCTCCTCAAGTGAATGTGATATGTAAAAAGAAAAGCAGCTGGAGCTTCTGAAATTCACTTTCTCTCCACCGTACCTCCTATCAGGTCCCTTTTGTTTGTTGTGTTTACTTTGTTTACTACATGCTTTTTTGTGGTTAAATGACCACTCTAACAAAAACCTGTGTTTGTATCAAACACTGCCCCCCCTTGAGGTTTGAAAAGTAGCTCTGAAAAGTTTGTAGCTCTCTTTGTGATGATGAATGACAGCTGTATTCAGCTTCAATTCAAGGAGGAAAGAGTTTCCAGGCAAAAATCCCTCCATAGAAACTTTTCGAACCTCTCTTAAAGCGTAACCCACTGTTTTTCTCACCAGTCGTGCGCTCAATATGTTCTAAAACTGCAGAAATACATGGCTTTTGCTTTCTGATGGTGTAGTTGGCGGTTTTTGTGTCCTGGATTCAACATTCTCAGCTCCCATTTCTGTCTTCCACCTTCAGTTTGGAACAAAACCAGCTGCTGAGAGTTGGTGTCAGTGATAAATGGTTGGCATGCTGTTTGTAAGTGCCCAGTAAAACAACAGTGGCACACAAATAACAACATTTCCACCGTCACTCAAATCTTGTCTAAAAGGCTGGCTTTCCCTGCGTGTCTTGTTTCTGACAAACTATCCCTGACTTTTTGTTTTTTTTTTATCCTGCATCTCTCTGCTATTACTTCTTTTTTTCCCCCTTGTACCCGAGCCTGAGAAGAAAGCTCCCTGTCTCATTTTTCTCTTCCCACCACTCTCCACTGCATCAGAGGCGAGTTGTGCTCCCTGCTATGTGCCTCGCCTGTGGGGAGTCTCGTCAGTCACCCGGACCTAGGACACCTCCTGACAAGGTCACAGAGGTCTGCCAGTCTGAGATTAAAACAGCTCCATCCATCCAGAGAGTTCCCCCTCTGGGCAGCCATTATCATAGCAGATCGCCATGCCAAAAAGCTCAAATGGATATGTAGTGCACAGGCTGTGACCTTCCAACAGACTGCTGTCATTTTCTGGTCTCTCTGTCTTGTGAGCTAGTGATGGTCTGTGGTTATCGGGTCCCCCCCTCTTTTCTTTTACTGGAATTATGGGCTTTTAGTAGAAGAAAAGCTCATAATATAAAGTTTGTCCACAGTTTTATGGTGTGGATAAAAACAAGAGGTCATCCAAAAAAATATGTTCCTTGTCTGCACATTATCACATCATTTGTTCTGTTTTTTAGGGTTTATGTGTGTTTACTGTTTATATATGTGTGTATGTGTGTGTGTGTGTGTGTGTGTGTGTGTGTGCACCATTGGCTTGAGCTAGGCCAACAGCAGGCACGGGCAGGCAGCCTGTTTAAGGTCTTAGCGCCCAAAGGTTTTACACAAACACAGCTGTCAAAACTGGCATGTAACCCTCATTAGTGCTCATTAGTGCACACACGTTTGCTTAGGTGAGTTTTACCCGACTCGTGGTTTTACCATGTGACTGAGAGAGCAGTGGCTACGGGACCTTGGATTACTCAAGCTTTTATCAATCCGTCCATTCATCATTTCCTTCTTGTGGCTAGACCGAACTGCTTATTCAGTGGAGACAAAAAGGAGACAGCACCACTTCACTGCAGCTCATCATCTCTTTATAAACAATGACAGACATTAAATGATACCTTCCACCACCTTCCTTTCACTTCCGTTCTAATTTTGTGTTTTATTGAAGGACAAAGAAAGATGAGAAGAGGGTTGCAGCTCTTGGTAGGAGCAAATTAGCACCAGTCAGGCTGCAAAGCACACTGTACAGTAGTTGTACAGTTACGTTGTACATTACCTCTAGTTCATTGTCCCATTTTAATTTAACAATCCCCCTTGCAGCCATTAAGACATCCAGCAGGGAATTTCTGTAAATTCTGACCCCGTATCATCCACTGTAAAATGCAGCGTAATGGCCCCCTGAATCACCTCTTGTAAGCGCACTAATTGCTGTGATTACACTAATGTCTCTTAATGGAGTTATGATTTATTGATGTTTAAATGTGACACAAAACACCTTTGAAGGTATACAATGTTTATTTGGTGAATTAATTCTTTGATTAGGTTACTATTGTGCGGCAAGAAAGCTCCTACTGGTTAAACTCTGTGTGTTTAATTGTATTTTGCAGTAACAGTTTTTATCTCCCTTGCCGGTGACAGCTGAGGCCCGAAGCATTATGTTTCCCAGATTGTCCGCTCGTCCTATCTCAGGAATTCCTTCAGGGAATTTCCTCAGATGGACAAACCTCCTCTTGGATCCAGGGATAAAATGATTTAAATTTGATGGTCAAGGTCGCTGTTGCCTCACAAGACCCTTTTTTTGCGATAACTCAAGAATTCATGCTCAAATCATGACAAAATTTTAAAAAAAAAATGTGCAATAAGATAAAACGGTGAATTTATATCACTTTATATTCAAAAGGTCAAAGGTCAACTTCACTATGACATCATTTTTTTTTCTGCAAAAACCCTTTATTCTGTGCCATAACTCAGAAACAGAAGGAGAGACTGTGACTGTATTCTACATTCAAACAGATACTGTATCGGTGACTCTAATCTTGGGTGCCCACCTTAAAACAGCTGATTGTATAGATCCTCTGTGCTGCTGATCTGAGACATGTCTGTAAGGCATCCACATTTTGTATAATTTATTCCCCTTGTAGTCACATTCATATTTGAAGTACTGCATTCCACCACAAGTTCATTGGTTTTACCGATATTAAGCTTGAGTTGATTGTTGTTGCACCATGTGATGAAGATCTTCATCAGTCTTTTATTATTCACTGCAATGATACATTTAAATATAGTGATAACTTCCATTTCACTAAAAGACATGGACGTAAACTATTACTTGAATGGTTCTCAGAAGCAAACAACCACGAGGCAGTAACCATAGTTTCTCTTGTCAATCTGAAGTTTTCACGGCTAAAACATCGGCCTTTTCTTGTGAAGGGACAGGAATAAAATATGTTTAATAAGACTTGACATTCTCATCTTCTCATCAGCTATTTTAAAAAAAGTGTTTGGGTGCAATCCTGATATGCTAACTGAAATAAAAGTGTTAGTGTTAACCAAGTGGAGCACCACACTCCAACACTTTCAAATGGAAAAAGCCATGTTTTCCTACATTCCTGCTGGTTTTTAATGTTTTAGAGTCAGACCTCTCTCCAGACCTGAGTGCTTAACTGCTAGATGTGTTTCATATTACAATAAAATGAAATCAAACCTGAGTGAAGGGCACACTGTGCATGGGTTAAGAGCCTAAAAATGGCTGCAAGCACTTTACTGACCACAGCTTTGAAGCTAATGTTCTTGTTCTTGTAGTAGAGCAGCAGGTAAAACACCACCACAGCCACATCCTACATTTTAGGAAACGCTCTTGGACATTTTTCAAGTGTTTTTAATACTACGTAAAAATAGACAGTGTGACCTGTGGCAAAAGATGTTCCTCTAACCATGATAAACACCTTATGAGCAAAACATGAATCTTAACCCGTCTTATCCAGTGAACCGGAACAGAAGCCATTTCTGACACCAACTGGATATTTATATTCTATCTTCTGTGTTAAATCACATCTGAACTACATGTACTTACATGAAATATCAATCATTTACTGCGTTATTGTCACTAACTTCATAGCATCTCTGCTGAATACCCTTTCTTCCTTTCATCTTCACCACAGCTTGTTTCACATTTAGATCTGAATTGATGAGAGAAGGAGTTTGCATGTGTTTGTCTATCCTACAGCAATTTAGGGCCTATTGGGGGCAGGGACATGGCTATGGGGGGATTGGGGGGGATCTAATGCAAGTGTGAGGAGACTGTGTGTTTGTGTATGAACGCTGTCAGGAGGCTTGCCAAGGCTCAGGCAGCGTGTGCCCGCAGGGTAAGGAGGCTTGGGATGTATTTGTTTGGAGATGAATGCGCGTGCACACACACACACATAAACACGCACACACACACTGACACAGGATGTGTCTAATTAGCAGAAGACAGCTGCTGCCAACCAGAAAACCCATGTGAAAGTACTCATCGTGCTTTGGCCCACAGGCAGCCACGCCACACTTAACAATTTACCCTCATTGTAATGAGCGCAAATGTGCAGCAATTCATTTTCCATCTAAAGCGTTTTATTTACAAGCCATGTAGCAGCACAGGGGCTAACAACCTTTGAATGTCATAAAGGAATTATGGAATATTGTCTTTGCTATAACTCAAAGGTTCATTAGACTGATATCAAGAGAGACTTGCTTCCTGAGTAGAGAGAAGAGAAACTATAGTTCACTGTTGTGTGTCGTTTATTTCATTAAATTGTCAAGTTGTTTCTCATGCATACATACTATAGCAGCTCATGGTGTACACTGCCTGGTATAGTAATTAATTCCAACAGCGAATTAGATTAAATGTTCCATTAATTCAGCAAACATTGAATGCAGCACAAAGTCTCACAATCTCTAAGTGTTTACACAAGTCAGAATCTATTAAACCAAACCTACATGAATGTACTTTTGATATTTCCAAAGAGTATAAACACTTTTATTTTTGTTTCAGTCACTAATAGTAAAAAGCAGGCCAGTAGTTCAAAGACTGAGTTTATTTTTAAGGTTGAAATTTCGACTTAAATACCAACAGATCAGTCTGTTTCTCAGACTGGTGCTCAAAGGCAGAAGAGTGTAATAAATAGATGTCAGTGAAAATGTCAGTGGTTGAAAATAGTTTTTACTTAAGGGTAGAAATCTTTAGGAATTCAGTTTAGCTTCAAACTGCCACAAATTAAAGTTTCTACTGTTGTGACATTTGCATGATGCATTACTAGCAAATGTCTAAAGGCTGACTGGTTCACTTTGTTACAGAAGACTGCCATTTATATGACTACACTTAAATTTTAAACACAAAAAATAATCTTGAACATGCCTTGATCTGATTTATTTATTTGGATTTTAGGACCTGCACCAATTAGCTCCAATTACCTAATTAGCTGACATGCCAGTTTTACAGAATCTTGGAAGATTTTGAGAAATCTTTCCTTTATGAATGAGCAGTAGCATCCTGAAAACAAAAAATGTGTTCATCATAATACATCTATGTGCCTTTGATACAACAGTCATTCATGCGTTGGCAGAGCTGTGATGGGTTTGTGTTGAAAGACCCCAGAGCAGAGAGAGATATGAGTGAGGGATAGTGAGCAGACAGATGGTTTGGTTGTTTACAGGACTCGGTGTCATAACTTAGTCATCATTACAATAATCCTCTCACTAATTTAAAATAAACTTGCACTGATGCGAGACACGAAAAAGCTGTTTCAGACACTGTTGACCCTCCTCCTGTTATGTCTCCTGGCATTTTTTCCTCTGCCCAGTAGATGGAAGCAAAGCCACACACTCACATACACACACACACACAAAAGGGGAATGAAAAAAAAAAAAAACAAGAAAAAGTTGGGTGAGAGTTTCTCCAGATGGTGAGTGGCAAGCAGGAGCTGCTCTGCCCTTCGTTCCCCAAGCAGGCAGACAGGTCCTTTCAACTCTCTTCAATCAAGTTTCCATAAAGGCAGAAAGGGACCCAGCGCTCCTTACAGTGGAGGCTTTGCGGGCGCTTTCGTTCTGTGACAGATACAGCGGTTTCAGATCCAAGCGACCTGCACCCCGTCAGGGAGAGCAGGAGCAAAGAGAAAAATAGCACTGGAGAGTGTGGAAAGTGAGAAAGGGGGGCGTTGGCGTGGAGAAGCTATGAATTTGATTACCAAATACAGACCCCGAGGTCTAGAAAACAGAAATGAAATAAAAGCTGGTTGACTCAGGGATCCTGTACATCTTTTGCTCCCCACCCGCCCTTGATACAACTTTGAACCTGCAGTTTTTTTTTTAAGCCCTGGGTGTATGTAATTCTGACTCTCTTTTTTCTCCCCTCTCCTGCTGCATCTCCCTCTCTAATTAATGCTCAGCTATGTGAACCCAGGATTAGATCAGGCCGGGAAATCAATGGCTGACAGCACAGAAAGAAAAGAAGAGGGCAATAAGCAAGCTGTCACATTTTAATCAGGGAGGGTGAGGATCAGAAATAAAAGCAACGGTTCCCCCTTTGAGGTTGAGTGTGTGTCTGTGTCAGTCCCATGCATGCATGTGCAGGAAATGTGTGTGTGTGTGTCTACATGTGTAAGCCACAGTAAAGGGTAGCTTCTAAAGAAAAAAAAAACTGTGTGATGTTTGTGGGAGAGCTTGGACCCTGGAGTTCCCACAGAAGGTCCGACTGATCCTTGGAAATCTTGGAGGAACGCACGGCTATGCCGGAGTGCAACCTCAGCGGCAGCAGTCGTGGGAATGGAAGCTCCCCTGAAGCGTGTTTTCACAAACTGGCCTCGAATGGAAAACATCGCTCTTGACTCCCCTTACATGATGTCACCAGGGTGCTGAATCCTGCAAATGAGAATGTGTGAGGAGAATCCAGAAGCGCACTTTGCATGAAAAATACTTAAAAGAAATCCACTAAATAAAAGAAATCATGCCCCTCAACAAAACCCCTGCTCTGATCTTTAATGAGAAAAATATTGAGGCAGTTTGAGATTCATATTAATGTTCATCTTCAGGGGACGAGTTCATGTTCCAGTGATCTGGCATTGATGGCTACAGTATATATACAGCAGAGCAGAGCTGTATTAAAGCTCTGCGGTGATGCCCCAACAATAGCTGTAGTAAGACTGAACAGTGGTAAAGAGAATTAAGTTGAACTAGATTTCTTTTTATGATTTCAGTATCATGTTGCACAGCTCAATACATTTCAGTCAGCCCTAACCCCTAACCCCATGCCACTGTTAAAACACTGAATGCTCTGCCAAAATAGAATTTTTCACTGTAAAAATAACAGTCAAACACAGCTGGTCACAAAAAAAGTTTAAACACGTATTAACTTTAACAACCCTGCGGTGAATCCTACCTTTAAGATATTTTTAGCTTTGTTAGAAAGACACAGAGGGCCTGACCGAACCTCCTCTGAGTCATGCGTTTGTTGTTGTGAATGATCTTAAGTACATCTGTTGAGTGCTCCGTCTCTTCAGCAGAGGAGCTGGAGCGGTTGCCCCGGAGCGTGACCAGCAGGAAAGCCTGTGCATCAGTCCGTCTCTGCCCGGGCTGAGTTCCTGGACCTCAGCAGTCAGATCCCTCGCAGGCAAACCCTCAGATATTCTGAACGACTGTCCCGGCTTGGGTTCAGTGATTATCCATGAAGTGAACATGTCATTTGTTGTCACTGGTCAGAGCTATTAAAACATAACCTGTGCATCTTAATAAAATTTCTTATTTCTTATTGTAGCTTGGGTAAAACTAGTTGACTTAATTAAGTTTTTTCCCCAGAGGTTATCCTAATTCTTCCTATAAAAGTTAGAGCTGTCATTTTTGTCAATGAATAACAGACTTTTGCCTGCAGATGACATTAACACCAATGTGTTTTTACAAAATGAAACACTATCATCTCAGGTAGACATTTTGTCCCTGTGTACTTCGCAAACTGGCATTACATCGTATGTTTTTCATAAATGACTTGCATTGTAAATTTCATGAGCTATTCATGAACCCCTGCAGCTGCTACATTAATTGC
>JAPZDV010000006.1:16207167-16236397 GCA_029814665.1 Acanthurus lineatus
GGCGTGCATAAACTATGCGTTTCAGCAGCTATAACCGTAACTTGATAATTATCTCCTCTTTTCTCTTCTTTTTTCTTATGCTAAGTTCACTATGAATCCGTCTCCTCTCTTCCACACACATGCACATCTAATCATACAGGTACGTCGTGATCTGTCAATCACGCTCGGCCGGAAGCGGCTTGACCAACTCTGTGTTCTTATACAGTCAATGGTTCTGACTGGCCCGTCATCTCTCACTCTCTCAGCATAGAAATAGTACATCTAAATCAGCATATTATTATTTTTAACCTGCTTTTTATTCACCGGGTTACATTGACTTATCTGCATGTTGTGTTTCTATGTCCAACTTAGTCTAACTTGTGTTTTAAGAGGGATTCTTATACATTATAAACCAAAAGCTGTGCAGGAGTGTTGTTTAAGTACACAACAGTTGCTACTAATGATTCCTTCAAACTGAGTTTGCATGGACACAGTGTCACCTCAGTTCAGGTATCCTGGAGCAAATCCACACCTGTTTGTGTCAGTTATACAAGCTTTGCTTGCAGTTTGGCTAAGGATGCACCGATCCAACCTTTTCTCTCTCGACTGCAATACCTCAACTCTGAGTACCTGCTAACACTGATTAGCCAGTCTGATATCAATCCCCTCTTTTTATCCCAAATTCAAAATCTATAAACCTTGTTGCTCATCTAAAAACTGAGTCAGTGTGGTTGAATGAAAATAACTGACAGCTTCAATCTCATGTCAACTTGCATGTCTTTGTATTATGACATTGATAAAGAAACTGGAACTGATGCAGATTGATCATGTCATGGCTGATACCGGTCTGCTCAGTGTTGTTAGCATCTGGGCTGACATTGTGAATTATATCAGTGTATATCAAAATTTTTGATTTGAATGTAGTTTTGCATGCATATTTAAAATCTGTGTTGTTGTGATTGATAAAGCATTACACCGTTAGATAGAAAATGCATGTGATGTGTTCATGCATGTGCGTATGGAAATGATATCTTAGTAACGCCTGCAGAAAACTGAGTTCTCTTGGACCAAAGGAAGAACTAAAAGGGCCCAAATTTGGTGCCCCAACCTTAAAAATATTGTCTAACTGCAGAAACAAAGGTTACAAATTGGATGTCTTTCTCAGTAAATTCTTAACTTTCAATTCTCCAAATAATAACTTTTATACATACATTACCAAGGTTCTCACCACATACAGCATATCAGTGTTAATATACATGAGCTGTAACTTGCAGACAAAACACTGCAAATTGGAAATTCTAGCACAAATAATAAATTCAGACAAGTCAAATTCTTTACAGTCATTTAAAATTCAGCTCATTTAGTCTAATCAACAGTAAGTTGATTCAGTACATTTTCAAGATCAGCACATTTGGGCTTGTTGTAATATTTGGAATTAGCACACATCTTACAGATCAAATATGACATTTACTTTTGTTCAAATTAAGGTTGAATATAAATAGAAAGTCACAATGCAAATACACAAAAATACATTTACTTTACAGCTTTTATCTTCATTATCATCAGGTATTTGCTCCTCTACTCTTTACTTGTGCTGTATATATTGTAATCTGTGTGTGTTTGCACAGGTTAACTATAGGCGTACTTAAACTCAGGTGTGTGAAATAAGTGTGTATTGCTTGCTAGAGTACAACTGTTTTCAGACTGTGTTCAGTCAGCCTACCTGTTCATCGTGGTACCATACATCTCAACTCCTTAATCTGACTTGATTACATTTCTGCAGCCTCTGTCTCTGCCAACAGCTCTCAGTGTGATGTTGTTGTCTGGCGAAAAAGTAATGAAAACACATAAAGCTCTCATTACCTGCCAGTGGCTGTGGGGCTGAGCAGTGGTAGACCTGCACACACACACACATACACACAGGAGAGAAAACATACAGGTGAAGAGCATGCTCCCTCACACACACACACACACACATGTTCCACATGCACAGTCATACACACAACCACTGATACACACATGTATCAGCCTGAGGCGTGCTGAAGTTTAAATTACTCAGCTGTCATCAGGTTCTGATTGATGGTTCTTTCTCTCTTGGCTGCCATATGATAAGCTCTTATTGGCTGTGTAATTTTTCTACGGCCACATTGGGACGAGGGGGGAGATGATTTGCTGTAACACTGAGGTGCAGTTTCTCTTTCATATAGATTATAGCTGCTCTACTCTTGCAGCAATAAGTCATTTCCTATACATCCATATTTCCAGCATGTGTTTGCACAAGAGCAGAGATTGGTGCCACTGACTTTAAAGACGCATATGCAACATGTGTTAATGCAGTATGATTTTACTGGAACATGCTATAAGGCCAAAAAATTTTAATATTTTGATGCCAGCTTGTCAACTGCAGTGGTGCAAATAGTCACTATGTCACAAAGCCTCAAGGCTCACCTATTTAAGGAGGGACAGACTTTGTGGTGTGATGGCTTCTTAAAACTGAGGAGAATTCAATTTACAATCACAAAGAAAAAATACAAGCAATACATGTTTGTGAATAAGAAAGGAGGGAGTGTTTTGCATTTTTGCCAGATGAATGACTTTAAGAATTCATGGATCATTTTCTGTCGATTAACTAATTGATTTATTGCAAAATCATTTCCCCATTAATCTCAGCCAAAGTGATTCATGCACATCCGAAGGATGCAGTTCTGTATCCACGTTTCCCTTCCGTTTATGCTGCTTTACTGGGTTAAGTGCTGCTGAGTCTCTGCTGTATAAATACTCACACATGTGTACAGTATATGTGTGTTTTGGTGTATGCTTCATGTGTATGTGTAATTGTGTATGGCCATCTGAATATTTAATGCATTTTCTAGTATACATGAATGAGCAACATCTAACAAGTCCTATATCAAGCTGTCATGGCTGCACAGCAGAGGACACCCCCCTCCAACCCCCAATTCCTCCCCCATTCTGTCTCTTTCCCTCACTTATTCCCATAAGGATGACACACATGGTCCAACAGCTGATGTACTGTAAAGCATTTTGTAGTTTGGTGTTCATTGTGCGCTTCAGATCGTAGTACGAGGCAATGAATGTGCGATGGGGAAATGTAACATTTAAGAGAAAGTGAGGAGAAAATGCACTTTTGCTGCTGAGCAGGAAGTTAAATGTTTGCAGGGGAAACACAACAAGGCTGGGAAAGCAGTGGTGCCGTATTTGTGTGTATAGAGGGAGAGATAATTGATTTCTTTTTACTGCAACAATATTTTTTAGCTAAGCCCTTATTAACTCTTGAAGTAAACTCCCAACTCCTAAAGGAAGTAGAATTAAAAGCAAATAAAGCTCTTATCTTACAATCACTTTCGAGTGGACTCCTTTAATTGAAAAGGCCTTTTTTTTGACTGATATGAGGAAGATATAATCCCCTCTTTGATTTTTCCACTGATTCTAGGCATTTTGAATATTGATGCACCATCTTTACATCCATACAGCAAATATGACTGAAAAAATCACCATGTTTTCTATCTACACACTTTTGTTAGTTTTGTGCAAAATACAAAGACTAGGACAGGATTCAATTTACTCATTCACTTCATTATGTAATTTCAACGGTAACAGACATAATTAGTCCACTGATTAAACCTGAGATACGCGTAGCAGCTGGTTCATTAGATCAATAGGAAGATAATTTGTCATACATCTGTATGAAGTCTGAGTTTCAATTACATGAGGGGTTCCCCAGAGGATTACTGGCACCGGTTAATGTGGATTGTGATATGGAGTCATCTTATTTCTACAACTGACTGTGTGTCACAAGGGGAGATTTAATTTTGGGTTCTAACGTGTCAGACATGTTTCTACTAAGGCCAAATGCCTCATCTTGCAATTTTAATGAAAATGAAAACAAGCTCTTATTGGGTTAAGTGCCCTGTACTTCACCTTACCTCCAAGTTTCATCAACATCAAACCAATAGTTTTCTGCCAACAACCAGGTGAACAAACTGAACCAAAAAACATTTTCTCATTGGCAAAGGCTATTCTAAGTTTTCCTTGAAGGACACTCTTTCTAATTCTTTGAATGCTGATAAATTGGCTAAGTTAGCCGGAGTTACATTGCAAAGAAAGCCTGTTGAGTGTGCAGATTGCTTCACAAACTCTTCATCATTCTTTGTGAACTCGGTGTCTCTTTAAAAACCCTCTGTAGTTCATGTAAAACTTGTGAGAATTTCAATCTGTACTGACTGTCAGTGATTCCCTCTGATCATCCTCCCTTCCTTTGGGATGACCCTCAGGGTTCTTCTTAATCCCTCTGTGAAACTATCTACTATTGCTTCTCTTCACTTCCTTCCTTTCCCTCCGTCTTTCTATTTTGTTCTACACTTCCACGGTTTACCCCCCCCGCCGCTTGTTTTCCTCTTGTTTTTGATCAGTGTGCTCTTTGTTCCTGGATCCTTGAGCAACATTATTTAACCTTTAAATGCTTTTCTGTAATTCTCTTTTTCTTTTTTGTCCCCCTGTTTTTCCTTGAATCAGTGTCTCTGCCTCTTTAGCGTTTCCTCTTGTTGTTCTCTCCCCAAGCCTGTCATCTATCCCCCATTATACTCCACATCATTTGTCCTTTGTTTACTCACTACTTTGTCTTTTCTTTCTCCTTTCAACTCTCAGTGTTTTTCCTATATCTATTATTTCTTTGGTAAGTCTTTCTTACTCTGCCTCTCTGTCTTCTTCTTTTCATCTATCCGCAGCCTCTCCCTTACGGTTTCTCTTATCCCTCAGTAAAATATGCATTCCCTCTTATTCATTTTATCTTTGTCTGGCATCCCTCTTTCTTCCCACATTTCTGTCTTTTCTACAAAACCATTTCTATCCCTTTACTCTTTTAGTCATCTTTCTCTTTACATAAATTTTCTGTACTAAAGTATCCGTGTGTGTGTGTGTGTGTGTGTGTGTGTGTGTGTGTGTGTGTATAGCTGGCATCTTACACCACCGAGTCCCTGTTCCCTTGACAAGAAATCCATTATCTCCATGATGTTCCTGGACTTGGAGTAAATTGAGTTACGCAACCCTATTGACTTTCCAGGACTCGGAGTGCTTTTACCCCGAACTAACTTAAGTCTCTTTTTGTCTCCATATCTGCCTCTTCTTTTATTCAGTGAGAACATGCAACTAAGTCAGAAAAGGTCATGGATAAGAGGTCTCATGGAAATTAAAAATCCTCTTTTGGCACTCGGCCTATAAATTCATAACCAAAAACCCAGCTAAAAAAAAAAAAAAAAAAAAATCAAAGCAAAGCATTAAGTCAAAAGTTTAGCCTTAATATGGATTTTAGGCCTGAGGAAAATACTAAATCATTAAGTTTCAACATGCAATGTTTTGGACATTTATCTTAATACTTGTGGGATAGTAAAAGGACGGTTTGCTGGTAAAACAAGACAGTTTTTTTTCAGACATATCAGTAAACTGGACTAACAAGAGATGTACGTCCCACCTATGACACTTTGAATAAAAAAGTTAGCAAAATAAATGACCATTTATTATATAAAAGAGCAGGGAGGTGAGCATGTTAACACAAGCAATCATGGAATTTAATCTCCTGCTAAAGTTAAATGTCTTATGCTTCTCCAAATGAGGAAATTACTTTGAACCAAGAAAAGGAAAAGTGCAAATCAATGCCTGCAGGCTAAAAAGTGAGGAGAAATTTTTCTCTTTCTTTTAGTAAGACCAACATATTCCTCAGGCAAACCCAAGATTGCAATTAAGGGCTTCAGAATAATATCAGTGAGAGTTGTTTAAAAAAGTTAACTGTGGACTGAAATAAAACATGAGTTCGAGTTCAAAAGGTGATGGTGAAAAAATCCCTTAATGTTTTTTGAAGGCAGACCTTGGTCTGTGGATTACTTTAACCAACTGGGACATTTTCTCTTCTTCATGTAGCCATTAAGGTTTTAAAACATAGTTTTGCCTCGGCACCATTAAAATTCCAAAGTCTTGATTTTATGTTTCTAATTGCTTTGGACAAGAATTATGTCAAAAAGATACTTTAAAACTTCTCAAATGTCACAAAACATAAAAAACAGTGGCACTGAATGTAAATGATGTAAATCAAGATTAGGATCTCAATTTAATCCATTTTTATCAGATTGCTACACATTTTCTCACCTGCAGGTCACTAAAACTACATTTACTGAGCTGCTATCAGATGCTCTAACAGTAAATGTAATGATCCTTGCTGGTCCTGCTAGCTGTGTGCAAAAAAAAAATGTGTTTTCTGTCTGAAATCCCACTTAGAGAGTTTGTTTTTCCCATCACATTTTTGTTAAATGATGTTTTTAATCTCAAACAATTCAAAACACCATGAACTGATCATCATAAGCTGACTGCTATCCAGCAACAACTACACGGTTTCACTTCCAGAACAATTTGGACAAACATTACGTTTTTATTTTTCTTCCAAACTCTGTGTCATAACCAACTTCACAGTGGACTTTTTTCAACTTAATGACTTCCACACACGCACATGCTGTTTGTTAGAGTGGGCAACAGTCGGCGGTGATTACCCCAAACATCCGTGCATTCACTCTCAGTGTAAATGTGTTCAGTTTAACTTCGGAACACGATAAAAACTTAATGAAGCTATGAAGAAAAAGTGTCTTTTGATTGGGTTAACTGGCTCTTTAAGGGACAGACAGCATGACTTTGAGATTCATTATGACTCGGGAAGCAAACATCAGTGACACTTCCCTTCTGTATCACTGAACCAGAGAGATTCATGGTTATTAACAACCAAAAGGTTAATGCTGTAAAATGATTATAATCAGCCAATGTTTTTGTCACATAGTCAGGGCTAATTTACTGACAAATTAATCTGGAAAAAAAAAAAAACAGTAATTACGTTGGCAATCAAACCTCACAGGGTGCATCTGACGACCGTTGCTGTCAACTCACAGGAACAGGATTTGCATAATGCAGATCCTGACAAGTCATTCACAATGGATGACTTGTGAATAAACCATGATGACATGAACGGTGATGATTAAAATTATGGACTATTGTTAAGCGTGGCTAGATGTAGTGATTAATTTTCTCCTGCCACAACAAGTTGCACCCGGGCCTCCTACTGATGTCGTCCAGGCCTAATTGTGGATGTTCTGTGTCTGTTCTCACATCTGTTAACAAAGAAGGATTTGACAACTTGCAGACCTGAAACTAACAAATTGTTTGCAAGAAGCTAACAAGCTCCTGTCCGTGTTCCCTTCTTGCTCTCTGTGTCGTGAGTGTTCAGACACAACTTGGTTTTGAATGGGGGGGGTTGAAAAAAGATGAGAGGACAGACATCCATTAATGTAGTTTCAAAGGATGGAAATGTCGGTGTTTTATTCAGTCTGTTTCATCCTTGGGGTTTTTATCTCTCTATGATGCATGGTTCAGTGAAAATAGAATATCCTCAAAGTCTCAGGTGGTTTCGCCGCTGCTGCTCCATCACAGATGATTTTTCTAGCTGTCAAACTGATGATGATTTTTATTACTGGATGGCTTACATCATTATATCTATTTTTCTGTGGTAATGGACGGAAAAAATGTTTTAAAGTAAGAAAAATGCGCATGGAGTCCTCGGCGCTCTTCATGTAGACTCTTTCTCCTTCCTGGATTTAACCTTTATTTTACTGTCACCAGTCAAACTTCTTTTTGCATTGCAGATATATGTTTGGTTGTTCTGTATGGTAGAAGATACCTTAGAAGAATATTTAGTCATTTTTAGCTATCTAAGGCAGTGTGTTGCCTCACTGGACTGTTGCAGGCATGATATACTGACTATTTTTCAAACAGGAGACATTTCACATATCAAAATACATTTATTTATTTAACACAATCTCCCCCATCTTTAACATCCGTTAGCAAACTGACAAAACTTAGCCAAGCCTTCACAAGATAAAGTCCTGCTTAGGGATGTTATTGCACATAGCTGCAGGGTGCTTCAGCTCAGCGTAACCCCTATGCCATCTCAATCAATAACCCAATCATCACTGCCAAACAGATCCGTCAATATTAGCCGCCCATAGCACTTTAGACATGATGGCTTTGAGACAGGTTACAGAGGTCAGGAGAAATAATGCTCCCCATTTATACGTAACTGAACATCCTGCCATGGCCATTACAGTAATTGCGTTTTTTTAATGGAGTCGCTTTGCAACCCTGTCATGTTTTATCACAGCGCTTAAAAATATGGCACTGCTGAGGTTAGGTTGAGGTGAAAGGCTACAGGAGCAAAAGGCAGGCCTGTGAGTTAGTCATGAGCACAAGAAAGCTTGGTTAAGCTGTCAATGCTCCATATAAGTCTTCACAAAGGAAATGCATGTTTATACTGTATGATATTACTCCATGAATGGAGCTTCTTTCACATGCTTGATGCATACTTTCATCCCTACAGGCTGTAATTATAAGTCCAGAGGCAACTCAGACATCATCCTTTCATGTGTCTGGGTCCTGAAATTGCAAGGTTAGAAAAAATGTCACTACAATTGTCACTTCGTGTGAAGTATCTTCACACACAATTTGAGAAGCTCAGGTCAATTAGTGGTGGGACCTTGAGGGCTCTCATTTAGCTTCTCTTTTCCCCCCTTTGGGAAGCGTTTGAATTCTCTGTCTTGCTCGCCTGCTTCCCTCAGTTTAAAACAGTGGCTCACTTTGGCAACTCTGATGAAAGAGTGATAAATGTGCTAATTTATGGCCTCTTCTCTCTCTTTGGATATTATGAAGGAACACATTTTATGATGAAACCACTTTGAAACTGTAGTAATGTTCTAGCAGGAGCATTCACAATGAGTGCTTATGAAAACAGATGAGGCAGCTATTTCTCCTCACAAACTTTGGTTTAGATGTAAAGTGATGTATCCTCAGTGAAAGGACAAGGTAACTTTCCTAAAATGTGGATGGATTTTTTATGGATGGAGGTTCAGGATGGATGGATGGACATACAGAGAGATAAAGACAGAGAGGGAGAGAGAGAAAACTCAGCATCTGACCTCAACGGTGTGAAAGGAAATCTACCTTCTCAGGTTTAAAGAGCTAATGAATATAAATGAAAAGCATCGACAAAAATGAATTGGCTGTAGATTAAAGATCAGACCAAACTGTAATTGTGATTATGCATGCGCTCACCCCATCGAACAGATGAAAGATATCAATCGATGGCGAGCATCAGCACTTTCTGTTTTAAAGGCCAATAACCTGCCCTCTTTGCTTCACTCTCCTTGCAGGCTCGCAACCTTTTCTGTTTATAGAAAACAGCAACATGAGTGGTGGGTTTTACAGTGTGCATACATTTATGCACATACGTGAGATATAAATGCTATAAAGTGTGTTTTTTCAATTTTTTGACTCTTACATTTTTGTGCATTTGAAGTTTCTGTTGAAAGGTAAAATTACCTTCTTATTTTTCATCATTTTCCATCATTAAATGTTTTATTGGTACATAAACTTATGCATCATGTGGAAAAAAACATAGATTTTTAATAATAACAATATTTTTTTGTTTTTACATGAAAGAAAAATAAATTTTAACACTTCTGATTCATCTCTGCCTTAAAATAAAATTAAGCAAACACTAGAATTATCCTGAAAACAGGAGTTCAGTCAGGCGATATTAGAGGTCCTGACTGAAAACTCATGTATTCTCCAGTTTGCTGCAGGTTTGACAGCAAGGCTGTTAAAAAAAGGTTCACTTTTCTAACGGCAAGTCAAGTTTTCATAACAAAGGCCTACAGCATCTTGTTTGCTGGTGTGACATTTCACTTTAGTCTCTGCTGTTATTTAATACCTGCTAAAAAAAAAAGGATTGTAAAAGGAGAAAGTAAAAGTTGACTGTGGGTGAGTAGATTTCTGACCTACTTGCCATACTAAAAAAAAAAACCAAAAACCCAAAAGTATATTGAAAATACTAAAAACTATTAAAGATGTATTAATGTTTAAATAAGCTACACATTAATCTCTTCCTGAACATGAGTCATCACTCTATGAGTCGTACATGTAAATTTATGTGTGTGTATGTGTGTGTGAGTGTGTGTGTGTGAATGTGGGCAATTTTTAGCCCCTGTCAGTCTGCCAGCACGACTTCAGAAGATGCTGATCAGCAGGACCAGTGGTGGGTTAAATACCCCATGTCTTTAGACTTTGATCTAACTGCTGACAGAGGTAGAGATGGTCGGGTGGGGTGGGTTGGGGTGGTGGTGGTGGATGACAACATGGGAGATGAAGGGAGAGAAGGGGAAGGGTGGGAGGTAGATAGGGAGGCTGATGAGAGGGAAAGCATTGAGAAGAGACTTGGTGCTTGAGGGAGGGAGAAAGTTTTATGATGTAAAAGATAAAAAAGATGAGAGGGAGAGACTGAGTGACAGACACATAGGAGAGACATCAACACATAGACGGACTGTTGTATTGGTGTCTTTAATCTGTTTCGGGTTTCACTAAGCAGGGTTTTTATGTAAGACAATGAAATGTCGGGATCAATGCTTTACGGCCCTGCAAGGCTGTTAACCTCATTACACGCCAGACAACAAAAGTGTTTGATGCATTAAAACTGGACACAAGTTTGCTATTTTTAATGCATGCAGCTAGTTAGCAAAAAGAATAACTCGGCCTGAGGTTGCCAATGGACAAAAGGCCATACTACTTTATCAAAAAGGCTATCAGGCTTAGCTCAGCGTTTTCAATTTAGCTTATTTTTCATCTGTCTAAGCTAAAATATACACATAAACATGGTAGCGCAGTTAGCTTACTGTGTAAACATTAATCTCAATGTACAGCTGAGGCATCTGGGAATTTGCTTATTAGTTTTAGAGGTATCTTATTAAGAACTGGACTGTTTGATGTTGTAGTTTTGACATGTCAGATAAAAGATTCAGGGGATCACCAGTGTCTCCCATCCATTTAGCTTCAATATAATTGCTATTTCTAGAGTCGAGCCACTAGCATACACAAGTCTTATCAGCTCATATCATGAAGTGGAGCTGCAGCAAAGAAGATTGCTCCCCTCAACGCCCCCCATCCCCGAACTCCCAACCACCCTCCACCTGTGAATGAGGAGCTATATTAAACGTATTTTCCCAAATTAAATTCTGCCAGCCGGTTTCGGTCGCTGACAGGACATCATCTCTGTTCAGAGGAAGTGATCAATCAACGGCTGACAGTGAAATAAAAACTCTGTTCTATAAATGGGAATTCATGAGCAGTCTGCCTGGAAAAAGCTGCCTCTACCAGTGTGAGATACTCGACCCCTGTCAATTTGATATCCTTTGGAGGGACTTTGTAAACATGGGTATGATGTGCATGTAACATAATTTCTGGAAACAGAACAATTGCGTCTTGCTGCCATTTTATCCTCTCAGCTTTCATTAGCTTTTCATGCTGCCTTCTTCTAGGCTGATAAAGATGAATTGAAGGTGTGGCTGCTTTGAGCAACGGCTAACTGCTAGCTTTCTGCAAAGTGTCACTAATGGATGAAGCAATGCGTATCCTCTCCAGCTCCACCCTGTCATCCAAACATGGTCACTTCTGGCTCCAAAGAAACCAGGTTGGAGATGATTATAATGTCAAATTGCAAAGTTTTATACTGGTTTGAGTATATCATTTGGTACATACTTAAGTAAAGTAATGTCACTGTGGCTCTGTTTACAATTTTTCATACAGCCTTAAGAGAATTTCAGCTTTTTCACATTAAATAAAGACATTTATTTCTTGAGCAGATCTCTTAAGTATCTTGTTCCAATTAACCCCTCTCAAATTTCTTTAACAAGACATCAAATAAATTGTTCCTGACAAGTTTTGGGAGGATATACAAGATTTTCATTTGGCTGCTCAGATAACTTTATATGGTCTCAATACCTCATGCTGTGTTTTCATGTTTGTATTTCTCCCTGTTTTATTCTATGACTTTTTCCTCTGGAAAAGTTTCCACTGAGGATCATTAAAGATTCATCTCATCTTCATAGAGAAAAACTCAGATGGAGAACAACAATACACTGACAAAGACACAGAGGAAAATAGGACAAGACAGAACAGGGAAAGAAATGTACAGACTGAGAAGCAGGCAGACAGACAGATAAAGCAACCCAACCGACCGAAAAAAACAAAAAAAACAGATGCTGGCTCCCTGTTTTCCTCGTCCTATCTGGCTCTTCAAAGGCACAGCAGGAGGTGACACTCTCAGCCCACTGCTCGCTGGCTCCCATAACCTCCTCAGTCTATTTACCTTCTGCAGGGATTACACTCAACACTCGTCTTCCACATACACTTCATTTGGAAAATCCCTCCAGTGTCTCTATGGCTCCATCACATTGTGCTTGCATTTTGTGTGTGTATGTGCATGCGTGTGTGTAGATGGGACTGAGGGAGAATATGTCATCAAGAGAAAATTTGTGTTTGTCAGTCTGTGTATATCTTTAATGGGGATTTCATTTCTACCTGTGAAGATACTTTCATCTGCAAGAGTGTGTTATTTGGCATAGATGGCATTTATTCCTCTTAGTGGCTGGGTGTTCTGATTGTCTTGGCAGCCACATCAAAAAGAACAAGGCAAGGTAGACAGTGTTTGTTTTGGAGATCAGGGTCTGGGGTATTTCACAGGACGACAACAGTATGAAACTCTCCTTTTAGAAAACTGTTATTCTTAATTTTCTCATTCAGTTGAAAAAGTCAGAAGGAGTTTGTCAAGACATTTTTGTTTTGACTAAATACTTGGGCTGCATTTTAGGAGGGAGTTAGATTACTTTTTGGTATAAATATTAATTTAGCAAAGATGGTGAGTGAGGTGACAGAACAACAATGTAGCCATCACAGAAATCTGACTTACAGTGCATGCTCTCATAAAGCAGTTTGACAGATGCCAGGAGAATTTTTTTACTGTGCATCCTTATGTAATGTACATTGTTACTCAACATCTTCTTTTAGACTTCCTTACCTACATTTTACATTAGAGACACACCAAATTATTTGTAATTTTCCCATATTAAACGATATTTCTGTTAAGTAAACAGGTCGGCCCTACTGAAAAGTGAATCTTTTTGTGAAAGCCAAAATGCTTGGCTTTGAAACACTGCTGTAAAAAGCGTCTTTGCCTCAGGCAACTTACAACCTTCGCGTCAGGCAGTTTGATTGAAAATGCTTGATGCACCTTATTTATGTAACACTTGCAACAGTGGGAAAAGTTTTGCAACAGCAAACTGTGTTTATGCTTAAAAGTCACCCTTGCTATCTGACTTGCCTTTGTGCCAGCACAGGCACCAGTGGGATTAAAGAGCAGCGGCAGTTTGCAGGATGCCAGGCTTTGACGTTGGCAAAATGGCAGCATTGTTTGTAGTGAGGTTTAGCTGTTTTCACAGTGAGGTGAACTGTGGCGATGCCTCCCTGCCCCTGTCGTATATGCACCGCTGCTTCTTGCTTCCCTGGAGGAGGAAGATGATGTAGCTCGTTCTGAATATAAAGACAACATTTCTCTGCATCCAGACACCAAGTTGGTAAGGCAGGATTTCTTCAATGCGATAATGATCCACTCTTGAGGCCATCAGCACTCAGCTTCATTATCTTGGACCTCATTGTACCCAGCCATCTGCCTGAGGGTGTCCAGAGTGTGGAAATGGCAGCAGAGCTGGTACTTGTTGCTTCCTTGGTTGGACAAATCTGGGGCTGTTTTGAGGCGTCATGGCTGAAGCCTTTTAATGCTTGATTTCTTTTTAGTTGAGGGGTACAAGATGTCCTGGCTGCTCCACAGTTGCCTTTTCCCAAGTATTAGTGTTCTTGTAGTAACCAGCTCAAGCTTTAACTTCCTCTGATGTTTCTTTCTTCTTCTTTTAATTGAAGTTATGGACAGTTTCTAAGTGCAAGGGGACGCTCTTGCAGATTGCACTTTTGACTGTGCAACAGGCATGATGGCTAGTCTGGGTCTGCCTTTCATGTAAAAGTTTCAGGATGAGATGCTTTAAGGATAAGATCAGGAGTCAAAAGAAAAAATCTGTATGAAAAAGGTCAAAGTATCCAGTTCTGTGGCCAAAAATATCTGAAACAGGATTTTTCCAATACAGATAACAGTACAGGAAATGCATCAAATGCTGGATATGGTATTGGAGAATACAAATGTCTTTGCACCGATCCAGTAACATGTAAGTTATTTCTTAGATACAAGACCCTGATACTCACCAGCAGCATCCTTCTCACCTTTTCACCCACTCAATAGAGTCTTTACTGTGCAAGTAGAAGATATCCATTAACCGCAAATGACTTGCACAACTTCAGGCACATCCATGAGATAACATCCATACACATTTGGTATCCAGTTGTAAATAATAATTTTTGTGAACATATATAAATATTTAAATGCATTGATATCAGACCAGAACTCAGTGTCAATTAATACAGATACTGATGTTGGCATTGGAAAAGGAAATGGTACAGGAACATCTCTAGTCTATAAGGAGTTACCCTGCTATGAATGTTTTTTTTTTAATTTTTTTGAGGCATTTAGTGTTCACAAAATAAGTTTGAATCCATAACCACTTTTGTGCAGTTGAGGGCTTATAAAATTCTCTTAGAAATGTAATGCAAAATAATGCCATACTCAATTTCACATTTTATTGCAGCAATCTATAAAATTATGGGTCTTAACACTGGGGTCATGGTCTAGTGAAGGTTGATAAGTTCTGCCGTAGAGCCTTTTGAGTTGGCTCCCTCTGAGATTACAGATGCGTAGCTATCGACCTTTGCTTTGCTCTTTTCAGCACGATTGATTTGACTATCCCACATGTTTCTCTGTTTTCACACTGCAGCCCTGATCTCTCTTTGCCCCGTCTCACTCTGGTGGCCACTAATGTTGAGAAGTTTAGTTTGATGTTGTTTGTGGGTGACTGCTTTGGGGCAGGCGAAACAGCAAGCCAATCCAGATCCGACAGAGAAGCTCCAACATCCACACAAACATACACATGCACAAATGTTGTCTGGCACTCAGTGAGGAGATTGTGTTGTTTGCTCCTGTCTGCTTTTGAAACCTTCAGCCTGCCACTTAACTCTGTTTTTTTTGTGAGGAGCAACAGCAATTCACTATGACAAAAGAGCCTGAATGACAGCAACTTAAAAGCCTGTTGGAGCAGAGTTTTCTTCAGAGAAGCCCCGCCCCCATCAGTCACGACCTCCAGTGAAGCTTTTTGCCACAAAATGCTTGAATCCAGACACCTCTGAAAGATTGTTTTAATTATTTTTTAATGGTTTAGAGCGGTAGTATATCTTTTCCCTGTTCAGATTCTTTTGTTAGGTCGGTCACACTGCAACCTTGCACACATTGTACTACCGAGTGATAAAAAAATGAATGGGAAGAAAGAGATAACATAATGGTGGTAAGAAATGGCGATGCAAGTCAATATCCTGTCCTCTATCTTCGGTTTAGCTGACACATCATCAGCAGTGTGTTAGCTCTTTTGTATATGTGTGGATTTGTATTTTTTTTGTGTATGTGCCCATTTGTTGATATCTTCTAAGGTGGCCAAGGGTAAAGCCTTTCACTGAGGCCAAATGCACGCCATCCTCTCACTTTATTGTCTGTTAGTCAGGTGTGACGGGGGGTAGAAACAGATCGAGAACTAGACAAAGAGAGGAGGCCTGATCAACAACATAATCTGATATCCAATTTGTTGAGTTAAACACACTCCTCTCCTCCCTTCTCTTTCTCCCTCGCCTTTCTTGATCCTTTCATCCATGCATCTCACTCTCTGCTCTCTGCTCTTTGCTTTTCCTTTCTTGAACTCCTTGCTCTTGCCAACTTTTTGCAAGTGTAAAGCGAAGGCAATTTTAGCTTAAAGTATGCTGCTTACCTTGTAGTTGTGTGAGTGTGTGTGTGTGTGTGTGTGAGCAATTCTGACTCGCTGTCTTCTTAGCTTTGCCTGGCAGTGATGGTGTATGTGTGCTGCAAACAGGATTACAAACACAGTGTTGACTGTGAGAGGGAGAGGACTCGATTCATGGCTTCAGGCTACGCTCTTTAAAAGTAGCATCGCTAATAAAAATAAATGTTGTGTCAATGGGTGCTGCTACTTTAATTTGAAACGTGTTTGTGTTCAGTCCAAAACTTGTGGATGTTTTCAAAATGAAATTCCAATGACTTTTAAGGCTTCTGCATAAACAGGGTTTTTTTTAAACTTGGGTTGCTGTTGGTCAGCAACACACGTTTGTTGTTCACTTATGCAGAACTTGTGGAAATTTGTATGGATTTATGTAATCATCTTGAGTAGGCACACTGATAATGTGAATTCCATTGGAATTGACTGATTTTTTATGCAAAATTTTGCGGTTTTAAATGTGGGCATGATATTCAGCCAGTGAGCATGAAGGCAGCTGGAGAGTAGATGCTTTATGTCCTTGAATCATCCCTCAAATTTAAGAAACTGTAGGTCCATATAGTACCAGCAAGCCAAGATTTAGATAGTCTGTGTACTTTACAATCCTTATTTAGCCAGAGAAGTGACAGGTCTCTGTGTTAATTGTTAAAATGGACTGGGTCTTGCATATTTTTTATCACAGGTCCTCACTAGTGGTCACAGAGCGACTGCACCAGTTGAGGGTGACATCAGCTGCTAAAGGGCACCTTGTGGATCCGTCTTAATGCTCAGTTGTCTTGTGATTAGCTGCCTTATTTCATTTCGGCGAAATCCTACCCTTTTACAGGCTCCTATGCTCTTTACTTTCAGAGGGATATATGTTTTTTTTTTCAACAGACTTAGCCTTAGTTACTTTTCCTGTCAGAGTTTTACAAGGGTAGAGGGAAAATCCTGCATCAAAGTGTTTCTCAGCAGCTTTGTTGGCAAACCCTGAGTTTGAAATTTGGCTGAATCAGCAATGCTCAATACTTAATTTGTTTGAGAGAGTTGTACTTGTGCTTCCAGCTCAGGCTGGGCTTCCTTTAGTGTGGTTTGGTTGTGTAATGCCCTGATTTCTTTCTCCTGTTCTGCCTGCCTGGAGAGCTCATGGGTCAGAGGAAAACGAGGTGTGCTGTAAGACCACCTGCCTAAAAACAGTAATTAAGGCTAAGTTAAGAACATTGCCATTATTTTTAGTAAATGGATTCAGTGCCGCGCTCATACCTAGTTATGAGTTTATAATTCATATCTCAGGTCAGATCTATTTTGTCATTACAGGGAAATTTTGTGAGCCTTTTTTTTCTGTGTAATCCATCACTGCCACAGCAGGATTGGATCTCCTGCTGCCTGGGGAATAAGAGCACATGAAGATATGAACTGTAGGTGATGATGTGCAGTGAAATACAGAGGGAAACATCAGCAGCAACAATGCAGTGGTTACTTTTTGCTCTCTATCAGGACTTAAAATGACTCGCCTGGTCTTCATTTCACCTATATGCTAATGCAGAGTGAGACTGTTGGGCGGGTCATGATTCACCATGCACCGGGGGTAAAATCAAACCCATAAAGTAAAGTTCATGGCCATACATTTAGAAGGGCACTGGGATTTAACTGTGCTGCACAATTATCTCTGTGTGTGGTTTCGACCTTTTTAATACGAGGCTAAAGGGCAATTTGTATGAATATAATGCCTCCTTTGTGTTTACTGTTTCATTAGCATGTACAGTAAATACTCACATATAAAGCTTAACCTTGAAACTCCACTGTTTCTGTTTTTATGCCACTTGCTCTGAGGTTAGAAAGGAGAGTGTTAGGAGATTAAAACACGCATTTGAATGCTGATTTTGATATCATAACCTTGTTCCAGCCATGCTGCGGGTGTGCATAATCCTGGTTGGCTAAGAATATGTGCATTAATTAGTGCAGAATTGCATTGCTTTGATACTGTTTCCTGTATTAAAGTAGAGTACCAGTAATTATGAAGCCGACTGAACCTCCTGTTGGTTACTGATGGGTTTATATCTAGCCATTTTTTTTCTTCAGCACAGTGACTCGTCATCAACTTTGAGGTGAAATTGACTGACCTCCTGAAAAAACACATCCATATGAAGTTGAAATTAAATGTCCAGATATTTTTTTTTTCTCGGTTCAAGTGCAGAGTTGCAAAAGTCGCTTAAAGTGACACTTGCACTCATGTGTTTTTTCTAACTATTTCAAACATGCTATTTCGACTTTAAAAGCTGAAAATGGAAAAATAAATGATTTCCTGCCTGCTGTCTTATCAAGAGTGCCATGGCAACGCTGTAACATGTCACTATAGCTCCTTCTCATTACATCTGGCTCTCACATAGGCCCAGTCAAAAATAAATTAGCTCTGCCTGTGTGCTATTTCCAGAAGAGATGGAGAAAAGCAAAAAGTAGGATGTTCAGTCCTAACTCCAGGCTTGCGGTTGAGGTGAATCAAAATTATTAAGTGAGTCATGTATGCATACTTCACCACGGCAGTCATCGCTAATTAAATAATTTGCATCGTTCATGCTTTGCCTCAAGATTAACAAATTAAAAACCCTTTTCCTGTTTCTGTGATTCAATTAAAGTCGGCCTACTTTCTAGAGAGCCTATCACTGAGGTTTTTTTTTTTTTTCAAAACCAGCAATCATGGATGAAATTACTCGAGAGACAGCTTTCAACTAGTTATACTGTGGAAGTTTTGGGCCACTTTCTGAAACATCAGAAACTTTTCAAAGGCTGTAAGTGGCCTCCAGGCCGAGGGTATCAGCTATCAAGTGTCTCTGTCTCTAAAGTACAGTCCATAAAAACCGGTGAAGCAACAAGAGAACCTCAACTCTGTCCGTCAGGCAAGTTTAACTTCAGTAATGCACTTTTGTACTCATTTTGGTTGTAACCTAAGAGGTAATTTCAGTCAGAGACTTTGGTATTGAATGTGACCGGACTGACACATAATAAGTCTCAGCTGCTCCTGTCTGTGACGCGTTGACATGGAGAATCCCAGTGTGTCTGCAAGTTCCATTTAGGCTTTTGTTTAATAATGAACAGCTCTATTACAGAGAGTCTGCATCGCTTTGTTTCGACTACGCAGCTTCCCCTGCAGCTTACACTCGACGAAAATTATTTATAACATGACAAAGGCGTGATAGAGGCATCATTTGTCTATTAGCTATCAACAGTCTGCAACAGGATGTATTCTGGGATTTTGAGAATCACAGGGTAGAGAAAATATTTTAGCTTTTTTGACATGTGTGATAAAAAATTTCTGACCAACAGTCCAAAGCCCCAAATTTTAGCATCAAATTCAGAATCAGAATAGTTACAAAAATCATTGAAGTTGATGACATTGAATTTATTGTATGCGCCTTGCATTGTAATGGATGCTGTTAATTGCTGCAAAAATGTTACTCAAAGCACCTTTCATTTATTGTTAAAAGGGACAACAATGACAACTACCAGTCACTCAAGCTACAATTCAGTGTTAGTTTTCCACAGTATTCACATTTAACTGTGGCGGGACTGTGGTCATGGTGAATATTAAATGCACTGTATGGTTAAAATTAGGCAGTTAATACATTAGCTCAAGGTTGGAGAAAGTGGTTATGTTTAAATAAAAATAAAAAGGTGAAGATTAATTGCAGGTCTGTAATAGGATGCAAACACGAGTCATAAACCTCAGATGCACTTCACACCCATTCACCACCTCAGCCTCTACGTCCTTGCAGAGGTCGAGTTGACGTCGCCTCTGTGGACTGATGCCTTTTGTTGGTTTCTTTTCTCGAGGTTATGAGAATACAGAGAGCCTGACTCAAAGCAAAAAAGGGAATTAACTACATTTTAGAAAAAGCAACACAAAAAACATTTAAAGAGTTACAGAGCACTCCTTAGTGGTCAGGCAGAAAATATTTCTAAAAACTTATGTTTTTTTGTTCACCTTTTCCTTAAAGGCTTCATCCTTTATCAACATTTTCAAATTGCCTCTCTGATCCAAACAGATGGATAACAGATAAATAAATCAAGCATTATATTCAGTGAAAAAAAACTTTTCATAATTTTTATTGAGTGTTAAAAAGTTTTTAATGCTCCTCCTAACATCTTAAGTTGTAACCTCTCTGCTTCATTGTTCATGCAGACAATTATTAGAACTATTAACTCTCCATCTTTACTGTCACTCTTCTTCTGTGGCTCCTTCTCCTCAGAGATCTGTCATTGCTCTGCTTCTTTTCATCCTCCTCTCCCACAGCACGACTACTGCAGAGGTAATTATCATCTCATCCAAAGTACTGCCTCTCTCTCCAGCCCCTTTTACACCGCCTGTTCAAGGTGGGAATATGTGTTGTTTATGTGCCTCACTGTTCTTTATAGAAGTTATGGAGGAGGGGTACAGATGGTGCGGCAGCAAGAGGAGTGTGTGATCACTTCACCAAAAGGATGTTGAGATTCAGACTGTCATTGTTTGATGGATAGAGGAAGAGGATACTAACTATAGACTTCTGGCACCACAGTATCTGTGTAGCCCATAGTTACTGTGGACTTTTTATGAGATTCAAGTGTGAAATGTGCTACACAACATCAGCCAAAGTGTTTATATGGTTTCTTGCTCTTCTTTCTCTCTCTCTCTCTTAGTTCTCCGGCTATGGTGGGAATCATTTGCCTGCCAAGCGTCTTCCTCTTGTTGAGATTTTTCTCTAAACTCACCGTCTGTAGCATATTGAAAGGACTTTGATTTGATTGTTGCAATTTTACATGGAATGGATGCTTCATACGGAGGATTTGTTGTGTGTGTAAGCAAATCAAGTTCCAACCAAATAAAGTACGTAAACATTTCCCTTTCAAAATGAGGTTACACCATTAAATGTGCTATTTTATTTAGACTGATTATTTTTCAGCCCGCTAAAAAGCACAGAAACCTGTTGGCATTAAACCTCATTTGCTTCTAACATGCACCAACTCACTTAGATCCACTGAGATCGACCAGCTGGCTACTTTTACCATGTGTATATTTGATGAATACCGTCTGTGCCTCCTTTATGTCTGTCTTTCACCGCTTTGCAAATACATGAGCACCTCATTAATGGCTGAATCTCCAACGTATTAAAAAAACCAGACAAACTTTGCCAGTGGCATTTTTCACAGTCTCGACTCCTTCAAGTTGATAGCCTTAAAGTTATTTTAGCTTTTTTCAGATTTGATTTATTCCAAACAAGTAGTGCATCAAATATGCCCTTCTTGGAGATTTGTATTAGATTGAATGAAAAAACATGAATATGAAAACAAGGACAACTCTAAAGGAGCTCCAAATCACTTTAAGTTAAAAGGGTGAAAATAAAAGAAAATAATACTTTTTGTGACTTCTTTCTGTCCTTTGGAAAAACTGTCCCTGTTGGCTGTAACAGCAGCTCTCGGACACGATAAGCTCGGGTTCAGCAGAGCGTGTTACATTTATTAAGGCTGTTAACTGTACTTCAGGATCAATGACTGAGATCATAAATCTTGTACATAATGTCATTATGGTAGATTTTGGTAAATGACGGGACTGTAACCCTTCTGAGCAGTGTAAAGCAGCTCTGAATGATAATCACTGACCTGCAAGTTACTTAATTGTTTCATTAACACAGCTGATTACAGATGCAGATTGGTGGTCTGTTTTAGATTTTGCCAGGTTGTTTTTTTCATTGTCTGGATGAACGCTGCAACCTTGCAAAAATCATCTGATGGATTAAAAAAATGTAATGCAGTTTTCTCTGTATATTTCATCTTCTTTGTTTATGCTACCTAACCCATCACTTTTCATATCATATGTATATCAGGGCCAAGAGCAAAGAATATATGCCTTGTTTTGAGGTATTAATAGACAAGCAATTACTTAAATATGTTAATTTGAAATTATGATGGACATTTTTGAAAAAATCTGGCATTTCATAAACTTAACAATTATTAGATTTTTTTTGAGAAAATCACCATATTAACTGATCATGGAAACCTTTGTTGTTTTCAGGCTTATGATGAACTTTGTTGCTCAGACAAACAATTTTTGACTGACCTTGCTGTTTGGGGAATTGAATCCCTCAATTCTTCGATGGAACCGTAGTGTAATGCTGTCATAACACTGGGCGGCTCCCAGGTGTGAGACTGTGAATTAGTGTAACCATTCCTTCACATGCAGCTTCTCCCCCTGGATTCTTCTGCAAATAGGAGTCTGATCTCGGCAGCCTTTCCTTGTTTAAAGGCTCAAAGAAGCTCTCTCTGCTTGGATCCTAAAGTAAAAACTGTCAGCCTCACGAAATGAATCAAAATGAGAACATGCTTGCTGCACTTGTATATTTAATGAATGAATAGTTTATGCCTGGTTGCATATGCTCATATTCTGTCTGCACTAACTGCTTAACACACTCTACATACAGTTAAGCTGTAATTTTGAAGAAGGAAGTTGTGAGTTGTGAGTCAAGCAGTAATGGGGGGGTTTCTTGAGATGGAGGCTTTATACTTTTTCGTTTTTTATATAATTAATAGGTGCCTGTCCTTTTCCATTGAGTGGTTTTTCTTCGCATCTTTGTTTCCAGGTTTCAGAGGGGAGTTGAAGCACTATTTTTATTTTCTTTTTACCATATTCAGTATTTTGTGCATGAGCAAACACTTATACAGAAGTATTAGGTTTGGAGGTTTGAATCTATTTTTCACACATGAAATACTGCTGGTATAAGCTGGTATAACACCTTAGGTTTTAAGTTAATATTTACATATATTTGCACTTTTTTATTCTCTGGCTGGAAGTAAAATCTTCCCGTATGAACAGAAATGTTGAACTGAATTGAACTGAATTGAATCAGTGTTAATCATACATGTGATTACCCAGTATATCAGGCAATAAGTAACATTCTTAACTGATTAATTTGGTCAAGTCATTTTCTGTTAAAATAACTATGTTTATGATTAAAACCTGCAAAACTATTGACACGACATTAAAATCAGCTTCTACTGTACTTCATGTTGAGTGCTTGTTTGCTAATGTTAGCTTGCTAGCTTGGAAAGGAAATGTTTAATGTACAAATCATTATACCTGCCAAACATTTGCATGTTGTAATTGTGAGCAAGTTATCAAGCTAATATTAGCAATTAGCTCAGAACATCCCTGTACCTGTAAAGTAGCCCTGTAGAGCTGCTTTCATGACTGTAGTCTTGTTTCATAAGAGTAGTTAATTGCATTTGAACTACAGCCTTGATTCATGTTTCAAATGTACTTTCTTTAAGTGAGCAAAGACTAAAGTTAGCTAGAATATGAACATTTCTTATGCATTCTGCAAAAACAATAAGTGGTTTGTCTTTCTTGACTAACATTTATTTAAAGCCACTGAGAGATTTCTCATCTATTATCAAAGCTGTGTTGCTCACAATGCAGAGCTCCATCACATTGACGGTAATTGGGTAGTTGGGTGTACAGTACAGCCTGCATAATGTTCATTATTCCCCATTTCTTCCTCTGTGTGACAGCGCACTGTATTTGTGTGTGTCTCATTAGGCAGTGTTCAAGTGACACGGTTGAGGCGGGGGTCACCTCCTCATTCTCCAGGGGTCATGCAGATGTACAAAGAGAACAGATGACACAGCACACAGGTCCATGCTGTCTGGAGAGAGGAGATAATTAGGGTTACTATCAGTGTTTAACAGCCAAACACTGTAACAGTGTTTGAAGTGTACGGTGATTCACAGGGAAAGAAAGGAAGAAAGGTTGCTGGTCTCAGCTGTGATTGAGCACAAAAGAATGCCAAACATCTGTAGGTTCCTGCTTCTTTAATGTTATGACATATAGGATCCTCATAATGTATGCACACAAGTGTTTTTTTTTAAAAAATGATCCTCTGAACTAACACATTCTTCCTCCTGCAAACTGATTTCAAAAGCGGAGAAAAAACAAAAAAACACCCCGATTCAATTCATCACACTCATATGTTTTATGGCCACAGCCTCATGGCTGCTATTTTTAGCAAACTTTCCACATAGATATTGCTGTGAAGCATTACTAGTCAGTTCACAGACGATTGTTAAAAAAAAAACGTTATTTTCTATTGAAAACAATAATTTCAGATTGCAATTTAGCCCGAGTTGTTAGATGACATGTCTCAACAGCTACATCAGTTTGAAACTGTTTAAAAACAGATGTTTAAGAGTTTAGAATAAGTTGATTTTATTGAAATTTCATCATTAACTAACATATGTACAGCAAATTGTTTTACAGTTAAAAACATTTTTTGCCCTCTGTTGGACAAACTTTGCAAAACTGTTTCCAATTACTTAAAATATAGGATTAATTATTGGTCAGCGTTTGCATGGATATACATATATATCTTTGATAGGCTGAAAACCAGCAGATGTCTACAGTCAGGCTGTAGTGTTAATGGAAAGTTTACTAACTGTAAGACTGGTGGTTAAAGCCAACTGAAGCTAGTAAAGCAGCGTGGCGAAGCATCATGGTGGCAGCATCATTATCACAGATGCTTCACAGCAAGAGAGACATAATTTGGCTCATGTAGGTTTCCTCTCAGTGTTCATGTGTAATTTAGCACCATCAATCCACTGTCATCCGGATTATGTTCGAGTCCCTGCTTACTTTGGTGTCTTTGATGGACTGTTGATCCGTCAAAGATGGATTTATTTATCCAACAACGACGTGTCTGTTTCATTGATTTTCCTGACTAACTGTTAGTTCACAGTTGTTTTACACATAGCAAAGACTAATGTCTTCCAGCCTTTAAATTTGCAAGTCCAATCAGGGATCTGAGTGCTCGAACTGCCTCCTCAGAAAACAGAGTGCTGCCAAACCCATTGAATTGTAAAATTCAAATGTTCTTGTGATTTACAAGCAAGTAGAAATGTGAATTAGTAATTCATGGGACTTGTTCTGGGATACTTAATACCCACTGCAAGTAGCAAGATTCATTTGGATTGACTAATTGGTTGTCTTACTCACTGTTACATGATGCACATAGCATCCCATCTTTATGATCGCGAGTCATTTGACATTCTCATCTTTTCTCACACCATCAGGCACAGCTATTAGAAGTTCAGCAGACAAATAAACATTCTGTGGAAACTTATGCCAGTAAAGTGAAGCACAACAAAGATCAGGGGACTGTTTTTAACAGCTTTTGCCTTTTTAAAGAAAAATCAAACTGCTCTTTTTGAAATACTCTTGTTGTTGTTGTTGTTTTAACATTGTTTTTATCTTAAACTGAAGCCTAATATGACTCCAGTCTTCATGGTTACAGTGGCATTGTTAGAGAAAGATTGCTGAGGATGAAAAACTTGGAAAGAAGCAGCAGTTACTTCGACAAAAACAGACACAAGGTCATTGCTAGCTACATAAATCCAGTGCAGGTGAAATTTTGGGGCCCTTGGAAAAAATATCAACAATGACTCGACACAGACATGTTCTGCCTCACCCTCTGATTTATTTAGGCTCCCTTCAATAAATCCAAAGTTTTTACGAGTATTTGCTGTTATAAGCTAGATAAGTATGTTTATGTTGTAATTTCATTTTTTAATCTTTGAAATGCAGCAACAATAAAGGGAGAAAAGAACAATAACAACCCAGGTTAATGAGTTAATCCCTGATAATTACAGTTAAATTGTGTTTCTCTCTGCTGCAGTGGATCACAACATATTCTGCTGAAAGCACATGGCTGAGAGTGTGTGGTAATACTGATGGTTACAGCAGGGAATGAGGGTGTGTGTCAACTCTGCATGCAGCTCAGAAACCACCCTGAATACTGAATATCAATGACTTGTAGGTGACCGAGGTTCTGCGCAAAGTATACAGCAATGCCTCGCTCAGAGGGGCGAATGGTAATTTTCATGCAGTAGTAATGGAAATGCTGATGTTTGGGGTTGCACTGCAAAAACACTACTTTGCATAAAAAAAATAGAGTAAAATATCCTAAACACCTCAAAGCCCCAATGAAACATCTGTCTAGCACTTTTGGAATATCTTTCAATGCACATTTAACAACACAATTAAAGATTAGACCCCTGAAAAAAAGTAGATGTCGTAAGGTGGGACTCCACTTTGCAGATTCTGATTTTCAAAGTAATTGCAGTGCCACTGACATGGCTTCTTTTATCAACACCCATCCTGTTCTTGTGCGGATTCTGTTACCAGTTTGGTTCCCAAAAGGATGAAGCCAACATTTGGGGGAAAAAAAATGACAAGTGATTTTACAAAGTGATTGGTACACAGCAAAAAAAATTGCCAGAGTTGATTCAACTTTGGGTTTAAAACATAAATGGTTTGCCAGTGGTTATGTAAGTGCACATCCATCAGAGTTAATCAAACTGTTTTTTTTAGATAGTTTTGAAAAGCTGCCCCAGAGGCATATCTGCCTGCTGACTCAATAAACTACAAAACAAATAAATGTCACTACAAAATCAACACACATTAATGCCAGGAAATTGGATCTACTTTGTAGTGCAAATTTTTATGAAAAACTAAAGAGACTTTTTCAAGACGAAACATCAGGCTGATGCCAACACTGCAGTCCTTTAATCGTGGCTCCTCGACTCTGAAACACTGAATGAGAAAGTGAGTAATAGGTTTTCACATGTATTTGCATTTTTGTACTTTTTTAGGACATTTAATAGATAAATTAACCTTTCCTTTTGGTAACAGCAACAGATAATGTTTGCTCAAGTGTTCAAGAAAACTTTTTTTTATAGTATTTATACCTGCACAATTGTTTAAATAATCTCCCTAACATGTTTCTATTTGAAAGTTATTAAAGGCAGGATTGAACAACTTTTTTCTTCACTTAATGCTTGACAATATGTCTTGAGTTTGTTATACATTTGTTTTGTCAAATAAAACATGTAGGTTTCTCCTCTATCCTGCTGATTTATCTGCATCTGAACTGTTGCTGAGAGAAAATTCAGAGCCAGAAAAATGGACTCATGTCTACATGTGAGATATAAAAGAGCAGCCACTGCAGCTCATTACTGATAACCGAAGAAATAGGATGAATTCATCAAATAAATTCACAAAACATGACTCTGTGTTCTTCAATTATAAATCATTGCTGAGATTTCCTAAGGCCAATCAATTTAAAAAGATTTATTTGAAAAAGCCCGATTTTAGATAAGCTCACCTTGTGATTTTTTGAACCATTTTGAACTCAAACCTTTTAAAATGTTTAACAAATCAAATATTATTAATCAGATTCTAATGAAAAAAATACTTCTCTACTTTCAAAACACCTTTACCAGTTTCCCCTAATTTCCTTCATCCTTTAGGGGGCAGTGTTGGTTCATATCTCATGTTGGAGACTTTTTTTTTTTAAAGTGCTTACAACTTCTTTAAGGAGGAGGGAATGAGTGAGCCAAAGGAGACAAAGCAGGGAAGTGTAGGAGTTTATAGAAAAAAAAAGAGAAATGTTGGGAAGAAGAAAGAAAGTGAGAGAAGCAGGACGAGTGCAGATTCAAACAAAAAGGTGGGCGGAGAAAAGAGGAGGAGTGCTAAGTTTGAAAGGCTGCACAATTATCACTATTAGAGGATGATGCTAATGAACGTAAGCGTGATGCAGAGACGAGGAAGTGAAATTATGATGTGTTTAATTAGAATGACTCCTTTCCTCCATGACGTCATGAAGGTGTTGAAAAAAACAACTTAAATTTTAAATCCCTGCGTTATGTGCCGAAAACAGAAATAATCATGTATTCTAAGCGACACAAGTGGAAAAAACAGCAAGTCTTTTTTTTTTCTGGTTTAGCACATGAAAATAGCTGTCTCTGTTTATGGAGGCTAAATATACAGAAAAAGTGTAGCAGTCACACTTTAGCGAGCTGAATGCATTTCCTTTGCACCCTTCAACCCTTTCAATTCCCTGATCCCTTCCTTCCCTCATCCCTCATTTTGTCCCTTCGCCTCTCCTTCCCGTCTCTTTTCCTTGTCACAGTCTCTTCCTCTTTCTCTGCTGTCTCTCCAGGTAGATGAGGTCCTTGATCAAGTGGAGGCATTTATGTCGGTGTCATGCTGTGGAGCTGATGTGGATCAAGCTAGTGAGAGAAATTAAATCACGCCGAGAAAACTAAATGTCAAGGGCGCCCTTAAAGTGCTTTGTTTTCAGAAGTAGGTCAGGGGAAATGCATTGAAAATAAATCATGTACCCAAAATCTTCCATATGTAGAGAATTAATTCAATTGTGTAACTTAACAGAACTTGAAAAGTAAAAAATCGGATCAAAACAAACAAATAAGTAGGCAAAGCAAAGGAGACAGTATGTGTGTAAGTAAATAAGCCCTAATTTCAAAACAGCCCACAGAGCTGCAGCTAATCTTCTGTTTTGTAGCCCGAGGCAGATTGATGTCCAAATGCATCCTCTGGACAAGATGTTCGACTGTCACGGGACCTCATACCCAAACCCCTCTCTCTGATGTTGAGTCCCAAAGAGGGAGGGACTGGCTCGCATTTTCACTTTGTCACAATCTGACCTACTTTTCCTTGGTAATAACATGAATATAATGACAGAGGATGGTGGGGAATTGCATTGGAATCAAATAAAATCGATATCATATGTTTTCCTGTATTAAAATGTATGATGATTTGCCAGATAAAGCAAAAATCTCACTGGATAATGATTAGAATGATGTGATTAATGACTAAAAGTACTTTCCTGATTACTTTCTTACTGTAAGTGATGGGTTACCACATGAACCCAGAAGTTTTTTTGATCCAGTTATCACAGTTGTGTTTAAATCACAATGGAAATTTATTTCTTTGCCATTTTGTCTGCCTTCTTCTCACTGCTTGAATATATGGACGTGAAACTCAGCCGAAAAATTGTTAGGTCTGTGCAACAATCAGGATTTAACAACATTTGAATCAAAATAAATGTGAAAGTCGGAGTGTTTTTTGCTTGTTTTGCCAGCCCACTTTGACTGATGTCTGAGTAAATCACCAGCAGATAATAGTTTTTTGCAGAGCTGGTGTTGTGACTCCAGAGATGACTTTGGTCCAGACTGACACTTTCAAGCAACCGCATGAGTTGCCATTAACTGCCCTTTAGTATGGATCCCAAAGACTATTGTTTTTTGACATTTATTTGAGAATTGAATGTTGAAGAAATAAGCGGATTTGTGATAATGACGCACCACAAAGGTTAAGGGATTACATTTGTGGTTGTGTGTAAATGATTTCAGTAACTTTCCTATGAATTTAGCATGGACATTCATTTTTCCTACAGGATCAAGTGTAATAACCTCGATGATATCTTGACTTTCCATCCAATAATTATGACTATACTACGAAATGAACGACACTCTAATCAGTTTCATATTACAGGCAAAAAAATTAGCATACA
>JAPZDV010000006.1:16239428-16284071 GCA_029814665.1 Acanthurus lineatus
AAAAAATGCCTATTTAATTTTAAACCTAATGCTAAAAGTGGAACTCATGACATTTATTAGATGAAAGGTCTGTGTCACCTGAAGCATTTCATCCGTCAGCTCTGCTGTTCAAAAAGTCAAAAATACACGTTGTCTCGGGTGTAGCTGCATTTTTGATGAATAATAGCAGCGGGTGCTAAACTCATTGACATATTGCATATCCTGACTACTTCTTAAAGGTCAACCTGTGTTTGCCAGTTAAGTAAGAGGCTGCATTAGAGGAAAATGTCTGATTTGCATCAGCCATAGCTTAATGAAGTGCCTTACAGGTAATGAGCATCATCAACCAATAGTTTTTCTTTTAAAATATTGCAATAACAGCAGTAGGGAGGAATCCTCACAGTGACATTCATATTGTTTGTCGGTATACGGTGAAAATCAGTATACATTATGAAGTAATATTTAAGTGACTAATAGTGTTCACACATTAGTATTTCATATATTTTATTACATTAGTATATTTTGTTTTTTAAGTTAAGACAGTAATGTTGGGCTAAATGGTTAACCACTGCTGTGTAAATATTGGAACTTTTAAAAGTTAACAGTTTCAAATATAGTTAAATATAGCTGTAATGTTATAATATAATGTATAGATGATACAGCAGTGAAATTAATTGTTTATAATTATTATTTTGTGTCTTTTTGTTGTTTGTAAGAAAAGGATCCAAGTTTAAAGTTTTACAGGGATGAATGTCTCATGTGGACATGTAGCTTGCAGGAAGCTGTGTATTTTGATGAGTGTCAATGACAGATAACGGATGAGCAGAGTTTTTTAAATCTCTCGTTAAACTCTGACAAAGGGGTTTATCTTTTAACAAATCACTTCAAAATCTCTCATTCTGGACATCGTGGATTTAAAATTTGGGCTGTGAAACAGTTCGTCCTGTCGGTCTGATGCTCATCCAGCTGCTCTGCAGGGCTGTTAGCAGCATCAGTCGTCAGTCAGTCATCCAAACATTGACATATGTGATTTAATATTACAGCACTTTAGAATATAATATCAAATAAACAAAAAAAAAGTTCTAAATTTGTAATTTCTCTTGTAGACAGCTACTTTTTTTTCTAAGAAGCTGCCTCTTTTTTAGCTCTCAACATTAAGCATCACCTGATTCTACTCATGTTAAAAGCAGAATGAGCAGGATTTAAGGACTCCATCCAAACAAAACCACCATAATCAAAACTTGTTTGCCCTCCTTCTGTATTTTCTTGTTTTGCCGTGTTTGCAACATTTCTGGGCATCGTGTGTGTAGCACCCAGCCAGTAACAGTAACAGCATCGGTTGAAAATGTGGGACTTAATGAAAGCCAAGTGACCAGGTGACAGATTGTAAGCAAACATCCAAGAGGAGCTGTTGAACCTGGAGGCGGAGCCAACTTTAGCTGTTGTGTTGCAAACCATAACCAACAAATCCCACTTTTGACACATTTGTGATTATGTTTGAGGCCTATTGTTGTTTGGATCGACTGTGCATATGTGATAAACAATGCACTTACTGCATATTTTACTGCTCAGCCTGTCAGTTCGTGAGTCGGCAGCAGTAGACAGATTGCATGTGTGTGGCTGTGTAATAGTTATTACATCTCTGTATATTGTTCGTGTTTAACTATACGTGTCTAAGTGCCTGAGTGTTGTTCATGAATCAAAAGACCGCGACTGTTTGCGTACTGTGGCAAATGGAGTCTATTAAAACCAGCGTCAGGTTTACACCTGTCAAAGAGGACTTTAGACTGATAATCTGCTTACAGACACCAGCGTGAAAAGAGAGGGTGGGTGCTCGGAGACGGGGAGGAAGAACAATATTTCAGACCGATCAGAGAGTGAAGAGGCAGCAGGAAAGACAGATTTAGATACCGCAAGAGAGACGGGAAGGAGAGAGAGAGTGGAAAACATGACAGGAGTAAAAGGCACCTGGGAAAACAATGACACTTGAGGAGCAAAATGTTTTCAATTCATTTTCATTTTCAATTTTTGTTTTTAAAGGCCACCAAAACAAATGTGAGGCATTGATTTCCTCATCGTTTCTAGAGATTTTTATGCTGCAGAGAGAAAGGCAAGCAGGGACACACTTGTGCTTCAGTTCTCGCCAACACGATGACTGATTTACAAGAACTTTTATGTACCCATTAGTTCTGTGGTGTATTCTGTGCTGGATCCAGCATTCCTGCTCTATCCTGAACACTGAAAATGTTCACTTGGCATCATTCATCCTGATGAGGATCGCTGGTTGGATTCTGGCAGTTATGTCGTCTATCTATTTTCTTGTGACAGAGGACAGTTGTGCATCTTTTCTGCAATGATCAACATGCCTTCAAACAGGCAATATATTAAAGTACAGCTGCTATTGCTAACCCTCTGTGCAAGCATAGGTGAAATAAAGGCTAGCCAGTTTTAAAAACTAGTTTTATGAAATATTCTGTTTGAGTAGAACTCAAGTTTGGATCCATATTAAGGGTGAGATTAGAAGAGGGATCATAAAGGAGCTGGTTGGTGTTTCATTAACACTGTTAATAGTTTAAAACAGCCAACTTTTTAGAAAGACATGACAGTAGACAGAGATGTTTTTTAAGCTTTTCAATGTCACAAAACGCAAAGTGTGTTTGTCGTCATGCGTGTGAATGTTCGGGAATTAAACATTGACTGCTTTGTGGTCTCCATGTTTCACGCAGATGCTTCTGCGTATGTAAAAATGAGATAAAGAAAGACATTTTCAGTCTTTTTCAGTCGTGCTAGCAGAGGGAGGGGGGAAGTGTCCCACAGTATCGACAGTCACCAGTTCTCCTTTTTCCGTCAGCACCATCTCCTCTTCTACTCCCTCAACAATGCCGCACCCACTGGGGAATGGAATAATGAATGCAATCACTGCAGCAGCCTCAAAATCCTGTTTTTAGGGGATGATTTTCTCCACGGTTCAAAAGAAGGATGTCTTAAAAGTCGCTACAAAAAATGGAAGTGTAAAGTCTTTCCAAGTCAGTATTAATGTGGGCACTTGGGTCTGAGAGCTGATGGCACTGTGTATAGAGGGCTCTCTGGAGAGTGTGGCATTGACAGAAGTACCCAAAGCTCTGTGAAGAGGCACAGAGACTCTGGCATCAGAGGAGTGTATAAGACAAGACTGAGCGTCTTTGGCCAAAGGGGATAAAATAAGAATAGTTTACAGCAGGCTACTGAATTTCTAATATGTCTTTCTGGGACTCAAGGAAAAATACAGATTTTGAGGAAATGAGAACCTTAATGTTGAAGCCATAATTAGATGCATGAACACACTGCATCTGTCGGGGCAAATTAACACGGAAGCCATTACAGCATTATGGATCTTTTTAGTCAGGCACTTGCTTTTACAGGATCAATATTTAGTGCAGACATGATGGGTTGGCACACGGCACACATAGCTTCTTTCAGCTCTCTGAAAAAGTGGGGTTTTTAGTAAAAGTTGAACATAAAAAAGTTTTTCCGCATTGGTGAAAGCTCAGCAAACTGGAAAAAAATTGACCCAAGTTATGTTTAAGACCGTGCGCCAAAAAAAAAAAAAAAGCAAAAAAAAAGCTGAAAGGTGGAAATGTTATAAACTGGAGCCAAAATGTGTGGGTGTGCATGTGTGTATTGCAGGTCCCCTGGTAGGATGCGTCAAGGCTAAAACGTCAATTTCTTGTGATGAAAAGAAAAGCAGGAGGGGGGGGAAGCCAGAGACAAACTGCAGAGCTAAGGTGAAACGCGGTCAGGTGGAATCTGTCGCGGTGCTGCCCTGAGGCCTGGATCTGTACAAGATGTTTCTCCACTGCTCTCCCCATCAGCACACCCAGTGGAGGAGTTTGGCCTGGAGGGCTGCCCCCCCCCTCAGTGGCATGGGAGTACTTTGTACGCCTGTGTGTGTGCGTGTGTGTGTGTGTGTGTGTGTGCTGTTATACTGCAGTCACACAGAAACAGAGTGTTTGGGCTCTGGGAGACACACAGGGTCACAGTGTTCATATTTGGTTGTGTGTGTGTGTTTGTGTGTGCATGCACCAATGTGGGTCTGGAGTAGAAGGACAGTGTGTGTGCTTTGTGGATGTGCCTACAAATGTGTGTGTGCGTGCGTGTGAGTGTGTGTGTCTGAAAAGTTATACAGGGACAGTTCATTTGGTTTTGTTTCTTAATCTGCTCTTATGTCTGCATAAGTGAAACTCTTATAATCTTTAACCTCCTCTCTCTTATTTAAAGTTATTTTTTGTAAAATTACTATGCGGTAAATTTAAAAAACAAAACAAAACAAAACAAAACAAGGAAATCCTTTATTTGATTTATTTTTTTATCTGTGAGTTTTACTCCTCAGACAATAACTTAATCACAAGCTAAATTTTTTTGAACAGTTTCACCAAGAATGCTTGCTCCTTCAGTTATTTTTATAGTCATAATGCCCAAAAATGATCATAATCATTTATTTCAATATAAAAAATTAATAATTACAACTTGGAGAACCACAAAAAAAAACAGCGGTGGAACCTTTTCACCTTTTGTCTTTTCCTGTTAATTATCTTGTGACCCCTCAGACTCTGGCGGTTTCTCACCCCTGGATAAGAAACCACAGCAAAATTAAAAGATTCTATCTTAAGAAGATTTCATCCTGGATTTGTTTTAACAAAATGCTGTCACACTAAATCTGCAGAGAGTCTGTCCGTCTGTCCTTTTGAGTTTGGAGCGTATGTGTCTGTGCAGGCATAAATGATCCGTCTCTTGTCATCTTCTCTGCAGTGATGCAGCACTGCAAACTTTCTGTCAGGTGCTTTATGAGCAAACCTTTTCTCCTCCTCCTTTCCCCTCTGCCAAGTGTGATAATTTCTCCACACAAGTTACTCCGGATATGATTACAGATAGCCATTGGCATCCATAGCGCACAAATTCTTCTGAAATACTGCAGGGGAGAGTGTTGAAATTCAGCGACTGCATTTAATTTGTTAAAACAAAAGTACAAAATCGTTCATTACTGCTTGAAGTCACCTTGATTCTTTTTTTCTAGACAAAACACCCCGAGGATTGTTTGGTTGAGGCAAGTTTTGTCACTGAGTTTACCAGAGATTATGAACACAGTGGGATTTACTATGCAAGAATGATGCTGTACTGTCCAACATGTTGTTTTGGAAAAGTTGCAACTTAATGAATCGTTTGTGTTTGGTCAGTTTTTGCTCAAACGCTGCCACTAAGTCTGAAGAAAATGTCCTTGTAACTGTGTTTCTATAGATTATCCAAAGTAACAGGGACTTTGTTGTGCATGCAGTTCAGCTTTTTGAGTGATTATGCAAAAAGTTTAAAGTTGATAACCTTTTTGGTATTCTGTTTCAGGTAACTTAAAAATTGTAAGTCAGCACTGAGAAAAAAGACGATATCTCATCCGAGGAGGTCCACAAGGACATGTGGGCAAAGTTAGAGGAGGGTACCCCTGCACGGTGAGAACGAGGGGTGCTGCATACAAATGTGGCAAAGAGAGATGACTGCATGAAAGCTCATGTTGTCCATCTTCTTGCACGCTGCTGACTAACAATTTATTTATTCTTATTTATTTTGTTTTAACATAATAACACATGGTTGCATTGCATGTGCCTTTTTTAAGGGCTCATAACTCATCTCCTTCGACCTCAGTCCACAAACTTATCAATCACCTCTCATGTTTTAATGCTAATGCTTAGAGCAGCACATATAAAATTACTTTGCCCTTCACATAAAAACAAAGCTGTTTATTTATATATGTGTGTATGTGTATGTGTGTGCCAGATGTTTATATTTGTGCGAACTAATCCATGTTTAGCATAAAAAAGACAAGAGCAATAAAAAACAATGCAAAAAAGTGTTTTATTGTGCAGGGAAAACAAACACAATGTTCATTAAACCATTGCATGTCCAACAAGGTAAAGAAAAATGTGTAGATAATTAATTACAGACTGTGAAATAGTCATCATATAGAGGTGATTAATTAGTGAGAAACATTACCTCAATTAAAAAAAGAATTCAACAAACAGATAAAACCTACACAGTGAAAGAATATCCTTTATCCTCTGCATGGAATGAAAAACAAAGTTATAGTTTTAAATGTGACATAGAAAAGATGTGTGTGTATGTGTGTGTGTGTGTGTCGGCGAGATGAGACATGACATGACAAGCATGAAGGTATTTCTTCTCTTATGAGCTGAATGAGTGGAAAAACCTCAAAGAGTTTGTTTCATCATGGAGGTGACGAACCCTCGTTTGAGTTTGAAACATTTCAGAGTTACATCTTCACTCAGGTTTATTTCACTGTTTCGCTCCTTCATGCCTTGAAAACTGAAAAAAAAAAAAAAAAAAAAAAATACACAAGAGCTGAGGATTATCTTGGCCGTGCATTTTTTCACTTCAGTGAATATATCCATTATGATAGTTATTTTCAGTTCTGTGAGATTAAATGTATGCACTGGTAGGCACGCTTCTCAACCCGTATTGCGCGTGGATTGTCTCTTCTGTCACTCATGATGGCGAGCGTTAGAATCTTTACCCGGGTAAGGGTGATGACCTACATTAGAATAGCAGATACGTGTTTCACACAGTTCACATGGAGGAGGATGTGTTGGGAATTTTCAATGAGACAAGCAGGCGCTGTTGTGCATGTTTTCTTGGTGGCTGTTCCTGTGTATATCCTTTTTTTCCCTCCCTAAAGATTCACAAATCATTGTGTAATAATGTCTCTGTCAGCAGAATTCAAAGCATTTGAAGCCATTTAAGGCATTTTTAAACACTTATCATTGTGAAAACATGAGGCAAAACTACTAGAATTTACTTAGATCTTGATTAAGCTTTTATTTCTTTGTTATCCTAAGAAATATTACTAGTTTTTATACACATATTTTTCTTTTTGATTTTTAACCATTCAATTATTAATCAATTTTGAGAAATCCTAAGCTTAAGTCATTGATGTGCTGCTTATGTCTGTGCTGTAAAGGACATCATTGGATAAGATTCACTGCTTCTAGTTTCTCAAATATGAATAGCTTTTCTTTTTATTACATTTTTAAGATTATGAAAGTAAAAATATTTGTATTTTTAGACAAAGAAATCCACTTCTTGCATAGTTCTTAGAATGTTTAATATACAGTTGTGGGTTGTGTTGACATGACATTCATTGTAAAAGCTGCAGGTAATGGAGTGTGTGTTTGTGTGTGGCTATGTGTGTGTCTTCGATGCAATATGTGCAGGCCATATGGTGACATTTGTATTAGTCATTATTCACAGTGACTTCATGTAAGCCCTGCAGTATCGAGCCACTTCTTCCACTGTGGCATTGCCATACAAAATTTATAAACGCTTCACACCATTCAGACACCAGATTGGAAAATGATTCATTCACTGTAGAGCAAAGCAGGGACACATTTGTATATTTTACATGTTTTCTTTAAGGGCCTGTATCCAGTGATGGAAAAGATACCAAGTAATGTGCCTAAAGGACACAATATGTAGCAATAGTATGTTTCTGGAAAGTCTTAGACATGGGGAAAATGTTTTATACATAATGAATCACTAATATCTCACCAAGCTAGTTTAGTTTAGTTAAATAACTAATTAATAACTTAGTGTATTGTGAATATTCTAGCTTAGTCAATGTAATAAAAAGCAAATATGCTGGAAATTTCAGTGCCCAAAAAACAGCATTTTTCCAATATTGAGAAATTGGTTTTTACAACTGCATGTCTGTGGAACATTATTAATATTTCTTTCACATTAAAAGGGTTGGTTTCGTTAAAAAGTAATCTGATTTTTAGAGCTTTTACCAACCTTTGCCCGCTCCCTAGACATTCAGATCAAGATCAATGCTTTTCATCAATATTTTTCGGTTGCATTACAGAATATAGGATTCACTGTTTAAAGGATTTAAAGTGCAGATATCTGGCCTCCCTGCTGAGTTGATTCCAACCACTTTTTATCCCTCTGTCTCTGATAAGGCTGACTTCATAGAAGTGTAATATAATTGACTGAAGTACCACTTTAGTTAACATTTAAGACTTAAAAACCTACTCCAAGATCAGGAAGCTCTCCTTAATATTCCCTCTTTAAATGCTACTGACTTCATGAATCACTTAGGTAAACTGTTATTGGAGAACATTTGGTTCCATTAAGTCTTATTTTAAAAAGCACCCTGTATCACAGAAAGAGACATGTTGTTCATTATTAAGAACAGAAAGTGAAAGTGAAAGTAAATTGATTTAGTTTTTCAAACACAAACAACCATTAAAGCCAAAACACCTACTAAATACAAATTAACAACAATCACTGGGATCAAAAAATTCACATCAGAAAGACTCCAGTTCAAGCTGAAATCTATAGCTTTCCCTCAGCTAATTACTGTGAGAACAAATCCCAATGTCCTGCTATAATCCTCGGCCGTAATGACGGGATCTATTTAGTGATTTAGGTCTCTTCACACAGCCTCGGTTTTGAGCACAAGGAGAGTCCAGTTTATCGATGGGGCCATTGTGGCGTTATCTGCTCCCTGAGAAGACGAGTCAGAGAGAGAGAGAGAGAGAGAAGGAGTCAAAGAGTCATGATGACTGGTGTTATAGTATAATTAAACTTTTTATCTATATATTATGAAATTGTCCATCGCTCTATTCACTTTCCGCAAGATGAGAGTCGCAAATTGAGCCATAACATTATCAGACAGAGCTGTTTGATGGCATTTAAGACACAATTATGGATTCAGGGGTGCCGTGAGCTTTGGTTGTTTTTAATGTTATTTCTGTTGTGATGGGGATCAAAAATCACTGCCACTGTATCTGTTTTGATGTAAGAAAAGGCTGTGATGTGGCTAATGTATGCAAATATCACATTTAAACTAAACCAGGTGAAGTTCATTGCAATTTGTGTTGTTTCAATGTTTTGCATTAGATGAAATTGGAGTGTGTGAATTGATAAAATTGTCCATCGAGGTATACTGTGTATAAAATAATGAGTCATGGTTTTTTGTTCTATTCAAAAATCCACTGTTTTTATAAAATACAGTTGGCCTGTTGCTCATTGATCAGTGACATATGACCTGTTAAGGTCTAAAACAAGCCCTCATATGTAAATAGGATATCCACCTCAGCATAAAGGTTCTATTGTAATTTTTTTGACAATCTATAAACATTTGTTAGCAAATTAGGGTGTTATTTTTTAAGTTTTATGTTTGATTGTTAGCTTGTAGCTGTGTGGGTGCTGACACAACCTTAGCGGTTGTGAAAGCTGCTTCTACAAGTGATTTTAAATTGATGCAGGAAGTTTTTGGTAGATAATGACAGTCTTCAGGATTCAGTTTACATCCAAAAACTGTACACTTTACCATGTTTGCTGTCCAAAATTTTACTTTACTGAAGCAAAGTCTTGCTCTCTGTAAAAACAAGTTTGCTCTGAGCTGGAGGTCACTAGATTCTCTGCTTGTGATTTGCTTTCCAAATTTGTGATATACCAACTCTAGGTTGCCTGGGGAATGTTTAAATCTCAAATATTTTTTAAATGCACACCTTTACTAGAGGAATGTAAAAACAACAGTCTAGTGACAAACTCTGTGCAGATAAAAGTCATTTTAGTCAAGGTCATACCTCCTTGGGAACATAAACATAAGAAAAATACATTTTAGCTACTTTGTTAGCTAAAATGCACATGTAATTGGCATTTTTGCTGATTAAATGTTCCTGCAACACCAGTGAATGAAGGTGTACTGTTATCATTTCATTCTGACTGACAGCTTGGTGGATTCATATGCCTAAATGTTCAAGCAAAGTAATCTATAATCGTGTTTTAGCTACAGTTAATATAACTGTATTTTAATTAGCATTCCTTAATTCCTGATGACTATCTTTTTCCTCAAGAACATTTCAAAGGGCCGCGAATGCTGACGGTTTCTAACAAAGGATGCAGAACTTGTCTCCCTCAAAACTTTAACCACTGACTCTATACATGTCTACTGAAATTTGGGGCATTTGACTCACAAAATGCAGCTGCTCATCTGAAAAAGCAATCCCCATGATGCTCCATTTATTATTCATCTGTGTAGGGGCGGGGGGATAAAAAAAAGAGGATGAGAGGACAGAAAAGGAGGTCTAAAACTTTAAAAAGATGAGGCAAAGTGCTGACTTGTGAGCACGGAAAACAAGATGAAGTACAGATTTGAATACAAACAGGTGGGCGGTGGGAGGGAGAGTTGTATAGTACAGTGTGCCAAAGCCCTTTGTAAGCACAAAGCAAGAACTGTGGTACTCGGTTTAATTAGCTCGAGAGCCAAGCAAGTGGTTCAAATTAGGATGAGACTGTTGGAGAATAATAATCAAAAATAGGCAAGTCAGAGTGGAATGAGTAATGAATGGTGGCAGCCATTATGTTTCCTACAGCTGGAGCTTCATAGAGAATGTCTAGATAAGGTTTCTAAAACTGTCCTGACTCTCTGCAGAACAGTCTTTGTATCTTTTGCTCCTCCTTTCAGCAAAGACAATAAAAAAAAGATGAGGAAATGACTGATTTGTACCCAGTTCTTAACTATATTAAAAAAAATCTTGCCTGATCTTCATCCTTAATATAATCTAAAATGATATATCCAAACTTTGCCATTTGTCATCATTATGAAAAGACTCACAGGGGCTTTTTTTTTCTCGATTCAAGAACATTTCTAGAACCTCTTAGAGGAAATGACTCTCATCATGATCTTGTTTCATTTTGGTCCCAGAGAAATCAATTTGGCTCCCCTCTGATATCTGACAGCACCCATTCCTTTCTCTCATCTGTCTCTAAATGCATCAGGCAGGCTTTGTTGTAAAGAGAGACCAACATCTTACTCAAATATGTCAGTAAACCACCTGATTGGCACCCATGGGCTGAGTTGAATACTGAACACCTGATGAATTCTGTGATCCACAAAGTTCAGATTATCTAAAACCCCACAGCTTCCTGTTGCAAAGCAAAAGTCTGCTCTCAGAGTATTTCTTTGTCTTTTTTTTTGTTATGCTGGACTGCACAAACCACAGTGCAATCGCCTGCAGCTCTTTATTTAACAGCATACTGCTCTTCTTTTTTCATTCCTCACTGCAATATTTACAATGTGCCCCCTAACAAAAAAGGATGGTAAATGTAGATTTTCAGTGAGTTGGTGCACCATTAAAAAAAGTTATGCTAACCTCATTGCTGCCTCTTAAAAAAATCCCCAGATAGAAAGCATTTTTTAAAGAGGTAGCATTTATTCACGCATTAGCAGCAACTTAATACAACTTTGATGCAGCTTCAGAGATAGATCTGGAAACAGGGAGGCTTCTTTTAATTAGATAATGAAAAATACATGTATCTATACTTGAGATTTAGCAAAGAAGATACTGCTGTCATGTCTGTGTTTAAAGTAAAGAATTATAAAGCATAACCTAGCATTAAGACTTAAAGCAGAAATAGCCTGACTCTTACCAAAGTTAAAAAACAATGAATACAAGTGGTAATTAATGAGAAAGAGTGAGGCTTTGCTAAACTAGCTATCCAAAGCTAACACACTTCTATCTCTTTTTTAACATGCAAACTTGTGAGTGGTATTGATCCCCTCCCCTTACTTTTTATTTTTTCATTCATTGTTTCATATGAAAGTGTGTATGGACAGTAATAATCCCTGATAATCCATGCATCTTCATTTAGCACTTTTTATTTACTTCTTAAAAATATTTTACTGGTTTGTTACAGTAAAAACTATTCATATTTTATGCCCACTTTACCCTTTATTTTTGTGCAGCCATTGAAACATAAAAATATTCTTCAAGACCTTTGTCTTGTCTTTTTGTCTGTATATATCTTTGTGAAAGGCTGGGTTCATATCTCCCATTGTGCAGGTTGGTAGACTGATTGGATTTCTCTTTTATGGGGAGCTGTCAGTGGATTCAGCTTCTGATAGTGAAAAGAGGAATGGAGAGGTGCATGAAGATGGTACTTCTGAGACGAAAGGAGACGGGGACCTCTGGCTTCTCATGGAGGGACGACCCCCCCTGGGGTGGCAGGGTGGGATGAGGACACGCTGTCACCCCAAGAGAGGAGGAGAGAAAAAGAGTGAAAGCGAGAGAGTGAAAAAGTAATGAATCTTATTACATGACATCCGTGCTTTTTTTTTTTATCTTGGAGGAGGAGAAGGTCAAGAGTCATGTTGCCGGAGATAGAGCTCATTACTGGGCTCTAAAAGTCTTAGGCTTTAGCCACAGAATCACACATCACAATTTTCTTTCCAAATTTCAAGGTCAAGAAGTCCTAATACCCGTACGACAAAATAGGTCATTTGTCATCACCTCTGAAAATTACATATAAACGTTCAAAGCCATGCCATCCCTGTGGTTAGGTGTGGTTGAGATAAGTCTACTGAAACGACTTGGTAAAGGTTAAGGAAAGATTGCAGACACCTTTATAAAACCTTTTCTGTTCTAGGACACGCCATCCACCAGCCTGTCGTCCATAATTACTTTTTACCTTCTCTTCATATTATACTGTTATGCCATTTCCTGCTTTGAGAACTTAACTTTACATAAGGTCAGGTTTGTAATTCCTGAGGAAAAAACACTCTGAGATTTAACTTGCATCCCAGTGGTTTTCTTGCCTCAAAGGAAGATTTTATACTCGGTTACCTGTTTATTATGTTCACCAAGCTAAACTTAATGTAATCTTAAACAAGAGTTATGCAATAAATCCTGCCTTCTGGAAGGTTGTTTATTTCAGTAATTGTTAAAACTTTTTATTTAGTCTATCCACAGTTAAATAGAAAACTAAATAGCAATTGTCAAACTGTTGAGTAAACACCTTTTGTAAAACAGTGAGACAAGAGCAGAACTTTATTACTTACCTGAATGTAAGAGTGGTTGGAAAAGTGCTGTATTAAGGCTGTTTCACATCAAAACAGATATTGTGGTTCAGCTCTGCCGCTGTTATTGACCACTGCAGTTTGATTTCAGGTTGTGTTCCTTCAAAAGTTCACTCTGACTCCAAAAGGCTTTTTTGCTGCATTACTTTCTTACAGTATACCTCTTTTTGTATGAGCAGTGTCACTACTGATTATTGCATTTTTATCCAAAATGATTTCTATAACTCAGACAAATTTGTGACACACTTTGGTGGCAGAAAATTTGGGCATGATATAGCAGGGAGCAACCATTTGTCCTCAAATTTAGCTTGAGCGTATCAAAGTTTATTTGTAAGGATAAAAAAGTCTGTACAGGAGCTAAAATGATAAATTGATTTGTCAGAAAATGAATTAGGAGCTATTTTGCTTTCCTTTTTTTCCCATTTTTCAAGAAATGGCATTCTCCACTTTTTTTCTCACAGTTCATAGACAAAACAATCAATGGAGAAAGTCATCTGTATTAAATTACTAGCGAAAAGAAACCTTAGTTGCAACCCTAATTTAGGCAACTGACGAGAGCCTCTGCTGTGACATTTCAGCAATTCCTCTGAAGCAACACTTTCTCAAATTTAAAAAAAAAATCCTTAAAGAAAAAAACACCATTATAGGTTTTCTTGGGGCTGCTTGTCCTTGAACATGTGGCTAGGACTGCAGAGATGTCGAGAATTTTAATTTGAGGCTGATCAAACTCTGAAGTCTTAGATGCTTGTTTTGGCCTTGAGTGATGTGGGAGAAATGGAGTTGCTGTGCAGTTCTTATCACAGCTGCGCCTTTTTCAGTCTCTTCTGTCTGCCTGTCTGCTTGTCTTCTTTCCTAGTGGCCACAGTTTGACAGCATATATGCCAGTGATTATGTTCTTTCTTGCTTTTTGAATGGCAATTCCCGTAAGTAATACAAGACACAATGTGGTGTGCCTAATCTAAAATGCATGTATTCTCTTTAAGCAACAGGCATTGAGCCTCTTGGAATATACTGTTTTACTGTGACAAGTAGCATGTACTTGAATGCTGCATTAAAATTATCCCCTCAAAACTTTTCTAGGGAATGATTATTACGACTGTCATGTTGCTATGGTTGCTTGGGTTCACGATTAATCATAACTCTAGCAAAAGAGCAAGCCAATAACCTAGTTTCTCTCCATATGTGTTGAAATAGACATGAAATGTAACCTATTTTCCCTGGGTGAGTGTAATCTTCCTATCTGGAGGGGATGTGTGTGTATATGTGAGACTCACCTGCTCAGCCAGGTCATTTTACCACAATCAGCTGTCTCTCTGAATGGGTGAACTCTGTCAACTTTGCTTCTTGCAGTGTTGCAACCTGTGTTTTCGTGTGTTTTCTTCAGCTCAAATCCAGAAGTTCTTATTTTCTTCCTCTTCCACCTCCCAGGTGAAGCTAACTGGCTGTTTGAATGAGTTACAGCCACAACACAACAACACCAGTGTGATGTGTCTCTCAGTAGTACAATGCTTCTCTTAGCTGTGGCACTCACCAATTTCAACCAAAACACAGATCATAACAAAAACCTCCAAAGCAAATCTTGCCAAACACTTGCCCTGTTTGTTGCACACAGTGAGACTACAATAACCTTCTTGCCCTTTTTCTCCTCAGTTTTTGTATTTGGACTTATTTCTCAAACTCTCTCTTTTCTTATTCCTTACTTTCTCATGCCTTTGCCCTCAAATCTTGTCTTTCATTTGCATCAGGTCGTGGGGGCTCAGTGGGGTTTTAGCTGGCACATATTTGATGGGAGATACAGTAAGAATGTTCCCCACGCTTTTACCAGCAGTGACAGGCTGTGTTATCTTCATGCCGCTTTGCCCCTGAGATGCTCACCACCAGGCTTCCTGAGAAAGTGATTAAGATTATTTAAATGCCAATTTATTTTCTTTGCCTATTATCGCGCACGTGTGTGCTTCAGCAGTCAGCAGGGAAAAAGTCTCTTGTAAGAAGTCAGTGTAATTGGGAGCGTCAGGGCTGGGATTTGGAAGTCTCCTCGTTTCCCACCTCTGTGTCAGTCGTCACATCTATATTACCTTAACCTGTAACACTGCACCAGCTCGGGGGAATTGAGATATGTACAGAAAACATACTCAAAAGGAAAAGTTAAAAAAAAAGAAGAAAAAGTTTTGTCTCTTTCAGTTTAATGATTGTAATTGTTTCATTTTTATGAAAAAAGTTATGAAAAAGAAAATGATGCAGTAGACAAGCGTGTATATTTAAAGCTCAGCCTGCAGTAAGTTTTTAATTATAATAAAAGTGTTGTTATGGTAGTGTCAAAGATTTTAAGGTAATTCATAAAAATGTTCATAGTAGAAAATTTTGAACGCACATTTTCTTTATTTAACCAGAAATCCTCATAATGTGGCAAAAACAACCATTTTTTGTGTCATGTAAGCATCTTTATTATACACACTGTTGTTTTTGTTTAACACTGTTTCTTGGTCTGAATTTGAAATGCTGTTCATTGCTGGAATCTACCTCTGATAAACTAATCAGCTCTTCTTAAAAAACACTGTAGGTTACAACTGATGGGTTTGTTTTTATGATCATCGAGTGATCATCAACTGATTATGTTTTTTTCCTACATAAAAGCTAGACCAATTAGGTAAAAGCACTCAACATAACAAGTTTTGGTCTCCCAGAGTCTCTAAATATGAAAGCATTTTTCATTTTTTGGAATTTTGAGACACAAGATGTGTTTCTACTTTACTGAGGAGTCTATCTTCAGTGTCCACAAGAGGCTTTAAGTTTCCACATCACACTTATGTAAGATATACGTTGAATCATAACTGCCTTCCAAACTTGTGATGTTACAAAATGCCACATTCATACACCTCTAAACCTCAGATTTGAAGTGAACACACAGATACTTTCCCTCCTTTAGCAGATAAATGCAAAAGCCTTCCTCTGATGCATACGTTCGAAACGTGGGAGTTTTTAAAATGGCAAGAGTGAGAGAGATTAGAGGAGCGAGAGAAATGGAGATTGAGTGAAAGATGGCTTATACTCTCTGTGCAGTCAGCATGGGGGAGTTTTTTAGATCACAGGTGACTCTGGGTTTCGGGGGGTTTTCTGAGTGATGAAGGGACATTTTCTTTTGGACAGAGACCGTTTGCTATCTGTGAGCCTCTAGTTCCTCTGTGACTGCAGAGGTGCTCAGAGGACATTTTTAGAAGGCAGAGTGATAGAGAGAAGGACAAGGGGGAAAAAAAGGACCTTCAATATTAGAAAGAACACTTTAAAGTTTAAAGTAGGACAGAGATCAAAGTGATCGCCGATCCATTAACTTGACAGGAAATTAAATTGCATAAACGCAGTGTGGAGTCATTGCATTAAGTCTTTCTGATTCTGCAAGTCGTTCCCTGATTTTTTTTAATTTTTTTTTTTGGTTTATGCAGGAGACCTTCTATTATTTGAATTGTATACATTTTTTACATCATACCAAATCAGTAGCTGTATACCAGCGCTGTTCTCATAAGACCCCAATCAGTGTTCTCTATGGTCTTTTTTTAAAAATGTTTATAACATCTCTTGACGTATACCAGATGCTTTAGGTGTGTATTTTATAGAGACAGCTATACTTAAAGTTAACATACACATCCCTGTCTTTATTGCTGATTGCTTCTCCTCACCATCTGCTTCTTCAACAGCTCTGGTGGCTTTATGGATGCTGCTGCCTTCAGCTGTGGGCAAGATGCCTTTTCATGGTGAGACAGCACAACAGGCTGATTGACAGGCCTGGAGGCTCGATGAACTTTATGAACTCGAGCATATCAAGGTGGAGCTGACAATAAATTTCACAGTAAAAAGTGCTAAAAGTTGTACCGGGATTGGATTGAGTGGATTGGCATGCTGTGTGCATCTGGCACTCCAGTGGACGTCCACGAGAGAGGAAACTCCAATCAGAAGCAAGTTGGTGCAGGTTATGGTTATGCAACACTATTCTTTATAAGGAAACTACATTTTGATCTGCTCCCATTCGCCCTGTTTAAGTTTTTGCATAAAGCTTATTAAATAAACACTTTCAGTATAATTTCAAATTAAAATCCTTTTATTTCAGTGGACAGAAGTCCTTAATTTCTTATCAAGGCTTTTATTGTGAAACATTTCTAAGGGTACGTAATAGAAAACACAACAATACACTGTAGCTCCTGTCATATTTTCTAAAGTTGCACTAGGCATTCAACTTTTAATTAAAAACTTTTTAAAAGAAAAGTTAAGTTGATGGATCCAATGAGAATTAAAACCACAACCTGTCACATCTGGCCTGAGCGTGGTTTTCATTTATAAGCTCCACTTATGTTCACTTGGGAATATAGATATCCATGTGTGACAGTTAAAACTCTGTAGATTGTGTCCAATATTTAGCTTTTTAGAAAACAGGTCTAATTATATATATATCACTGACATGTTTGTGATTTTTGTGTTTTTAGTATGGCAAGTAAACTTCTTTTTGACTTTTTAAAAAAGAATCCTGGACAAGCAAACAATCCTTTATGTTGAACCCTGAAACCCATTTTGTAGAACACAGATAAATGCTTTTTTTCTTCTTAACCGATGTCAGATTTGTGATTTCTGATTGAAAACGTTCACATACCTTCAACTGTCAGAGGGAAATGATTGCTGACTGTGATCGTTTCAACCATCTGTGTCTTCTCACACGCTCAGTGAAAATGCTTTTAGCTCAAGTGTGCCACTGCAGGATCTTGGCGACGCAAGAGAGTGCAACACATAAATCAGCTGATGGATTTTTGTCTATGGCCAAGCACAAAATGGCTCTAAAATGACACCTAATGAGGCAGTTGCCCCTCATCAAACTCTTCAAACCTCCCACATCAAGAGAGTGCCATTAGAGAGAAAGCCCTCATGTAATAGTCTCTAAATTTGACCTGTCTCTCTTTTCTGCTGCCTAATTGTTCATGTATGATTGATGGGCCTTTGCAGAAAAGAGCGCCATCCTTTTGTCTCACAGAACTAAAGATATATCACAGAGTCTTTGTCTGTGGTGAGAAGTCATATCTGGTGGAGTGATATTAAACCATAAAGGTCTAAAAAGCTAATAATATGCACACCCTCACGCCCGGGTTCGTTAAAAAGTGATAAGGAGATTAATCTACATCTCAGATCAGTGCAATTTTCACAACAGAGCTTTGCTGGATATTTGCTGGCATGAGACAGCAAAGCTTGCTTTTTTTTTTTTTTTTGAAGGAAAAAATGACAGAACAAGAAAACTACAATGAGGTCACCCTTGAATGTCAGTCATTTCAGAGGTCTTAGAGGGGAATAAAAGAGAAGTGTAGAGAGAGAGAGAGAGAGAGTCAGAGAATGGACAGATGAAAAGCACAGCATCGGCAAGTTTTTGCCATCTTTGATGCAGCTGAAAAGGAAATGTTCTGGATAGACAATCTATGCCTCTGGTGAAATTCTTTCATTGTGTTTCATTTTTTAAACCAGACGCTCCTCCAATCGTCTTCCTCGTATTCTTTCTTCCTTTTCAGCTGTCTTATTCACATTCTTCTCCTTTTCTTCTATACCTCACTCAACTCTCTTTCTTTCTTTCTTTAACGCCCTCTCCCTCATTTTCTCCTCTTCCCTGTCTCTCTGTTTTATTTTTAAACCATGCCAACCTCTCAGTTTTTTTTCTTATTTCTCTCCAGTCATTTGCAAATTTCCCCTTTTTCTTATTTATGCTTCCTGCTTTAACCAACTATCCACGCTCTCCCCTCCCAGACTCTTTTCTTGTTTTCTGCCGTTTTTTCTCCACGCCAGCCAAAGTCATCTACTGGTTGGATGGGTTGCTGTTTTCATGCATGCAAATCACATTAAAATCTCTTCCAATATCTGACCAAGCACCTGGCCCATGCTAAGCTGCAGAGACCAATCCGTTACCTTAGCTGGCCTATAAGCTCAGTTCCTATTCAGAGGCTCAGTGTGACCACAGTTCAGAGCAATTCCACTGACAGCCAACTTCCTAAAGGTGTGTAAGATGCAGGGAAAAGGGGGGATGGGTCAGTATATGATGGGGAAAAAGAAGGGAGGAAAAAGAGGATGCATACACAGCATGTGCAAAAAAAACCCTGAGTTGTATAATCAATGTCCTCAGTGAGAGGTCAAGCTGTACAGGGCCCTGTAGTTGGCTTTTATCAAGTGGCGACTGAGCACGCTCGCCCTTGAAAAGATAGGCAATGACCTGATTGAGATGCAGTGACAGAAACTAGTTCGTTGGCTGTGAAATTTTCAGAGCCAGATTGAAGAATAAGCAGATCTTGGATGGATTATGTCAAGATAATGGAATCATTCAGATCGAAAATGGAGGAGGACAGTTTAGCCATAATCACATATTCTGTCTCACTTTCTCTCTCTCTCTCTCTCTCGCTCTCTCTGCTTCCCTCTTTCCCAGCCTCTCATTTTCTTTCACTCGGTGGGTATGCATGCAAACACACACACACACACACACACCCTTCTCTCTTTGCTGTGCAGCACTATCATTATTTTCTGCGAATTCTCCGTGTGGCAATGCGGAGCGGAACCTGCATAGAAAGCAGCCTCCAATTAGGATAGCTCTTTTCATGTCGAGGCACTACGCCGCATATAAAAAGGGAGAGAATGCATGAATAAGGAGGAGGTGAGCTGAGTCGGGACTCACTCACACACTCTTGCATTTGCATGCAAGCGAAGGATGCACACAAATGCACCAAATCACACGTGCATGCACGTCCCTAAAAACTCAATCCACTCCTAAATGCCCACAGCCTCCCTCACCAATTTATTTTTGTTCACCTCCAAGGCTGCTGTAATATGAAAAGCCCTTTATTATTTGCAACTGAGAAGGAATAAAACATTAAAGGAGACTTTTCAGATGGATCCATAGTGCCTGCTTGAGAGTGCAAATTAAAACTTTATCTCAGAGTGTCTCCTTTAAAGCAGATAGTTAATGCCTCAGTTGAGTTGAAGTAAATTTCTCTTTCAGGTGCAGTGAAATTCAATGCACTCTTTCTTTTCAGGGTTTTGATTGTGGGAGCTGATGCAGGTTAGTTCCCACTGCTGGGAACCAGTGGAAGTGGTGCAGAAGCTTTGCAGTGTTGCTGGAAATTACAGATCATGCTGATTGGAAACGTAGTACTTAAACCTCCCTTTCTTTTTCCCCGCAGGTTTGTTTGGATTTTTTTCTCTCTGTAAAGTTTCATTTAGAGCACAGCATCCCACCATATGATGAAGTGGAACAGAAAACAGCAAGAACTAAGACTGATGTTTATCTGGCTGCATCTTTTTGTATTACTGTTATTACTATCACATCTTTTTTTTTTTTGCCTGGCACTAGCCTCATGTTTAGTTTCTCTGACTCAGACAAAGCCATCCGTTAAACCTCTACGGGGGCTTTCCTACATGGTTGAAGTATACCAGCCAACCAGGCAAAGCGAGGGGGGATTTGGCTGCATTCACAGCCACTGGGGGAAGCAGGGAAAGAAGCAAAGGGAGCCAACTTGGAAAAGACAATAATTCAGAACCTGCCAGAATTATTCTTAGAGGCCTCTTCTCTTCCTAATTCCCCTGGGTGGAGGTACACTTAGTCACTAAGGCTTCCTGGCGTGTGTCGTGGAGACTTTGGATGGCACGGCCTTCCACTGTAACAGAGGCAGATTTAGACGTCTGCACCGGGGCCTCTTTTGCCACTTCGTCACTATAAGTGCACCCATTCTGGCACCTTGTTAACGTCTCAGACCAAACATTTGAAATTATGGTCTGGGGTAGTGGACTGTCCTGTGGAAATGTTTTTTCTGTCTGGATACACCTGCAAAACAAAGAGCAAAATGAGGCTCATCCCCTGGAAAAAGTGACATTTCTCATCTTCTGCTGTTCATACATTAACAGAGGTGTACATGTAGGTGCACTCTGAAAAAGGGGAGCGCTGTACCACTCATCACCATGTTTATTACTGTAGCTATGACACCAGAGGTCCCCTGACCTGAACAAGCTAGTGCTAGTATCCAAGCCATAAGATGCCCTAACCTTAACAGAGTGATTATTTTAACCTAAAGATCTTTTCCTAAACTTCACCAAACCTTTATAGCATAGTCACATTAAAAACACATTTTCCACCTTTAATCTGTAACCTTGTTTTGCAGGCGCAGATTATAGATGTCGTCTTCACAGGGAATCAGATTAAAAAACTCTTGTGTGTGTTGTTCAGGACTGCAGAGACAACTTGTCCTCTAAATATCATTTCATTTAGAGAATGGGTTGGAAGGTAGTGTGAAGTTTTATGGACAATAGCCACCTCTACCACCTCTGAAAAAAACAGCTAAGTAGAAGCAAAGGCACTCAATGAGTGAATATGAAATGTATTTCTTTAAAAGCACAAAGTCAGAACAAAATAAGTGGTGGTGGCAGTGTTGAGTGTGTATTAACAGCAGACAGCAGCAGCAGCAGCAATAGTAAATTAAGCAGGAACTGATCCAAGAACAGGGAGGTTTGTCCTGAAAGAGTAATAAAATTTTTTTATTTTAAGTAAGGTTTTGAACCAGGAAATTAAAGGAATAAAAGCTTGTCTCTAATATAAACCTGTTCTTAAAAAAAGGACCTGGCCACTGTTTAATAATTTACAATTCCAACATTTGAACATGTGCTAAATGATTTGATACAGTAAGACTTTAGTTGAAGGATCAATATTCATTTATCTGAGATTTTACAACACAATGATGCACAATGTAATGCAACCTGAAGTCTCTTTATGCAGCACAGAGGGACTGTTGTACTAATGGACTGGATCCCCCCAACACACACACACACATGCACACACGCACACACACACACAGTATATTGTAGATGTTATTCACCCTCGTAGATTTGAAAAGGTTCACATCCATCACGGTGATGATAAGAGAAGTCGGATGATGGAAACTGTCAAACACCCAATCAGGAATGATCGGGAATGTGGTGATGTTTTGAAGGTCATTTTCAAAGCGGCGAAAGTCTGCTGAAGTTTTCATGAGAATGAGTTATCGATCGTATCGATCCCGCGTCACGCATGAACAATTGGAAGAAATTGAGCTCATTCACATCATTCAATCATGTATTGAAGACAATGAGCCGTTAATGAGTTATCGATATTGAATGGAATTGATATTGAATAAGACTCATGCATGAGAAATTCATCTGAGGGTCCCATTACAAGGTCACTTTACCGGCTCCTGGTGCTTGTAATAGTAATTGAGTGAGATGAGGATGAAACCATCTGCTTATGACATATGAATGAAGCCTGATTGCACATCAACAGCACTAAATTATTAGCACTTATACTCAAGGAAACTAAAAAAAAGTCATTGTGAAAAGATGGTTTTGGACTGACAGACCTGATATGTAGGCCAGAGAGTTATGCATGAAGAGGATCTTCCACTGAGATAACCTCTGCAACTGGGTCACAGCAAGGAGTATACAGAAGAAAATAAAACTGAGATAAATCTGGGTGCGGTATGAGGTTCTTTTGGAAAGAGTCTGCATGCGAGGATAAGAGGTGCGAGGGAAAGTGCCGGTGCGTCTCACTACATTTGACACATCTCCCAGCCTCTGGCATCAGATAAGTCACTCTGCTCAGAAGAAGTATTTTGAAATCTCCGGGCTTATGATAACTCCTGTTGGATCCGCTTAGGTAGACTTGAAAGATTAATGTGGACCATTAAAAAGTGATGATAGAAGTAGTAGAAGTTGACTAAGCCCATTTCAATGCTGCACACGGTCCAAAATAGTCCCTCCTTCAAAAAGCTTTTGTCATTTTGTTGGAGTTTTTTTGTGTTTAGCCATCTGTATTTGGTTGTAAATCCTTAAGTTTATTCTTTGTGAGAGATTTTTCATTCCAGTGGTTGGCCTGCATTTTGATGTCTTGCTGGCACAAACTTAAACTTTATATAGCCTGCAAAGTCCCTCTCAGGATAATGGAAAGAAATCTTTAATATTTTCTTACTAAGACATTTTAAGAGAAGAGATTTAGAACATTTTCATAAACTGTGTGTGGGTAGAATCACAGAGTGTATTTGATCATTTAGAAAAAATGTCTGTGCTTTCATTAGAGAGTTGTTTTTCAACTTAAAGTAAAATACTTTTAACTACTTTGGCACAACTTACTTGATAATTTAATCTATCAATTACTTTTTTAATCAACTGAGTAATCACTTATCCAAGAAAAAGAAAAAAAAATCATCCATCATAAATTCCAAGATCTCCAAGTGATATCATTTATGAAGTTGGCTTGATATTTACCTTTTTTGTTGAACCAACAGTCCAAAAGCCAAAGCAGCTCATTTGAAAATGAGGTTACCCACATACACACACACACACACAAATTCAATCATGCTCAAACCTTCTCACAGTTGAGAAGTTGCAACCTGTGAATATGTTGACAGTTTCATTTTATCATTTATTGAAACAAATTAATTAATTATAACAGTTGTAAAACTTCCTGTTCGCGAATACTTTTAACACTGAAATAAAGGTTATTGTTTTTATTATTTAAAGTAGCATAATGAACATTGATTCACATACATGAAAATGTTATTGTTCATATGCCCCCCATTTGTTCCCTTGTCAAATTACAAACACAGCATGCTTTCAGAACATATTCAGTTCAGAGGGAATTTTTACTATATGTTCATTATTAGATTGCCGTTTTCATACTGTCTTTACTGTCACGTATCTGTTAAAGTTTAATTTGCCAATTAAATCAATCAATCCCTGCAGGTAACAGGATGACAGTAATAGTGATTAATTGTTCTTTCCTGACCCACAGGACATTGTTTGATTGGCTCTCTCTCCTGGCTGTAGCTTTGTTTACACACATGCAGACAATTCAAGTACACAACATACATAATAAAAAACAAGAATACACACACTCATTCATTCATTCATTCATGGAACAGAGTTTTTTTGTGTGTCAGGATGACAGCAACAACTCTCTTTAAAGTTTGCCAGCCCTGCTGATGTGAAATAATGGCTAATCACTGTGTAGCCCTGCAAGAAACACACCCAGGGAGGGCTGTCAGGATGGCTCGGCTTTTGTGTGTGTGTGTGTGTGTGTGTGTGTGTTCTCATTGGTCTGTGTCTGCTTTAGAGAAGGAGGCTGTTTCTCTGTGTATGTGTGTGTCCCTGAAAACGTGTAAATCACTGGTGGTATTAGAGAGCATCCCGCAGTGTTTCTGTCTGGCTAATAAAATAACTGGAGGCTGCTTTCGAGCCCCCCCACAGCGAGACGCCACCTCATTCCTTAATCTGTGGCCCACCCTCCAGTTCACCATGACCTGACTCTCCATCAAAACTCACTGACCCACGAGGCGGACATTTGTGCACACGTTTGTGAGAAAATGTGTGTGTGTGTGTTTGCATCAGCATGTGTTTCCCTCTGCTAGCAAACAAACACGAGTCCATGTGCATCTGTGTGTGTGTGTGTTTGGGAACCGATTTTCCCTCCTTTTCCAGTTTACAGTACTCAGCAGCAGAGACCAGGCGAGGTTCCCCCTGTGATGGAAATGAAACGTTTCCTTCTTTACAGCTGGTTAACTCTCAATTACATGGTGGTGAAAAAAATCAACATGAAAGTTTTGCTTTTTTTTCTGTAAATAAAAAGAAGCAAGACTACCTTTTACTAAGGTATTTACAAAAGCTGAATGTGGGTTAATATCATCCTGAGAGGAAGATTATTTAGACAGAAATCTCAACCTTTAATAAAAACAATAAAATGTTATAATTTCTGATATAATGGAGCAAAAATCAAACACCTTGAGGGGCAAAACAACTGCATTTGTGCCATATATATTATATATGTGATGAGCCTTTTTTGTTTCCCTCTTTGCTAATTTTGTATTCACAGAATATCTACACATTAAATTCTCACCGCACATTTGGAAATTTAAGGCATCTTTTATTGAAGCTTATTAAGAATAATTTAAGTTGAGGTAACCAGAGATTATGTAGGTGATTTATTTTTTAAGTCAGGGCAGCTTTTCCTCTTTTCTAAAGCGGTAAATATAAACTATATGGAGTGGAAAGACCGCAGGGTGAATAACTGCTGCTTCAAGTAATTATTTTAGCGACAATTTAAATTTCAGTTCAAGTTGCAGCCAAACAAATCTTAAGTTGTATAGATCAGTTTAGTCACATTGTTTTAGATGAAGTAAAAGGTTTTTTAATGTCACAAACTGTTCGAGTGTCACAGTGAGCCTGCATGCATCAGAACTTGAGGTAAGAGGAGAATTTAACTTATGTTCATTTTATAATTTGATGTAATAAAAAAGGTTTGTTGCCAATTTTTGAACTTTAAAAAGGTTTGCTGTAATAAGCTTGTTTTTCATTCCACTGGGTTCACTCAACCTGCAAATCATTCTTCATTTCATGCACCTCTATAAGAATTTTAGACTCTTAATATATTCTCAAAAAGATTTGTGTATTTTTTTTAGAGAGAAAAAGAGGAATATTTTGTGTTATATTTTAAAATGCAGGATTTCTGACATCAAATACAAAAACCACTCTACAATGTGAGAACACAGTCTCCCACTACTTTTTGATTTAATAAAATCCAGTGCAGCTATGAATACATCGTGCAGACATGATTTGTTGGAGCTGCGACTTTAGCTCATGGGAACAAAAGCAGGTGCAGTAGATATATGAGGAAGACAAGGAAAGAGGAGATTGTATCAGTGCTCTCTTGTCTCCTCAGTGCAGAACAGCTTGTTCCAGCTTCCGTTATCTCTCTTCATTTTGGCTTTGGTCATTCTTAAAACTGTAAATCATGTTACATGCTTGATAATTCTGGAGATAGAGAGATACCATCTAAATGTTCTGGTGTAAGAACTGATCAGTTTTTTTTTCCTGTGGGTTCTGCCTACATACCACCGCTGCTGTTGAGTTATTTCTTGATTTTTAACACAAGTGGATATTAACAGCACTGATGCTTTAGTCTTTGGACGGAAAATAAACATCCACTGGGGTTTTTATTAAGTTTACGTGCTGGTTTGGTCAACAACACAACTACAAAAATACCGTACTGGTATGGGACTATAAAGCTTTCTGTTTTGGGGACACGATTCAACAAATTGGATGCAACAGTGTTCTTGATTTAAAACTGATTCTTGATTTATGTAAAAAAAAGAGGTACGATGTTCAGTTTCTGTGTATGTGAGGTGAGTATCATGCAAAGGTCAAATCAAAAAACACTTGCAATGGCTCACTTTCTTGAAAATAAAAATGTTATTAGCCCATTGCAACATGATAACTTTTTTTTGTGTGTGTCTGCCAGTCTGTCAATGTTCTGCACTACCTTCACAGTTAAGATCTGTCTTTATAAATCCGTCAGTATCATGTAAAAATAAATAAATAAATAAATAAATAAATTTAAAAAAACCAAAAAAAACCCATGGTTAATTTTTTGTAAATCAACTCAGGATTGTAGGAAATATGGACCAAGATTCTTGTCTGAATTGATTAATTTATTCTTTTTTCCATCCCACCCCTAGTCGTCTATGAGCTGGGCTGTTGTTTTCATTTCCAGTGTTTTTGCTTCGTCTCTTTCCTCCTGCAGCCTGCCAGGTTTGCTGTCAATCAAGCATTCAGATCATATATTTCTTCGACTATCCCTTCACTGTTTTTCCGATAAATAAAAACATCATTGTGACATATTTTTTTCACTGCAAAAAGAAATGACTGATACATTTCAGTTGACCTTACATGTGTAAATGTAGCTCCTGCTTGTCAACAGGACTTTGGAAGAAAGCCCGTCTTTACTTTTTTGAGATGAACTGTTCTCAAGTGGAAAATGCACTTGTTTCTCAACATATTATATCCGATTTGTGTGGTGTGACATAGTGGAAAATCGTCGAGTTTGGGAAAGCCAAGGGCTGCCTAACTCACTGACAGAGGCTAGTAGCTGTCAACTTAAATAAGTATCAGAAATAAGAGCATTTTTCAAATCTTCTCTCTTTAATGTGTCCCTGAAAGCAGCCATGGCACACCTAAACATGAACACACACACATACAAATACATACAAACATCCTTCTACAACTCTTTTTGCATTTTGTAGGGGCCCATTATTGTCATAATGCATTCTTTGGACCCTTAGCCTAACCTTAACCTTAACCAAGTTTGGACCCATAAAAGGTCTTTTAAACTTGTCTGTTCCAGCAATCTGGTCCCCACAAAGCAGTCAGACCCCACAAGTATATTTGGCTTTTTTGGATCGAGATTAGCCCCACAAATATGGTAAACACAAAACACACACTGCATTTTAAGTTTCTTCTGTAATTACACATGACACAGCCCTTATTATAAATTAAAGGTACATTATGTCCTAATATGCATAAAACCCTAATGCCATATGTTTCACTTAATCTTCATGACAAAAAAAAAAGCATTTGTACATTATATACTGTGCATTTAATCCTTTTGATATGTGTCATTAGGATTAGGATTAGGGCACACTGTAAGCAAAATGCTTTGAAAATGATTAAGAGACAGTGTTTTGAAAAGTGTTCTTTAGCTTTAATTGCACATTTTATCAATGAAATATATAAAGAAAACAATTTTGCCACACTTCCTGTGGAAGAATAAATAAAAAATAGTGTAATAAATAGCATTTTCTGAAAGCCTTCAATTAAATAACTTTAACACTATTTTGATTTGGCTGAGCTCATTTTTTAATAAGAGCAGTGATGTTTTCTTAAGACATGCTAATACTTCAAAATAAATAGGCTGAAAACATGAAAAATGACTTTGCATTCCATAAGGAGAACACAGGTGAAGGTATATCCGCCAACACAGGGCACAATATCAAATCCTAGAAGATTTCCTGTGTTTAGTGTAGTATTTCAGCACAGAATACCCAAATGCATCACTCTCATACTTATTTAATGCTCAGGGAAAACCAAGGTTCGTGAATATTTCAGTGTCCTATTATGCTCCAAAGTTGTATTTGTCAGGTTCTCTGAGTCAGACAGTTTCAGGTTGAAACTTTCTGAGTCAGAGGGTTTCACGCTGCAATTTCCCGTTACTCTTCAATGTCCCTGAAGCTCCCGATTCCCAGTTTTCCTCCTGATTCACACCATTTTATGTTTTGGCTTGAAGGCGGCAAGAACCCAAGTTTGACAAAAGAGTGAAGTGACTGGCAGCCACAGTTTTCTTTCCTCTGTCTCCTCTTCTTCACTCTTACCTCTCTAATTTTTTTTCTAACCCTTCTAGTTATTCGTTCTCAATCTGCTTCTCTTTGTTCTCCTTTTCTTTCTCCTGCTCTGTTTCTCTCCCTCTGATTGTCCCGTTGTGCCTTGTCCTTTGTCTCCACCCTTTCATCTCCCTTCTTTTCTTTAGTGCTTACTCACTCAATCTCTCATGTCTCTGTCCTCCTCCAACCATCTTTTGCTCTCGTACTGTCCTTCACGGTCAATTTACCCAGAGTGCCACCCATTCACCTTTCAGCCCTCAAGCTCTCAACACCATTTTTAAACACAAAACCCCAAAGGTGGAAAAGCTTAAGAAGGAGAGCAAGACAGAACTCGAAAGGGAGAATAAAAGACCTGGTAGAAAAAAAAAAGAACTTGAGGTAAGAGGAGAAAAAACTTTAAATCCGTTTTTTGCAGCGTGGCCTGGAGTGATGGAGGTGTGCACGGCAACACGGAGGGTTATATGTGCACTTTTGACATGGTTAGATTTGTAAGAAGTCTGCCTCTATCACATTCTGAGACTCAAGCACAGATCCTCGGGTCCCGACGGCACTGCCATTCAAACCGTGTCTAATAGTCTGGCTGGACTAAAAGCAAGTTCTCTTGTACTTATTTTGTGAACAGACAAGAAACTGCAGGGATTTTCTTCTGGAAAAAACCTCTGTAGCTCTGTTAAAGGTTTTTCTCTCAGGACCAGACCATTTTTAAAACCTTCAGATCACACAAATCAAATCTTTTTTGCAATAAGTATAAACTGAAGTAAGATACTAGACATAAAGCCTGGAACTTAGAATTATTTTAATAATCAGCTCATCATTTTTAGATTAATTGTGTACTAAGATTGTTAATTATTGTAAAATATTCATCAAAAGTTCACAAAGCCAAACTTTTTCATACTGTTACTTCTATTCACACTGTACTAAAAGAAAATCCTCACATTTTATAAGTTTCAACAAGTTTAGTAGAACATTTGGATCCTGGAATGATCACACTTTATCCCGTCTATAATGTACTCATCTGAACTCGACACATACCACTGAAGGTTTCTCAAAGTCATGTGTGCTTCGCAGAAAATAAAACCAGGAGATCATTTTACTCCGGTTAAACAAAATTTAGAACGCAGCCAGCAAAATCTACAAGCCTCAGGAATGTTCTGTTTGTAGTTCAGAACTGCATGACTACATGTCAGATTCAATTATATGTGAACCGGTATGCAAATGTTTCCTGATCTACTTAATGCTTTAGCTTGTTTGGTCTGACAACCACTCGGGCGAATAGCAATCACAGCTCGTGCCAACCTGAGGCTTCAGACAAATATTCATGAAGTACCTGTAGCCCAAGGAGACCCACATTATGCAGACCCATTAGACTTAGCCTTTGTTCCCCCTGTTGTCCTTAAGCCAACAATCTTATCACGAAACTTCTTTGTCATATTAGCGGCGCAATATTTCCCCATGACAGCGTGGAGCAATAAAGAGAAGTGCCATCTGTAACTTAGTTTCCTTGTCAAGAAATTGGGGTCACTTATATTCCTTTCAGACTATGTTAATAAGTTCCTTGTAGTCGTGCTATTTTTCGGATACAGTTAAATTTAAACTGATGTTCGGAGGCTGCAGGGAAAGAGCTGTAGAATCAAATGAAACCACAGGAAGGAAAAGAGATAACTAGGTGAGACAAGATAAGTCAAGACAAGACAGGGCGAGGCGAAAGAGTGAGGGAAAAGACAGGACAGAAAAGGACAGAACACGCAAGGCGAGACGAGGAAAGTAGTCGGTGGAGGAGGCATGGTGAGGTGATATGCAGATATAAACCTCTTGAGGGCCTAAAATGATTGTGTTTCAATAATTATCAACCAATTTACATGATTTAAAAAGATCAATGTTAAAGATTAACATTGAGGCCAACAGATGTACACATTAAAATGCTATAATCTATAATGCCAAAAGAAAAAAAAATCTATTATATACAAAAAAATCTATTCTCCTTGCAATCTTGTTAATTATATTGATTTGCTATCAAACCCTTTTTGGCCAGTTGTAGGTATAATAGCTTGAAGACAGATTAGCCTGGATGTGTAAAATATCCCTCTATACATCGTCGAGTGGAGCAATAAGAGCTCCGTAATCACATCATATAATCGCAGCTTCACAGTGTTATCAGGTGACCTGATAGTGTCCTCACCTGATTACTTTTCTCTTTTCTTCTCTTAATCCTCTCCTTTTTTCCCCCTACAGCTGCTGATATTTGACACTAATTAAAGTGGACTCTGTTTTTTTAGTGAAGGTCCTTTATTATGGTGATTTTCTCTGTTTAAGAGGAGATTTGGCATTTGGTGTCTGATAATGAGTTTCTTGTAACCCATTCTTGACCCTTTTGTAATCTATGTATGTAATCTGAAATAAGGAAAATGCATTGTGTCCTTGGTATCACTCTTGGTATCATAGGTACACGATGGCAAAACTGATGCAAGAGGCTGGAAAGAAGTGTTAAGTTGAGGCAGGTGAAAAGGGAAACCTGGTCTTCTCCTGGGGACAGACCTTGAAGTGGAGATCATAGGTGGACAACAACATATAGCTTCCTGTGCAGGATTACAAAGCAAAAGAAACAATCAAGTTCAATTTAATTCAAAGCACTTGATCAGAGACCAGTCGTCAAGAATGTGTTGCTCAAACAAATGCTAAAAAGAGCAAATCTTTGACTCTGATGCTGATTAAAAATGTTCCTGTGACTCTCAAGGGCACAGGTCTTAAGCTCAGGCCAAGTGTTTTAATGCAAATGTGTCTTATCAGCATTTTTAGTGCAACATTGAACATTGAATTTCCATTTATCTCCCTAACAAACCACTTTGTTTCAAAATATCTGCTCTCAATATGTCTGTAGTCTACATTTTACACAGTGTATATTTCATTATTTTACAATTGCTCATATTTATCAGTTTCTTTCTGTAAAATTGTATAAAAAGCCAACTTTTTGTACCCAAAATAGACTTCATTTCTGCTGTAGCTCTAGTCATTTTGTCACCTTCTGATAGAGTTAGTGGGGTGCCAGCGTGTCAGCAGGAGATGCCATATTGTGTTGAAACAGTGTGACTTAATACAAGTGTCCTTGTATGTGATGGGTTTGAGGTTGTGGCAGGTGGAGCGCTTCATTTGTCCAGCTGAGTCGTCCTCCTCCGTACCGGATGCACACTGACTGACACATGCTCTTCCTCCCTCTCCTCTCCTCCCTCTTTTTTTTTTTTGTCTGTAGCTAATGAAGTGTCGGCACTAATGATGTCCTTTTCGGTGGTGCTAATTCTCCTGACTTGGTGTGTCACTCCTCACCGCTCCTCTCTGAGAGGTTACCTCAGGTTTTGCACTGCATTAAATTTACCTCAACAGTCCATGTGCATGCGTGTGTGCTTCCGTGTGATTTTGTGTCACCTCCTCTTCGCTTCTTCTTCCTCTTCTTCTTCTTTTTTTTGCTAATTAAGCAGGAAAGTTTTGCAGTGTTTGCTTGTCCCATGGCCCATGCATCAGAGCTGTCCTGCCCTGGTAAGTCCTCCCTGTGGACGGGTGGCTTATTTTAGAAAATAGGTCAAAAAGAATATTCAAATATGATTAATGTCAAGGGAGATTGCAATTTTTAGGACTGGATGAGTTAGTGTATTGTTCAGGAGACAGCTGATGTTTATTTAACAGCTTGCAGGATGTCAGAATTGTTCAGGTAAACATTCATCTTTTTAAAGGTGTGATGATGCTCTAATTTTAAGTGCCAACCTCACTGATGCCCCTTTCAATCATGAGATACACAAGAGGATGCACATCACAGGCCTAATGAACATTAAGAGAGGTGGAAAATTGCATGAAATAGTGATAGTGAAGGTGAGGCCACTGTAAGCCTCCAGAACAGCTTCTCTGCACTATGATAACTGCAGCAGCACTATGGTTTTATGCAGGGGCACTAACTGAATGCCATACTGCTAAAAAATATTTTCCTCTATCACACTCACCAAGGATGTAAAGTTTTCTTCTTCTTCTTCTGTGGGTATGTCTCCAGCTGACTGTCTGCTCATTGGTTTGTTCCTTGGTGCTTCTCATCCACATGTTGAGGTAAAGATTTTTAACCATTAAATGCTCTTCCATTGGTGTGTAAGTCTGTGTATTTTTCTAATGTGCAGTTTGTATGTGTGCCTCTGCCATCAGTGAACAAATGTATATGTAAAATAGTGAATACTGACATGCACTAGAATTAACTAGAAAAGTTCTACATCAATTTGGTCCATTATAGAAAGCAGATATGTTTTTTGGCCTGTACACAGCAGATTTAATATCCAAATTAACTAAGGTTTATAAAAGAATTAAACAACATCTGTCTACTGGTGCACTTTCTTGAAAATATTAATGTTTCCTGCATAATATTATGAAGTCTACTTCAAAGAAAATAACAGTGGTATAGTATTAAAAATGTATAATGATCATCAAAGTGAACTAAACATTTTCAAGTTCCAGTTCATACACCACAAACTTGTTGTTCTCACCATGACTTTTCCTCTTTCTTCCTCTCTTTTCCTTTTTTTAGACAGTGTGTTCTAGCCTTTCTCTAATGAAGGTGCTAACAACCTAAATGTCACTAATGCCTCTCTGCACCCAAGACAAGTGATCTGGGCCATTATTGACTTGGCATACACACACCAATCCCAGTGATGTAAGGGAAATGTAATTGAATATGAAATAGTCTGCAGAGAGATTGAGAGTGCTTCAGCTCTCAAACAGACATCCACACTTGTGAGGGCAAGCACTCCTACACACAAACACACACACACACACAAACACACACCCAGACTCTCTCTGGTAATGGAGACAATGTATTTCTAATGGCAGCACCCAGACTGAGTTGGTAATTGTGATGTATTAGCATGCTGCAGCTGAGATTAGATTACAGACGACAGGGTATGCAGTGTGTGTGTGTGTGTCTGTGTGTTTGTCTGTGCGTCACTTTTCTACCTCCTGCACCTCTGATAGGCCCCCAGTGAAAGGAAAGGTATTGACTCCTTTTGCTTTTATTCTAAACCATGATTAATTTTGCAGTCTAATGCTTAGTCACTCCTCGGTTAGGGAGTCTCAGCGGCTCTCGGGCCTCTGTATGGAATAAGCTAACACCGGGAGCCGCTGTGCACAGCTGAGGCAGTTCAGGATCTTAGCCTGAAGGCAGCATGAAGGGAAGCCACAGGTAACTGCGAGATTGTTCTTGCACGTCTGCTGTGTGGTTTTATACAAATACTGCAACAAAGTCAGACCATCCGTCAGATCTGAAGTCTTTTGTTCCCTTCTTCCATGAATTTTAATGTAACTGAGTGAGATTTAAAAGCAGCATTATGCAAGAATTGACATTTTTGAAACTTGGCAGCCCTACAGTTTTTAAATGCGTTTCACTCTCTCATCAGCCGCTAAAAGCCTGTCCAAGATGTACTCCTGTTGCTCGCCTGTAGCTCGGTCACCTTCTCTTTTGATCCAGCTTCATCTGTCAAAGTCCACCTCGGTGTCTTTGCCTCCGCCTGTTTCTGAATGCAGAATACCTATAAAATCCTTTTCTTATCACCAGCTGAAGAACCTTAGTTTATCGTGTTATGTTGTGCCATAAACGGTGAAATGCTTATTGTACCTGCTTAACCCATTCACACAGTGCAAGAAATGAGGTTTAGGATGCAGAGTGGGAATGAAAGAGACAGCATTTTCCTCATTATACATTAGTGGGACCAAAAAAGAATTCTGAAGCTTTATTTTGAGGTTAAAAAAAGTCACTTTAATAGGTAAAATGCATGCCAAGTCACATTAAAACCTGGAATATCTTAATATTTCACATTTTTTACTTCAGTCCAGATATTCCAGTTCAAATAATATGTTAGCTTAGTGTGTGTTTATCCTCAGCAATTTAAATCATACTGTCTGTTGTTTGCAAACTTTTTGTTTTGAGGATAGATCTGAGGCATCTGGACCTTGACGAAGAAGAATCAATAAATAAGCTCAGGAACACTGGACAGAGTCTGAGTATCCCAACAAAACTTCGCAGTGCAGCCACTGTTGATGGAAATATCAAGACTATTCCAAATCTTATCTTTCCTGGATAAATTTAGCTGATATGTTTGATCTTATTATATGATTCTATCTGTCTTCAATGGCACGTTATTACTTCTAGTTCTTCCCACTGCACAGTACAATACCTCGTCTCATTCTGCCTGAAGCCTAAAGCAAGGAGAGATGGAAGAGACATTGACATTGAGTTCAGGAAATAATTGCGGTTCTGATCTCAAAGGTGAAAGCGTTTTTCAGCGCTATCTAATATTTGTCAGTGGATTGGCATAAAGTAGACAGGAGATGTGATCTTTTGCTCTTGTTTCTTATCCTTGCCTTTTTTCACCCCCTCCACCCCCTTCTGGGCTCAGGGAGAGGTATTTTTTTCCTATTAGGTACCCATCTACCATTCATAATTGGGCTGCCATTAGAGCTGAGCGAAGCAGGTTGTGCTGACAGTGGGGGAACAGCTTGCTAAAGTGGGTTATTATTGAATAAATGAATTTCATTTTCAGTGACACAAAGTGAAGGCAAGCAGACAGCAACAATGTATGGAGTTTATAGATGCTCACACTCTCAGTTTACAATACAGAGTATGATAGATGAAACATAATACAGTGTATGGACAAGATAATAATATGTATTGTTTGGTTTTTGGCTCGCCGTACAAGCGTTGCAGTTTAATGGGTGCAAAGCAATCAGTGTATTGAGGTAATCTTACAACAAAGAATAGACACAGAAGTCCATTTATCTAGACGCACACACACTTACCAAATGCATCATCGGTAATTAAAAGGCATAGTGAAAAGTTAGCTTAATGACTATTTATCTGTGCAATGTTACTAGAAACTACAATAGCAGTGATAAAAAAAACCCAAAAGATGTGCACATAATTCACAGACAGGATGTACTGAATTATCCAACACCACTGAAAATGCTAGAACAGCATTTCCCCCCCGTTCATCCCCAGAGGGAGTGGATAGCCTCTTTGCTTTGACAGATAAGTCTTTTGTGGTTGTAAGCTGGTACACTGGTGACTATTTATCATTTACCCACGCAGCCAACACTGACTGAATGGTAACACTGTCTTAGGCTGAGGCAGAACAGTACACTTACCTTTTTTTTTACGGTTGTGCTGAGCAGAGATATCTTGCTGAATTCACTGACATGGAGGAATAAAGGTTTGTATTGGAGATACAGATGCAAATAAAGTGGGTATTTCAAGTGAATGTGATCACTGGAACATGTCATTCCTTTTTTAATTCTCAAAAAAACAAACAGAAACAAACAAAACCCCCTAATTTTAAGGACTCTTAAATTTAATCTGAATAGTTTTGGGGATCATTACATCTGATTCAAAATGCAATTGACCAAAAGAGAACAATAAAACTAGCTGCGGCATTATGAGCCACCGTATAGAGCAGCTGCAGCTAAAAATAGAGAAAAAAAAAACTATACATCATGTTTTCACCTCCTGCAATCTCCATCTGGACTAAAAAGAGCTTTACTTTTGTCTTGCAACAATTTGGTCTCATCTCATGATCACAAATTAAGAATTAATATGCAAATGTGAGCTGAAAATCTTAAAGTTTGGACGAGAAGGGATTTGAAGCTGTAGCTGTGGGACTCAAAGGTCACCTTGGGAAATAATAGTGGACAATAACACTATTTTGTAATGTTTTGGAGACCAAACCAAAAAAAATCAATCACTTTCAAAGATAACCATTAGTTCCTGCCTTTAAGCAGTGGCCTCTAATTTGAACACCAGTGAAAAATCAGTTAAACCATGAATTGCTTTATAATCATTGAACAGGATCAGTGTTTGTCTGTTGTTTTTGAGCAGAAACATAACAAATTTGTGCAAGCTTATCAGTTAGAAAAAAACAAAAAAGAAAGCGTATTTTGTTTCTCTAATATACACCTTATCTTTTCTCTAATTCTGTGTCAGATTGAAACAGTGACACAGCGCATTACTTATTCAGAAAAAGCCTAAAATAATGAAGGGATAATGAAGTCACAGGAGGGGGACCTTGCTGCCTAGTGGTGGTTAATTAGTTTTGTCTTCTTTTTATAGCCTTTAAAACTTTTCTCTGTTGTGATTATTAAGTATTACCTTTGCTGCGAACACCTTGCTGTGTGAATCACCTTGGATAGTAAAATCATTGAGCCACATCTTCTGTTCTAAAAAGGCATAACAGTAATTTATAAGTGCCACATTTCAGACTGCTAAATAGATCTTGCATCACGTTTAAAGAAAGAATATGTTCAAAATATGGGGTATTATTCTTTATTATTTAATAAATTGCTAAAATTGTAGCTTTAATGTCTTAAAAAACAAAATTTACACCATTCGTAAAACATATTAGGTCATTATGGAACATTAATACCTTGGAAGAAAGTTTCTGTTTGAGAAGAAAAAACTGAATAATGACAAACATCTAAGCGACAAAACAATTAAAGAAATCAATAAGACAAGTCTAATCACTCCCAGTGAAATCATTTTATTTAACTATGCCCATTAGCCTGTGATTGGCTGCCACATTTCTACTTAGCTTAATGGGTGATCATTTAATTAGCTTGGTTAGACACCCGTAATTCTGGAGAAAACAGAGAAGACGCTCTAATTAGACAGCGTGTCTGCTTATATGTACTGTTGTTTTGGATGCTGTCAACACATAAAAAAGAGCTGTTTATATATAATTAGTGTCTTTGGCGCAGCTCATAAGCCTTTATAAAATGAAGGTTACAGAAAAAATGCCAAGAAATCAATGGTGAGAAACAAAAACATTATTATTTTGCAGTTTCTAGAATCTGGTATCCTCTACAACTTGATGAAGAAAGTTATATCAGAATGTTATAGAGATGTAAACATGAGAATAAAACCTTTTTCAAGTTTTAAATGTACTCTTATATCTATCCACTACAATTCTCAGCTTTTTTGTGAATTATGCTATGAATTTAAATTTAATTCAGTCAAGTCAATATAAAAATGATCAATCAGACATAATGTGCTGCATCCTGACATTAAGCATCGCCAGACGTCTGTAATTCATTCTGCCATAAGGAGACGCCCAGCAGGGCTTTCTCAGCTTGATGGCTCCCTCCTTCTTTTCCTGCCCATCTGTTTTCACGGATAAATCCTCCCCTGCCAGGCTCCATCACCACGAGGAATTCATAAAGAGCTGACCCACACATATGGCCGTTTCATTCGATGGCCATCATAACTGAGCTGAGCATGAATAAGTTGCGGGTCTCTGCTCGCTGCATCATGCTGAGGTTATTAGGTCTAATGTGATGACTGTACTTGCTCTTGGCATAGACATAAGTTGTGACTTGAAGGCAGATATAAACTGTGTCACACAGGTGTAGAGCATTACTTTAACTTCATTTCTTGCCACAGCGTTCTTAATGCAGCGAAACATGTGGAACATCTGAATCAGGTTTGTCCATTTGTTGTAAAAGAGCATCAACAACAAAAACGTCATGGAATGATGGATAACAGTGCGTTTTGTCGTATTGAAAAATACACCAAAACTGAGCTGCATGACACTATATCAAAATTTCAATATAAAATACAAAGTTTTAAAATTTAAACCTTGTTATATATGTGCAATATTCCTCTTATCCTTTTTAATTGCATTGGATGGCTATAAATAATGATGATAACAATGATAACCTGTTTTGTTACTAAGCTTGGTACTTGAGTGCACCTGAATTTAGCTGCATATATTTTTTCATATGATCCCAATAAAAGTATCTAATCTAATCTAATCTAATCTAATCTAATCTAATCTAATCTAATCTAATCTAACATCTGAGATTTGAATTAAGTGATCATGACCAAACGTGTAGGTTCACTGTAACATTGTTTGAAGGATGATAAAACTAAACTGCTGTTTCCCTCCACAATGAAGATTGTTTACAGCGAGCACTTTAATAGCATCAGACTGTTTGTCTTCTTTGTGTCTCAGTATGTCATTGGCCAGGAGGCTGCTACTTTGACCCTTTGTGTGGGTTTTGGGTGGGTGTTCATAGAGTACTAAACTGTAATTATTTGAAATACTACATGGTTTAGAAATGTACAAGGACATCAGAGGACCCAGCAGGCTTCCTTTGTTTTCCAGTGCCTCCTCTTTTTAAACCAGTTTGGTTCAAAAGGGTGATGTTGCTGCATTTTTGATAGCTGATGGCTGTTAAGTCTTTGGATGACCTCTGATGCTCCTGCAATACAACAATCTGGTAAATTTAAGTCTCTTTGTAACAGTGATTTTGTAGAATGTTTGCATTTTAAAATATAATTATAATAATAAGTGGACATATTATGATTCAATTTCAGTTTTTGGGGTCAAGATTTGACAAAACAAAACAATAAAATCAATCTCATGACAGCTTAGATCAAATGAACGACCAAAGGGTAAAAATCAGTCGGTCATTAAAAAATAAAACCCAGCACTCGGGTCAAACCAAGCACAAACACCAGCACAGCTTCTATCACATCGCTCCCCATCCGTGGGGTTAAGGTTGGCTTATTTTTAAACCCAGCAGCCTTTTTAGTGGAAAAACAAAATAACTTTTATTGAAAAAAGGCAAAAAGTTGAGTCTCCTTCTTGCAGTATTTATATTCTCTCAGCATAGCACCTTTTTAAATCTCCATGCTGAAACTGCTCATCCTTCTATAAGGTGCAAGGAAATACGTTTAGCTCCCTTAGGTTCTGTGGTAAGCCCCCTAACCTTTCAAAGTGGACGCAAAGTATAATGGGTCTTATCCCTTTCAAAGCTGTAAGGTTTTTCTTTTCTCAAGGACAACTCTTTGATGTTCTTTAAAAATTGAAAACTCCTTTCAGATAATATCGGAGACAGAGGGGTGCGGACGTTCAAAGAGTTCCTGCAGAGATTTTGCATGAGCTTAGCTCTCAAACAAAACATTTAAGTCGTTATTTAGTATTCGGTGCTCTTTTACCTGTTGGATCTACTGCTGACATAAACTTTTTTATGCACAGTCACCTCCATATGATGATACTTCCATATAGTTACCTGGTGCTTTCAGGTTCCTCTCCCATGCACTGAACCCAGTCTGGCCCTCTGCATGCACTGGGTGACGAATTCCCCCTCAAACTGCGAAAGCTGCCACAGCAGAAAAGAGTCAGAACTGACCTTGCGAGTGTCACGGCGGCTCAATCACACTGTCTCGGCGTCTTTCCTCTTCTTTCTCCTGCAGCCTGACAGGGAACAGGAACAGAAGCACCCCCCTCTCCGCCTCCACCCACCCCAAATCCTTCATTGCCGTGTCACTTGCTCCTTCTGTCACCTCTCTCTAAAGTGTGTGTATATGTGTGTGTGTGTGTGCCTCTTGTGGAAAATTATTTCAGTGATGAAGAGAACAACGTCTGAGGCTCAGATGTTACCGTGCAAATATGAGCTGTCTGCTCATATATATGTATATCCTGTCAAGTCTGTGCGGAACAAGTCGACTGTGTTTAGGTTTTGTTTGCAGCACAGGGTGGTAGACTGTGATTGATTGATCTGTGCTTAATATGACAGCCATTATGTTTAGCCTGACAGCTAAGTATTAAAAGGTTATATTAGATGTAGCAGCCACTGAAGCAGCAGGGTTTTGTTACTCATTTCGTTTTGACCTTTCTCTTTTCTTCCTCTCTTTCCTCCTCTTGTCTTGTCTCCTTCTCTTCTCCTCTCTTGTCTCCTCTCCTCTCCTCTCCTCTCCTCTCCTCTCCTCTCCTCGAGGGGAATCACTATTTGTTGTATCCAGAGTTGCAACTGGCAGATGTTAAAGCAGTTTCCTGACGGACAGAGTTTCCGTTTGAGTGAAGAATCGATGTGGCTCAGTGTAGACGCCTGTTGCTGGGGGCATTAAATGTCACATTTTGGAGAAAAAGCATTTGTACCACTGACACTAATGGAGGAATAGACAGGAGGTGTTGCGAGTCTAGCAGTGACAGTCAGGATATTATGGGAGGAAATGGGAGTGAGAAATAAAAAAACCACAATCTTTTAAGCACTTTCTCTCCTCTGCCAGATAATACCTCAGACAGAAGCAGTTACACAGACTTAAGAGTGACTAAGCTTAATTTACATAGGAGTCAGCCAGTGTTTATTGCCATGTTAAATCTTTCAGCTATGAGAGGAGCGTCTAGTGCTAACTCAGCTCCATCAGTCTCTCTAAGGGGCGGATGCAACGTGCGAGCTGCCTGCTGTGAAATGTATGTTTATGTGTGTGCATGTTAGTGTATTTTTGTGAAGGTGTGGGAGAGACTATATATACTGCTGAGGCCTTAATGGAGGAGAAAGCATTTCTGCCAAAGTATTTGAGATAATTAGAACTGTGTAACATCATGTTTTTATGACAAGAAACTGGCAGATTTAAAAAGCAAACGTTAGGATACACGCAGCCAAACTCTGGCTGAGGGTATAAAACAAGATGCCTGCTGCCAAACTGTTTGTAAAAGTTTGTAATTATACTCCGTCTATGTGCATGTTTTGCTTTTGTACAGGAAAAAAAAAGTACCAGAGCTATTTTCGCTGATGCACAGTCTATGTAATTGCACCCATTATGCACTGATGTGCACTTAAAATATAATTTTAGATCTGATTTTATGGGATAGACATCATCATCGGATGAAAAAACAGTGAAGACAAATGCCTCTTTGGTCAACGGGCCAAAACAGCACTAGCTAAAAACTGCAATGTAAGTATAGTATTCAGGAACCTTTCAAAAAAGATTAAAAGTTGAGATACTTTTCCAGTTTAGCAAATTAGCTCTGATGATGAAGAGACTTGACCTCCCTGTGTTAATTGAAGTTGTTTTATCCATTGCTCTTCCTACACACTCAGCTTCTCTCTCCTTCTGCTGAAAAATGGCACTGGCGCTAAGCCCGACCACAGCCGAAACCCAGTCTGTTGAAAAACCAATTAGTGGTGTTCTCAGTGGTTCTTTCTAATTGTCAGCAATGTTTTTGGGGCTAGCCACCAGATTTGCTCCGTGATGAATTTGTATTTTAGGGTAATGGTCTGCAGTCCGTTATTTTTCACCCAACCTTGGAAATGATGTCACCTTGGCAATGCTACGTACATGGTTAATAAATCTACCTCTTGGGCCTTGTGTTCCAGCTGTCATGGTGGTTAATGTGTTTTGGTTATTGAACCTACAGTGAGTCACTGAATTTAAAATTGATGAGGCTGCGCAGAAGATGGAGACCAGGAGGGAGAGACTTAGCATACAGTGTGGTATGTGGGAGACACTGACAAACAAAAAATGAACCACAGTATAAAAACACAAGGCTATGTCATGTTGCTTTTTGTCAAGAATGCCACTTTCAAAGGGAAACACTTGCCACTGCAGTTGCTGAGATCTTCCGTATTGTCTCAGTGCCGTGAAGATTCACTGCATTGAATAATAATTTTGCAGCGAGGGCGCATTATTTACATTACTGTGCATGTGTGCAATTCATTCTGCTCCGAGGCAGATGTAGCACCAGCTGCTTGGAGGACCTTCAGATGAAATGGAAAACATTGCAGAGTAGGAGGAGGGCTTGACAGAACAGGTGGCGGTAAAAGAGAAACACAAAGCCAGGTGACACCGGTGGAGAGGAGATAGAGATGAAAAAAAAAACAGGGAGAGAGAGAGACTTCCTTGTTTATGTGTGAAATAGGAATGTTCCAAATCTAAGAGAAGATACAAGAGCAGTTTAATTAATTACACCACAGGCCACAAACTAACACCAGGAGCCTGTTTGCCTGTTTTCATTTTGACTGAGGCTATTGATCAGTAATACAGCTGTTTGAGAGCCATCGGTAATATAACACAAGCACACATGTTAATTACGCATGTTAGAATAAGGGCTAAATCCAATCAAACATGATAACATCATCCTTACCTTTTTCTTGACAACAGTTAGTCACATTTCAGGTTTTTACCCCCATAATGCATCACTCATTCTGTCACAATGAAAACTGTTACTAAACCAACATTGTAAAGTGTTTTTCTAAAGCAGGCATGGAGTGTTTCTGCTTTTGAGCCGGGTGCTCACTTAAAGAGCACTTAACAATGTTCTTTAGAAGGTCAACTGCTGAGTAAATTGACAGATTTAGAGAAAATGAGCATGATAATATTCCCTAAGAGAGTTACTTGACATAATGCTTTGTAGTGTAATGCTGCTGCGACACACAAAAACCTCTGCGGTACTCAGAAATTGAAGAGTCACAGAAGTATCTCGAGTCATTGTGGACATTCATTTAAGTATTCATTTAATATTAGCCCTTCATTAAGCCAAAAGTCATCACATTTCTTGGAGCACCAAAGAAATACAGCATTAATTTGAGAATCAAGGGTTTGTCTGGGCGATGTGAGCTCTGCCACTTCTGTTGAACAGAAAACAAAAAGAAGATTCCTTTTTTTTTTTATCCAATTTTACTACAAAACTGTCCCCTGGTCCAAATAAAAAAGCACATCTGTCCACAGAGAATCTATTTAACAGTGTCATTAAGTCCTACAGTTCCCTCGCCTCTCTAAATGTGTGCTAGCTGGCTGCTCCTGGCCGGCACTGACAAAGGCAGGGGCTCTAGAAATAATTGGGATGCCATTAAATTGCCCTCACCAGTTGCTGTTAATAAAGCTCTGTTCAACAAAATACCCCAAAGACATCGTCTATTGGATAATTTATACCTCTGCTCTCACATAAACAAGTTACCTTTAAATAAGTAATGGGGCCCTAATTAGCTTCAGAACGTCACTCTTTTTAGCAGGGATGCTCGTTCTGAGAATGACGACATGCAGGAAAAAAAGGAACAAGTGAGAACCGGACTGAGAGAAATCCTTTCAATTAATGAGCATAATGTCACATAATTTATTTGATTCATCAGGGAGCTGTAAAGGGTGTAAAGTTTGTCGGTTGTAGGTGTGTCAGTGTAGAACTAATTCTCTAAAGACAGATTTTACTGGAATCCTCAGTATCCTAATTTTAGCTCTGGTTGTAAAGCCGAAATATTCTGTGTGTCTGTATAAATTGCTGGGGCAAACAATGTTGTGGAGTAATTACATAACCCCATGAAGACATTTGGCAAAAGAAGGAGATGAAATAATCAGTTGGATCTAGCTTTAATTATTGGAGTTCATCTAATCTAACATCTGCACCTCTCAATTTTAGAGACAGAGGAAGCGTCAGTTTTTCTATCAGTGATGAAATTACCACACAGCCACATTATGGGAGACTCTCTTTGTTGCTCGGTGCTCCGTTTCATTAGACCGTCTGACACACTGCGCTCCTCAATCACATTTGAGTGCAAAATGGACTAATGCCAAATTAAGGATGAATCGTTGCCAGGAAGTGTTATTCCACTAGGGATCTTTAAACTGTAGCATTTTTCACTCAACTGCAGAAAGATTAAAACTCATTGTCTTGGAACTCACAGTTGCTTGTTTTGAATCTTTGTCTTGATGGATTCTGGAGATTTTAGGCAGTTGTTGTGTTTGCTGCTTGGGCCTCTTGTCTTTTAGTGGTCTATATATATTATCTGATAAGATTATGTAATACCTGTGGCACTACAGCATGACAACACCACTAAAGGGTGAGTCACAATCATGCAGAATTATCTGGAGAGCCGGAATGGAGTTTCAGTAATTTGCTCAAGGGTACTTCTGTTGTCACATTGGAAATCTATGTCTAATGTGATAAAAAAAAAGCTGGAGGGGCTGCAACAAATAACTTTCTATAGTGCAAAATCTGTCGATCACCACTTAATATTTATCTACAAGTTGTTTGGATCAGAAAAAATTGTGAAAAAAGACCAACATTCTCATAGGCATGTGCTGTTTTCAGATTCCTTGTTATGTTCAGGAAATCATAATTTATAAAGCTTTAACCAGGATATTTGGCATTTTTCTCGTGATAAATTACTGCACCAATTAAGACATTGTCAGAATTAATGAGGAGATGAATTGTGCCTTCATTAAAAGTAACCCCTTGGTCTCCAGCTCCCTCCTGTTTCCATCTATGTAAAATGCACCTCAAATAGTCATAAATTATGTACCATACTCCACAGCAAGTAGGTCAATACACACTGAGAACTGATGTCAGTGCACCTGTTAATCCATTAATTCCACTTCTTTCAGAACCTTTAAAATTATGCAGATTTTGCATTTCCTTCCACATGAATCATCCATTGTGTCCTTATTATGGTTGCGTCCTTTGGCACCTAACATACAGAACAACACAAGCTCAACCCCTTCACGTCTTTCCTCACTCACACACACGCGCTCAACACATTAACATTAACGCTTCCCTCATGCATGTTTAACACCCACATGCACCTTACAAGCACGCAACCACACTGCAGAAACACACAGGGGACTCATTAATTCATTGGCCAGCAATAGAAGCCCTTTGGGACGACACACTACTTGGACATGACACATAATCCCACTGACATAAGTAGCCAGAGGTTTTAGCC
>JAPZDV010000006.1:16293671-16304009 GCA_029814665.1 Acanthurus lineatus
AATAAATAAATTATTAATAAAAAACAGATGGCAAAATAATGACTAATGAAAGCCAAAAAATTTGAGCATCTCTGCTGAAATTATCGGATAATTCCAACATGGCTACTCGAGGTGGCTCAGTGTTTAGAGGTTTTTTCAGCCCGTCAAGTGATTTCAATCATCCAGGTAGTTTGCTTGGTCAGCAGAGTGTGGAGGTCAATGGATGCTTTAACAAACAACCTTTAAAGAGTAGATGACTTGATGTAAAAACACACCCTGATGAATAAATAATGGAGGCCAATGCTTTGCTGTGAATGATCGACCAAAGTTCAGCACAAACCACAAGAGAGCAAAGGGGAAGCTGAACATGGAGGCAGACATTTTTTTTATTCTATGGTGTTTAGCTAGTTTTCTGTACACTGAGGAGATTCTACTCTGAGCTAAAGTGAGGCGAAGATGTTTAACAAAAGCCTTTTTCATGCGTAGTTCTCAGTAAGTTGGTGTAATAACCTTTCAGGCTTTGCTAGATACAGTGGTTTTACTTCATACACATGCATTTAAAACTAGAACATTTATCTCATGTGCCTTTTCACTCATGTCATGAAAATAGTACAGATATGTCAAAACACAGTCCAGCAGATGGTTGTAAAGCGCTTGTGGATGCTAACCGCCATAAAACTTAACCAAAAAGGAAAGCGAGACCAGATGTCCGTGAATGCAGTGGAAGCATTTTAAGGAACCTGGTGGATAAGAAATAACTTTGTGTAGATGCAAATATTCCCTTATTGTAGCTATTGCAGTTTTTATGGTGTTACAAGTTAAATGTAAGTTATGCACTACTAATATTTAGCAATTGAAAATGTTGTGGAAGCACATAGAGAGCAAAGTTGGAGTCAGAATTAGAAGAAATAATCAATGAGCCATAGGTTGAATTTGAATATGCCTTCTCACTTTTCTCATCCGTTGAAAGTACATATGGATAGAAGGTTACCCAAAAAGAAATCAGCAGCAACAATCCGCCCATTTTTGTATTTTAGCTGTGACAACAAAGTTAACTTTTTTATTTGGTTTCAAAACAAAGACAAACAATACGACAACATCATGAGTTTTTGACCGAGTGACTTATTGAATGAGTTCACTGTGGGTCTTATATTATCTACAGGGCCTTGTCTTTATCCAGAGGGTCTCCTTCACGATGCTTTGGGACAGCAAAGAAGTTAGAGACAGACTGACGAAAGAAGAAAGATTAATAGAGGGTACGGATGGAGGGATGAGGGGGGCAGATTGAGCCAGAATATTACTCTCCCTTGGCTTTTGGATCCCTGCTGCTGTAGTCAAGGGTGCCTTCTGCACTTTTCAACTGTGCCTCCTTATTCATTATTAAAGCAGCCAGATGAATCTTTCATGCACAGGAAATTAAAGAACACAGTGGAGGAGTACGTGGATGAAGACGGCGATGAAAGAAAGCAACAGGAGAAGAATGAAGGAGAGGTAATGTGAGAATGAAAGAGCGGGGACAGAGAGACAGCGAGGTAATTGAGAAAAACTGAAAGAGACAGGGGGGGAAGCAGACTGAAGGGTGACAAAGACCTTGTTTGTCTGAATGTGTGAAAAAAGGTGGAACAGAGGGAGGGATAGAGAGTGAGAGAGAGAAAAAAAGGTGAGGTGAAGATGAAAGGAAGCATCCCTGCTGTTTTGGCCTGGTTCACACACCCCTCCAACAAACAATGGGAAAACCTTTTTCCTGTGTACTGCTTGTTTCACACAGTCAGGATCAATAGCAATGAATCACTGCACATTGTGACATATTTGGGCTGATTCTTGTGGTTGTGGGTTACATGTGAGGCATTTTAGAATTACGCAGATAGTTTTTTTTTGTTTTATTTTTCAGGGTTAAATATTGAACAAGCTCATATGAGTACAACTGAGTTACAATAAACAGAGGTTTAATTAATTAGAATTAATTACAGTTGAATCAGTTGTTATTAATCAGTATTATTATTATTGTTGTGCCACTTTTAGTGGACCAGCGCTCCTGCTGTTGCTCTCCATGGTGCTTAATGCACAAACACTGGACCAGGCCCAGTGTTCAGCAGCCTAGCAACAACAGGGGATAGCAACCACTGTACAACATCTTGATTGGCACAATGTTTATGGTAAGAAAATATGAACACAATCAAATAGTTCTGAAGAGACTTAATACATGCAGGTGGAAAAGGTTGGTCATAAACTCCTTTTTGCATAAAAGCAAACAAAAAGTATCTTTTTCTTAAAATCATTTTTTTTCCTCATCTCTCTGTGGGGCTAAGACAACTCAGTACTACTCTTTTTCATAGTGTTAAAACATTTTAAAGGACAACTTCAGTGATTAAGCATCAGCCAGACACATATATTTTATTTCATGCATATTTCTTTCTTGTCCTGGTGCTAATGTGGCTGATTTTGCCCCGAGCAAACTTGAAAATTCACTTCTCTTTAACTCCCAAAACCAAAGTTCTGTAATAGTTTGTTCCCTTTTTTGATGACAGCATATCTCTCTAAAATCACACAAATTTCTTTAATTATGTTTTGTTCCTTCTTTTCTCTCTTCTTTATAGTTTTCCTTTTTTCGTTTTAAAGTTGACACATAGTAATAATTTTTACCAGCTCTGTAATTCACAGTCATTTGAAGCCTGTGCTGATGTCCTTTAGTCTCTAATTAATGTCTTTGCAGCCATCTAAAGGCGGCAGATATTTGCAGTCTTCAGCCAGAGTCCTGTTGTGCACTGTCAAGCTCAGTTACGCACAGCAGATCTACTCATTCAATTTTGTGCAACAGGCACCAGACTTCTGCATAATAACCACAGAAACCTTCATGCTTTGGTGCACATAGAACTTATTAATTAGATTAATTATTCTACCAAGTTTCTACTGCAATTCAGAAGCCATGTAGGGTACTGACACATTGAGAAGAGTTTACACGGCCCCATGATGAATTGTAGATCAATTAAAACTTCTCTATCTACATGTAAGTCCCTCTGGATCATACCTTCCTGCCTGTCCTCCCCCACTGTCTCCTTCCAAAACACCGGGTAACCGGGGAGAACGGCTGTGCACGTCATCTCCTCTCTAATGAGTCTTACCAAAGTGTCCTCTGGAGCTCTGCATATTTAATTACAACACAGACAGACATGCAGCGACACCAGCATGATGTGGTAGCGATTGTTCACGTTGGATTTTAAAGTGGGATTTCCCAGAAAGTAAAGTTGCTCAATGAAAGATAACTTTTCATGTGAAACAGTCAAATCTAACTAAATCTTAATTTTAAAATATTTTTAGAAATAAGAAAGCAACATTAAAAAAAATTGGTTCACATGTTTAAGTTCATTTCATAAGTGGAACCAAGATTTTTTTTTAACGGATGGTGTTTCTTTTCTGGTAATTTGTATGGTAATGATTATAGGACGTTCAGAATGCTGTAAAATTTGCATTTAACTTGAGAAATAGTCATCACCTGCTCCTGACAGTTTACTTGATCTACTATATTCATATTTAAATCACTGCAGCTCCCTTTAAGTTTCTCGCTGAAGGATTCTCAAACTGTCAGTGTGTCATGATGAGGAGACGTAACAAGGCTTGAGGTAATGTATCTGATTTATCTATTAATTATTTATTTGTACTCTTTCATATATGCTGCAGTGCTCCTGAATGAACTGTAAACAGACTTTAATGTAAAATATCAGTGGACTTTCCCATAAAAACCAGCTCCTCTTTGTCACAACACGAGTACAACACTTCACCACCACTGCCTCTGCTTCTCTAAAATGACCACAGCGGTCTCAGTACTTAGTTCAAAAATATCAAAAAGTATTTTTTTAGTAAATTTTTACCCTTTTTTAATCACAGAATCATAATTCTTATTAGCTGGGTAAATTTCGAGATGAGTGGTTATAGTAGCCTCACCCTCAACATTAAATGTGACCATTAAATTAATTCACAAATCAATATGATTTTGATCACAAGTCCTAACTGGCTTGTATATGTACAGATTTGAACTTAAACAAACAAAAATGCTGCAGCACAGTGTCCATAAAGTATGATTCTTGCAGACTTTTTAAGGAGCTGAGTGCTTTTGTCCACAAAATCAAATAATATTTGATCATCAAATAGTTTCTTAAAGAAAGACTGGCTCTGAATTGTACTGCAGGAATGATCAAGATCGATGTTAATCTAAGGGGAAAAGAAGATCCTGAAGTGAATGTAGTATTAAGAGGGAGGGGGAGTGGGGAAAATTGGAAAGAGTGGTTCAAAAAAGATCAGATGATGGAGAGAGACTGTAAAAAGGATGAAGAAAGGGGGACCAATAGGTGATGCTCATGGTCACTGTCCATCCCCAAGGCATCACAAAGGAGCACAAGTAGAGATAATAAAAGAAAGCTGTAGAGGAACTCCCATTTCACCCGGCCATACGCTAATAGATCGATACTGTGCTGTGTATTTTCCTCTTCATCATGAAATATGATCATAGTCTGTCACAGTATGTGGCAGCCCACACACCACATCTAAGAGCACAAGGAGCTCTGTGGAGAGAATCCAGCTCCCACAGTCATGAGCCCATACATCATAGATCCCATAAAGTAACACTGTCCCCAAGTATTAGTCCCTCAGAGGGGGCCTCTCTTTGGAAAAAAAAAGGCAGACTTCAAAAGCAACAAGCTTGTACATTTATAACATGTTCAGCTCAAGAAGCTTAAAACAACTCTGTCCACAAGTGTTTCTTGAAAGGATGGTCTTAGTGGACAAAAGGTGAGTCACTGCAATGAATACTGTTTGTAGCTTTATCAAGAAACTCAAATCTTTTTGTTTAATCAGTGATGCTAAAATAAATCTTATGGATGTTTTAGATTTCCATGTCTTATCTTTAAATTAAGTGTCGAAAATGTTTGCAACAGCAGAGGGCAGGAAACACTTGTGGTTTGAGTTTCATCCTCATCGTAATTAAGAATATGACACATGCAACATCGTTTATGTTTTTGTAATGGTTTTCAAATAATAATGTTGTCATCCTGTAGCATAGTGGTTGTGTCAGTCTTTGCACAAACAGTAACTGTTTATAAGTCAAATCATTGGGAGGATTTTCTTTTAATCTTAATTATTACTAAAAAGCCAAAGTCTTTATTCTAGTTCAGAATTACACTACATGGTACTTTGCTCTTGCAGTTCATGCAACCTTTCACTATGAGTTAAGAGAGGTAGAAAACACTTTCATTTTTTTAAACCTCTCTCTCTCCATGTTAAACCAAACTCCATTCTAAAAGCAGGTGTTTTATGATAAAGCCATATTTTTCCACATTAAAAATTTTGTTTACTCTAAACTAAGAGTCTTTTCTAATGTGCTTCAGTGCACGTGATAAACTTACCCGTGATGAAGTATTTGCCTCAGACTCACATGTATTAACTGGCGGGGTCTCAGTGTGTGCAGCTGTTCCTCTCTGTGGACGTCCTGAAGCTGTAGATCTTATTTCTCACTGTCCTTTGCTCTTTGGAGAAGTTAGAAGCATTCTATATAAATACACACCATCTGATTTGGCAGAAATACTTAAAAAAATATCACTGAAACTTAAACATATTTATTTTATGTATTTGTTATCGGGGTATGTGGCACAGCAACATTATAGAGTATTGATACAATTTATATCTGTTAAACAGGGAGATAGAGTGATAATGACAGAAAAGTTAATCAGACCACAATATCTATTAGACAACAGAAACAGAACCGAATAATAAAATTACCAGTTTAGCTATCAATCATGGAACCACAAACCTGTACATTTGTATTCTGTCATCTGCAGTACGTGATTGTCTTTTTTCGGATGTGAGATGAATGAAGAAGCTCTGTCTTTTTTGTGTGACCTCTCACAGGAGACTCTGTTGGTGGAGTGACAAAGTACGCACTTGCAGCACAGCCGGTGTCACCCCCGTGGCCCATAAAGTCATATAGCAGCACTGCCTGTGAGAAGCCATAGATCTTGATCTACTGAGCAGTGGGGGTACAGCAGAAGTTTGGGGAGCGGGCTGGAGTTATAGCCTGAGGGACTGTAGACGAAATTGTTGCTAAAGTGTATCATTTGTCTGTAGACATGAGGTGGATTTTGCTGTTCCTTTTTGTTTTAAAGCCCCACAATTAGTTCGGAGTGTTATTAGGATAAAAGAAAAAGCTGAATAATTCAAACCCAATGCTTTGAGTTTATAAATAAAGTGTGTCTCTTACCTGTGGCTGCCGCATTGAGTCATTTTGAATAGTTTAAATAAGTCCAAAAGGCTGAATTCCTGGTTTGTACTCATGTGCTCAGACAGAGTGTAATAAATGCTGCTTGTTTGAAGTTTTGCTCCAGTGAAATGACAGCAGCGGAGAAGAAAGAAATGAAGGAAAAAAACCTCCCTGATTCACTGAACAGTTGCAAATTATGAGTCTCTCGAGAAGAAATTATCACCAGATATCCACCAACTCTTTGTGGGACTCTATCTTTTCAGTGGTGGGACTCTGGTTTGACAGCAGCAGCTCAAAACATTATCAGCACACAGCAAACAGCTGTTGACTGACAGCAGCGTTATCTGTGAAGCTGGCAGTAAACAGACCAAGAAGGTGAGGTGTGGGTGGGTCATAAAGCTAGCGATATCATCATCATTTATCAGAGCTAATAATTATGTTGTTTCAGATCAGTAAACCAGCAAGTCTTTAGACAAAACTCATCACATTTCCTAAGCAGTTCCCAGACAGTAATTTGATGGTAAATTTAAGCTCAAACAGAGGTGATGGCTCTCCTTCACCTTCAAATTGGCACTAGTGTATGAATTTATTGTCTTAATATCATCCTTAGTCAAAACTTCTCCAAATAAAACTTTCAGTTGCAGCAGAGGTGGTTGTTTCATGGGAATCAAAAACAGACATATAGAAATATTTAAGGCATCAGTATGAACAGGGTTTAGCTTCTTTTTTGCAAATGTAAAAAACAGATTTAATAAAATTGGATTCTGAAGGACAAACTCAGGGTTAAACCAACCTAACAGCTAAAACAATCTTTTTGACATTTACACAGGGATTTGTTTACTCGGAGGAAATTCAATAGGGAATTATTTGGCATGAATAACTTATAATTTTGTAGCGTCTAAAATTACTGTTTACTCTAAACTCAGATTTCAATCTTTGGTAAACACGAACAGAATGGTTGTTAAGCATTTATGGGCTCATGATCCATCTGATACAAACCAAACTATCATTAAGCCAAGTGTCATTAAGCATTCCACCTGTATGTGACATTTGGCTGGAGCATAATTGATTTGGGCATGTTCTGTGTTTGTGAGATGGAGTAAACAGATGAAAATCAAAGCAGCCAGACACTGAGATGAAGCATCTGCCAATCTGACATTTAGTTGGCTCACTGTCTAACCACCCGTAAAGGTCTGTTTGTTTGCATGTCTGTTTCTCTGCATTGGCACAGTTGTCTGTACAGAACTCTGTGTCTTTGTGTGTGTGTCTTTGTGTGCGTCTGTTATTGTTTGTGTCTGCAGATCTCAGGAATAAAGAGCCCTGAGCTCAAATACGCAAATCTCAGTCTCCCAAAAAATTTAGTTAAATGAAGTGATGCATTAAAATGCAAATATATGCTCTGTGTAAGAAAAGTTAGAGAAATGTCCTCCAGCAAGAAAAATCTCACATGAAGGAGACACAACCATAGGCAGTTGCCTCCTGCAGTTGTGCGTGTATAAATTTGGAAGCTGCAAAATAGCTCAATGCTGTTTGTGCCAATAATATGACAAAGAGTGCAATGCAGTGCATCTCCAACATCTTTAATATCTCTGAAAAATATTTAAAAATAAACAAGATGTACAATATACACAAAAAAGCTGCACACATACTTTTAAACAAGACTAGATATTCACACACAATGCACGCATAAGAACAATAAAGAGAGTGGTTATATAATTTGTTAACTATATCATTGTTTGTTTTTTTTTTTAATTAAGGAGCATTATTATATTTCAAATAATACAGCCAACAGCCTGAATAAAAACACTCTGTACTCTGTGTAAGGCTCTGTACCACATAACACTTTACTCTAACAATTAGACAAAAAACATAACATATCAATAGAGAACATAATAAAAATGATGGTCAGTCCATTTTTCTGCATCTGATTGAACTGTAACCTCTGGCCTTATTTTCTTGGAGGTCTTTAAGTTTGAATTCCTCCTATGGAGTTTGCAGCATTTAGAAGTACTGGAGAGCTTTAAACTTTAACATTTACCTGTTCTAGCTTCTCAGTAATTAGGATTTTTTTTCTCATTTTTGTATGTTTTCAAGTCAAATATAACTGGTTGGTCAAACATAACAAGCAATTCGAAAATGTCACCTTAAGCTCCGGTTTCTTGTGATGGACTTGTTTTTTTATTTGATTTAAGAATTAATAAATAAATTAAATAATCCCTACCCCCTGCTGTAGTCGGCTTAAACATAGAGGCGAAAAAGTATTAAAAGATAGAAACCCAAAACTGTTGACATACATACAGTTTAGCAACTTTAGCTAGATTGTTGGTATTATAGTGAATGTTCTCTATAGTTGCATCAGGCTCTGGGCTTGCATATTGTATGAGTCTGTGGGTTGAATAGCGTTGGTTGGTGTGCATTAGGACTCATGAGATAATAGCAGAAGCTACTTGAATACTGAACACTCCTTATTCACCACAGAAAGCTCCCACTGTAACACAAAATCCAAGTTACTTCACACAGAATACAGAAGCTGTGAAAGTTTTTGCCACTTTATGTAAATTGAACCCTCAATTCCTTCACTCCTTCTTCTATCCAACACATTTTCTCTCATTACATCCCCTACCTTTCTTCTCCTCGGTCTCATTTTGGTTGGTTTAATCCCTCTCCTTCTGCCATTCTGTCCATGTTTCTGTCACTTTCACCCTTCCTCTCTTGTTTCCTAATTTTCTTCGCCTCCCCCATCGTTTCACCTCTGTCTTCCCCACCTCACTCTCACTACGTCTAATGACATCTCTGCTTCCTACAAACAGAAAGTCCACTTCCATGATGGCCCGAACCATAACGAGCTCATTTAAAGCAGTGGAAGAGGGGGCGGCCATTGCTGTTCTGACAGACAGCCATTTAAGAGCGGTCTACTGAGTCGTCTACACCGCGGGCCTCCTGTCAACCAGTCAACTCGCCAGTCTGCCATCTCTCTATCTTCCCTTTTGCTTCAAAACCTCTCCTTCCTCATTTTCCAACTAGTTTCCTCCATTTTTTTAATTAAAAAAACCCCTTCAACATGGCTGATTTTCTGTCTTTTCCTCCTGCTCTGTCATTCACTTGTCTCTTTGTCTCCCCCCTCTTTTTTTCCCCCTGAATCTCTCTCTTTCGTAAAACCTGCCCATCATTGGCAGCTCTGTCTCAATCTCCACCGTTCTGGGCCTGATGATGACATATGAATCCAGGTCTCCTAATTGTGGAGCTCAGTCTCACGCAGTCACACAGAAAACCATTTGCCGTAACGAATGGACCCCTCGTCATGCCAATGAGGAGTAATGGCCCTTTTATTGCGGGATTCATCTCAATGGCCCCGCCGTCCATTGGGTAGACGAGGAATTCCTCATCCATCAGGTGAAAGAAAGGGGGGATGGTGAAGGGGAGAGGAGAGATGATAACCTCCCTGATCCCCTGCGATTCCTCAGGGCTTCAGGCTGCTCTTCAAGCCTCCTCATTGATTTTTGATAGCTACAATTGTATGTACGTCTCTCTCCGGCTCCGTGGCTTTCTATCGCTCAGATATTGGCTGATTTTGTCCTGAGGTGCTACCAACCCACCTACCTTCTGTTTTGTATTCTAATCTCCTTCTGTCTTCATCTGTACCTTTCCTGCTTCCTTCCTCCTGTTCCCATCTTCATCAGAACTAATTGGAGTTTGATTGCTCGATTTCTTTATTTATTTTTATCAATGCTCCATTATTGGTTTAATGAAGACTGCTAATTATGGAAGATGGAATACTGCAGAAGGGATTTCGGAGGGAAAAAAACTTGTTTCACTGATGCCATCAAAGACCTCTCGTAACACTTTGGCTTTTTGTAGCAGGAAGAGAACAGGTGTAACTAACATGATTAATTATGGTTTCCATTTAGGTGTCATATAAGCTGTGCCGGTGCATGATAACAAGGCCCTGTTTCACATAAATAGAAATCAGTCTAAATGTTATCAAAGCTGCATTTAATTTGCTGCATTAACACTGAGCCTTTAACACCTTGAAAAGAGGATGATTAGCTATTTATTTGGGGTTGTGTTTTTATCCACTGAGCTTTTATAAGTCCAATAGTTACTCAAAT
>JAPZDV010000006.1:16313888-16337104 GCA_029814665.1 Acanthurus lineatus
CTTATTAATTCAAATTATTGTACCTTATCTATTTACATGAATTATTTAATCTCTAAATTATACATATTTATAATGTACTAGTATGTAAAAACACCATATTTCAATGTGAGTGACTCGGCTAATCACACTTTCTCTATAAACTGCTGGAGCTGGATTCTTTCCGGTCTTATTTCCATATTCCAGAGCAAAAGTGATCATGTTAAGCAACACTATCAGTTTCATTGCATGGAAACACTAAGCCCTCACTGAGACACACCCGACTTTCATGTTTTCCCTCTTACTTCATTCTGCTCTCCTAGTCCTGCCCTTTTAATACCACCTCTCTAAGCTCCCTGTTGTCTTCCGAGCTCCCCCACATATATTAAAAACCTCCAACAGTCACAGCCACCTGGTTTATAGCCTCACTCCATCTTCACCACATGTCATACACACAAGCACATGAGAAGCACACACATACACACAGCACACACTCGCACATATACGCAGCAACAGCCTGTGCTCGCTAATTTAGCCGCACAAGGTAGACCCCAGAATCTAATCAAACCTTCCCACTGCATTCATCCTCAGCTCTGCTCGTCTGCACCCTGCTTCCACTCCGGCAGCCAATCCTGCAAAAACAGTGAAAGAGTGAGGGTGCACACACACACACACACACTCATTTATTCACTCGCCTTCTCACTCACTCCCTAACTAGATACATATCCTCTGACCATTATCCATCCCTCCATCTGACATATTAAACCCTCTCTTATAGAACTCCCACCTGTTTTTATGGCATTCCCATCTTATCCTCCATTTTCTTTATTTCCTCTGATTCTTCCCAGTGTTATGCTTTCTATTTGAAGTATGTTTCTCTATTAACACTCTGGCGTACAAGCCATGTGATTTAGCTCCTCATACTTCTCACCCTGGAGAATGTTGGCATGTAAATTATTTGTGGTCAGGGGGTTCCAAGGGACCTCATTTTCTTCTTCTTTTTCCCTTTTTTTTGCAGCTTACATTCACAGTGTGTCCAAGAAAAACATCTTTGTTGAATAATATATCAATAGATTATGTTATTATATGCACTTTTGTTGACTCAGACATTGTCAGAGGCCTTTACATTGTTTTTTACTGAACCAAAACAGAAGAGTCCGTTTTCAGTCCACGTATTTGGGGTTTGTTAGTTCCGTCATACACTTGTTAGCGTACTGCTGCTAACTGGATGGCTACCACTGCTGCTCTTGTTTGTGCTGCACATTTGGTGGGTGGGGAGTTTTGAAAGAAGTAAAAAGGAGGGAGTCAGCCAACTGGAGGATTAATCAAGTGGCTGACATCTGTGACGCTCGAACTACAGTAGCCGCGGCCACTAGAGGCTGGAATCAAAGCTTGCCAATCTTCCCGCCTGCCCCTGGCTCTGCCTCAGCGCTGCCCACACATGTAGGTAATTGGTCAAATTCAGGAGATTATGTGGATTCACAGAAACTGTCCTGTAAAGTTGGTTCGGGTGACCTGTTTGTCTCCTTTGAACGCGGCCCATAAACTAAATGTGAAATGTGGCTTGTGCCCAAGGCGTTACACAACATGTGTGTTTCCATGTGCGTGTCCTCTGTGTACATGCGCCCGTGAATAAGTGATTATGTGTATGCTGCAGTTGAACCTGAATGTGAATAACCTCCTTGTCTCTGACATGCAGATGCTCTTCTTATCTGTGTTTGTGTGTCCATTTTTCCATCCTTGCTTGTGCTTTTGTGGCTTCACAGATGAATAAATGTATGGACACAGTCCCATGGGTGCTGCCTTATTACTTTTGGTTCATTGTGCAGCATAAATAGTTTGACAGCTTGATTCCTTTTCATTCTTGTTGTTCATATTTGGAGTTATATGAAAACAACCTTATTTGCTGTGCACTTGCTGGTTGACTTTTTCTCTTTATTTCAAGTACTGGACCACTCAGATCACTTATTTAAAAGGAATCTTATTTATTTATTCAGAACAAGTATGTCTTTGAAGCAAATACATCCCTATTAATAATGGTTTTCTCACATAATAATGTTGATCACCCGCCATTTGTCAGAAAATATTGGTGTGTTTATGTTATTAACTGAAAACTGCACATAATGGACAAATAAAAAAAAAACTATGATGAAATTATGTGACTTTTCCAGAGGTTGTACCAGTAACATGCCAAATAATAACTTTTCTAAGTGAGAATCCCTACTTGTCCTTAAAATAAAAATTTGTGGAATATCCTTAGCTCATGAGGTATTCTTATTTGATTATGATGTTTTTAGTAATATTAAGTAAATGATTTTCAGTTTTCACTTATGTTTTATAACACAAACAGTATTACCTCATGAGCTAATTGTGTCATAAAAAGCGACAGCTCCCCCAAACATGTACATGACTGTCCACATTTAAACTCCTAATGGGCATTAGCAAGCTGTTTGTGTTTCAAAACACTGAGTGATTAATTGCAGACACGATCCTCCAGGGTCAGGGTGACTGAATCCCATTTAGCGCAGTTTCATCAGTGTGGGGTCACCAGGTGTTCAGATGATGATGGGGATGAAGGGAGGAGGGAATGTTGGTTGGTAATAACATCATCATAACTGATTGAAATATGGTGTGTTAGAACCGCAGTTGATAGGGGGAAACTGATCTGTGTATCTATATGCTAACATATTTTGTTATTTTATAGCACCTTGGAGCGCTCAGAATGTAAATGAGTGGGGAAAGTGAGAGCTGCGTTTATTCGCAGGCTCATGCAGAATACCAATTGGCCTGGAGAGATTTTTACAATGCAGAGCACCGAACTCTGATTTCTTGGCCGACACACAATGAAGAAACGAGATAAGTCACTGTAGAGTGAAACCTTAGCTTTAAAATCCTTGCTATTGGTTTTCAGATATTAATTGCATGATGCCAGTTTGGTTATATTAGCTGTGGAAAGAACATGATACAATTTACAAAGGTTAAGACCAAACAAATGAAAGTGTTTCCCTTTTGAACTATAAAAATGAGTTAAAGAAAAGTGCTGGTTTTTATTGCTTTACTGCAATGTTTGCGTCTTTTTAAACTCGTACTTAGAAAAGTTAAGGTGCCAAAGCACTCAGTACTACATTATTAACCTTTAGTTATCCTGAATATATCAAAGCCCCAAAAACCATCATCGTGCTTGTGGATTATGAGGCAATATTTTAAAACCTTTTTTTACTTCCAGTTGTCATTTAGTCGCTCGTTGCTCATTTTCTCATTTTGTTCAGTTTTTTTCAATTCAAGTAAAATTCAAGTAAAAACCTCTGTAATTGCTTTATGTAGCTTATCATAAAAAAGTGCAAATTTGCATTTGGGCATTTTGCCTTCAGTCTTGTAAAGCTGTATGTATACATGTTTCAAACATCATTGAGAAACTGGGCACATGTGCATCAGACTGACCGGAGAGCGGCAGCACTTATTTTGTTGCATCACAGATTATAAACACAGTTCTGGCTATTTATAGCTCCTCTATCTTTAATTCCTTCAATCGTATCCGTAAGCAATCTTTTGCAGTGACATCCCACTCATCATTAAATGTCGTTGATCAATGATTCAATTTATAATGTTCATATTAAAACTGCAAAATGACCTGAATGCAAAAAACACGACGTACCAGTCTTGTAGTTGTTTACATACCTGTTCATTCACTTTAAGTCTTTCTAAATCTCCTTGGAGAGGAGACTAAATTATGCCTTGTTGCTGATTTTAGGATTCTCGACCTCTGTCTTATTTTTTTTAGTCCTGCAGTTATTTTTTGCCCTGGTGCTCTTCTGGTGTTTTCTTTTTTTGTATAACGCTTGAACTCTCTCTTCTCTCCTCCCCCCCTCTCTCTGCCCTGCTCTCCTTTAGTCTTAAAAAAGAGTCAGAGGAGTGAGTGGGTTGTAAGTGTTAATACTGAGGAGGGAAAACTCGTCTCTGTAAACTGCATGAGCCTTCACCTCAAAGTGGGTGTACTAAAACTCAATGGCATATTGTAAAATGAACCACTTAAGTTAATAAAACAATGAAGTCATACATTTAATTAAGTAGAGGGGAAGATGGAGAGAGATGAGTATTTTTTAAATTTCCATGTGAAAAATGTTTGGTTTGATCATTTTCATAATATGACTTTTTAAAAAGGACTGACTCTTGCAATAGCCAAAATTAAAAATCCACTTTATTCTCCAAATATAATGCTGTTTTATTAATTTATCTATTCTATTTTTTATTTCATTATAATCCTTTGGAACCACAATTCAAAAAGAAAAGAGTGCGATAAGATGCATTTCTAATGAAGACTTTCAACTGATGCATTTGATATCTCATGATTCTAAGACCGTATTTCAACTGTAAAAACTGAAAGTGTGTGAAATTAAAATGTCAAGAGGCAAAAATGATCGTGAACGCGCGCACATGATGATGAGCTGTAATAAACTGATAGACCAGAGAGTCCAGCTTGCCTCGGGTTGTCCAGGGACTTGGACAGTTTAATTGAGGTTGTATAAGGGACCTCCAGGGAGAAATTTGACTTGTCAGGCTAATCATCATAATGTTGGCCTTGGGTCAAGGCCCATTTTCATTCTTTCCATCAGAAAGGCAGGGTCACTTTAGTCAGCTGAGGACTCCGTCAGAAACCAGGCCACAGGGACATGCGAATGGTTATGTTGATTAAGTTTTAATTAACTATCATCTTTCGAGCTGCCATATTGTCCTAACGAACTGCGTTTGGAGAGAAACATTCAATGGGTCATTCAAAGTGCTATAAAAGTCTTTTTTCACGTGTTTAGGCAGAATCAGACGTCTCTGTGTGAAAATATGTTGAGGAAAAGTAATTGTTTCATCGCAGACTAACACAAATGTTGGCTTTTCTGTTTCATTTTGAGTCTGTTGGGCTGTTGGGAATGGCCGAGCAAATCATGCTCTTCTTTTTGAAGTCTGTTTATGTCCCAGGGGTGTGAATAACTTAGTTGTGCTTCTTTGCCTAAAAAATGCATATTTGAGGGAAGAAAAAGCAATGAATCAGCTTGTTTGCATTTAAATTAGTCTCTTACAAAAGCATGTATTCAAAAATAATCTTGCAAGCCTATCAAGTAATTCCATGAGGGTGTAAACTGAAGCATATGCATATGTGTTATACTGTTAGACTACACTGCAATAAATATGATTATTATTAGTAGTAAATCAGGTACTTGCATGCAGTTACACAATGACTCAGTAAAAAAACACTCATCACAACCCCCCCTGAATGAAAATAAACCTTCTAGCCTTACCCTGTCTGTCACATTCACACAGAAGTCATGACCCTGATTAACACATGGAGGATAAATAAGGATCATGAATATGTTTATGATGCGAAATGACAGCAGGGGGATTCAGTCGGAAAATCCTGTTCGTACTGCAGTGGTAAGGGCCCAGGATTTATCACCCACTGACACATTTTGATGGAACCAGAAAAGCATGAAATTGAAAATAAACCATTGGATATATTGATCTGTTTCTGTCCTGTTGTGGTATAAAAATGTTTCTGTTGAAAACAGAAGCAGATTTCACATATTCATAGCTGTGGTCAGAATGTTCAGATATGAATACAGGAGAGGGCACAGTGTTGGGCATGGCATCAAAACGAGTTATCCAACTTGTAAAATATATCAGACTAGTCTTGTTTTTCAGAGATATCAATTCCAACTGTAAGATGCTAGCATGTCTAATCTCTTTATTGTTCAACTAGCTAATAAATATTAAAAGGATCGTTACACCCTCAAATTCTGCTGCAGAACCTAAAGGCATATTTAAGAAATGCAACAGAGGCATTTCTTAATGCACAGAGACTGACTGACCACAACTCAGCATGGAATGGACAGTAGTGATGTGGAGCTGGTAATCGGAGCTAACCAGCCATGAACAGCAACTGTTGAAGTCTGTGTCTCTGCTGCAAAAAGAGACAACAGAGTCTGCTGGTGCATTATAGCCTAGTCCCTGCACAGAAATTTTGAGTTTGTGTCTGCAGGCCATGGACATGTACAATTATGGCAACACGGGCTATATTTTAACAACACAAATCAAGTTGACATTGTCATGATTTAATGTAGGCCTATATGATCAATTGTAACATCAGATTTAACTAGTTAAGCCGTGTTTTCGGCATCAGAGTCCTAAGTGTTTTCTATGGAGATGTCTAGATTTTCTCCGCCTGTTTGTGGAGACAAAACAAGATATCTTAGACGTTTGATTGAGAAAAAAATGAATCACGGTTTGCAGAGCAGTAACTGGGCTGTGTTTTAAAAGTCTCAAGAAATGTGCTTATGGTCTTTGAGGAGCGCTACAGTGTTGGTACCTGTGTTGTAGCTCAGCTAGCTTCTTCATTATGACTATGTGTGTCAGTGTAGAGACTAAGCCCTGTACACCCTCAGTGGGGTCAATGTCACTTTTTATCAACGCGAATATCTTATTAAGCTCTTATTATAGCGCAGTTATCAGCAAGGCCATGTGTTGTGTTTACTGACATTGACAGAGCATACATCACACTCTGCTGCTGCTGATCTTGCTAATGCTACCAGAGACGTGCAGACTTGGTTCAATTAGTATTCCTGTACTATAACTCAGCTTGGTAACTTGGACCTCAGAGTCTTTCCTCTAATGTTAACAGTTGGTGATGGGGCAGGTAATTTGGCTAAACTGAATCTTCAAATCTATGCAAACAAGAACAAGCTTATATTGAGCAGGAAATCCATTTATAAATGCATATGTGTATTGTTGGGATAGTTGTCTGTGTTATAATCATATGTCAACAATAATACCTGTGATTTAAATAATTCAGTGCAGATTTCCCCTTTATTAGAACACTATTCCTCTAGCTGTATGTTTATATAGCTGAAATGTCTTTAGAAAACAGTCACCGATGAGTTAATTTTGTCAGAAAACTTCTGAAAACTTAAATTTATAGTTGAGAGTCAAACTAATGCTGACAGAGTGAGAAGGGAAAGATAGAGAGACTGTTGCAAAGCCAAGGGCATCTTTCCTCAATCTAGATCCCTGCAATTATGTGTGCATCCTACGTATCACAGAGATCTTAAACTGATGGCAAAATTAAACAGCCTTCTTATTGCTGTCATGGCCCTCTGTATCACCGAGCTGGGTCGGTCCATTATCTTTTCAAGTGCAGCGTTATGACTGAGACACAGTATTACGTCATGACAGATAAACAACAGCTTAGTTAATGATGAGTGAAAGTTTAGAAAGCAGGTGCAGGTTGACTCTTTGAGATATAATTAAATGAGATTCAGTAAACTGTCCTTAAATCTTCTAAAGCACCACTGAGAAATATATTATATATGCATACCAAAGTCATGGACATAATCAAAAAAAAAACTTTTAGTGATCATAGGTTTAAGGCAGGGAGGTTGCGGTCCATATCTGTCCTGCATTTTGACACAGTAGTGTCTGGTCTGCATCAAAAAACAAAAAACACTATTGTTTCATATACTGTAACAAAAGATATAAAGAGAGCAAGATGAAGGCAGAGAAAAGGAAAGAGAAAAGAAATGCAGATAAAAACACTGCAACCAAGATGCACATATAATGCACTTGGTGTATGTCAAGGTCGTCTACAGTAGGTTACAAACCTCTCCTGCAGAGACTGTTAAGTGCTTTTTGCACTAATGATATGCAAGATGCAAAGCAGCAGGCTTACCAAGGACAGGGACAGGACACGGTGGCAGAGGTAGAGATAATTGGAATGGATTTCAGCCATTCTCTGGTCATAGTGAAAAAAAAACATGCACACCATGAATCAAGCTTTTCATTGCAGTCATTAAAATGTAGTTTTGAGAGGAGTAATCCCATTTATTTTGCACCCTTGCTTTACTGAGTACATTTGAGTCAGTTCTGACCATTTTAGAGGTGGGTATTAGTCAGCATGCAGGTAAAAAAGAATAGTGGTATGGGTTATCTGCATCCATGCTGTGATGTTTTCTGCATACATACATACATGTCTGTATGTGTCAGTAGAAGACTATATAGCATGTACACATCAAAAAACTATCCTGGAAAGCGATTTGCGCCAATATGATGAATAACTTTATAGAAACCAAACTTGCCAAAGGGGCAGCATAATTGATCCATGCAAGCTGAAACCAATGTTCAGGCTGGCAGCATTTTCACAAAACAGAGCAGAATGCCATTCCCCCCCCTCTCCCAAAACAAAAAAAAAAAACGTAAAAATACAGCCAGTGGAATGGATATCTGTATTCAAAGTGTTGCACGGCCAATGGTCTGTTCAATCGTAAAAGGTCACTGGGGCTCTAATGAGGTGCCCACTGGGAAAATAACAAGCCCCTTATGGCTCAATGGGCCCCTCCCCACGTCAGAACAGGTCAGCCATAGTGGGATGGAACTGCTTTATTTTGGAGCGGATGGCTACATTATGAGAAATGGGAATTTTTTGGTTTTAATACCAAATCTGGTTTTGTCCTACCAGGTAAATGCAAGCTCTGCAAGCTCCACATTGCCTTAAAAAAGAAGCTAACATCAAGGGAAATGATAAATTATTCATTGCTGCACATCAACGTTAGATAAAATGAATGTTTGTGAGAGTGTTTTCCACTAGTGCCTTTCACCACATAATTGGTAATAAATACCACAAGTCTAATTACTTTTAATAAAAAAAGTCTCAGGTGGAGCAGACCTCCCATCATGTGGAATGAGGTGAGTTGAGCTTTTAGTGATTCAATTAAAAATGTCTATTAGCAACATTAACCCTGCATGTCCTTGGTTACTTATTAAACAGTTATAAAGCTTGACCTGTGTTGAACTGAGCCTTGAGCTGCCCTTTGTCTGCACTTCATATCCAAATACTTTAATAGAGCCTCTAATGCACAATAATGCATTTTTTAAAAGTCAGCATAGATGCTTTGACTGCTGTGCTAATTCAAGTTTTCCAAACAATTGCCAATATTTTCAACCTGAAACAAGTCTTTCTCTCAGACACATGAACGTGTCTGACTCTGTGGAGATAAAGTACCATTTTCCTCCACCCATGGGTTCTTAACTCACTGTTACGGAGCACAATTCTTTTGACATTTGAAAGAGTGCTCATATAATAGCGCACAATGGCTCCTGTCATGTGTGGGAACAGACACCGTACACATGGGACTATGTGAGTATCCTGTGACTGTGCAATGATACTGTTACTGGCAGGAACATGTTGAAACAATGATGTTCACAGCTTACTTGCATATCCACATGTGTGCTTACGTATGCATCTCGTATACACATGTGACTGTGATTGCACTGACAGACATGTGGAGAGGGAAAACAACTGTTCAGGCTGAATAAAGGTGAGGGCACAATGGTGGGTGGAAGAGAGGTGGGCTGAAGCACTCGTCTTAGTGTGCAGGTTTTTTGTAATGAATGTGGCAGTCGCTGTGCTGTTTGATGTCCCTTCGTCATGGTTGACGGATTGTGGGCGAGTGGAGCTTTCTGTGTTGTTGACACTGCACAGCAGCACACAGTGGATTTGATGTGTGCTGACAGTTTGTCACGCTGCTGTTACAATGAACCTTGTGTGGTGAGAGACAGAAAAAAAAGAAAGGTCTTGAAAGAGTCGAAACAGGGTCTTGCATTTGGTTTCATTATGTGAATCGCTGTCTGTGGGGTCTTTGAATTGTCATTTATGTTTAAAGCACATAGAGATCAAAGCTGACTTTTGAAAAAAAGTCACTTTGACTTTACGCTTTACAAAACTTTTTGGTCCTTGTAATAAAAAACTAAAACCTGTGAGCCTGTTCTGCCCTGCAAGTGGAGATGATCAAACACAGTGAACCCATTAAAACAACTACATGAAGCCACTCGGTAGCTCAGAGTAAATGTTAATCACCAACAGGATTTATCTTTAATATAAAAATACATGCTATCTATTTACAGAACAGTAAGAAGTGCTTTGGTTCAAGAGTTCCTTGAAACTTTTTGGTTGAAAAAAAGCTGCAAGTGAGCAGCAGGTATTCAGAAGGTTAAGAGCAGCAGACAAAGTAATTAAGAGATTTTCATTTTCATTGTGAGAGGCCAGCTCAAGCCAAGTCCCACTTCTCAAATGTGTAACTAACACTCAAATGCTATCTGCTCGTTTGCATAATAAAGGAATAATAAATGAATTTTGCAGCTGGAATATGTTTGTGGCTGTGCTCAGGGTTTAGTTGAACGACCCACATCCTTGTGAAAGGTATTTATCGAGGGTTCAATTTGGGCAAAATTTTGACCTCAACCAAATTAATACCGAGCAATAATCTCTTAGGATTAAAATTTTCTGGAGCCCAGTTGTTTTGTTTTTCCTCAGTTTATGCTGTCTTTCTCTCTTCCACTTTCTCTGCAGGGTTTCCCTCCCTGTATTGCCATTTCCCTTTGCATGTGACATTTTCGCGTAAACCTTTCAAATAAAGGAGACCTACTTTATTAATAAAAACCTTTGTTTACAGTGAGGCTCAGCTAAGTGTCAGCTCAATAATACATAAGACAAGTGTATAAACAGTGCAATGAACAGGCTTTTTGTTTTGTTTTATTTTCATTTCATCATTCTGATCTTTAAGTCTAATTTAGCAATTGTTTGATGAAAGTAGGCAATTTATTCTGCTGATGCTTTTTCCAGACACACAGAGGACCAGCACTGAATATTAAGGGCTTTGGAATTTCTTCTAAGGATTTGAAAGCTGTGTTTTGATGCATAGTAACACTCATGATGCTCTTCTACCTTTTCCACAGCGACCCCCTGGGAAAAGCCCCCTCAGCTGTAATACAAAACTTACATGCTCATATGGACATTGAAGAGTCCTGATGTGCAAACATGGTTTTGAGTTTAGCTGAGGCTAATATGAAACCCCCCATATTAAACTTGTATCTTCCATGTCTTCCATGCAAAATTACCTCTGTGGTTCCCCAGGCTGTGTTTCTTTGCTGAGCTTCAGCGGACAGGATATGTCTTGGTATCCACTTAGTGTTTGTGGGAAAAGACTTATGCCCACTGATGCTCAAACTGAAACAAAGGGAACTTTTTGCCTCACTTAAGTTGCAGTAGTTTGACTAGAATGTTTTTGCAGTCTGTGTTTTTTCAGACAGAAATGGAAAATGTAGCTAACATGTTGATGTTAACTCTAGCTAGCTAAACAGCATAGACTGTGTGTGCTGGTTTGTTTATATGTGTAAAATACACCTCAGATCTGAGTTTAAAATCAAGTCTAGTTTTACTTGAATAATATAGTATGATGCAAGGCCAACACAATGAGTTGACACCTAACACAGAGGTGAGCAAAACAGAAGGAATTTACAGAATGTGTTTTACTAAACCTCTTAAGTTAGCTAACAACTCTAAATCTGGTATCATGAGATTCACAGCAGAATTTTTAACTTGTTAGTCATTAACTATGAATGCTGTGACGGCCGCAGTGATAATACTCCAATGATAATTCAATATATATGCAAATGCCTCACATACCCAATAAAGATGATGCTTTGAGATGCATTATTAATATGTTTCTATACCCACCCAAAGCAGAAGTCAAAATCAAATGATCACTGTGAACTTTGAAAACTTAAACTCCTTGAGACTCATCAAAGTAAAGGCCTCCTTTGAAGTGGATCAAGGAAAATGTAAATGGGATTTGGACTTGTATCAAGTACAAAGAATAGTCCTCGTACCTTCTTAGTTTAATCGTTTCAGACAATCTGCCTTTAATTTAAAGTGTGGAACTTTTTAAACTTATTAAAACTCATATTAAGGCTGTTACACAACCTGTTAAATGCACAGTTAATGAACATCACATGCATGATGCATTTGCATGTGCATGTGCAAAGGTTAAACCTATACTAATGAACTAATTTCAATTGCTTTAGTTTAGATGCTGTAAAAATTATTTTCCCCCAAAAGCAACTTGTGTGAAAATTGATTTAAACAGCGTTCACTGATTGGGAGTTGTAATAGAGACTTTATATGGAACCTGAGCTATTTTGATCAAATTTTCATTGCGGAGAGATTTAGAAATGCACCACCCTGGTGCCAAGAGAATGACACGGACAACTACACTTCATCTTTGCACCACTGGGTGTTTGAAGAAGTCAAGGGAAATCATCGAGGTCAAGCGTGTTTGGTATGGACTGCACCGATATATCTTGCAGTGCAAGCTGAGGGAGATTTTTCTTTTTTCACGTTGATATCCTTTTGCTCCCCTCACTGCAGACATTTTGAAACAGTTTGATATCTGTTTCATGGCTTTCTGAGGCTTTGATACAGTAAAAAATTGATTACCCTTTACCAGCATCTAACCTTCTCACCTTCTATCTCTCTTTTAGTATCACTGCCTCTGTCAGGTCGCTCATGTTTAACTTTTCCTTTACTGCCTGTTTTTTTTTACACGTTGCCAACTTTTTATTACTAGTAAATAACCTAACCCAATCCCTAATATACAGTTAAATAAGAATCAGTCCTAAAGGAACATCACATAAGGTTTGACTTGAATCCCAAACTCACTCAAACATGATGAGGATTACATATTTGTTGTATGGTGTTTATGTGTGTATGATACCTAAAACATTCAATATTTAAGGCCTTCTCCTTGAGCAAGAGGATGAATTATTACCTGCCAGGTCTATCTGTAGTTTAACCTAATAGGAGTTTCGTCTAAACGGTTAGATCTCAATCTGAATTCACTCCCTCATAGACCTTTTGCCCTGCAACCTTTAAGCTAATGAAGTCAACGATGCCAAGCTCTCATTAACTTGTGCCGAACTGCTTCACTACACTACACATGTTTTGCCAGCACTTTACCCAAGAAAATCTTGGCAAATCTGAGCATGTGGTCCACAAATCGCATGACTTAGCACTAAGCTCATTGTCAAGCAAAAAAAGATCAGAACTTTGTGACGCCCAGAATTGATTTCCTTTCTTAACAGTGTTCTGCTATGGCAGGAAACTCTTTGACATTTTAAATAAGAAGGTGTCAGTTTGCAAGTTCTTGGAAAGGCATTAAATGCGATCGATGTGTCGCACAGGATATTGCCAATGCAACGATGAGGGACAGTTTCAAGAGTGATTAGTTTGATGCTCCTCTGCCAGACAACAATACTTTATAGATTGCCAAGTCATTAGCACCACCGCTCGCCTTTGATCCTTATTATGTGCGGTTACATCAAACTCTCAAAATCACCTCCCATGACCCCTTCACTTCTCCGCTGGTTACTGAGACTGATATCAAATGAGATTGTGAAGAAAACAACCCCTTTTTTTACAAAAAGAGGGAGATGCGATACCACCTTAAGAGGCCAGGCGCAGCATAAGAAGGACAGTAATCAGTTATTCTGTGGATGCATCCAGTCGACCTGTTTTCAGTTCTCCACCTCCTGCCCTGATCAAACACAAAAGACACTCCAAAACAAACATCCGTCCATCCTGTGGGACAGCCAGCCCTTCTGGATCGCAATTTGGACGAAAACGACCTTGACACTCAGCGGTTTTGCGAAACCACAAATGCTCCACATGAATTATACAAAGGCTAGAGGGACATAATGAAGCCTTCATAAAAGATGTTTGAGTTAACTAACAAGTAAGGTATGACAGAGTCAATAATATTTGTCACTGGAGGTTGGATACTCAGATCAAATAATACACAGAATTATGATTTTCTTATGTTTGCTGTTTACCCTTACAGAGTTTGTTTCTTAAATAAAATCCATACTTTTTCTTTATGTTATGGTGTTGGAGAGGGAGGATGATGTCATCAATCCAGGCCACATCATCGACAGACAAGGACTTAGCACCCCTGCGGTCATCCTGTGTTCTGTGCCAAGTGTAGCGGGGAGCAAACAGACAGTGTGAATGCTTATGTGCTATATGTGGCTGCCTGTCATCATCATACGTCTCGAGGTGGGCTGATAAATCGAACATGCTCGCATGATGAATTGGCAAAGGGAAGCCTCACAAGGCACTTAATAATCACTGCTAATTGCTCCATTCATTATTATTTGATTGGGGAGCCACATAAGGGTCTTTGCTACTTGGGGGCAACAGCAGTCAAGTATGCTGTCACATGGGCTAGTACACTGTTACTTTGCTTTTTCAGAAACTTTGTCTACTTAACAACTGGTAGAGGACGAATATATGAGGAAAACAGGAAAATAATTCATAAACTCTGGGACGAAGAAGAAATGTCATGCTGGGATCAAATGGCACAAATTCTGCCACTTAAATAAGTGTGCTGATAATAATAAAGTAATTGCAAGTCTCAGACAGTGTCAGTTACCAAATGGCAGTTCTTTATTAACATTACTATAATGAGCAAGCTGCGAAGTTTTCTAAAACATGGAAGAAAAATACCCTTGCAACCCTATACTTATTTAAAGAGAGATACCCTGAAAAGACTGAAAGAATAAAATGAATTTTAGATCACCAGTGTCAGTTTGTGGGGTGTTCATCAATAGAATAAACCGAATGCATACAAGTCCTTGATCTTCAAACCCTCCTTTCAATATCTGAAATCTGAGCCAGTATTCATCCCCAGTTCTTTTGTCTTTGCCTTCTTGTAGTTTATTTCTTCGTAAGCTGTCAAAGGACCAACAATGTCAGCCCCTCTCTGTAAGTTAAAAAAAACCCCTTCCAATTAAAATACAATATTAGAAAAAAGGTCACAAGCAGGTGATGAAGACGGATAATCATCTTCATTACTGTCAGCCTTGATTTCCCATGACATTAGTTGTGCAGAGTGCAGCTAAACGATTAAACACAGAGATTTGTCAATCACTTGCCAACATGTCACCCAAGAATACAAGTGTAAAAGTGGCTTTCACAGTTTCATAAAGGTAGTTAAAGGCCCTTTATCTTAACATATGGTTGTTTCATTTATTTTAGGTTTAAGCTTTTTTAGTGTCATTGCATTTTAATGGAAAACATTTACAATGTACAAAGGCACATTTATTTGTTAAGAGAATGCTCACATAAAGATGTAAGAGGCAAAACTATAACTTAAAAATGCAAGAAAGAACATTTTTTACTAAAGAAAATGCTTTTATCTAATGAGAAATGAAAAAATCCAAAGAGACACACAACTGAGAGCTTCCAAACAGCCACTGAAAATAAAAGTTAAACTGATATGAAACGATTGACAACTTTATTGTCTTTACCATGACATACCAGATAGAAAATACTTGTTAATACAGACCTTAGAATATTTTGTGCCTCCCATTTTTTTCTGGCATTATTACATCAAGCTGGGATCACAGATTTAACTGGAAAGGGTTTGTATTTAATAGTAATTGGGTTAGTGGATTAAGTTTACCTGCCTGGTTTAGTGCTCTTAATTGTGAAAGGGGGGCACTAAGGGATCTTGTTAAAGTTTCTTGGATTAATTTTAAACATTTGCAGCAAGAAAAGTTATGCAATTTGTGTTTTTCTGTTGTTTCATTATGGGATATTTAAAAATGCCTCACAAAAACCTTTTCAGGTAAAAGCAATGACTGAACTTTTGAATGTCTTGACATTCAAAAGCTGTAATGTTCCTACTCATAATTAAGCCGCAAACAGAAATAATAGGTTCAAGATAAAAGTGATTATTGTGTTAAAATATTCCCCTATTCAACTGTCCTAACTGTATGAGCTCTATTGATGATGGGCACTACTAATCTTCACAAAAGGCTCCATTAATTATTCATCCGCTGCCCTTTCAGCTGCACTCATAACTTGCAGAGGAAATCAGAGGTTTGGAGATGTATGCACAGGTGGATTTTTATTGTAGGGCAACACATTTATTTACGGCTTTTTAATATAAATGCTTGCCTATATGTGGCTTGAAGGCTAGAACAGTGATGCTATTTGCCTGTGAAGTGAAGATGGGTGAAAACTAATAACAGCATCCATAACAAGTCAACAGAAGTTGATGGAAACCACACATTTAATAAAGCTCTGTCTTTCTTTTACACATGCACAAATATATATTACAATAATACAGTCACAATAAACAAAAGAATATTATTTCATATCCTTACGCTTACTACACACGTACATATAGAACACAAGCCCACATCCCTTAACCGGAGATTTTCTCCCTGAGAAGCATCCATTTTCTTGCTCATTAAGTGCTTGCATTCTCAGTCATTTCACAACTATAAACAAACTCTTCCCCAGAGCAATTGTTAACACTCAGAGGGAAAAAAAGAGCTCTGTTTTTTTTCTTTGCTGACTCTTTTGCAGTTCATTTCAGAATTAACTTTGAAACCTACAATAAAATAAAATAATTAAAAAAAAAACAAACTAAGAATTCTTATGAGAGACCCTCTCTTGCATATTTCAGGTGAGTGGCACATTTTATTCCAAACCAGGTTGGTGGAACCTTTTTGAAGAAATGTGAGAATAATTTGCTATTTCTTTTTTGTTCTTGATAAAATCTTTTTGCAATGCATCCTCATTCACACATTTAAAAGTAATTGCAGTTCGGCTATGCCAATGTGACAACAAGAAAAACATGATAAATGTTGTGAAACAGTCACCATACAATAAAGGCACCGAAGTGATGATTAGGATATCATAACCCTAGTTCTAGAAGCACAGGCAAAGCCCTTTAGTGCAGCAGTCCCCAACCTTTTTTACGCCACGGTCCACTTTCATGGTTTCCACCGCAACAAGCCAGATAAAATTATCTTGATTTGGGTAAAAATAAGTAATGAAAGTTAGTTGGTTACATAAGTGGCCTTATGTAACTTACCTGACGTTGGTTAAGAACATTATGTAAGTTCAAATAAGTCACCACTGACTCTTAGTTTCAAACTGAACGACGTCTCCTTGGTGACAGTCATGTGTTTGAGCTTCAGAATCATCATGACACATTTCATTTCCTTTTTTGTTTAACCCTTACCTGACTACCTGAGAGATAATCATGGGCTTATGAATTTCATAATGCACCTTTAAGTTCAGTTCTATGCTCAGTTAATGGAGGAATACTTGTCTTTATGTCAAAGCACCCTGACTAAGGATATCTCTCAGCTTATCCATTCAGTTACTCAGAAAGACAAGCTGCTGCATGAAGATGGGAAACATGTGGGTGGCAAAGGTAATTGTCTTTTCTTAGGAGCTTTGATGTTTGGGAAATTAAAGACAAATATGAGGAAATAAATCTTCACTATCCATAAACTAAGGATTAGTTTAATTATTGTGAAATTAACTGTGAAACACATGGCTGAAACCGACTTTGGCTTTAATGACACACAGCATCAGAGGAGGTGCATGCAAAATGTGGGGTTACCTATGAGATAGTAGAGGAGACTCTGCTTCTTTGTAGTTCATACTTTCAAAGGCATAAATCCTTTCATAAAGCCTCTAGCCTCAAAGTTATTCATTTTAGGCAGAGTAATGGATGAAATGCAGCCATAGTTTCCAGCCTTCTCCTTTATTTCAAGGCTATCTCCCAGCTCCCTCCCTTTTGTTGTTTCTCCTGAAAAGTTCATGCAACTTGCAAGGCCCTCAAACTTTTTTTTGTGAATAATCATCACACAAGGCCCCAAAATTTTTGTTGTTCTAATTCCATGATTGCCAGACTGTCTATAATACAATATACATTACACAATACACACAGTTTAAACCTGGCAACCCACAACTCATTTAATGAAAACTGAATGCAACTGCTGCAGATGAAGCCAATGCAACATCTCATCATAGTCACAAATAAGGAGCTTTTCCTGCAGATTTCTTGGGTACATTTGTCTTTACTGACAACTAATGATATCTCATCATCTGCCCAATTATCTTACTATAATAATGCATGTTTTGCTAACTGACAACTCATAATACTCATAATTTAGTCATAAAGTAGCTTATAATTAAAGTGTCCCTCTCAATCTAAGCCAAGCCCTCAAACTCAGACCTGCATGTGTCTTGTTAAACTTTAAGAATTGCTAACAGGGGAGAATATAATCCCTTACATGTTTATTGTATAAGTAAACACTAATGGAGGTAAGCAGTATAGATCTGGAAAAGAACGACTCCTGACAGGAAATCTATTGTGTCTACACAGCAAGCATGCAGCTTAAGGCTCTATTTTTGAAACAATGCACATCCCTTCTCTCTTCAGCGAATCCCCATGTCATCAGAAATCCCTTCCCTTCCTCTTTTATCTTCACCAATTAGCTACAATCATATTTCCGAAGCTTGTCTGTCATTGAAATAGAAAATATGCTGTGTGACATTGAAAAAATGATTTACATACCTTTTATGTTTAAGTTTTGGGTCGCTTAACATACACACAAACAAGAATAAAACATAAACTGTCACACACACCCTCATCTGAGGTCCAATTTCTCGTCCGCTGTTTTGATGAATTGCATGAAAATGATTGCCCTGATGACGATGAGTGGTTGTAATTATTCACAAATCAAAAATGTTGCAAAATCAGATTATATTTTATGCTCCAGATATGCTTGTTTAAGCGGATGTTTTTAAGCAGATTATCATCTGGAAATACTTCGTGTCACATACAGATATCAGCATTATGAGGAGGAGAGTGGGTTTGGAGACAGAGAAATGCCATGACCTAATAAAAAAAAACTAATGCTTTCTGTTAAATTTGGGTCTTTAATGACTTTAGTGCTCTGTACTCGGGGGTTTGGATTGGTTTATGTCTTCCCTTGTGTAACTAATCTGCAATCAGCATTTATTTAAACACAAAGGATTTAATCTTCACTAAAAATCTGTACACGCCAGCAAAGTCGTTTGGCATGACAACACAGAATCGCTTTTGCATGCCTTTGTAAATATATATAATATGGCTTGGAATTGTTTGACATTCACACTAGAGTAAAACTACAACCACCAAATTCTTGCTTGCTAACTTTTATTAGGCCCTTTAATCAGTACCCATAATAATAAGCTTTTTCAAGCAGCTGCTGCACGACCTTCGCTTTAAAGCATGTTACATCTGTTGCATGCATCCCCATCTCAACTCCCCTTTCTTCTTTTTACCCACTTTTCCCTGCATATAGGTCACCTCAGGCTAATGAAGGCTGAAAGCTGAAGAGAGAGGGTAGTTATTCTGTCTCTCCAGATGACAAATGAAGTTGTCATTCTCCTCAAGTGTCACCGGCCATCTCGGGCTGCACAGCATCCGTATTTGTTTTGCCACCTGTGCCTCAAGCTGTCTCCGACCGACTATAATAGCTCCCTTAACACCTGGCTGGAACAGTCACCAGCAGGGGGTGGTGTTTATCCTCACAATGTCAAATGAAACAATCTGGTATGTCAAGACGGGCAGATGAGGGAAGTGTGGTCTTGATTAATCCTCTGTCTGTGTATTTGTCCATCTACAATACCGCATCTATCAATCAGTCCGTCTGGTTACTTTTTTTTCTTCCCCTTTCTCATTGATCTCATCATTTATCTTATTGAAAGGGAACTTGAAAGGGACAGAAGTGATTTAGTTTGTCTTTACTGATTTACTTTAGTAATTACTTATTTTGAGTCACAACTAAATCTGCTGTCTGCATTTTCTCTTGGACCACTTGTAAGTCTGGCAGGTCTCATAAACTTGCTTCCTCCTTCTCGAGTCAGTATGTCATTATAGAGTTCGACTGGGTTTTTTAGGATTTGCCAGGCCAGTCTGCTTGTTGTAAAAAAAATTGTAACTGGTGGATGATGCTTGGCTGTCCTTTTTTTCTTCTGACAAAAGCTTATTTCGTCTCTCGGTGATGGTGGGAGGAATCAGATGAGGCTTTGAAGTGGAGGGCGCCACAAACACACAAACAAGCTGTTAATGAACAGCCTCTGTGAGGAGCACAATGCTCTTGTTCCACTGGTTGGTTGTTTGGTTGTGGTGGGGTGAGGGGGGGTGGGTTGGGTTAGTGAAGAGTCTGCAGGGATATGGAAGATGTGAGGGGTTTTGATGTCGAGTCATTTATTCCGGGCTCTGCTCCCAAGGCACCCGGGCACCAGCATTTATTTTGCTGTTATTTCGCTGTTTTTTTTTCTGTGGCGCCTGTCTTTGTCAGTGTGCTTTTGTGGTATGTATTATTTGTGTTTGAGTGTATGCTTTTCCCCATATGCAAAGGTTTTTTTTTATTTTATAAAGGCAGTATGTGCATATATATTTGTGGTACTGCATTTCAACTTTAACTTCAAAGGCAGACTTTAAGAAAGCTTTTCTACGCTGTCTCTTCATGCAACTCTTGTCCCTTTAATGAGGTTTCATCCTCCCAAAGACTTTGTGGATAACAAGACAGTTTGAGGAGTTTGTGGAGAGAAGAGATACGTATGTATTCTTGTTTGTGGTGTTGGTAGTACGGATCATGCAGTTTCACAGTAGAGTACTGTACAAATACCTCAATCACCTCCTATATTATAAGCCTCCATGTTGCAACAATTTCAAGATATTGAGCTCCCTTTAACTTTACAGGCAATGTTTTTTTTTTATTCCTGAGTCAGTATCTGAACAAATTTGAAGTGAGAAATAGGCCATGCAGTTACACAGTCATGCTTCATTTAGAGCTGAATGCATCAATTTAAAATGCCCAGATTTAAAAGTTTTCCATGAGTTTTGAGAGATGCTGTGTCACATTATCATGCATATTGTTCCAAATACTTCACCGATTTGTCGAGTTCCACCTGCTGAGCTCCGTCGATTCAGCAGTTGTTTTTTTACAGATTGAAATCTGGTAGCTTGTTGCTTCTTGAGGCGGTGTTTATGTTTTCCAAAACAAACACATTTATGATTATTTAGTCCTCAGTAAAATACAAATGTTATGCATTCATTTGAAGCGAACCTTTTTCAGTTATTATTTGGATGCTGACATTTTTACCGTTTGGAATTTGAATCTCATGAAGTTAAATCAAGTCTTTGTATCTGATGGCTGCAGATTTGCTGAAGGTTATTCATTTTCCCCTTTGACCGACTTAAGGACAGGTCTGTTGAGCAGTGAGGTACAGGAATCCATAGTGAGTGCCGTCTCCTGCTAAAGTGCCTCTTTTACAGGAACAGCATGTAATAGCATGTTTAAGTATAAATTGCTTAAGGGAGCCTCCATTAGATTCCTATCAAGAGCCTACTGCCGTTAGTTATATGGTGTATTGATCAGAATCTGGCAAGTGTGTCCAATCAGCATTTCCACCGAGTCAGCTAGGTGTGTGTGTTTGTGTGTATGACTTGCTTGAATGTGTGCATAAAGCAGTTTGACTTTTGTTCAGTCACTACATTTTAAATAAAAACCTATGGTTGATTGATTGCAATTTATGAGACACATGTCTTTGCACATGTACTTAACCTGAAAATATCTCACCTCAGTCTCGAAAGCCTCTGAAACATCTCTGTTAAACTCTAAGACATTGGGATTCACATATTCTGAGAAAAAATTTCCGTAATTTGTTCATCTGGGTTTCTTTTCAAGTTGTTTTTAGTTATGTTTTGTGACATTTTTCATGTTTAATGTTCTAAAAACCTTCCAACACATGAACAAACTAAACTCACATGCCAGTATGAACCTTGAGAGTAATTGTTCATTGTAATTGTATCTCTACTTCTCTCCGGCCACAAAAAGATCCCTTTTTAAAACAATTTAGCATAAGTGAAGGAGAACAAAATTCAGCGTTTTGTTCTGATAAAAAGCAAAAATTGCATGGTAAAATTCATTAAAAACTGAGGCCATATATATATATATATATGTGTGTGTGTGTGTGTGTGTAATATGAAAGGAGGTTAAAAAAGAAAAACAATGCTAAGTAAATGAGACATTTTAATTAAAGCATCCTGATTAAATGGAACTGTAGCCATGCATAGACACTCCTCTGTGACATGCACAGAAGATTGAAATGGCAATGCTGGCTAATTAAAAAGAAATTCAGTAAAAACTGCATCACTTTGCATGCACAGTGTATTGTCCCATCACATGGGCTGTACACAAAACCGCCAACACTGCTGCTCTGTCTGAGCCAAAGGACAAGACACTTTCAATCAAAGCTTAATTAGATTATTGGAGTGAATATAATTTTAATTTTTTTAATGATATTTCAGTATTTTCTGGCTTGCTGTTACCATGTGGGGTGCAGCTTGATGAAGCATGCTTAGTTTTAATTAATCCATTTCCTTTTAGTCTTGTATAAAAGAGTTCACACAGTTAATTTAAGTTCAACTCAACTTAAATGTTGATGTTTTTTTTATCTGTTAGAATGTTGTCAGTCTACGTCTTTCTTATTATATGGTGGAAAGTTTGTATTTGCATATGATATGCTTAATACAGCTTGAGCAAATAACTGCTGTTATTTGCTATTATTTCCTGTAAATTCCAGTCAACTCTTGTGCCACATGTGGGTTGGGAATGGCTGGCCTTCCCAGATGAGGTCATTTAATCATCTTAGGGTCTTTTTCACAAGGGAAAGTATGATGAAGTATAAGATAAGTGAAAGGAACGCCCTCAACGCATATTTATGATTGGTAAATCTGCTGAATATGATGATTTTCATATGTAAATATATACATTTGTTGTATTTTTAGAGGCTTACCCCCTTCTGCTGTTCTGCACAGTGATGACAGTTTGGAAAAGGGCTCCTCCTACGGCTGATGTTGACATTTCAGATGAGATTACGCTGGGAAGCTCAGCGTGTGTGTGTGCATGTGGCATGTGTTCAAATCTGTAGTCTGATAGTGGGTTTGAGAAAATGATGATGACAAAAAAAAGCATTTGTCAGTTAAAGCAATCTTGTCTACTGTTATTAAAAGACAGAATTATTAATCTTTGGGTCTTATATGTTTTTGCATAATAGCATCTCTACTTTGCATGGATCTGCGTGTTTGTGTTTGTGTGTTTCTTCAATCCATCATTCTTTGATGGATTACGCAAAGCTGAGGAGCGGCAGCCAACTGGGCCATTAGAAAAGCTTTATTAACACTGTAAATAATGACACCAGGCAGTCCTAGGGAATAATCAGATGAAACATTGTGGATAAGGCTGAGATTTTATTTTTGCACGTAACAAAACGTTTCCCAGTAGACACAGAAAGAATTGAACATCCTTAGTTAAATTTTAAATAAATCAGCCAGTTTAAGATATACAGCTCTACATCGATTTTGTTAAAATGTTCTTTTTCTTGCTGTGACAGATGAGCGATGACAGCTTTTTTTCCCCTTTTTTTTCGAAAGATGTAGTATTTTTTTCATCCCTGAACTTATAAAAAATATAATAAAATAATAGCTTCCCTTGTTTAAGAGAAG
>JAPZDV010000006.1:16337483-16403720 GCA_029814665.1 Acanthurus lineatus
CCCCTTGTTTAAGAGAAGTTAAAGATATATTTTCAGACCCCAGACCCCTCTCCATAAATTCTCAGGCTCTTTTAAGCAGCGACTCGTTCTTTTAAATACACAGTTTCACTCATTCAGAAAACAACATCCTAACTTTGGAGTTCACTGTGGAGGTAGCTGTGGGCTTCTCCTCGTCTGGGCACGGAGTATATTCAGTAGAGCAGTGCATAAGTGCTTGCTCAAGGACATCTCAGCAGAGGGGGGAGATGACACAAAAACAGCAACAACAAAAAATACACTATGCCACCAGTTTGTTTCTGCAAGCTTTACCACCATTCTTCTTACAGTCAGCACTCTGTATGCCTAAATTAAAATATCATCCACCAAGTAAATAAACAAAAAATGCATTTTTTCCTACAGAGAAAATGTTTTAAAAAATACATAATTTAGTTATTCATTGTGTAGCTGCCATCCCTTTAGATATATCAATGTTCAAAACAACAAAGTCTTATTTTGTTGACGCTTGAGGATGAAACACTCTGATGAGATTTAATGTGAAGGGTGCAAGTCTATTGTTTTGAGCTGCCCATTTGCTGCCATGACAGTCAGACACCTGAGGGGAAGTTTGTCCTTCCCCATGACCTTTTGCTCCTCTTCAGCCCTGACTCATTCCAGGTGTGCATGTGTTTGCACGTGCACGTAGGAGACAGAGTGGAGAAAGAGAGTGCAGATTATGTGCATGCAGAAGCAGGAGCTGGCAAGTTTTTTGCAGTTTTTTGCATTAGCGCATAGGTCCCTATGTAGCTGCTTACGTGTCAGCAGACAGACACCCTCTGGCCAGAGCCAAAAAAAAAAAAAAGTCTCCTCACCTGTTTGTGGCCTTTGAGGAAGACTGTGTGTGTCACCTCCCAGAGGCCAATGCCATGCTGACTTAAAGCCGCTGGAACAATCAGCAGACTCTACATGGCTGGGTCAGATAGAATAGCCTCAGCTCCTCTTGAGTCTGGGATCAGGAGCTGTTTTGTCTCTCTATATATGCCAAATGACTTTAGCCCAATGACTTTAGAGGATAAGTGTGGTGCATGAGCCGAAAGGGCTTACTCCAAGACTTGGACTTTGCTTATGTAAATTATTTGAATGGTGTTCAGTGATGGAATTTAGGGATTAGGGACAAGACCCAAGACTGTTTGACTTCTATTTCCACACTATCTCCACTTGTTCGGCCAAAGGTTAGTAGGCTGGCATTCATGGTCATTTCACAGCAACACACGCAGGGGGAGGCTTTGGTTTCCCTCTCCAAACCCCATGTTTTAAGATTATTAGAGAACCTAATACATTGCTTGTGGGCAGTTTTGTAAGACACAATTGTTTTAAAAGGTCTGCTATTAACTGTGTTGTACAGTTGCTTGTAAAAATAAACTGGATTTAGAGGACATTTTAATAGATTATGCTGTGCAGACTCTCTGTCCTCTGACCACCTGTCAGATACAACAAAAATATTCATTTTGTCTTTAATCCCCATTTAATTATATAAATTCCTAAAATATGCATTTGCATTTTTGGTTTGCAGACATCCATTTTTTTTTAATTTACCCTATCATTGATCACATTCAACTGCATTACACCTAATTATTTTTACATTAAATCAAGATCAGTAGCCCATTGTGTTATGTAACATAGTATCTGCAGTTTATCAAAGTCTTGGCTTTAACAATGAGGGTTTTTTTTTTAAATTTATGCTAATACTGCCAATCCTGTAACTTAACTTTAACTATTTTGAAATATATTAGTTGAGATTGTAATCAGAGAATGCAGAGTCAACCAAAACATGATCATACTAAACATGGACAAATTGTTAATGTCTTGTTAATGTAATTTTTTAGGGGATAATGTTTCAGATGAATAAAATCTCTTCTCCTCTTGAAAAGGGCCAAGCTAAGAATAATAACTGAACAAGGTGCACTTAATTTACTTAATAGTTTGGCAAATAACAGGCATACCAGTAATGTGTGTGAGCTACCCTCATCTCCATCCCTCACCTTACACACCACACAGTGAGCGTATATGCTTCTCCCACTGGGGTCTCACTCAAAAGATTACGCTGAGTTCAATATCATTTTTATTCAAGCAGGTGGAAATAGCTTTCATAAATATTCGATTATGTTTAGGGAATGCTCAGACAATAAAACACCCCATTCAGCCTCAGAGGGAGCGAGAGGAAAACAGCAGGTTTATGAAAAGCTTTCCTGACCTTCACGGCAACCTTTCAAAAGCCCATTTTCCACCTCGATGAACTTACGCCCTTCGTCTTTTGAATACGGGTCAGGCTTAACTGTGAAACACGACAAAGTCAATGAGGTGTTTCAACTTACAGTATTTTAATGTCCTCTTTGGCCACAGATGACTTTGCCCCACCTTCTCGTAACATCTCGATCATGTTAGAGGTTCAGACAGGTATAATCTGTGTTGTAAACTCTCCCAAAAATCCTACTTACTAGCTGTCAATGCACACAGACTAGACTGAAAACAATTTCACACATGGTTTCAGAGGAGATTTCTGGGAAGCAAGCTTTTGGATCAGTTTGTTTCCGTGAAAAGAGCAGAGCATGTGGAGATTGGATCTTGTCAGAGATCTGTCTTTTGAATTAATCAACCCCGGGGATTACACGTGGGAAAATGGATAAAGCGCCAGTGGTGAAATTACTTAGCTGAAACAAGAAAGTCATTTCTTTAACCACCTCATGAATATAAACAGTTTAACCTTCACTTATGTGATGCAACACAGCCTGTTTTAATCATTCTTTTAATACCTTCAACCAAAACACATCCTAAAAGTCACATGATTCTTAGAGAACAAGCTTTAAACAGCAGATTATATACATTAAACCTGAATATATATATATTGAACTTGAACGAAATACCCTACATTTATGTTGATATTCAAAGGTATGTTAATCTCCCCACTCAGAAGCAGACATGGAGACATGACTTGAAATCCACAAGAGGATTAATAGTCACACTTAGCTTAGCAAGAGCCTACTAAATAATGCCTTTTTAAAAACAGGCTTCCTTACCTGTCTGTTAGCTGTGATTGTCTGTCCTGTAATAATTTCACACTCTTAACATAAGCAGAAAATTGTGGGTTGTAGGTAAGACTTTAATCATTTTAAGAACCTTTTGTTGCTAAAAATATAATAATAACTGTTATAAATCCACATTTACTCAAACTTTTTATATAATCTTTTAATACAAGAGGAGATAGAGACCATGGTTTCAGTGTCACCAAATAAAAGTTTAATAGTTGTAATTTAAATTTTGATATTCCTAGTTAGTACATAATGTAACATGAGTGTTGTAACAGTAATAAGAGAAATATTTGTGGTTGTCTAAAGAGTACATGAGGAAATCTGTGTCTGCTGCATCTGTGTGAGTCTCCAGCCCTTATGTTAAAGTTTGATACTCGTTTTAGGACCCATGCTATACATGAACTTAACAAGCTTCTTGTATTAAAACTGCATAGGCAGATTTGTGTGATTTAGACTGAGGTCCCCCAGCACTTTTATGCTATCTCACACAGTGTGTACAGTCTGTCACAAATTGGCCACAAAAGTTCAAAGTTTTTGACAAATCAAATCACACACACACATTACATATATCTCTTTTTTCATGTTTTCTCTTAAAGATTAACTCTTTCTAATCTTCACTCTTGTCCTCAGTGTAATATCTTCAGCGTCAAGGGTTTTATTATTTCAATATATCATTGATGCCATGGTATGTTTTTCAAGTAGAGGCACACTCTGTACTTCTCTCCATTATGTTTAATTTACATTTTATTTGAAGCCAAAAAGCAGCTGTAGTAGCAGAAGGTCAAAGCTGGCTGTATGTCTGCATCCTGCAGCTTTATCAGTGTCAAAACTCCCAGTAGTCCATGTTTGTAAGTGCATGTGCCTGTATGAGCATGTTGTGAGCATTAGTTCCTTTCACATCCGCGCTGGTCATGCTCTGTCGATGGAGTATGTTGTTGCGTTGCAGCATGAGATAAGAGGATCAAGAAGATACACCGCTGCCCTGGATGTGCGCTGGTGTGCTATCTCATTTTTTTGATCTTTTTTAGAGAGCAAGCTTGCGATCTTTGCCTCCAGGGGCCTTCTCAATATTTCATGACTGTGCAATGTATCTTTTGACACTGAAATATGCCGTGAATTAAACATGACTGACTGCATAATCAAAAGCTTTTAATGCAAGTAGAGGGGCAAGCCTCTTCGGGTTTGCCTTTTAATCAAAGAGTAAATGGCCACAGATTTTGGGTGAATTTAACGAGGAATGGAATTTGCTTGACATAGCACAGACCCAGCCTCTGCACTTCTCAGAGACCCCTCTACTCTTCCTGCACCACAACATTTATTGCCATTTCAATCACTTGTGAAGCAGATTCACTACTTCACAGAGGCATAAAACAGCAATAAAAAAGTTGTTTGTAGAGTATTAAATGCGGAGGCAGCCTCGAGGCTTTTATTTTCCAGCAGAAGTACCATTAAAAGAGACGATGGTGGTATTTGGTACTTATCAGTAAAGTCTGTCACTTGTGACTCTAAAATTAAATTAGCATGGCGCGGCGTGTTTTTATCGTGGAGGTAGTCAAAAATAAACACAAAGTATTACACATTAACATTTTAGAATCTTGTTGTTCATTTTACACTGTGGCTAAGCAACATCAGTCGCTTTTTTCTTTACACACAAGCTGTTATTAATTGACTAGATATACAAATTTCCATAGTATTTATAAAGCAATAACACAAAGCCCTTATGTAATTTAAAAATACTCTTTCATTGACAAGATCTGTTTTATATTCATGCATCTGCAAAAATTCACTGACAAGATAAGGGTCACACTTTCTTCCCCCACCCTGTTAAATAAGCTTTTTGTTTCAAAGTTGTCTGCATGTGAATATTTTTATCTATATCCTAACTACCTGTGTATTTATGGGATCAAGTGTTAAAAGTCTGACTTCATCCTTGACTCATCTCAAACAAAACTCACATGTGCTTCCATGACATGAATAAATGATCATGTTCAGAAGAAGCAAAAGCATACAGCATGACTGTTGACTGTGTCATAGCATAGCCTCGGGTTCTACAGCGCTAGGATTGCTTTTTATGATCAAACATGCTACACATTCATAGCTACATGACACATCACATTTCAGCTCAGATGTCATAGCAGTCTTTTTATGCTTAGTCATATGCTCAATTTTAGACCAATCAGTTTAACATTTACCAACATTTTATGAAAGTAGAATTTAATAAAAGATAGGAGGATTAGGATGAATGAGACTACACCAAAATTAATTCAGTGATTGTGACAAAATCATCGATCTCTGGATGTCAAAGGTAGGTGTCATTGTTGTACACTACTCCCATTAAATACTCATCTAACAGACATTATAAAAGTACAGTAAGTAAGTAAAAATATCTTCAGCTATATCAAGTAAATTACAGAGTAGATCTCAGGAATTCTTGCTCCTACTTAGTGACTTAAGAGAAAAACAATCAGATTGTTGACACTTTAAAAAGATGGTGAACACACATGCTCCAATGGCGACCATCCCAGCATTTGAGCTATAATTATTCCTGAACTTAAAATGATTGTGCTTTTTCCAAAATCTGTTCTGCTACAACAGAGTAGAGAGTCTGGTAGTGAGGCACATCCACTTTCTTCTTCATAGCACAGAAAAGCATAGAGACACGTCTTTGTACGGTCTCCCCGTAGTAGCATGGAGACAAAAAAATAGCCTGAGGCGTCAAAGTCAGAGGTGACAGCAGTTCAACCAGTTTCATGGCCTTGCTTAAGCTAATTATTGCTTTATTCATACAAATTATAATATAATACATTATACTTAAAAGCTATTTTCAGCACAATGAAGAAGTGAGCAGCGACCAAAGTTTTAGATTTATCATCGTCTTGAAAGGGACACAGAGCTCCTCTCAGATCTATATATTCACAACATTTGTCATGACGCAAAGGGCTGAAAGGACCAGTTGGTCAAGGTTTTTTCACATTTTAATGATCCTCTCTGGGACTTATTCCCCATTTCTCTCTCTCTCTCTCTTGGTCTCTTTCTCACTCACTCACTCTCTGTCTCCCACTCCTTCTGAGGAGAAATCCCAGAAATATGGATAAGGATTGCCCCACAGAGAATACATGACCTCATTTCCATGTGTCACTGTGATCTAATAGGCTTGGACTCTACAAGCGAGGATCTGAAGGGTTTAAAAATGTTCTTACTTGACTCTGTCTGTTTGGACCTTATATGTGGGGATAATGAGGCCCTGGCTGCAGAAAGAGTGGAAGCACTTTCAAGTAAAAGCACCTCAACCTCTGCTGTCTCTAGAACCAAGGAGGTCACATCAAGTTAGAGAGTGAAGCCAAGAAACGTATAAAAAGTAGAGTGCAGATGCGTGATGATCAGCTGTGGCTTTCTTTAATACCTAGTTGATTTATTCTAAAAGAGAAAAACACACTTTAATTTCATTATGCTAAATAGTTCTTAATAAGTAAGCAAATTTGACAAAATACAGAAGAAAAGAAAGTGCACACCTTTGCTTTGAGCATTACGTTACAGAAATTAAATCCTGACATTGCACTGATGGGATTTTGTAAAGAAACCAGTCTAATGACCACTGACAGGCGAACATTAGCAAGGAACTGCATATAACTAGCAACCATCAGCACTCTAAACCAATTAGAAAGTGACAGGAACCAAGCAAACATTAACACAAAGCAATAAAGAAATCTCCTTCACAGCTTTTCACCGGCCCACAAAGGAGGTGTCACTTCCTTTTTTTAAGGGAATTACTGCACTTTTAATTACACTTGACAATGGAAAACTATTTTATTTAAAAAAAAAAAAAAAAGCCTGTAAATTAAGCCATAAATGTGTGCAAGCCTGGTAATTTGACATGCATAATAAGGTTTTTTTTTACCCTGTGGCTCATTTTATCTGTTGTGTTTTTAATTTACCTTTTAAACTGTCTTTTAAGATGAATTATTCTTTTCTCATCATATATGTAACTAAATGCAATGAAAAATTTAATAACTACATTTTGCTCATTAGAGTCCATTTGATTTTGAAACATTCAGCACTGTATTTTGTCAAGATTCTGCTATTTCCACTGATGTTTAAGGCAGCTATTCAAATATATTTCAGCTTGTTTTTTTTTTCTTTCTTTAAAACAAAAACTGACATCACTCTGCACATTGTTGTCTCAATTCTGCTTCTGAAATTTCACAGCTGTCTGCCCATCATAGTGCCATCACCATTTACATGTCAACCTCCTTTCCGAAAAAAAAAGCTGACATCTTACAACAAACCACTTAGCAAACACTTCTCTTGCAGCTGTTTTTACTCACACAGAGGGAATGTCATCCCGCTGAAAGTTTTCAGTTTGCACCAATCCCATGAGATTAAAAAAAAAAAGTGACAGTGTTATACAACGCAGTCTTTTTAAAACTTCCTCATCAAGGACCCACAAATAGACTGTTGCCCTTATCTTTTGAAAGCTGAGTATTGCAGTGACCTCCATTTTAGAAGCTTTTTTATTTGTTTGACCTGATTTAATATAAAATTTCACGACTGTCTCGCAGAGATAACTAGGAGAAACCTGAATTATGGAGACTGAATAGCAATTACAATGCATTCTGCAGCTGTGCTAAGCCAGACTACTAAAGGAGCTTTTGGCCAGTTTATCCTAATTCAACCTTCTTGAAAATGAGGAAAAAACACTGACCTGGAACCTTGGTCGGTACGTACGTTCAGCTTGGATTATTTGGTAAAGTGAGGGATTAATTGATAAAGTTCTAAACCTCCAAAACTCACTGGGCCACCCTGATCATTTCAAACACCTATTGTATTCAGGAGTTAAAATCTAGATAATTACATGAGTACTTTCTAAGCAGGAACACAGCAACCGATGAAAGAGATAAATTGTTTATCCCAGACAAACTGACATTTATTATGTTAACTAGCATTTAAAAACTGACAGTTAAAATCTCACCTTCTCAGTGAAGGTTGGGCAACTTGTGTTGAATGCAGCTCCTCAACAATTTTCTCATCCAGATGTGGTCAGCCATCTCATTTGTTTTTTTCTCGCTGCAAAGCGTTACAACAGACAGTTGTTGCACGACGTCAAATACCACACCTACATGCTACTCAAACAGGGAGAACCAACATGCAACATGAGCAGGTGTAATCCCAATTTTCCGCCTATCACAGTGTGAGTGAATGTCATTATCACTCAATTTACATTGAGTCACAGTTCAGAATGAGAATGATTGCTTACCCAAAGCTGAGAAAGATAAATACCTTTTCAACCAGGCGTAGTATTATGTTCCTCAGTGTCACAGTAGAGTGAATATAGATGGAGTATTATATTGTATGAGTGAGGTGAGGAAAAAAAATGAATAACTTGGATTCAAAATAACCAACTGCTTGAGATGTAATTGGCTTAGTAAGAGAATGAAATCCCTTTTTTTTACTGGATATAAGCCAGTGAAAGTCAATGGCAAACTGGCAGTTTGTTGTAAATCATGACGCAAATAAAGCACAACGCAATGGAATGGAGATATGCTTAAACCTCTAAATGACTATTTTGAACATCTATTGTTAGTATGTTCACATAAGCAATTTCCATGTTAACCAGTCTTCAAATATAGCCAATAAAAGCAGAGAGACACACAATGACAATGGTGGAAGAGGACATCCTGTGCAGATGCTGCATCAATTATGTACCCGATGACAAGTGGATGCTGGCTGGAGCGTAACAAGGCATTAATGGGTAATTCAAAAGTTCAAACAACAATGCATCATGGCTTCCTTCGTGAGTCGGGGCACAAATTCCCTAATCTATTAAATGTACAGTACATTGCACTCAGAAACAGAAAATACAGAGTGAACTTGACAAAAATTGACAGTAAAATCAGAAAGGTTGAAAACTAATTGAAGCAATTGCTGATGTAAACATGTCTACCATAAGCCAACTGATCTATCTACCCTGTAATCTTTAACCCCACACACTCTGACAGAGATAAACATGTTTTGTTGCAGCAGCCACGTGAGGCCTTCATTAGGCCCCGTGTAGCAGTGTCCATTGAAGCACTGGGATCTCTCAAAGATTGATTGTGGCGGGCCACAGATCAGTTAGGAGACCTCCCCCTCTTTCTGCCTCTGTTTCAAACCCAATAGTCTTTGCTAGGGAGGAGTGTGGGGACCCTCACTCTACACAGAGGCAATATCGTCTGATAAATTGCCTTTCCTTGCAGGATTATACACCGGGGTGTTCCCCACGGTCTGTGGAAGCCGTGTTTTAGCGCCTCAGCACTGTGGGAAGGCAGTGAAAGTGGTGCAATTTGTTATAAGCATGGACAAGCAATGATAGGCTTAAATCATGTGATATACAAGCATAATATCAAATACTGGAAATAAAACCAAATATTAAGCATCTCTATTTTATTATTTGCCCATTATACATAAGTATCTATATCTATCTCAATGCGCTTTGGATTTTTTATTTTTATTGTTTTCTGTTTGTTTTATTTTTCATGTTGAGCCTGTTTTTTATTGGTGGACAAACAGCCACCGAATGGTTTTGAACTGTGAATCTAGTTAGTTACCATTGAAAATGAAAGCTCAAAGCTTCTTATGAACAGGAAGAGATGGCAGTAAGATTAAAAAAGAGTTAAAACTAAAAGTGTAAAGACGAGGATCAGAAACGTGGAAAAATACATCCATCCCAAACATCTAGTCTCTGTTTTGGAGTACAGATATGTAATGAATGGAGTAAAGCATACCTCTAAAATCAGACATCTAAAAAATGGACAAAAATTCTTTTTTTTCACTCCAAAGCCTTGAGGGCCTCACAGTGTCATGGGACCTGTGGTGTGAACCCTGGTATTTTCCTGCTAGTGCTACATGCCTAGTTGGTCTGAGCTGTGAAGACTGCTGAAAAACCAGAAGGGCTCCAATTACTGTCTCAGTTGTATCTTTAAATATCCAGCAAAGTGAGCAGCAAGTAAATTCAGAGTGATAAAGAAGTATTTTCCATTCAGAAACAAAAGAAAAGCCCTTTTTTCTTGTTACATATCGTTTTTCTTCTAAGACACCATCTCATGTGGCCACCCAGATGGCATTGCTTTGAAACACTACACACAGTAAGCAACGATCATTCAGTCTTTCATTACTTCTTGACAATCACTGTTGCACTTTTTCTTTGGCAGCATGCAGTAAACAAGTGCATCCAGATTGTTTAGTTCCTAAATTCCTCCCATGTTTTTTCTACCTAAGGGCTCTCCAGTGGGGCCTATTCTATATTTCCAGTCCTCAAACGACTCACACCCAGAGTATCTGAGAGCCAGCTGACATTCAGGCCATGGAACGACTCCAAGGTTTTTCCACAGGGTTGGCCTGTACACCGGTTCACTGAAACATTGCACAATGTCGTGGCTATGAGGGGAATGTCTGCTCAAACTGTTAGGTGCACTTTAATTATGAAGAGGGATTGTGCAAACCGCCTGACTGGCTTGACATTATTCAAAAGTAATTAGTTGCTTGTTATTTTAATTATGGATGAAAGGACACAAGAACAGAATTAGCTCTGAAATGGGAATGCTGCATTGCTAGAGAGAGAGAGAGAGAGAGAGAGAGAGAGGGAGAGGGAAGGTTTTATTTTACATACACATTGCAGTTTTTTCATTATTTGTGATAACCTGTGAAAAGTGAAATTTCTTCGGTGAGATAGTCATCCCATGCCAGCAGATGCAAAAATTCCACAATGCAGGATTTAGTTCAGTTCTTACACATCCCAGTCACGCCAACCTTTTATATAAAAATCTATAATTAGTGCTTACCAGGTGAGGGAACCTGGTAAACACAAAACAGGTAATTAATTTATGAGCATCATTTGACAGTCAAGTGACCTAAACAACATTTGAATTTTTAAAACTCTTGAAAGCTGCTTTGTTTGGTTTCTCATGTCACTGCATTTCAGCTTGGAAAGTCCATTAGTTATCCCTTTTATTAGGACCACAATCATAGCCACAAATACATAAATGCTCATAAATAAAGTGAACACAACTTTGGTTAAAATGGAAGAGTCAAGGTGATATCAAAACATCTTGGTAGCAAATAAGCTGTGACACCAGACCTTATAAAGCTGTCACCTTTATGATCTGCCAATGATTTATGTTTCTTTATAAGTTAAAAAATGGCATGAAAATAAAAAACATCTCATGTGCTATATCATGGTGTAGAATTCTCTCCTGGCTAACTATATTTACCCTGAGGGACCGCAGAGCTGAAGGCTTTCTACAGCTTCTTCTGCCACTAATCTTTCTAACAGCATCTTGATACCCTTCTGGGGCTCCAGATAGATTGCTTTAATTAATCACCAACATACGCAATGCACACATAACAAGTGCTAAGTACTGGCGGGGTCAACCATTAAGTGCTCCGGAGGGAAATGTCTGGAGAAATCTGGGAGCCACTGAGGTGGACTTTACACAAGGGAACAGGAGCAATCACTGATAGCTAAGCTGTAAATAAGCTGTGTAAGAGAAAATGCACTGTGCTAACAACAACAGTGCATATGTGTATGTGCGTGTATCAAGGTGAAGATGCAAAGTAATTGTCTGTTCACTCCATGAGCGATGGAAAAGTGACAGGAGAATTTTATTTTGGCTTTCATGCTCTCTTGAAGTAAAAAAAAAAACAAAAAAACTTAGCATTCAACACTAAAATGGCAGTTACATCTGAGATGTGGTGTCCAGTTTAAGTAAAATTTAGAATTAGCTCAAACTGTGTCTTTTCATTAAAAACAGCTTGATTACATCCAGTGTGTTTTCCTACAGACTGAAATAAATTTGCTCATGCTGTGTGTTGATATTCTAAAACCAAGTCACACATTTCCTATTGTATCATGTAAGACCATTATGCTAACATTAGCTAGGAAGTTGCAGACTGGTAATGTTAGCTGCCGTTTGACAGTAGCTAACGGGTTGTCAGATATGTTGTTTAACCATGAAATATGAACTGGATCTCACAAGATTTTTACCATTCATTGTCTTTTCAGAGTAGAGCAGCAGATGACAGCCCAACACAGTTCTTATCTCCACAGCAGCTAATTATACGTGTACACTTTAACATAGGAAACAGCTTTGCATGAGGTTGCTAATATCTAATTGTAGAGTTACTGTTTGCTCATTTGCGTTGTATTAGATTTGTGTGTGCGTTTCTTCTGAGGCTCATGAAAGGATTGTCATTTGACCCCCGCTCAGTTCTCAGCTGTGGAGCCAATAATGGGAGTGATTGAGGAAGTCATTGTTAATGGGCTTGATTATTTGCTCTGCCTGTTCAAGCTTGTCAAACAGAGATCATACACAGACTAAGTTACACACCCAACTGTCTCGCACACACTCATATGCACAGTGGTTTAATTCCTCCTCGGCATAAAGCTTTTAGGAGGCTACAGCAGCGGTTAAGGCATGACAGCTCCCTGGGGAACCACAGTGCAACTCAGCAGAGAGCTCTTTGTGACTACAGATTACATCCTATAGCATTTCTTTTTTGGGGTGACAGAGAGCCCTTCCTTGCTTCCCCCTCCAGCCCACACATTGTCTCATTCTCATTATCTCTCTCTCTCTTCCTTTTTTTTTTCTTCATCAATCCATCTGTCCATAGCCATCCAATCCTTAGCAACCCTGTGGGAACCTTTCAGTCCAATGATTTCTCCTCAAGCTACTGTCAACGTTTGGCATGAAGGCACAGGGAGTCAGCCCCCTCAGAAACCTGAAGTGTTGAGCCCAGATGCTTTGTCTGAAATAATTAGGACTTTCATTAGAATCACGAAGCAAACCTCTATTTGTTACCTGGTTAGGCAAGCGTTCCCATAATTGGCGTCTAGAGCTTGAGAGGCTCACCTCCCCTGACACCTGTCTGGGGAAACCTAAATGTCTTAGATGCCATGTTTTCCCAGGCCCTATCAAGCTTACACAGGAGAGCAGCTTCCTTTCCCTTGTCTCTTTTTCCAACTAGCATTTAAAAGTTTGATACTACTCTCTCTTCTCCCTTCTCCACTCAGTGCCATTTCCATCCGCCACTCAGAAAGAAGGCCTCCTGATCTGTGTTTCAGTGTTTCACTCTGTCATTCTCCAGACATTGATGTGTAAAAAAGGAAGAAGGTACACAAGTCTCTGTCTGACATACTGCCAGTGAAAAACTTTTGAAAACTTTGTCGGGGTTGAAAATAGCAGCAGTGCCTTCACCACACATCCTGTTCTCTGTATACTGTGGAGCAGACTCTTATTCCAAGTCACCTATACGTATTTACATGTTAAGTTGTTGATAGAAGAAGAAACCATCATTCAAAATAGTTTTATAACCTGATAAAATAAGATGTTTCTATTATATTGCAAGTGCAATTTGATTGGTTAAACAATGATTCCAGATTTGTCCTATAGAGTTGTGTTTCTCTACCTACACAATATAATTTTTGAAGTATTCTTTGTCTATTTTCTTTCCACAAAATATTTAGCATGGTGACATACAGCAAAAACATGTTGGTGGCTCCAACCAGTACCAAGCATTATGTACTCATGCATAATTTGTACACTTGTAGAAATGCTTTGGAAAAATGGTGCTCTTTGATACTTAGATAGAAAGATCACTGTGTGAGTTGACAATACAATGTATCATATGTTAAAATGACTCTGTGGCATTTTTATGTGATATGATATATCTTTGTAATAAAATAATGTAAATAAAATCCCGGCTTTGGGGGCTTTGTAAAATAACATACCCCCCCCTCTCTCACGTTACCCATTATCTTTTACTCTGACCATCATATGATCTTAAATATTGAATCTTGTACTGACAATCACCAATGTACTTTATCAAACAACACCATCCCCTCAAACTATCAGAATGGAAAATGTGATAAATATAGATTTTTCTATTTATAAGAATGGATTTTTCACTGTGTGAGTCAGTCACCTGCTGAGCCAAATCTGACTGACTCTAATGCATCTCATCATGTCATCAGTGCAGTTATGACCGTTTAAACAATCACCTCTCTCCTTAAATATATGTGGCCTTTACTGTAGGATTTTAACATCGCTGCTCTTTTTCCCTAAAGCTAGGTAATCCTCACTTTACTCGCACTTCATAAAAATGGAATAATTTCTTTTAATGTAAGCAGTGGTGACACTTATTTCAGGTGAAGCCTGGTGCCGCTCTAAAACGCTGTGGGAAGCCTGAAATATGTTGAGTTTGCACATTGTTATCCACTTACAACCTGTGTCTCTCACATTGTCAGCTGGTCTGGATGTGGATTATGCTGTCACTCTGGGCCTTTGACCAAAGCTCAGTGTCCGCCGCTTGGAGTTTTACAAGTATATGCCCCCCCCAACACGCCTCTTTCTACCCCCTCACTTTCAACTCCTTGTCCATCTAAATCTGTGAGACGCAGGTTAATTGGGCCCATATGTGGTACCAAGAGCGATGACTGCCACCAAGTTCAGTGAATCAAACCTAATAAATATACCCCTGTCATTAAAAATCCAAATTCATCCATCATCCTCAAGTTAATTGAATTCATAGCTGCAAGAGGTTGCTGTTTCCCTGCGGTCCATCCTTCAGTTTCCTCTGGAATAAAAGGGACTTTGGTGTAATCATTCACAATCCATGCACACCAGTCTTTGCCTTTTAGTACAGAATTCAGTTCCCACAAATTTTATTTGTATTTGACACTGAGACACAATGGTGGAACACATTAAAAACCTAGTTTAGTGCTGTAGAACAGGGAGGAGAAGGATCATGCATAACAAATGAAGCCACATTACAAACAGCTTTTAAACTGAGAGCAGTTTTCACTGTGGCTTTCTAAATGCTAATCAGCCCGGACCACTGATCAAACGACTGTCATTCAATGGAAATAAAGGGGTAGGACGTGAGAGAAAAACAGCAGGCAATTGATGGGCACCGTTACGAAACCTGTAACATAAACATTACAGCCTCTTAAAATGTTCCATCACATGGGAAATTTCAGACTCACTTCACGGCTCTGTTTCTACACAGATCAGCTGAAGACCCTGATTAGCCTCATTGGTTCTCCTTAAATCAGCTCAATGCGATTGCAGCTGAGGATCAAACATTCATATGATCAGACTTGCCAGTGAGTCCCTCTTGAATACCATAGCATGCTGTAATTTACAACATGAAATGAAATGCCATGATGGACCAGCTATAATTTCACACTCAGCCTGATTGAGCGTTAAAACATGGAATGATATTTTGAGATTCATTTCCACATTAATCCTGTGATCTGGCCATATGTTCAGACTGACTCCCTGTGTGTGTATGTGTCTGTTTGTGTGTGTTTATACATGTGTGTTTGTTTGCATAGGCACTCTTTTGCATATGTCACATGTCTCATATTCTTTTGCAAGTTGTGTATTTCTTTCTTACCTGTCGACTGTGACTTGATATTTACCAGCTTCGACAGTTCAATATATAAATGGGAGTGTTGGAGCGGCACAGCTTTCACATAAAAAGCACATTCTATGTGGAGAAAGTGATTAATAGTTTTATGAATGCTTACTAAAAATTTATTTCCACTGTATTGATCTGTAATTATGCATTTGTCAGAACAACTTTGGGTTAATCGGATCTGAAAGCCAGTGTATTGATTGACTGCAAATCTTCCTTCAGCACAAGCAGGTTTGTCTTTCTTTCTCGCTTTTCATGGAAAAGAAAAGAACTTTCAAGTAGAGACTTTGATCAGTTAGTTTAAAAAAGCAGCTGCAGGGCATCTGCATTCAAATTCATTCATCAATTAACATGTGCGACTCTAGAAAACATATGTTTTCTGAAGTGATAATAAGCATCACAGTCTGACGGAGATGTTTACATGGCAACAGCCTTCAGGTCTTGTTTTACTGCTGTTAAGAGAATAAGTGAAATTAACTGCCTTCTACCTCATTATCACACCTACAGTGTCTTATGATGTTATAGTAAATTATTAATGTTCAACTTTCTTATGACATGCTTTTAAAAGCCAGTTGTCTCCACTTTACCTCCCATGCTGGCAGCTTCTTAATTAAACATTAAAACTGTGTTTAGCACACAACTTAAGGATAAAAAAAATGTCATTTTAACTCATAGGATTAGTTGACTTTTAGACTTAGATTTTAAATAAATAAATTCTTATCTTAACAAGCAACAAATTTATTTCATTACCAGGTCCTAAGACTCGCTAATTTGGATCATGTAACACTTCTTATTTTAGAGCTGTAAACTTGTTGGCCTCCCTGGCAAACAGCACGCTGCCATATGGTCCTAATCCATTTTAGGACACTCTCAGTTCTCACCTCAAATAGATGTTGTTCTTGGGACTGCACAGCAATGACGCGCTGAAGACTGCATTAGCAACAAGAACATCAAAGTTTTCTCAGAGGAAAACTCATGAAAATCATATCATCAAGTTGTACATGTTATCTGCCTGTTATTGCCTCGTACTAACATCATCTTTGTAGATACGTCCTGGTATTTTTAGGAGTTAAGCGGTGTTGTGAAGAGGTCAAGTCTGTAGACGCGATCTAATATAAATTGATATTTTAAGCAGTCTCAGTCTCTGATGATATTAAAGCACAATAAACCACAAATTGGTGTTTAGTTTACAAGTCTGACACACATCAAGAATGTTAAACCAGTTGTTATCAGTTAACCAAATGCTTTGGTGGTAACTTGTATGTAAACAGAAAGATAGGAATAAAATGAAAAATTGAGGAGTAAGAATATATACTAAATAGAAAATGTAAAACACACAGTTACACTGATGTTAACGTTAAGTGGCGGCAGCCTCATTTTGGGGTTTGAAAAAAAGCAAATTTTTGAATGTCTCTGTAATTGTCTGATAAGTAACGCTATTACCATCCAAGGTGTCTACTGGGAGTCGATAAGGCTTAAAAAGCTGCACAATCCACCAATGTACAGATTCTCAGCCCTATTAAAGACCATGTAAGCTGATATTAAAAAAGTCCCCACTGTTGAATCAGAAGACCAGTGAAGTTTTTCATTTATATGTACCTTTGTTGTAACCGCATACGACTCCTCTCATGCTCTATTACCACCCTCCATGTGTTTCTTATTAATAATGCAGTGTTTCGAACAGGTTTGGAAGGGAAAAAAAGAAAAATCAATGAACATTTGTGCAACATGAAAGAGCATTCAGCAGTGTCTGCTTGTTCGATGACATGCTTTTCAGCGACATGGCTTTAGGGAAAACACTACAACACAATCATTTCACAAGCACATGTGCACAAAGTAACACTTTCTGTACTTGTGGCTGGAGAAGCATTACATTAGACAAGGTACCAATCTCTCAGTCTGAAATGTGTTGTCTACGGTATTGAGACCATCTCTTCACTGATTCATATATTTTACATATATTGGGGACTGACCCAAGGGTGTCAGGTGAGGTGAATGATGTGTGGTTTACCTTTATTGATCCGTAGATTAAGCAATTTTGTCACGTCTCTTGGTGTCTTTGTGCGCCCATATGAGATGCATCGGGCTTTCAAATAATTCAATGTAAACCCATCAGCGGCAGTGTTGGACTCTCAAAGCAATTTCTCTACCTGACGGAGAACAAAGAGTGAAAAGTCCCTGGAGGGGTGGGATGTCAGTGTTGAGTGGTGGGTCACAGACAGGACCTTCGCCCGAGAGACTGAGGTCAATGTCCCCTGTAGTTTCCATGCATAAAGTAAACTTTGCTGCAACTGTTTCCCCACTGTGACTATTTTCCAATGTTACCTGTGTGTTAGCAAGAAAAATGGATGATTTGTGTATGAGACCTGGGATGAGAACTTACTGGTGAAAGATGGAGTTTGTAAGCTTTCTATGATCAATCCAGCAAACACGCCTGTAAGAGAGTGCTAGAGTTCAATGGACTGCATTTATGTAGTACTTTCACCATCACCATCATCATCATTCACCTATTCACACACACACACACTCACACACCACTAGCTGCAGAGCTACTGTGCATTGAAAGAAACTCAGTGTTGATCGTTTTGCTCAAAGACACTTCAACAGATGCGGAAGCTGGGGACTAAACAGCCATCCTGGGATTCATGGATGATGCACTCTTCCTCCAAGTTGGCTTGTTTTCACAAACAGAAATCAAACAGGCTTTTCTTGAGGCTTTTTAAAAGCTAAGTGGTCCGTGTGAAGTGGAGATACACATCGACAACTTGCTGAGCATCACTAGAATTTGGGTTCTTGCTAGCCGTTTGATTACTTTCATTATCGAAATGCTGAAGCTGTGTCTTCATGGGGCTCATGAGGCTCCAGTTTACCCTGGAGCAAAGAAAACTGTTGCTCACTGATTACTCTGTCTTTTCAGCATTCAGTGCAATCCTAGTTTAGGGTAATTTGTGAGAGCTGTTTAGCTGAGTTGGTGGTCTTCTAGGTCGCCAGAGTCTACAGATGCTCTTGAGAGAGATTTGTGTAAACATGCGTGAAGACCGTCTGAAGTTTTCTCAGTCCTACAGGCAGATGTCTGCCATATAGCACTAGAAAAAGGATGGCTGATGGCTCAGACTGCTGCCACTCTCTTGTTCCCTGCAGGCTCACTGTTGGCGGTAACATGCAGCTCAATGAATGGTTTCAGAGTGCTCGATGGCCTCCCAGGGAAGCTGCAAACACTGACAGCAACCCTGGTTGAAACTGTATTTCCCTTTGAATTTGTATAAACTTAACATTGCCTATCTTTTTTGGATTCTACTTAATGCAGCTGAACCAACTCTTCAACTATGAGCACAGAATTACTGAAAATCATTATCTGACTAATGTCTGCGTGCTGCCCTTTGTGGAAATGACAGTTCTTTTCTTTTGATCCCAGAAATTTAAAAAAAAGCTTTTGTAAAGGTAGACGAGCCCCGTTAGAACAGATCAGGCCCTCTGATGGGCACAGGTCTCTTTGACATACTAACAAAAGCTTGTCTTAAAATAATAAAAACTAACATCTAGCAGTTTTCCCACTGCTACAGAAAATTCAACATTGGATGATATCATTTCTCTTTTGACTGGAGTGGGATGGCTCACTGTATTGGTGTACATTTATTTGAAAAGGGAAGGCTGCAGAAGAACATATTTAACACATAAATGAGATTGTTACTCTGCTTACCTGATATTTATTGCCAATTATAAGAGTCAGTAATGGAGCACAGTATTGGATAAAGAGGTGCTTTTGACCTTGTATATACTTGTTATTATTCGTGTATTTACAAAGTTGAAAATACAAAGTGATATGAAGAAATATTAAGTTGTAGTCTGAGGTCAAACCTGTAACATTAAAGCTTTTACTTTAGTTTCATGCTCTATTTCTCTAAAATGCGTCACAGACATGAAAACATATAAACTCTGGTGACAGACTCAATATTTTAAGTGCACCAGTCCACTCTTTCTCTGTCTTACTCCTCCCTCTCTCTCCCTCTCTCTTAACAAGGGGAAAATCATGTTGTCATTAAACTGCATGTAGAAAGATAGGGCTGGCAGGGGTGGTGCTGCAGCAACAATGATGCCTGTGTAGACACCACCAGTGTGTGTTCATCGGCAGCTCAGTGAGGTACATGCACTGCTCAAGCAACCACGGTGTCCCATCCATTACTTCTACTGACAGTGACATCTGATGTAGGGCTTTGGTCAGAACAGGACCGTACTGAGACGCCACAGCTCACCGCGCTCTTAGCCACTTCATTGATGTCCTGTTTGCTAACATGTCTGCCTATTAACGGAGAACAGCCGAATAAGGTCATCTATCTTAGTCCAACTGAAAACTTTTAGCCAGGTCAGTGGCAGCGGTGGCAACCAGCCAGCTGCTCACATCAGATCGTTAGCGCCAGGAGCTCGACTTTGATCTCCGTGAAAGGATTAAACTCACAGCGTCCCTGTTCCTGCACGGTGGCCCCCTGCAGCTCCCTCCATCCAAACACACACACACACACACACACCCTCACATCTGCAGGGCGGAGCGAAGCTTCTGACAGCTTCACTGAACAAGCAGCATCGCTGTGCTAGTTGGCTCTAGCTTTAGGCCAAGACAGGTGGTGTTTGAATGGGTGTGTGTGTCGGTATGATAACAAGGTTCAGGGACTCTCTCTTCTCTCTTGCCTGCTCTTTCAACTTTAATATCTATCATTCTGTATAATTTAAGGTCTTGTGGCATAACGCTCAAAAAGTTCAGGTAAAAATTCCTCTGTCCACTATGGTTTGCAATATCACAAAACATCCTGACATTGTGGAAAAAAGGCAATCATTGAGCTTGAAATGAAAAAGGCTTTCATTTTTCAGAGCACTTTTTATTGTAATATGTCAAGAAAAGTTTTTTTTCCGTGTGTTTGAAAGCTTTAGAAGTACAGTGCAAGACTTTTATGGTCAGTATGGTGCATAAGGGTTATTTTCAGCGTGACAGCAGGTCAGTTTTAGTGAAAAAAAGCTGCAAAAGAGGTCAAGAAAACAGTCCTTGTATATTAACTTAAAACATTCATTATTAATTGTGTCTATAAATAAATAGGTCCTACTTGCAGCCGGACCTATTACTGCCATGTTAGCTTAAATTAGCCTAGCCTACCAGGTATCACCACAGTCAGCAGAACATCATAACCTTTGTTATCAATAAATACATCAGGTTTATTTGTCAAACATATGTCATCACTTGTATATGGTTAATATACCACAACTAACAACAAATTAGATTGTTTTATTTAAACTATCTGCTTTTTTCATTTCTATACAAACTTCTATGAGCATGAAATGTTTTTATTTAAAAATATTTGAGGTTACTAAGAAGCATTTTAATCATCCACAAAGGTGAGGTGGAATTAACGAGGTTCGAAGTATATGAATTATTCAATTCTCCCAGATGTCCTGGGAACAAGACAATGTAAGGACAACTTCAAGACAACTGTTGGCTTGGGTTAATTATCAGGTCTCTTCCAAATGCCTTTGCCTGCAGCAATAACACAGACAGTTATGTGATTCACTCAGCTACACACCAGCAGCTGCAGGAAAGGTGTCTAAAGAGCCACAGAAGCAACAGGGATCTAAGAGGTCTGTTTGTATTCAGATAGGAGCCATCGCCTGCCTCCTGGATGTGCTGAATGTTGTGCCCAGAGGAGCAGCTGTGAATGCTGGAGGCAAATGCACCTTCACATCCACAGCCTAAGGTGCCACCAAAGGCACAAAAACCATGCAAACCTTGGGTTAGTCATTTTTTTTTTAAAAAAGGGAATTCATGATATCCCTGTTCGTGATAACTTGCATTTTTGCGGGAACCCACTGAGAGTTGGTTGACATCGAACCCGACTAGGAAAACAGCACATGACAAGGAAATGAAATAAGGATTAGGAAGTTAGAAGCCATGTTTAACCATGTTTCAGTCTGTAGGTCTTTAAATTATACACAGCATCGTTACGGCAGAGGCAGCTTGGGTAAAATAACACAGTTAGTGATATTAATTTTAGAAAAGATTAGAGAGCTTTTTGAAAGCTTTTTAAAAGAGGATTTTTTTCTTTTGAAATATTGATGACAGCAAGTACTTGTTTATATTTGAGAGTTTATATTCTAGACTCAGAGACTTGGCTGACAAGTGAATAAATACCTACCTCTATGGCTCGCAGCAGCAACAAAGCAATGTACAATCAATTATAGCCAGTAATGTTAATATTCACTGTGGGAAGAGATCCATTCCAGGAGAAACAGACTAATGGAGCCACCAGTGATGATCAGTTATTTTTTTACACAGAGGAGGGAAACATTTTTTCCTTTCACACTGTGTTAGTAAATGCATACATGAAAATGATTTGTGTAGTTACAGCGAGAGAAACACACACAGAGTGGTGCTGTTTGGCTAAACAGGTGCAATAATATTTTAATTACTAGTTTTTTTAAAAGCATCAATCTATCAACGGAGCTGGCTTATTTTTTTATGTGAGAAAATAAAAGCTCACTGCCTCATGTCCCTTGTCATCTGAGATGATCGGGCAAATAGCAAGGAGTAAATTAGAGTTTGACAGCGATCTGGACAACAAACCATAATGTAATATACACTAGGATGAAAAGGCTTTTAAGCTACTTAAATGGAAGCATCTCTTACCCAAATGGTCTTTTTTTGCAGCTGATGAGAAAGATACTGCCTTTGTGCAATTCATCAGCTGCAGTGTCGCTTCCTTACTGTCACATTGGTGATAACTTTCTGTCTAATTTTAGTCTGATATTCAGGTTCTTGGTTTAATTACTGTAAAAGCAACCAATCGGTGGTTGTCCACAGAATGATGACGGAACCTTGATTAACAATTTATCTCGTGACACCATGAGGCAGCATCTCTGTTGAAAGCTATTAGGCTGAAAGGGGTTTATGTAGTAAAAATGTCCCAAAAGTCATCGGCAAAACAAAAGCAATTTGTATTTTTTGGACAGAAGTTTGTTTTGTTAGTAAGCCAAAGAGTCGCTCTGCAAAGGGGGGATCAGACCAACTCGAGTGAAACTAGAACATCTTGAAAAAAAAATCAAATGAAAAAAATAAAGAAAATCTATCTATCTATCTTAAGACTCCCCCAGAGAGGTTAAGTGGAAGTGACAAAAGAAGAATACAATGCAGGGAAGATTAAAATGTGGTGTCTGTCAGCCTGCACCTAAGGGGCCAGAGCCTGCCATTACCACCAAGTCTCATGGGGGAAAAGGGAAGGCAAGGAGATAAAAGGGAGAGTAGTGTAACATTTCAATGAGTTTTGCATCATTTCCCTTGCTCCGGGGAAGGCAGGAAGCCCACAATAGTTATGACAAAGAAGCAGTGCAACAACACAACTTCTTAATTTCACAGAGATGCTTAACTTGAGTCGAAAGTGGTGCTCTTTGACATCAGTTGTAATATGTACATTTAAGTAGAAGTAAGTTTTTAGGCTTAAAGATAAATTCTCTGATATTTTAACATTTGGATAAGTAATCAGCTTGAAGTATGCGATTGCAAATTGTTTTGTTAAGTTGTTTTTGTGTGAAATCAGAGAATTTGGCTTTTTTAATGTTTAATTTTCCAATGCAAAATTATAGGCTGGCTGAAAAAAAATATGTGTTGCTAAAATGATACAGTCTCCCCTCTACTGTTTGTCCTTGAGTCAGGCATAAAACCCCTAACTACTCCAGCTGAGCTGCAGCAAAACTATAGCTGCACTGGCAGCTTCCAGGTGTGAATGTGGACTTAGATGAATGTAAACAGAGTTGGCAAAAGAGCAAGCACGCTCAGTCAACTTTCCATGACTTTCAGCTGAATTCTGTTATCCTCTCTTATATAATGTTGACTGTAATATTCGTTTCAGTTGTTTCGAGCAATGCAAATGTGAGCTGATGTTTAATGCTTGTTGGTCGTGCATGACAAAACATGCCTTAGCAGCTGGCTTGTTCAATTTTCGTCAAATTTTATTCGTTTAGTTGTCTTCTCTTTTTACTCTTTAATTGTCAATGCAGGCTTTCAGGCTGCGTTTTGTCTTTACTTGGAAAATTTTTTAAGGGGAACAGCTGTTTGAAAAAGGATCAAAGTTCAAAACCCAAAGCCATTTTTTGCATGCTTCTATGGGTTTTTCAGTCCACACTCTATTTCACATCAGAAGCAAACAGCATATGGGCAACTGTAGAGCACAAATGTTATTTAATTAAACTAAGTCATGCTTGAGTCATAGCTGATTGTTTTTAGAGTTGCGTAATGCTTGTTATCTTGCGCTGTTTGAATAGTGGGTTGTCATTTACATCTGAGAGGCACTTCACAGTCCCATTTTGAAAGGTTCATCGGGTGCAAGGCAGCTCAGGTCTACCTACAAATTGCGCCATGAATAAACCACAGATTTTATTCAGCCATCACTGTTCATTTCTAAAACCAAAAAATTCAAAAGGGTCTTTAAAATGGTCACTAAAAGGTCTTGCTTTTTGATGCTGTAAGTACCAAACACAGAGTATAGCAAGAAAAATAAAATATCAGGAAACAAATCAGAGCAAATCTGATTAAACTCACATTTGCATCTAGAGGAGTCTCATCAATCAATGCTGCCTTCCTGAGCATCCTCCTAAAGGCCATCCGATGCCCAAGGACTCAGTGGATTTATTTTTAGGCCGAGAGTAAATAATTAAATAAAATTCTCCTTAAACCCCTTGACCTTTTTTCAATGCCTGTGATTTATCCTCCGACTTGACACGGCCGTTAGAATTCAATGACTTGTGCTCATCCCTGCGTCCGCTGTGACATTTATTTCTATAAATAATTATATCAGACAGCTGACAACATTTTTCACTCATAACTGTGGCAACGGCTTCGAGATAATGCTGTTTGAATGAGGGGGAAATTGCAAAGTGACTCGTGACCTTATTGAGGTTGTTGTTGGTGTGGGCTCATTATTCTGCAGGATTTGTAACAAAATTTGGACAGAAACAAAAGTCACATGGGTGTTGCAGACAAAAAGATGAACAAGCATATACACATATGCTCACAAACACACTTAGTGTAAGGAAGATCAAGAGGATCATGCTTTGGTTTATGTTTATTCCCATGAGGCCCATGTAAGTATTAACCATTCTTGACACATATCTTTACCTAATGTCAATGAAAACATCCACCTATCCATCCTTTTTCTCCACAGCTAATCCCTTTCAGGGTTGCGAGGTTACTGGAGCTTGTTCTTGCTTGTGCTGGGCGAGAGGCACAGCTTAGAGAGGCTTCCAGTGGACTAACAGATATAGACTAAAATGTTCCCTCATATAAATACCTCAAACTAAGGAAAAGTTTTCAGTTCCCACATGTCATAGCACTGGGAGAAGAAACCAGGGCCTCCCGGAGAATGCAATGCATATACTGGGATAACATGCAAACCTTGTGAGGTGATAAGGCCAAAACTGACCCACTTTTAAAGACAGGAAACGTGTATTTGTGCTAAATGTGATGAAACCAGAGTGACCTCTTATGTTTGTTGCAGGTTAGGAAAGTTTTATTTAACTGGCTTAAATCTAAAAACAGTCCCAACAAAAGATACATCTCTGAGTAAAATAAATGCCCACAGAGAATATACATACTTGAAATACTCACATTCATACATCAAATCAAACTTGGTCGGGAACAGACTAGCTGTTATATAAGCAGCCAATGTTCCAGATGCTTTTCCTCTCATCTCTCTCCCTGCGAGGCCAAATTGCAGGAAAGGAAATTCCTGGAATATGCCAGTCTACATTTAAACATCTCATGGATGATACTTCAAGGCATGCATCACTGCTTCGTCCACAGTTAGTGTATGTGTGTGCATGAGGGTGTTTATGCACAGCCCTGTACCCTGTATGTGTGTGAGTTTTGTCCATGGTGTGTTAGGTGTGTAAGCATGCATGTTTGATCTGTATTGTAATGACAGGATGTAGTTGTATCTAAAAGAAGAGTAAAGATGAAAAGGGTGATTTCACACTGTGTGATTCTCATTAGGAAATTAATGGTTTGAAATGCCAGTGTGTGTATGTTTGTCCAAGTTTATGTACCATGTGGATTTAACATATATTCATACGTCCATGATTGCCAGCCCTGTGCTCAATTGCTAAGTCCTCTTCCCTCTGTGAAGGGATTGCGCTCGTTCCTCTGTGTTGCCCTGGATGAGATGTGCCGGGCAAGTGTTAGCATAGTTACATGCCTGACTTAGCACTGTTGGATTGGAGCTCTATCTGGAGAATGAGAAAGTTGCATAATTGTACAAATGTGTCAAAACAGCATTTTGAAGTGTTCTGCCCCTTTGTATAATATCTAAAGGGGTCACAAGGAGGACACCACTACGACACAGGGCCTTTATACTTGATGCTAACCCAAGAACTAAATGAATAAATTTGTCCTCAATAAGATTCTTACATCAAATGACTTCAAACTTTGGATCAAGGAGGATGTGTTCCTCTATTTTTTGGAGATAATGCACTGCTCAGCCTGTCTGGGATTGTTGAAACCAGGTTGCTGAAACACGGCAACTTCTTTACTAGTTATGGAATACTAAAATGTGTTTTCATTCTTGCAAGGATATGTGAGCGTGTTTGTACCAGGAAAATACTGGTAGTGCAACTACAAAGGTTTAAAAAATGGTTAACAGGGTGAGAGGCTCAGACATCTAAAGGTAGTTTGGAGTGCTGCTCTGCTGGATCCGCTGCTGGATCAAGAGAAGTCAGCCGACATGGTTCAGACACGAATCAGGACCCCTTATGGATAAGGTGTATGTGTGGGTAGTCTTTGAACATCCACCTGGGAGCAAACCCCGGGGGCAGACCCACATCAATTTGTAGGAATTATTTATCTTACCTGGCCTTGGGATGCCTCAGGAACCTCCAGAATGCCCCAGAAGAAGAAATGTCCCACAACATGCCAGGGGGATTATTTATCTTACCTAGCCTGGGAATGTCTCAGGAACTTCCAGAAAGTCCTCTAGGAAGTGTCCGTGGAGGGCATTTTAACTAGATCTGTTTTCCACCTTTGTCAAAGCCCACACAAGCAAAGGAATAGATGGATGAAGTACATCTCCAATACACACAGCTTGCTGCTTCCTCACCAGAGGCCCAGCTTCCACTCAGCAAAATCACAGCTAATTGTTCTGGCTGCACAACTGTGGAACAAACTCCCAACTAAAATTAGGACAGTAGAAACCCTGCAAATCCCCCACTGCAGTCTGAAAACTCTGGTCAGGCTGCATCTTGGTCCATGAGAAAAAAGAGGTAGTATTTCTAAAATGTAGCACTTGGAGCAGTTTGGAATAATTTTACGTACATGACTGTAGTTTTGGGTTGACGTTCATGGTCAAATGCACTTATTTTAAGTCTAAATAAATATATTTAGATCCAAACCACATAAAAATTTAATAATGTGGAGTAAATTTCTGTATCTATGTGTTCAAATTTCTATATTAAACTCTGTTATATATGTAAAACACATATACAGATATATTACAAAATGTGCATGTAATGTAATTTGTAGTATGTTTGTGTTTTGTCTGTCTTGCCCCTATGGGAGTGACTCAGCTGTGTGCTTGGGTGAGTCATGGGACTGGGGATTGGGGGGTGGACAGCCAGTGGAGAAGATATCTAAGGCACGCAACCATGAGCCTTTAGCCCTGTGAGAGAGAGAGAGAGAGAGAGAGAGAGAGAGAGAGAGAGAGAGATCCAGTTTTCTTGACTAGACAGGTCTGAGGCTGGAGCGACATCGCCTTGGGGGGCTCAGGCAGGGGCAGTCGCATGGAGAGAGGTGGTGTTAAGGGCAGTGGGCTTCGGATATGTGCTTTATCAGCTGTCTAATGCATGAAGACACATTTAGGAGCATAAATGTGTATGCAAATGTACTTTGAAAAAAAAGTCTCGCTGAAGAATTAGCTTGCCTTTATATTTTAATTTTTTTGCAACTCGAATGAGCTAGATAATTCATAATAAGCTTTTTTGACTAACAATATAAGTATTCAGCCTATATGTCACTTTGATGCACTGAAAAAAGCACATTTAATTTGAAAGCCTTGTCACAATGGATGGCTCCCCATGTAGGCAACTGATTTAGCTGCATTAGTGTCTGATCTTGTGTAAGTCTTTGCTTGGCTATTGCTCTTTTGTGAATCTTAAGGGATAGACTTACACTGATTGTCAATTGATACTTAGCTATCACTGAGAGTGTTCATTGGTTAAAAAAATGGAAATTAAAAATTTCAACCAGCTATTTTTAAAATAACTTTAGCGCCAACATATTGATACTTTCACTATTTGACAAATGCATGATGATGTAAATCTGTGATCACAACAAAACAGCATTGTGGCAGTGTTTTTTTGTCAGCCCTTTATGTGACCATCCCCTGAACCAAGACCTGACAGATCAGGTCATCTACTCAGCTGACAGATTTGAAAAGGCAGCTGCCAAAGGTCCTTTAAAAACAAGCAGTAGACTGTGCTTGTGTGTGTATTTCTTTGATATGTATGCGTTGGGGTATAAACATATCTTTCATGCTCCTCCTGTCACATCATGTTTCATCTGCCGGTGTCATGTTCACATATGCTCAAAGGCTTACCTTACATTGGAGTGTTTTTGAAGGTCTCCTGAAGATTTTGTCACTGTATTTGCAGGTTGTATGAGTATGTGCACTGACTCAGTATGAATTAGGTCCCATACATTTACCACTTCAAGGCAGAGCTTGAAAAAAGAAAAATGAAGCTGTTGTCAAGATGTTTGAAACTCACCTGACAAAATCTTAACCTGAAAGGCTAGACTGTGTGTCATGCCAACACATGTATCCACAACTCCAGCAAAGCTTTGAAGGTGTTTTCAAGTCTTCATAGGAGTTTATCAGTAAGAGTATTCATATGTGTTGCCTTAACCTTCTTTAAAAATCAACTGGAAACTTTGCACATGATTATGATAGCAGGTTTATGTATCTGTGGTTATTTTACACCAATTTAGAAGTAACAGTGTTATTGCCAAACAAGTATGTTAATGTTGCACAAATTTATAAAATACTGAGTTTTGTTAAAAAAAAGACATTTTTGTCAAAACTGCAACATTTATTCTACTTTCACTAAGAATAAATCTGCATGAAAAAGGGGCTATGGATGGGTTATTGGTAGTTGACTCTTTATTAGGGTAATGAAAAGATGGAGGTTTTAGTGTTGGGATTGCATTGGATGCACATAGTAAGTTAGAGAATCGTCCCATGTGAATATAATTTGTGGTGTAAGCTGAGAATTTGTAAGAGTTTGCTGCATTAAAAGCAAGAAATTCAAGTATCACAGTTTTTTTGAACTGGCTGTAAAGTTAGAAATGTACAGGATCAGAGCAGCTTATTCCTCATTGGACCTGTGAACAGCACTAACCACCATCCTGTGTGTTTATTTCAGATTTTTCTGTGAGTATGTGTGTTTTTGTGTGTGTGTTAGGATATATAAAAAGCTCCCAAATGTCTCACTGTTGCAGCTCTTTTCACTCTCTGCAACAATTTATGTCCTAGTACAAGGTGATGTGGTTTTGTTGAGGGGGGGGTGTGTATAACATTGTGTTATTCCTGTCTGCATGCTCCATCAGTCCTGTCAGAGATCATTGCCACAGTTCATCTAGAACCCAAACTGTGAAACAGACCTTGTAATGGTATTGGCTTGACTTATCAGGCTTTGATTGTGTCTGATAGTCACTCACTACTGAGCAAACAATGATGTAAGGGGCCTGGGCTTCATTTCTCACTCAGTCTTATGTAATTACTGATAAATATCAATGAGACATAAATGGCAAGGACACAAAAACATGATGCTGTGGCACAGAAAATACAAAATGCGAGGGTACTGTAGGACCAGAGAGCCTGGGTGAAATGAAACACCAGAACAGGTGGCTGCCCCACAGGGAGACTGAGAGCTAATGTGTCTGTGCTGCAACTAAAGTGTAGATAATTTTAAAATCACAGGAAAAAACTCTTAAATATTTTATCATAGCTTTGAAACACTTTTTTTTATAGGGAATGCAAAATAGTTTCTAAATAGGGAATGTCTCTAAACTCTTCTGGGCTGTTTTAATCAACATCAGCCAGACTGTACTCTTATCTGCAGAGTAACCCAAAGCAACAGAGTGCTCTAATTTCACAGATTTAGTCACAGTGAAGAAGTCAGTTACTGTGAGAGATTAGGGATTTTAACATCTCTACACCTGCAACTTTATCTCCCTGCAGGGCCAACATGCTAAAAGGAGGCAGAGTAGATGCACAGGGTCCTTAAGGCTCTGAGGCGTGGTAGAAACGAGGGATTTTTCTCTACAAAAAGAAGTTGAATGACTTTTAGTTTCCCAGTATATGGCTTATAATTATTTTTAACTTGACAGCGGAGTAAAGGCATAAACAGCTTCTGATGGGACTTTTTTTTAGGTCTGAATGCTGCATTAAAACTTTCTTAATATCTCATGTATTTTCTAATGACATTTGGAAATGTTGTAGCTGTAGCTAGCACAAGTTTTACTACAAAGTCAAACTTTAGCTTGTGTGTAGCATTTTGATTAATGGAAAACATAGGTATTGGATATTAATCAGAAAGACCAATGTTGAGTCTCCTCTTTAAACCATGATCACATTGTGTCTCTTCTTAGCTGGTTAGGTAGCAGCTAGCTTAATAATCTGTGAATGTAACATTAAATGAGGGCTAGCTGGTGGATAGTGAATTGATGTCTAAATCTTTGACTGTAAACTTTTCAAAAACATTATATTGTTTAGAGCCCACCACCTGAAGCACTCTAAACTAGTATTAACTTTTGTAAATTCACTAATTCTGTCAGCGTGCTAAGCTAACAACACCTAAAGTGTGTCCAGGAGCAGCTGTCAATAAACATAACCTCACTTCTAGATAGTGTGATTGTACTGAAAAATCATTAATATCAAACCTTTAAAGTAATATCTTATGAGCTAAATGTATAATGTCATCTACAAAAAACTAATCAAGTTTGCAGAAAATTTAACTGTAAGACAAAAACAACTACAAGCAAATACTGTACTTCTTTTTATCTGACTATTTTCATGGTAAATTTGAATCAACGACATGCAGTTGGTCAGAGAAATCACAGTTACATATTTTTCATAAATCCCTAAAGCTTAGTCACTTGGCACCAAAATGAAATGAAGCACTCTATTTTTTTTTTGTGAGAGCATAAATTCACTGTGTGTAAGAAATTAAGGCCAACCTGCACCTGCCACTGAGCTGCTACTATCTCTCCGATAAAAATAAACTTGTATGAATACCGTGAAATCCCTTTTGAAAATGGTCAAAGCCTCTCCACTCTTCATCTTTACGCTATAATCTGAAATAAAATGCATGTTTCCCTGCCTCCTGCTCCCCAGTGTTTCCCTGTGTCAAGAGCAACACCTGAGGCTTCCTTGACAGAGCTGAGACCTGAAACAACCTCATTTAATGCTGTATGTGAAATGGTGGAGATATCAGCCCAATGTAACAACTTAACATCTTCACCTTCACCTTGTACTTCAGATACAATAAATCATTAATGATCCCAGAGGGGGAACCAGCTCAACTGCATCAGTAAATAGCAACAAGATACAGCGTAACAAAGTAGAATACAAAATAGAAAGGATGAAGGGATTATAAGTATGTGAGAGATGGATGCTGAAGGGAAGGCTTTAATCTCACTTCCTGAAAAGTTTACATCTTAAAGAACTGCACTAGTACTATATATACAAACAGTACCATGTAGCTTCTTCAAAAACAAAAAAAAGAAGCAAAGAAAGAAAAGGATTTAACCCAAAGTAGCTTCCAAATATTGTACAGCATTGAAATTTTCGTCTTTGGCTGTTTGAGGAGAGATGTAATACAGTCTCATGGCTGCATAAAAGTTGCACCTAGGAGGGATGAGAAGAACGATGAAGGTGATAACTTTAAGAAGGTGTGGGAGTTAGGTAGATTTCTGCTCAGGATTTAGTTAAGTCCTTTTTCTTCCATCTCTCGCTGCCTGCAGGTTGCCAAGCTCATTCCAACAACAGATCCACAGATTTCTTCTAGTTTGACTCCCCGGTAGGCTAACTCCAACACAAAAGAGACTAGTACAACACATGGCATCCCGACTCTTGCTGGTAAAAGACAGTACAATTCATTATGACTATAAAAATATTAATAACCTTAAAAAAGTAGGCCAAGAAAGTAAATATTAAATAAAGCAAAGACAAACACAAAGTGGGGTCCACATGCTGGGCTTAAAAAACTGCCAGTGTGATTCTTGTTGTAATGAAGACAACTGTCAAATGTCAATATTTTGATGCTGTATAATTAGTTTTACAGTAACATCTTCACATTTACATTCCTGGTTTGTCCTTTTCTGTTTATTCCAGCCTCTTTCGGTGAATCTACTTGGATGTAAATAACACTGAATGTGCTTCTAAGAGAGAACTTATTGCATTTGGTTCACTGCTGGTGGTGGAGGTTCATCCTCTTGGTTATAGGTGACCAGCTGACCTTGTTTTCCAGCTGCTGGCTGTTTTTCACTTTAGCGCCTTAAGTGTTTATGTTCTGCTTCAAATTTTCACACTTGCTGATGCCATATTTGGACCAGAGAAGACATGTATCCATATTGTTTTAGGTGTTATAATTTTTACATTCAGACATACCAGTGATATATATGTTTTTGTCTTTAATTCACATTTGATAGATGCGGAAAGTGTATGAAGTTAAATGGAGGTATTAAAATGTATTACACATCAATGTCAGTTTTAAAAGAAACAACATTAAATTGTGTATTAAATGAATTATTAAATGTGTTATCAACATGCACACCTACTACTTTTATTCCTTGACTTTTTTTATTGGCTTCTGTTTATTTTTGCAACTGTGAATCAAAGTGGAACTTCAAACATATTTCAAAAGCTTCAGGGTGGTCTGAACTAAAGCAAAAGATTACTTCACTGAAGTACTATGGGACACCTACAGCGTGCAGCTTCAAGCATCATGGGTTATTGAACTTAAATTGCCCATAAAGACTCTTCTTTATGGTGTTTTCACTTCTTGGTCAATGTACCTTGTCTACAAAAAGACACTGTGAGAAAATGTTGTACTATGTTAGATATTTGCTCATGCATTGAGAAGAAGAGAGTGAATATCTTTTCACATTTGTGCCCACAGAAATGGTGAGAAGGAAAGTCAGGTGGTATTTCTTACTATAAAATTCATTACATTTGTAATGCAGTTTGACAAAACATTAGAACTCTGTGCACTTCAAATAATTTCAGTGTCATTTTAAAGGTTCAAGTGTTTCCAATATGTCTTGTTTTTGCTTTAATAAATGTTACTGGATGCTCAGTTATCAGATAAAAGTAAAGGCCTTTTCAAATCTGAAAACACGATAAGGATTTATTTTTGTCTGCTTTGGCAGTCGCCTCATCCTGTTTTCTAAAAAAGCAGATTTCAGTTGTAACTGGTAAAACTGTTGACCAATAAACTAGAAGCAAAGATTCGAAATATCTCTTTAGAGGTCTTTTTCTCACCTTTTTTGGGGCTATGATCATATAATCCTCTCTCATTCAGTAGCTAACTGTTCTACATTGGTGGTTTTTGTTCAATCAAAGTGCTTCTGCAGAAAAGCTGGAGCAGAAAAAATGGGAACTGTAGAGCAGAAAAAAACAAACCTCAGTGCAGCCTTGAGTGAAAATGCAGGGTAGGAGTTAGAATGTTATACTTTATAGCGATTTAAATAAAGTGAATACATTAATTTACAAGTAAGTAAGTGCGACAGTATTACATTGCCTTAAACACCAGCTTCACAAGCTTGGCCATCATTATTTATTATCCTAACCTCACAATTACCTCTTTCTCTCACTGCTGTCTAACTATACAGTAACTGTAGAAGCTCACTTATTTAACATGTATCATTTATATTATTCCAATAGGAATGGTTGAACTGCAAGAACTGTATATGAATTTATTATATTTTGGATTATTAATCATTGTAAAATATCTCAGCTAGATATGTGTGGTTTTGGTGAGACTGCAAGAAATTGTAGCAGTCAAGAGTTAAGCCGAGTGAGAATGTAAAAAGCATGAATGATTGAGGTCTCTGCAGGCATTAAAGTCTCTGCTAATTACTGATGTGAAAAAATCATATCTCTTCCTTTTTGTCTTTTACTTACCCTTACTATTACAGATTTCCTCTGGCTTTTTGAAGTTGGAAATGTTAAATGCTATTATGAGATGTGAGACAGTGATTTTGCAGAGGTTGGAGGAGTTTCGTTTATGATTAAATTTTACATCTGGGGGCCAACAACTTTTTTACATCTTGCATTTTTTTTATTTTTTCTTCCTATAAGAAAGGTTATGTGCTTAAAGAGCATCCGCAGTACTCTCTTAGATTTCGTATCATATTCATTATCTGTGTGTGGTGATTATGAATTGGAGTATCATGACAGTAAGCCCTAGTAATTAATCCCTGTTTGTACGGAGTGTCTTGGCTAAAGGAAGAAGTTATGCAACCAGCCCTCTGTTACCCTACTCGCACTTTTACTGAGCCCAAGCAGATTACATTTTAAGCTGTGAATGAGGGGGTGCAGGAAAACCATCCAGAAACGTGTGCAAGGTCAAAAATATGTCCAAAAAACACAGAAAAAAACAGAATAATAACACATGCAGCTACAAAATACATGAAATCACATACATGGATGTTGGTGGTCACTCCACCGGCCCTCAGTGTGAGCTCAGGGGGCAGATACTAAATTAATATGAAAGGGCAAATTATTTTATGGCTGACATTTTCCAGTGTGCATCATTGATTGAACAGTTCAGAAGTCATTAAATGTCATCTCTAATGAAGTCTGTGGTATATTGATGTGACAGGGTGATATCTTCTGTAATATGACTTTTCAAACATTATGAAAAGAGATCACTATATCATAAGAAATCTGATTTCTTAGAGACTATTGCTGATTTGATAGGTAAGAAGGAATCAATGGTGATGACATTTGGGAAATTGTAGTTTACTTTAGAGGATGTGTATTAAAAAAGCTACACAGATTTCATTTGCAAATCAAATTAAATACTTCAAATGCAATATTGTACAGATAAACTGTGTCATTGCTGACAGTTGGTTTGCTGAGCTATATTTGTCCCTTTATCTGAACTCCCCCCTTTTAATTTTCTGCATGTCTCTTGAATCAGGAAGGATTTCTTTTATCTGTATTTTTTCATTTGTCTAAATGTCTCTGTGATCTCCTCACAAGGGGGCTTTATATTCACTGCAGGTCAATAACATGTTACCCTTACATGTCATTTCTGTGCTGTGATGCCCCTCCCACTGTCTGAGAGGCTGTCCTAGCCAATCTCAAAAGGCAGTTGGCTGACATCGAGGCTCGAAGATGAACAAAAAAATACACGCCAGTGCTTAACCTCAAGTGGTGATGAAGAAAAGCAGTCAGGTGAGAATGAATACAGGTAAACACTAGTATTGCCACCCTGGTAATGCAGCATATTTAGGGACATTTTGAATCACCCAGAGAACCTGATATGAAGAGAGCAGAAAGAAGTATCCATCAGATTCTGTGACCTTGATTTTAATGGTTAGGGTCAGAGTTATGGGGTAGGCAGAGATGCAGTATTTGGGTCACAGAAACCGATGGGTCACAGAGGAATAACATGTAGAAGTGCATACGAGTGAGTGGTGGCCCACTTCAAGCACAAACTGTCATGGGAGGGTCTTCAGCATATCAAGCTCACCTTCCAGGCTATAATAAAAGCTGGCCTATGTGTGCACTCAGTCAAAAGACTGACATCAACCCTGCATCGCCTCCTTTCGGTTTGCACAGCCCATCAGCCACTCATCCATGCGCTGCTTTTATTGCTGACGTTGTTGACCTACAAACACTATTGTTTGTTCAGGGTCAAATTTGTGTGATGGGGAGAATTTATGGCAGCAGGACTGTATGTGTGGGACTGACGTAAGAAAAAATGCACTTCTCATGTTCCTGGTAGCTGGGTGGCTAATTGATGTGCATAGCATTAATAATTTTAGGGCAACAATGGAGGGCTACATATGTACCAGGAGAATAAGCTATATCTGCCCTTACACACACAATACTTGTTGTCTGTGTAAACTATTGTTGATTTTGGACTTTTCTTGGCATTTATTGACATGTCATTTGTCAAATATAGAATATATCTCCATTATTGTACTGTATTTATTTTGCTGTAAACATGAATATACAAAATATGCTTAATTATACTCATATTTTGGATATTTTCTGGCACACAATGATGAAAGCAAATGATGAAAGCAAGAGGCTAAAGTCCTAAAAAGTGAGCCATGTGCAGACTGCATTATTCATGCAGGACTCCCTGCACTCCTAGCTGTGCACTCACTGAAGAGCTTGTACCTCAGCTGATGAAAGGGACAGCTATGACGGCACGGTGCTGTGGTACATTGCAGACGGTTGTGTAATAATCAGAGGGATTCACTGGCTGTACTTTGCAGCTGCCACCCTGCCCAGTGGAGGGAGAGGTGCCAGAACAGGGGTCCATCAGCCAACTGCTGCTCTGTTTCAAGTGCACTTTCCTGGAAGGAAGAGAGTCGCTGGACAAGAACAGGCTGTGCTATTTCTGTTTAAAAACCGCCCTAGTAAATGAAAATATGCTTCTGGTTGAGTTATCTTAAGCCAAAACTAATGTCATTAACTGTGTCCCTAAAGACAGGTTGCACTTAAATCACCCTTGTTTATTTGTCTATCAGATTACTCACTGACACTCTTGCTATTGTCCTTTAAAGCTGAGAAAAAAGGTTCATGCATTGGTCTCATTTTTATGCTGTGGGTGCATTACACATTTGTATTCAAACAAAAAAATATCCACCATCTGCTACTATAAAACCTGTGGTGGCTTTAGAAGTGCTGGTCACCTCAAACTCAGAGAAGATAAATGTTAAGAGCTCATTAAGAAACTCTGAAGTGTAAATTTGGATAACTGGCGCAGAGGAGAGCGGGACTATTAAATGTGTTTGGCAGAGTGTTTGTGTTTGATTTCCTTCAATCTTTGGACAGGACATAGTTATTTAAGTGACACAGTAGTTATTAAAATGTCTCAACATGTCAAAGTTCATCAAAGTTTGTTACAGTTGTAATTTGTAACATATAATTAAAATTACTCATTGAAAATTCATCAAACAGCATTAAAGGAAAAAATATTAAATATGTGTGTTTGTTGTCTATTTTAATAACAGCTTGTTCAGCCACTTGTGAATTCTAGTATCTATTTGTCTACGTGGAGCACATTTTGTGTTTTGCTTGACTGGATCAAATTAACTAACTTATCCTTAACATTATGTCCTGTTGTGGCTGTGTCGTTTATCACGGGCAGAATTAAGCCACATACAGTGCTCAGTCTAATATAAATGTAATTTATTATTACAAATTCATAGTAATGTCAAGCTTAATAATATTGATTGAACATTTTTTTTGTATATCAACAGCTGGTTGCCTTTGGGATGTCAGTTATTACTGTACTTAACATCATTATTTGCTACATTATGATGTTTAAGCAATAATGTCGCTTCAAAAAACAGCTTCCATACCATCAAATTTTGGATTTCTATGAGAGTCACATCTTCTATTAAGGCGATCTGAGCTCCTAAAAAAGTTGTCAATAAAGTGGCACACAGGAGCTTAATTCATTTACTGAAGCACTGTACTGAATTAGAAGAAATACTTTTTACTTTTCTTGAGTACTTCCATTACACCCAAACAACCAAACATAAAAAAATGGTGACATTCCAAAAATTTACTAAATCTACGGGTACAAAAAATATTAATAATGAAGAACCCATGCATGCTGATAAATGCAATCATTTTATTGTAAAATTCCACAGCTATGTGCAATTCCCTTATGAAAAGGATTTTTTCCAGTACATGTATAGCATTTTATGCAGAACCTATTAGAATTGATCGGTGCCCCTTTTTATACAATACTCAAATATACATAGGTGGCAAAACACTAACATACTGAATGAATGAAGATCAAATGAAATTTATTTTGTTCTTGGATTTTGTTCTTGGATACCTTTCAACGAGCTCTGTCATTCCTGTGCGTGTTAATTTTTTTTCTCGGCAGTTTGACAAAATACATAACAATAGAAAATAACTACGTGTGCTGTTTACATTTATGTTTCACTTGTGGGTCCCAAAATAAAAAGAATTACTTTGTCAGACACAAGAAGAGTGTAATAAAAGTCCATGTCAATGCAGCCAAAGGACTGAGCCCGAATGAGACGGTGCTTGAAATACTCCCAGTTCTTTAAAACATTTGTTTGACTGAAAACATATTTAACATGCACATTACTCAATATAAACACCTTTGGGTATCTCCTGTACACTTTTGTAACAGAGTGCACAGAAAATTTAATGAACAAATAAAAAACAAGCTTTTGTGATCAAGGAAAAATAAAATACCATAAAGCATGTTTGTTTTCTGTACGACTGTTCAAATACAAGAGATGCCTGATTAGCTATTAGATGGGCTCGTAATTACGTTTAATACAGCCTGAATCAGAAATGTCTTCCAGATCACCTCATACAATAACTAGTCTTTGTTGAGCTTTTTTTTTTTTTTAAATTGATCTAGTGCTCATGAGTTTGGTTCTGTATCTTATAAAAACACACAAAAAAAACAAGGGAACATTGGTGCAGCCAACATTCATTATATAGCATTCCCTAACACACTTTCAACACGTTTTGTCTTTCACACTGCAGCATCAAGTGGATCACAAATGATATTATAGTCTGATATTCTCTTTTGCATGTGTGTCAGTTTTGGCACTTCATACGATGTTGTCACTCTTTTACACTTCTGCAAACTACTGAACACTGATGAGGACCAGTCTACGTTGCTATTGACATACTTACATCCCTAAACACGTGAGAGATAGAGTATTATGTGCACACTGAGGACGGGTTTAGACTACTGTGCAGCATCTTCGAAACACAGCCGGACCACCATTTAATAGAAAAAGGGAAAGAACTGCAGGAACTATGAGACAATCGGATTGATGATTATGTTGTTATCATTACTGATGCTTTGTTAATTATGGCAAATAACTAGACTAATGAAAGCATGGTTAAAAGAGTGGAAATAATTTATAATCACTTAGACAGGCAAATGCTCTTCTTCTGGTGGCTTGGGAACTTTTTTTTTGTGTGTTTATTTCTTTTTTTTTTCCCTGAAAATATTCAAGTCTACTACTCAGAAGCTGCACAACAGGTTATGTTGCAACTCACTAATTCAACAGATATGACAGTTTGACAGGCCTTTGTGAGAGTAGTGAACATCGATCACAACATAGAAAACACAAGATAAATAAGCTCAAGCTCCATTGACACGTCAACAAAAATGTATCTTTGATATAAATGACAGCATTCTGTGTTTCTTTTCAGGGGGCTATATGGACATAAAATACAATGTTTTTTTTTCAATAAAATAAATAAATACCATCAATGAATAAATAAATAAATACCCCTTTACCCCCGAGTATTCTACATGGTCAGTCCAGCATAATACAATAAGTCTAATATACTGTATGATGATATACTGTAACAATGCTGAAAATACAAAATATATACCCTTTTACAAAATCCCAAGGGCTTCACAAGTGTTTTCTTCCTTTTATATTTTATGTACAAAGACAATGTGATTTACACCTATTCCTCGTGAGCTCACAAATCAAACTTAAGCGCCGTCTCCATTGGTTGCATACTGGTGTCTATCAAAAATTGATCCGTAAGGGGCTGTAACTCACGTGTGCTATATGCTATCGTACACGACATTTACAAATCAGATGTGTTCACTGTGCTCCCCCCGGCCACCCCTCCCACCCTCTTTAGACAACATCATGGCATTCGAGGTGAATTTGAATGGATAACAAATTGCTCAGCATGTGAATCAATCTCGTCACTTTGTCATAAGTGACGTTGCTAAAGTGTTTTTTTCTTCGTGAGATGCTTAATAAAGAGATTTACATATTATCAACATAAGCAGATTCTGTTCTACTTGACTGAAACTCATATATTTTCTGTTATCAATTCATATTTTCCTGCAGGGGCTTGTTTGGTTGTTTTGTTGCTTATCTTAGAAGAATTACTCATAAAATGATCGCTGTTTGACTGCAGGGATTTTTTAAATATCCTATAGATGTCTGTATCAACGTTTAGACATAAAGTGTAGATTAGTTTGAATTTCTCTCTTTGAAGGCCAAACACAGTCGGAGTTATTACTCTGCTAACATAAAGGGCGAACATGATCATTTTTATTTAGAAAACCTGCCTTTTTTAAGCAGTTTCTCTTGTAAAAGCTTGCATAACCAAAATACAACAGCAGTGTGTCATTATGTAAATGCTTGTTTTTTTTAACGGCAAATGGAGGAGAGGATGAGAGGTCAGTGTTGTCTATATAGTAAGCTAATAACTGCAAGAAAAAATATGATTAAACCAGTTTTCTGGCCTAATTTTCTGGGCTCATCCTCCAACCTGTATGCAAAGACTCTTCCTCAACTTAAAAGGATAAACTGGGCACATTTTTTATCATTTATTTTTCCAATTTTCCTAGAAAAAGATATAGTTAAATCCTGATAGATAATCAACAGTGATCTTTTTTTTTAAGTTTCCATAGCCAACAATAGAAGACCATAAAACATGTTGATTTTTGGCCCAAAAGGTGCATGCAATAAATGTAAACCACTATGTAATAGTAAAATATTTACAGTGTCTGTACAGTTGAGCATTGTCCATAAACAGCATCATCTCTCTCTGAGCGCACATAGAAAATGCAATGTTCAATTGTGCCAACAATTAAGCTGAATAAATTAAAAATAAATTTGCATCATCAAAACGAACTGAATTGTCTCTGTCTAACATAACTCTATTAAAGTGCTTCAGATCTTGAGTTGATGTATGTTAAGTGAAAAAAGTGAAAAAAGGTATGACAGTTATAGTCATTCAGATTTTTTTTTAAAGATGTCTGCTGCAATCTCAATTGATACTTATTTACATTGTTTGAGATGGAAGAAACATGTTTTTTTCTAAATGAAAAAAATCAAATTGAGAAGAAATTGAAAGGAATTCCAAAATAAAAAGTCCAACATAAAACCATGAAAATAAATTAAAAATAAGATTTTTTTTGTTTAATTGCTCACACAATCAATGTTTTCACAAGACATCTACAAACATCCTCATACCATTAAAATTTAATGCTACAACATTTGCAGTGTCTGTCAAAGTTAAATGAAATGATTAAAAGTCATAGAGATTTGAACTAGGGCATTAAAGCAAACGCTTTAAAATCAAAACACTGGGTATTTCAGGGGGCCCCCTCCTCCTCCTCCTCCATAATGTCCCTTGCTAGCACAGAGCATACGAAGAATGAAATGAACTGTATAATAAGGCTGGATGTGCACCCAGGCCTAGAGATAGAGATAGGAGACCCAGTAGACCAGGTTGAAGAGACCGAACGCAGTGGGGAAGAAGATGCGTGCATACGAGTCTATCTTGGCGATGCGGATGTGCAACCTGCCGTGCCGCCAGGCTCCGGAGCGGCAGTCTTCGAAACAGCAGAAGAAGCTGGTGCAGTCCTTCCCGTCCAGACACTCGTAGCCGTACTCCTCGTCTCGCTCCTGCATGTGCGTGGCGTTGTTCATCTGAATGGCTGTGGCCGAGCGTGGGCGGATGTCTACCGTGGGTGTCTGCTTTTAACAGGACGAAAATGACACAGTTAGCCAGCAGAGCCTCGGAAAGTGCCATAATCAAGACCTCACTGACATGACGGGGGACCTAATTTGAACTGCCCTGAGCCTTTTCTGTCTCCCATATTTTCTGTCATTAGTCAGCAAAATGTAATTTGCACCTTCAACTTGCCAATGGACCCCTTTTAATGTCAAGAATATACATGTCAACCCATAACTACCACCTGTGGTTGTAATTGATAAGTCTTCTAACAACAAAGGGTCACTCCCTGTGGGACCCATGATGCAAATTACACCTTTGGGCTGGGGTATAGCTGGCAGCTGAGGCAATCATAATATTTTTAGTGCATTAGTGTACATTGCCTTATTTACCAGCTATGTAAATTGAGCTAGTGCTGGGCAATGCCCCTCTATTTTTTTTTTTTTTTTGCTCTGATTATGCTACAGCTGCTACACAATATTGAAAAAAATGCTGTGAGAACACCCGAGCAAACAGATGACTGTGCATCCTCTATTCTAAACACAGTTTTTAAAATGTTTTTAGTGCCCAGTGACTCAACAACATGTCATAATTTAGATGTGCAAGGACGTTGTGAGCAATTTTCCTGAAATACATTTAAAAGATATGTTGTAACTGGCTTATGATGCGTCATAAAGCCAAGCTTAGGGAGGAGCATGTGTTGGCAGATGTGCAGCACACAGCGCATTATTTCTACGGCCCACTCTTTCTGTTACTAAACGGGTTAAAATAAACCTTCTTTTCAAACTGTGCTCACCACTGGAGGGCACATGCCTTTTTTTCTTTGTGAGGATCCCTAAAATAGAGCAGTGACATCAGTGAGTCTGTGGCCCTGTCATTCTAAAGGGAGACAATTAGTATTCAAACAGACCATTTTCATCAGCTTTTATCTTGAAATACCATGCCACCTTCGCATAAATTGGAATTCTTGCTGTTTGGCAGATTAAATGCTTTCCCTCCCCCTTTTGGCAGAAATGGAAAGTCCCTTGACCTTGCTGATAAACTAGTGTGCCAAGCTCATCATTTAAGAAAAGACACATCGAGTCAAACATACTCCAAAGTTCAACTTCTAAGAAATTCATCATCATTTTCCCCAATAAAAAGTGCCACTAACTGTTATTTAGGCAGTTTTTCATGTTTTGTCCTCATAACATTGGAACAATAATCTATAATAGACTGTACTAACACTCCAAATATGTTTCTAGTATGAATTTATGCTCTGTGTTGTGAGAATATAAGATTCCTATTATAAATCAGTTTTCTTTTTAATTCCAACAAACATCATAAAGTCATTAATATTATTTTCTTCCTCTGCCACATAAATATGTTGCCCCCATTTCTATGTTTCTATAATCGGCATGCTTGCTGCAAATAAAATAGGTCATTGCAATTTTAGTTTTTAGCATAATATCTGCCATAAGCATGCGTCCTCAGACAAGCTTAAAATCCTTGAATGAACTGTTCATTCCCCAGAACTTCTCATCTTGCCCAGCACTAGTGCAAACACCTGCTGTCCCTTTGAAAACGACACATAACCACAAACCAAACAAAAATATGTGTTAGTTTCTGCATTTTTCTTTCTTTTTGTCCTCATTTAATGGACTGCATGTTGAGTTAATGAGGGGATTAGCGGAACAGGTTATGACTCAGTTCTCAAAGGGGATTGGTTGCACTGAAGGAAGCGCGGTGGAAGCTCAAGCAGAAGGAGCATTGACAGCATCCTGCCGCATGGCCTGGTCAAGCTGGGCTGTGCTGAGTTGGTGTTAGCAAAACAAACCAAAAAAAAAGAAAGAAAGAAAGAAAAAAAAACAAAGAAACAACACAGTGGCATTGGCAACTTTAACTGGCTGAAAGAAGACAACCTCTCAGAGGAGACAAAAGGCAGAAACATCCTGTGCCTTGATTTTCTGGCTTTGATTGAATAATTGATGGTAGAGTTTAAACGCTGCAGATGGATTTTTTTTTTTCCTTTGCAGAAGCACATTTAGATTTATATTCAGGTTGTGAATCTAACAAATCTGCCCCTAAAAATATCCCTCCTAGTGAAATACTACTGGTAAATAAATACATTTAAATGCATACTGTGTGTCTCTATGTGTTGAAAGCAGATTATCTCGCTTTGACTTGTGTGTTAGGTTAAATATAGATCTTTGCTCCCTCCCGTCCCTACTGCTTTTTAGGTGTTTTAGAGATTAGCACGTGTTAATCTTCTGAATGGACCTCCAACTGTAATTAGACTTAACACAGTGCAGAGGGTTGTCTGTTTCAGTCTGTTAAGGCTCTGCTGACTTTATAGGAAGCGTCAGGTTGAGAAGCCCAGCAAACACACAGGTATAGATTTTACTGGCAAGAGAAAGGGAAAAGAAGAGGAAGCTTTTGCAGAGGCTGCTACTTCACTGTGGTTACGACAACAACAAAGAGTGAAACAGGACAGAGGGAGCCAGAATGAGTCCACACTGGGTCTGGACTGTAAACATTCCTCTGGACACGGGATGTGTGTGGGATGCTTATTTTGAATTTTTAAAAAAAAAAACTGCTTAAGTATGTCTGGCTGGCTGCCTCCGCACTGTGCACTGCATAGTGCCCCTTTTTAATGTTATCTGTGACACCTATTTAGTAACTGATGAGAAGTACAGTAAGAATGCAGGTCTGCAGTGAGGGAATAAAGAGAGGCGTATCTGCTGTAGAACAGACAGAAAAGCAGTGAGGTGCTGCGGGCTCAAAGAGCCAAAATGCATCAGACACATGCAGTCAGACACAGGCAATATACCTTTGAGGAAAAGAGCCGGAGGAGCTTTTGTCCAGACAGGAAACAAAGAATAGGTGGAATTGAAAGAGAATAACAAAAAGAAAACAAAGAAGACATGTAAACAGAGACACAAATATCATTTAAAATTAAAAAAAGAAAACAGAACAGAGACACAAGATAATGTCTGAAATTTACTCTACTGTCAAACTCAAAATGGACAGAGAAGAAATATACTGTAGAGAGACATACATGTTACGAACAGACACAGGGGGAGATGCATGGTGGGATATATGTATCTCACATGCTTCTTAGGTCAGCATTACCTTGGGAAAAATATTACAATACATACATAATGCAAAACTACAGAGATGTGGTAAACACAATTTATAATGCTGAGTTCAAATACTGTTACATCATTGCATACATTAAATTGGAAGCATTTGTCTTAAACACAACATCATTAAGCATCCTTGTCAGTTTCAGTATCTGAAATGTGATAATGTACATGTAAACATTCCTAGGAATATAACATAATAATCTGATGTATGATGTGGAACTTATAAACAGAAATTCCTCTGCGTTTTGAGAAGATTTTGATCCGATGCAACGAAAATAGCTTTCAACTGTTGAGATTTGCATTTGCATTTTTCTGATCTATTGTTTCCATACTTTTAACAATTAATGATCATCAAAAGTTCAAAGACGTCTTGTTTTTCTTTGCACTCTACCTCCTTCAAACATCTTGGCACGTCACGCAGAGAACCTAGAGGAGCTCCTCTGAGATGGTGAACTGGCATCTTCGACTTTATTAGTCATTCACTCACCCAAGAGACGGTCAGACCATGTGCAAAACCTCAGTTACAGAGGCTGAAACTGGAGCGCCCCACTTTACCCCTTAGGTCCCAGTTAATACTCCTGTTCACCCGACCTCAGTACACTTAGATGTTTAAGATTCAATAAATTTAAGCCCAATTTTCCCCCTTTAAGTGATTATTTCAAAGATTATTCCAGGTGCCTATGTAAATCCCCTTTAACTTGGTTTAATCATCAAGGAAAAAGGGAACAAAACACAAATACTTTCCAGTGAGCAGCCTTTAAGTGACACCTTCCAACCAATTTTCTTTAAAAGTCTTCATTCCTAAAACCATAAACCAACTCTAGCTGCAGATGGGGAAGCTCTGTTCTTGCCTTCGAGGTTTAACGTACTCCGGCTCCATAAGTGCACATATATCAGGCGAGAGATCATGTTCCTTCCACCGAGTTGCTATGATCTCTTGAGGGATTTAAGACTCACATGAGGCCAACTCTCCTGTCATGTGACACGGGTCTAAATTACAACTGTAACAGATGTGTGGGGGGGATTAAAAAAAAGGTTCGAGCTGCACGGCTCGCTCATTGAGTAATTTGATGTGGTGGCCCATGGAAAGATGCTCCCTTAGGGATACTAAGCAGTGTATAGCTTCTTTCTAGAGCTTATACAAGTGCTGAAATGCAGTGGGGGAGGGATTGAGAGTGTGTAGGAAAAACTTGACCTTTCACCTAAGCCAAGGATACTGTAAACACTGTTAAGCTACATTACATAAATACAACACATGTTTATTGTAGTTATATTATAAAAGTGAGCAACATTTCTCAGTCAAAAACTTAAATTATAATTATACATTAAAAAAAACTCCTCTTTAGTTAGATTCAGAAGGATGCTCACCGGGTTTTTCTTCTTCTTGTCCTTTTTGGCACTCGGCTTCCTGTTGCTGACAAAGTAGTGCAGCGTGCCGTACTCTATAAGCGCGGCGAAGACGAAGATGAAGCAGACAGACACGAACAGGTCCATGGCAGTCACATAGGAGACTTTGGGGAGGGATTTCCTGGCGATGGTACTCAGCGTGGTCATGGTAAGCACAGTGGTGATGCCTGGTGACGAGAACAGAGAAACAAAATAAAGTAGTGTAAGTTTAATTACACTGCACTCTTTTGCATAGAGCTGTGTGGTATGTATCTTGATTACACAGCTGCCTGTTTTGATTACAATGGCGCCCGTCTTATATTGTGTCTTATCTGTAATTACAAGTAGCTTTCCACACTGTACATTATAATATTAGTAACCATAACATTAATACAAGGATCTTGCAGTACTTAATGTGTTTTTGAATCTGTTACAAAGTTTAGTATGAAATGCATTCTTTCAGATATTTATTTAAGTGTTCGAGGAAAATTAATGTCACAGACAGAAGATTCTCTCAGAAATAACTTCATAGTTTGAGGGAAGCCAAAAACAAGCTGAGGTAAAAATTTAAACTTGCTGTGGACTCTTTTTAGTAATTTATACAAAAAAATTTCACAGGTTGTCCACCAGCTTTTCCATTTTTTAATTCAAAAAGCCATGTGCTCATACATTTTTTAAGTTGGGAACACATGTGCTGCTAAAGTTTCAGTGTAGGTGGTAAATTTTTTTCACTTTAAAAAAGCATTTATGGCCTCAGGAAAAAAGAAAAAATAGATAATCAATTAAAAAAAGTAATAAGTTGTACATTTGGACTCTGATAATAATGGAAAATGTGACAGATTTTTGAGCCAACATGAAACTAAAAATAAATTAATGTAAGCAGTATGTATAAATTAGCAATGGCTGTAATGTGTATCATTTTTTTTTTAAAATCCAAGCTTCTACGGAGGTTTTGAAAGTCTCGCCCCCTTCAATACAGCAGATTTTTGCCTCGTAATACTCGCATGAGTTTTTAAGCTGAATCATTTGTGTTTTTCATCACAAACAGCCAAAATACTGAAAATTTGCTGTAATTTAGCAAACAATGGCAGTCATGTGTGCAGTATGTGTGTTTACGTGTGCTTGTTTTCAGTCAACCTCTCACTAAACTTAGAAGTCATCAGACTCTGATTCCTTTAGTCATTTCCTTCCAGTCATTTCAATTCCTCATCTCCTCTCTGTACATTGTTGAAGTAAAGAACATTTCCTCTCCAGTAAGCAATCAACAAACAGAGACCAATTACAGTGCAGGTCTTGGCTTACTGCTGCATACAGGTGAAATGAGGATAATCCTAAAGTTTTAAAAGATAAACTCTGAGTTCCCTTTTTCACTGTTTAAAAGCTCTGGATCGAATCACATTTTGGTGGAATTCCAGGTGTTTTTCCTTTCAAAAAGCTCCAGTCTTCCTCCGGCTCTCTCCACAGAGCTCTTGCAGCCGACATCTTTCCCCTCGACGTTAAAAGCCCCATGATATGCATTTAATGTTTGATTACAGAATCTGAATATCTATGTTTTAAATAAAGCTTTAATTACTTGGTACATTTGTAACTAAGAGGGTAAACTTTTTTACTTAACTTCTCCGTGAGGGAGGAACAAACAGTGGCTGCTAACTACCCATTGGGGGTTTAAGGGTTTCAGTTACGTACTTTACCAGTTAAGCTTCAACTGGCCACCACACTGACATGTTACATGCTTTTATCAGGTAACCCTCTGCCCTTTCAGTCACCTCGTCTGCCTCTAATGATGATGCAGATGCATGTCCGAGGCCACATGGCGAGAAAATCCATTTTTAAGTACGTTTGTACAACAGATTACCAACAGCATCAATAAAACTCTTAAGCGCCCACTAACAAGCAACTAACCAGGCCGCCTCCACACTTTAAATAGATCATATGTACAAGGGCCTTGTATACAGAGGATGAATCATGTCTAAATTTAATGTGGACTGAAAGACATTCGGTCTGCGTCAAGATTAACGTTGCGGTATTGAGAGTGAAATGATATATTTCTGGATGCCATTGAAGGATTAAGAATTATGTCATCTGCATTAATCCGCTTCCTAACCACCTGGCTTCCTGTACTTCCTGCATCATCTTTCAAAGGAAATTAAGATATTTGACTCTTTGTGCAATTTTAGAAGGGAATTTCATAGTGTTATTATTTCGACAGCAAATCATGTCTGGAGCTGCAGAAGCAGAAGGAAATAAACCAACCTATTTTTAGCGAGATTAATGATGGACAAAGTAATGACGATGGTGAGGTGAAATGAGGGTTTCTGCCTGCAGAGATTGTTTTTACATTCGGTTGTGCTCGCTAATGATCACATCACGTGGACTTGAGGTCAAGATTTGGAACCTTGAGCATCCAAAAGGAAACGCTGACTCAGGAATGTGTGCGTAACTGCGTCTCAAGCGAACTTTTGAAAATGTGCACCAAGGGCAAGTTCAAAAGTTGACAAATTTCCTTGATATCCTCACATTTGCCCTCTTTTTTTTCTCCATTCCGTGTCCTCTTATTACATGCAGTGAAGAGGCCACCTGCATTATTATTGTGCTGAGGCTGCATCTCTGCATCTTCCCTGCTGTACTGCATAATTAATGCCTCATTAAGGCATGCATGAAAACGTATGTGCCAGGAAAGGCTCTTCTAATCAAGATGGACTAGATTCCTAAGCAGCTGCCCTGTCTCAGAGGGGAAAAGAGGAAAGGGGAGGAACAGGAAGGATGGTGAAGGAGAAGACAAAAAAGGGAAAGGAAAGAACAGCAGGAAGGAGGAACTTTAACTGGATGGCTTCTCAGTGTATCCTGGTGTGTGACCACCACAGGGTTCCTGACAGGTTTCACAGGAGGGAGTAATTAAGGTCAGAATGGCTAATGAAGCTCACTGGAATAAGTGTAGCATATGTGTGTGTGTGTGTGTTTGGGCTCTGTTTGCGCCTGATGAGCAGTTACCAAAGAAAAGAGCAATTAAATAGAAATCAAATCCTTTCTGCATAATGACTTTCTATAATTTAACTGACATTATCTTGTGCACAAATTATTCGCACACTATTTAAATTCTTGTGACAGAAAATGACTTTTTGCTGTGTTTTTTTTTTTTTTACCCAGTGATGTCCTGGCAGGTACTGCATCCTTGTTGATCCAGAATGAGACCCAGGAGAGGACAACAATCAGGGTGCAGGGGATGTAGGTCTGAATGGTGAAGTAGCCCATCCTCCTGCTCAGGTCAAAGAAGACAGTCAGCACCACGTAGTCGCCTGGAGGAAGATAAATGACAGGAGACAAAAAAAGAAAGAGCTGTGACATTGTGGAATTCATAATAAGTAAAGGAGGTATGGAGTATGGAGATAACACGCTGGATGGAACATACTAGACAACATCGGAGCAAAAAAGTGTTTATTTGGGTTTTAATGCTTACAGTTCACATTACAAAGCTTGACAAAAAAGGACATTAGAGGGTGGACAATACATGCAGTTTATTAACTCATGTCACATAATCTTACTATGATCAAAGACGGTTGTCAACACAGAAACACCAAGTGCAGATTAAATGATCTGTTAAATCCTGGACTGATCAATATATAATGTTGTGTAACCAAAGTCTTCACTGCATGTTTGCTCGAGGCAACTGGAGATCTGAAACAGAGCGATTCAGGGAGCTGGAGTCGGACTTGCTTGGATAAACACACACACACTCACACACACACACACGCAAACCTTCGCCTCCTGCCAGTAGTTAGCTGGAACATGAGCACCAGCATCCAGCTGATGATGAGCCACGGCCGCGCTGGCTGCCCGACCCCAGCAGATGTTAGGTGTTAAGAGGTTGAGGTTAGCTGAGCCCTGATGGACCTGACCCTGACAATATGGATCATCTGGCCTGCCTGTTTAAAATGCATGTGAAGCAATGCATTCACACACAAATGCGCACACGCCTGCATGCAGATACACACTCTTGCTTTGCAAAGGGTGAACTGAACCAGGAGCAAACAGAGAAGACACGCACACACACACACATTCCAGTGTTATCCTTGCCAGCTTGACAATGCAGGCAGGCCTGCCAATAGTTACTGTCCTCTTTAGCTGTCTATCTCTGCACCTGTCTGTCTGTTTCTCGGGGTTTCATGGCAGTTCACTGCTGGCCTCCAGCTCACTCAGTTGTCTGCTAATTGATTAACATCAGACTATTAACAGTGTCGGAAACCTCCCCTGGCCTCTCGCTGTGGTTTGCAACCCGCAGGGCATAAACCCTCCCTTCTCTCAGCCATGCATCTACAGTATGTGTTTGTTTGTGTGTGACTGCGTGTGTGTGTGTGTGTGTGTGTGTGTGTATGTATTTACGCACTCACAACACATGGAACAGTTACTGCAGCTGGGAACTGAACAGCTGGCTAATAATTTTCCTCATGAGAAAGGGCGCACAACCCATACTGCAGTTCAGTGAAAAACAGTCAACATCTGTGTATTTGTGTGTTAATGAGACACAGAGAGAGAAAGAGATGAGACCGTCAGTGTTTATGATGTCTGAGAACGTGTGCACTTCATATGTTTGTGTGTGTGTGTCCTTGTAGTGTCTGGACAGAGACCAAGTGTTTGTGATTTATCCCAGCATGCACCTCTGTTCGCACAGCCAATGATAGCATCATTAAATAAACCAAAGTGCAATAACCCCTGCAGCGCAACCATAACTGTTCATATCATCATGTGTGTTTTCTGCTGATGCAGGCAGGTGCACAGAATATTACAATGTGCTGCCACGGGTTTGTAGGAGTACCGGAGACACATGAAGGCTGCTCTCAGGGGTCCCTCAGCCCACTATTCTGTTTTTATTAACATTACATTAGCAGGGGCCCAAAACCGAGACCCCTGACAGCTGAGAAACTGCCGGTTAAAACACTTATTCCAGCTTGGTCAGCAGCACAAAACCTCCTTCACATTACCTCGGACTCTTAATGATAATGGGATTTCCACCACTGGGGGTGAGGTCGGCCGGTCCAGCACTCTGCTGCCACGCAGCCTCTCTTCGTCCATTCCCCAGTTTCATTACAGGCCACAGCGCTTGCCAGGAAGACACTTTGAGGAGGTGTTATCGACCGATGCCATCCACTCTTGGCAGCCTGATGTATCTGCATCAGCCTGCCTGCCATTATGGCTCTGTAGTAATGCATCAGTTTGTTAATGACTTCTTGATTCCACTCGAAACAAAACGGTTTCCAGTTCCCTCACTGGCTTAAGTGTTTGGCTGGGATTTGACAGCATTACTGTATGGGGAGCAAAGAGTTTAGTGCTCCAGATAAACAGTCCCAACACAATTAGCTGACTGTGTGAAGACTTCATGCAGCTTTGTTATGCGTTTATACTTGATTGCCCACATGATTTCATTTCAAAAGAAAAAAAAAAGGTATGGTGTTGGTAAAAAACCAGTACAGTCTGTGTGAGGTGGGTGGAGTTGTAGCAATATCTGTGAGTAGGTGTTGCTCCTTTGAGTCCACAAAATCAGATATTTCAGAATCTAACATATAGGGGGGTTAAATAATAATATTACCCCAACTGTAAAAAAGCATTTAATGGATCCGTCTAATTATGTTCCAATTTGGATCATGATCATATTAAATTTATCCACCATTATTAGTGGATCAACAATAAGTTTCTTTGGATTCTGAGCAAAACACAACATATTTAACCTGTTACAGATTTGTTTTCCATGAGGTTCTGGATGCTTCTCCAGTGAATCTGTCCAGGAGGGAGAGAAAAAGTCATGGGAGGCATGAAAAAATCCACAATGCCTGGAAAATGTCTTTCTGCTTGCTGTAGAAACTGAACTAAAAAGAGCATTCAGAATATTCACTTAATATCTGCATTGCGAGCTGTGTAACCAGCTGTTTAGCTCTCTGTCGTACTATCACTTTCCTCTCATTTCCCTCTCGTCAGTGTGTTGCTACAATGCAAAGTAAATTAAAGCTGAAACTTCTGTTTGGACCACAAGATGTCTGACTGAGCAACTGAGATGTTTAATTGATGTCAGTGCCACAACTACACACACGTGTCATTACACCATTTCACAGCATGAATGCTCACTTGCTCAGCTGTAGGGCTCACAATTATTGTGACAGACAGTTTCCCAGTTTCATCCCTGTTACTGACAGTTGTTTACGTATCCTATTTCATATCAGAGTTGCTTAAATAAGCTCACATGCAAACATAAAACTGAAAAATTGAAATTGAATGACAAACATTAATGCATACAGACAGACAGACAAGTAAGATTATATACTATATACTATATATATATGTTGACATGCTGCCTGTGTGGCGTTTAAGGTCTCTGTTATTTCTCATAAGACTGCAACCGGGATATTAAAGAATCCAAGACTTCATGTCTGCAGTCTCCTAATGGGAGCCTCAAACTAACCTTATCTTGAACCACGGATCTGTCAATGCCAACAGATGAGAATGTGTTTGCAAGAGAGTTCACACTCTTTTATCTTCACACTGTTTATAGGAAGCTCCCCTTTTTTTTTTATAAGACTGTTGCCACTGAGGCTGAATTTACCTTCTGTAGATCAATGATGAATATAAAAAAAATCAGCCATACAAGATGCTACATATATGATTTCACAGGCTTTATCTAAGGACGCCCACATCCTCTGTGATCCAACAGGCAGCTTCACACCTAATTTAATTAATATCAGTTCAACTTTATGTGCTAATTTCTTTAGCAACAAGAACAGACTCAGAGTTGTCTTTGCATTTTTTGTTGTTAAAATATCATCTTATTTTCGACGATTACATTGCTATCCGTTCCTTCGTGCTTACAATTCATGAATGAAAACTGCTGATGACAGCTGTGCGAAAAATCAACTATGCAGACAACAGCTCAAAAAACTATTGTTTGTATTGAGATATGGTTTGAAGTATTTTTATTAGAATCACAAATTTTCCTTGGCAAAAAAAAGGAAAAAAAAAACGATTTACTATGAGCTGATGTAATCTACGGAAAGCAATAAAAACTTGGCGAGGATGATCATTCATCAGAAAACAGAGCTGCTTTGTTGATAAAAGCCGTACAGACAACACACTCAACTGAATCAGACACACACACACAGAGCAAAAGGGGGAATCACTCTTCCAGTATGAGCCTTCTACTGTGGTGGAAAATGAAAAAAATGGATGTTTTATTATCACTAGACTACAGAAATAGTTATAACCTTCTGTATTTGTTGGGAGAGTACTGAACCTGCATGATGGGCTGTTTATCCCACTGTGGCCGTATTGCACAATAGCCACAGGGGAGTTCACAGGAATGTAACACGGTAATTGAGAATTGCTGACCCAAAGAGAGAGAGAGAGAGAGAGAGAGGGAAAAAAAAGAATTGTCACATGAGAATATCATTTTGCTGGCAGCCAGGCTGTAAATTGGTGTGGATTCGGTTAGGCAGGAGAGACCTGAGGCACATGCTGGCCATCCAATGGAGGCAGACAAGGCAGACACACTGCAAAGCCGCTGACAGGCCGTCTTACTGAGCTCCTCTCCTGTCAGGGGTCATATATATCAGAGGTGAATGCTATTGTGCATGTGCATGTGCATGTGTGTGTGTGTGTGTGAGAGTGTGTGTGTTTGTGGGAAAGACAGGAGCTTTGCTAATGACCAGGGTTATGCCACGGCTGGTTGGCAGGGTCAACAATACTTACAGGGGACGTTAACTCAGTGCTTCCAGTGACATATCTGGAGGCTATATGCCAGTGATTAACTGGTTACATTGGCTTTGCATTTGGCCTCCGCGGGCTCCTGCGGCTAATCCTACCCGACGGTGGGTGGCAAGATGATGTCATGGCGAAGAAAAAGGCCCCAGTATTGTAATGGTGAGTAAGTGCAGCAACACAGCAGCGTGATTAAACACCAGACAGGAGTCTGCAGAGTTTGATTGCCTTGTTGTTAACATTGTGGCGAATGTGACAGAGACAGATGATTATCCCTCACTCAGACGCACTAATAGCTCTCCAATTATTGAGAGCAGGGCTTTTTATAGGATTTATGACAGGTTGTAAGAAGCTGCCAAAACTGTTTTCCTCCTCATTTGAGCAGTTTGAGAAAGTGCAGGTTTAAAATCCAGTATATCTGTGATTACAGGATATTTTTTTGGACAAGGATGTCACATGCTGTCTCTCCTCTTAACCCTGAAAACACACACACTCACACACACCAAAACACACATTTACTTTTTACTACTAAGACTAATCCTAAGCCTCGCCTAACCATATCCCAAGCCTAAGCTAAGCTAAGCTAACCTAGCCTAACAGGGGCCATCTAAAAAAGCTAATAAAAAGCTGTTGCCACCTTCTGTTAACGAATTTACAATTAATCAAACCACATAAAGTAGTGCCACAAAGAACATGGAAAGTTGCCCCCTCAGCCTTGCTGATAATCCAGCCTTGGCTGCCATCTGAACAAATCCCACACTTCTGCTCTATTTTAGGCCATAAAAAAAACATCTTGTTTATTTCATGTCCTCCCCTAAAATGTTTAATTTCTCTGCAGAAATTTTAAGACAACCCAAACGCCATCAGTGTGTCTATTTCCATCACGTCATGTAATTAAAACATAGCCAACACATTCACAAGACAATTCTCTCACTTCGCTCGCAGTCTCTATCTGTTTCATCCGCGTTCCAGCTTACCTCGTCTAAAAATGGCTTCATTATTTCTTATTCACACGCCGAAGAAAGATGCGATTCACACTCATTACATAAGCTCCTAGTTCTAAAATTCATCTCTCACTCTTCTTTCTTTCCCCATGTTTAATAAATCACCCTTCGGTTCGGTTTTCTGTTCTCACTAGTTTTGCCAGATGACTTGACTTAAAAAGTCGTGGCACTTATTTTTCCCATTTCTTTAAAAAGGACGGATGAGCTGCAAATCAAAGGTAATGCAGCTAATTTAAAAAAAGGACAAGCAGAGAAAAACAGGAGAGAATTTGGTGCTGTGATGATGACAGTGATAGAAAACTACAGATTAACACGCAAGACAAAAACATTTCAGATTTTAGAGTTGATTTGATGTTTTAAGGGAAGCAGTAAGAAGGAGAAAGATGGACAATACTCGCAATTCACATCATTTTCAGTGATTCAGCTGTAGCCATTGTAGTCCTGCTTTTACCTTCAAACAGTTCTGTTCTAAACACTTGGTGCAGAATACTGATTGTGTCCAAAAAAAGAAAAGAAATGAACAAAAAGAACAATAAGGAAAGGTCCTCAACAATAAGGAGAGCAGGCAAAGCAATTTGTTTGCAATAAATAGCAGTAGTTAGCTTCAGTTTAATAACCACTGTGGCTGAAAAGGCTGTCAAGCCTAAAGCAGATAATCAAAGGGCAATGAAGTCACACTGCTGGCCATAATGTTTTTATAAAAGATGTTAAACTGTTACTGTTGTATTTTTTTGTAGAAGTATCCCTCCTCAAAGAACTTGTAAAATGAATGAACAAATAACTCCTAAAGAAAATAAAAAGCTAAAATAAGACTTTTCTCATTATACCATGTGATTTCTTGATACATTTAAGCAGTTAAACAGAATATTTTATGCACTGCTGACTCAAAAGGCTGTGCAGATGATCAATGTTCACAATCTAAACAGAGACATTTTACATTAAGATCGTTTAGGATGAGTCATGTAGAAATAAATTTCATACAGCTTATATTGAGATGACTCATTTAACATTTATTATATCTAATTTAATTGTAATGTTACTTAAATAAAACGCTTTCAGAAAAACAGAAAAGGTCACTGTTACAGGAGAACTGCAGGGTGATTTGATGATCATGATGACACAATTTACTGGCCTTTACGAAAGCATCAATGCAATTAAAATGTATATTTAAAGGATCAACTGAAAAAATGTATACAATACGATGAGAAACTGCTGCTTTAATAGCAATATTGATTCATCCTCATATGAAATGTACTAATCAACCAGCCTAGGATGTTGCACACCTACTCTCACCTTATTTCTTATGGCTAATTACTTTGAAACTCTGGGTTGCACAATATTACGCAGGGCCAATAAGCTGAGCGAGAACACTATCTGGGACCTGAGCACGGAACTTTATAACATTTTATTGAGCAATGAGGGGCCAGGCCAAGAGCAATTGCTCCTCAGAGTGCCATCAACTTTGGACTGCTTTTAGCATATAAACTAGCTCTGTCCATCTCAACAGGGTTGCAAGGAGAAACTGCTAAAGTTCATGTTGTGTGTGTGCATGCAGAGTGCAAACACAAACTCCACTTCTAAGCCACAATATTAGGTGCTGCAATGCAAGATTTCAAATTCTGTTTCAGTTCTGCACTAATAACAAAAATAATGGCTATCTACATTTGCCAAAACCCAGTGTGACTATTCTTATCGCTGCTTCTTAGACCAAATACATTAAAAACAGAGTTATAATATTTTTCTGAAAATTAAACAACCCTCTCATAGATGTTTTACCGTAAGAAAAACATCCTTAAATGTTGAGGTTCATACTGCAACATAGATGTAGTAGTATAATAAGTAGCAGCAGTAAAAGCATTGTTATATGAGTAGTATCATGCCAGGCAGTAGGAGCAGCAATAATAACAGCAGTAAAATTGGTTGCAGCACCAGCAGGAGCAGTATTATTGGTCCAAGCTTCCTCTAGAGCATTTCATCATGAATTACAGTAAACGTGTGACTATCTCCCTTCCTGCACCTTCAGGTTTATAAAAGCCTGTTATTCTGCCTTTGTCAGAATCTAAGACGAAACCCCGTAAACCTCAGTCTAACCTTCCAGAGCTTAATACTGTTACAGTGAGGATGATATCTCAGAATGAAGGCTGCACCAGCAGAAGTCAAGAACACAAACCTCCAAAAACGGCATCTATAGCAGCTTTGACCTGTTTTGGTATTGGCTCTTTTTTTCCCCCCTCTCCTCTCATCTTTTCTTTTTAATCCCTCCATCTCTCCGCCCCATGACCTCCATCTTTGCCTACCGGCATCTCGTCTGAAAAACAGGAACTAACAACACCCTAACTTATTCACGTCCACTTGCTCCCCCCATCTCTCTCCCTCTTGCAATTTAGATGATTTTAATTTTGTAGTCAATGTATTCCAGTGTCCTAGTTTATCACCCTGAAATGGAAAATGTTGCAACTGCAGTTGTGCTGTTGAGAGGTTTGGTGTCATTAAAGGGGGTGAAAAATACACATTATGGGGACATTTTTATTCTGATATCAACGTAGAAGAGGTTATAGATGAGGTAAGTTACAGGAATGGAACGATGGACCGTCTTTGATGCAGAATATTTTTCTATTTCCAAACCTTCACCCACTGTCTTCAATCAATATTTCTGTGTGCTTCATGGTCTGTCCTCCAAAAAAGAACAAACACCACAGAAACAGCGAGAGGACTGACAATCCAAAATACCATAAAAAAAAAATCTATTTCTCTAAATCTGGTCTCCTCTGCTTTTCACCACAGGCGATCTTTCATATGCCGGTGGTGGTCGAACGGGAGGAAAACAAGTGCCTTATTTTCCCAGAAGCAATCTCTCCTCCTATGTATGGCCTATCACCATTTCACGTTTTTAGGTTTCAATTACGGGCTTATTAGAATGTCAGCTGAGAACGGAAGAGAGGAAAGAGGAAAGAGAGAGAGGGAGTGCGAGGGGGTTGTGGCTTGGAGGGGAGGGGGGGGGGTTGTAAAAAGTAGGACACAGGAATACACCGGGCGGAAAATAAAAAATCATCTCTTTTGCGAGAGCGAGCCGGGAAGAAGGGGAAGGGCGGGTTGTATAGAGCAGACACTTGTAAATGTGAATACTGTTAGTGCATGGGGCGGGTGAGGATGTATGTGTGGAGGATGGGAGAGGATGGGAGAGGGATGGGAGAGGTACGGGGAGGAGTGTAAATTGGTATTTAACTTCACAAAAGGAGGATTCTGGCTGAGTCAGAGCATTTTTCCTCCCACTCCTGCCCATCACAACTATCACCCAGAAGCAAGAGGGAGAACACACAGAGAGATGGAGAGAAAGTGAGAGAGAAAGAGAGGAAGGAGGAGGGGGAGTCGATGAAGGGAAGGAGAGATTAAAAGACAGCAGCTATTATGGCAACAGAGTACCCGCAGCTAATGCATTGTTTCAGCACTTCTTAACCTTTTTTTTTCCTTCAGCAAAGACAGAGTGATCATCATCAGATAAAAAGCTGTGAGGTATTACAATGATTAAATTACTGTTTTCATATACAGCACAGAGTCATGGATAACCTACTGTGCACCAACTGTGGTGTGTTTCAGTTCGTCTACATATGTAGACAGCATGCATAATACTCTACTAATATTAACAGATTTTGACAAACTTGTTAGGACGGGCTGTTTCATCTCTACACTGCATGTGAATTTAATGCACTGCGCTCTATCATTTGCTACTGAACATCCCTGAAGTACTTTATATAAGCATGAAGCATGACATTATCACAGGTCGTCGAATATCGATGTAATTTTGTCACGCCTCTCGGAGTCTCTCACACACACACACACACACCCAGGTGATAGAAGGTGTTTCTGTACAACTCACACAGTCTTCCTGGCAGAGAGCCTTTTTTAAACTAGTGGTTAATGTTGTGCAACAGTCACGGTTTGTTGAGGTTTAGGCACCAAAACCTTGGTTAAGTTTAGGAAAGATCGTTGGTTTAACAATCTTGGATCAGTTCTCTTAAAACCTTGTGTCTTCTGCAAAAGTCCTGCCTTTGACCCACTGGTCTTTTCTAACATCCCTCCTTTTTAGGCCTTTGGGTTTTTTTTTCAGCAGTAATGTTGATGGATTTTTAATTAAAGTCCGTTAACAGCCACGTCCATATCATACAGGGGCAAAAGGTTGAATCTGCATGAGCTGCCAAGGTAAAAAGCAAAGTGTCAGTATTTGATGACCTAAGAATGAGTCGGGCCTGAATCATGACAGAAAAGCTACATGAAGGGATTTTTAAACAATCGCGCTCTTCAGATAACCTTAATCTCACACTGCATCCTCTTTTTTAAATTTTTTGAATTATTCTAAGGATGAAATGCTACTCATCAGGACAGTTTATTCATTGGAAAGTGGAACAATTTAACATGATGTGCTTGAGTTTTCACAGGTGTTTGATTTGATCAGGGATGCAATGGCTCAGTAACAATAAAAAAAATTATTGGCATTTGGGTTTTATTGCTTTTTGTCTCCCTCCATCTTTTCTTGATTAAACCAGGCAGGCAGTTACAAGCGTCCTTGTCTCTGTGGTATCGTTTTTTTTTTCTTTTAAGGAATCTGATGACATTTTCTCTTTAATTTGCTTTGGATTTTTTTATTGTTAAACCTGTGTGTGTTGTGACTGTTACCAAACCACCACTGGGGATTTTTAAAAACCTCCTGACACCAAGACAATATTGCCATGTGCCAAAATGGATTTTCTTAAAGGGGATTTTGTGTTTGGCAGGGGAATAAAAACACAACACAGCTTTTAATGAAACCAAACCAATCGTTACAAAATCCTGACGTAAAACACAAATGTTATTTGAGAATCTAACGTATATGATTTTCTTATTCTGACATGATTCCTGACCTTGTATCGTTTTGTTGTAGCAGAACTGTATTTATTCAAGTTGTGTGTCAGAGTGTGTAGGAGTGTGGTTAAGGATTAAATTATGGTCTGGGTCCCCGTTCGCAGCACCAAGGGCCTAAAGATAGAACAGTGCTGCACTCTGCCATGCTATAAGGGGAATCCTTTGGATTGTCAGAGAATTACTGTGCCCAGCATTAGTGTGTTTATATATATTGCGCACATGTGTTTGTTTCGCTGACTGTTTCCTCTCCTGGGTCACTTCCTTTCATCCACAATGCCTCCAGATTCGCCCCATCAAAGAATCATCTGCAAACTGTGGAGCTCCATAATCGGGAGAGGGCCACTGATGTGTCCCTGGGCTTTCTCCACTCAAACTGAATCACACAGGCGGGCGCACACAGACAACAGGCCCGCACGCCATGGCTTTTGGAAGGTCACTCTAAGAATAGCTTTCACTACATAAAATAAGACCAGATTCAGTGGAGAGCAAATACTAAAATGTGCATGCAAGCAAATGGACACATAAAAACATGCATTAATTCAGCAACACAAGCGCACAGCAAAGCACTCTGAACGCTGTCAAACACACACAGATATGTACCAATGACTGATGCGTGTGGCGTACATTTGTGCTCAGCTAAAAGCAGAGCAAATTAAGCATCACATGTCTCGCTGAAACCATCCCATGATTCACTGCTGAAGCTTGCGAGGCTTGTTGCAAAACAACCAAAAAAAAAATACAGCAAATAGCATCAGCTGTTTACACTTGATAAGAAAAGCTTCTTGCCCATCTAAGTTATGCTTTTTTGAGCCCTTTTATTCCATTTAAGTGCTAGGAAATGGTCAACAGCTGCAGAAAAAACTCCTTTGATGGTACTCCATAAGTAAAGTAAAGGCAACACACTGTCTACATTATTGAGTGGCTGTAGACAAAAAGACTGATCACCCATTTCTTCGTAAAACAAATCACTCATTTATCTTGGTTTTCCCACTCATGATTTATCTTCTTTTTAACCTCTTTTCCATCTATCAAACACTTGCATCCATAATTTATTAATGCAACCACCCAACTGTCGATGCAAACTGGTGACAAATAATGTCTGAGGTAGTAAAAAAAATTAAAATCTTTAGCTCTGTGAAGTTCTGAGAACGTATACATTATTTGTATTTGTCACTTTCAATGGATACTTTTTACAGAACAGAAAAAAACAGAAGCCAAACTAACTTCTACGGTTCTGAACAGCCTGAAAAACATGCCATTAATCCAACTACTAATTTATGTAATGTAACTTGAGGGTTCCCAAAATACAGCCTCTTATCCAAACACACTTGACCTCTGTAAACTGACAACATGGATCCTGTATTATAATCATTTGCAGGTCCATTGAAATGCCTCGACTACAACCACTTTCCATTTCCTCCCTTCACTCCTATCTATATATGTCTGCCCCGCCTCTCCTCCTGCTTTCCCTATCTTTCCTCTGTCATCTTGTCTGCATAATGACGTTCATCCCTGCACATCAGCCTGGCAGATGGGTGAGAACACAGCTCCGAGCATCAAGCTTAACTCAGCCATCAAAGGGTTAACCTTTGAGGTTAACTTAACCACAACATTAGTTGTGTACTTGATGCCTTGGCTGTCCTACATTTAATTCTGTCCACTGGTGTCCTTTCAGGAGTCCTTGCTTGTCATAAGCAGCAGTGAACGTTTTTTTTTTTCCAATTCTAGGCCTGAGATTGTGTGTGTGCATGCAAACGTGTGTGTGTGTGTGTTTGTAAATGCAGGTATAGGCTTCTGGGCAGTGCAGACGCGCTGATGTGAAGTGACATGTTAAGAGACCAAGCCTTTGGACACTGGCTGAGGGAAAAATAAAAACAGACATAGCCTCCATAAAGAGCTACAACACAACTGCATCAGAGCAGCAGATGGCATGTCAGCGCTGCGGCCTCCTTTCATTACAATATCACTAAATCCTTCTTTAATCATGCATCACTTTTTTTTTTTTTTTAATGATTCAGTATTTAAAAAAAAAAGAGGAGACACTCAGAGAATACGAGAAGCAATAATGCAGAAGAGTCGTGCTGTGACAAGTTGAGCCTTGGAGAGGTTGGCTTGTCTCATGGAATGAGAGGGAGTTTCCTCCTCTGACTATTTGCTACAGTCATCATTGTCTGGATCAGGCCAATTCACCTGCCCGCCCTGTCTGCTCAGCTTACCGTTACACATCCCTCTGTTACCTCACCTGACCCATTTCAGCTTACTTTAACTGATGGTGATGCAGCATAGTGCCTGAACTGCAATGCTGTAAAAAAAAAAAAAAAAAGTTTGCTGGTTTTTTTTGAAAGAATAACTGTAACAATAACCTTCAATGCAGGACAAAGACACAGAGCTCGTTGGCTGGCAGGGATTCATGGGCTTGTTTATGGACAATGCAGCGTGGCACACAGCAGCAGCAGCTAAAATGAGAGCTCGAGCCCATGGTTGTCTGGCTTCAGGACAGCCTTTCTATGCAGTGCACCAGAGTCCACAGGCCCCCAGTACCAGCAGTTCTTTGGTAGAGCATCGTGAATGTGACAAGAGCAACAAAAAATATTAAAGTGCATATGCATCTTGTAAAAAAAAATAGATTAAAATAGGAGACAAAGCCTTTATAGTTCTGTGTAATAAATTAGTACAATATATCAAATGCTGGTTAACAGTTTGGCATTTTTATCTCCATTTAAGTGCTTATTTCACATTGAAGAGACACCAGAGGATACAGTCATGGCCTAAAAGCCAAACTGACATTTTTTTTCTTTAGGAATCAAAATGTACTGCAAAAAAATAAATGTAACACTATCAATAAGCATTTAACTTGAGAAAAACCTCAGCTGAATTCTGTTGTTAAATAAGGTAGATTCATTATCTAAACTATCAAGCATTCAATCACTAATTAAACTGGTTATTTAAATGATGTTAATCCATAATTAAAATGCACAAGCAGAGTTGGTAATGATACAGCAATGAAACTAAAGGGTATTTCTACATTTCCAGCAAGTCTTTCTGGAACAACATCCGCTGCACGGCGAGTACTTGAGACGACTGGGTAATTATAAGGCCCTAACTGACTGCTTTTGGAAGACAGATGTTGTGTACGTGAATCTTGCAGCAGGTCAGGTACCCAAACTGACTGCAAAATGAGACAAGAGGTCTCTCAGCCGCAGTCAAGGTTCTGTGCTCTGACAAGAGAGCAGATGGCTGTTTGTGGAAATAACAAACCAGATCAGAGACAGAGAGAGCGAGTCAGAGGACGCTGCGAGTTCTCCACTACAGCTCATCCTCCTACGCAGATTGCCTTTTCATGTTGTCACTTGAAAAAATGTTTTGATTAAAACAGAGATGAAATTTGCTTGCATGTTTTTTTAGTTTCTCTTAAAAAAATCGACTTGCACCACAGCAGTTTGAACATTTGGTGTTGCAAATGCACATGTACCATACACACACCGTAACACCCTTTTTGTAACGATGTGTGTGTGTGTGTTTGTGAAAGATGTGTTGCAGTGAAACTCTATTAAACTGTCAGGAATCACACACCGGCTGGGTTAATTTGGTTACTATTACGGCTATATACAACTGTATATAAGCATGTTTCTGAATGTTTATGACAGAGTTTTGTTTGTTAGCTGCTACTGAAAAGTGAGCACATATGTGATTGTGTGTATTTGATATCATTTTTATATTGAAATTCTTAGAGTATCTTATCTAAAATATCTTGGAGAGGCAAACACATATTTCAATGTGTGTAGCTGCATCAAAATTGTACCCGATCAAACATAAAAAGTGTTTTTTTTCCAAAAGCTCACGGCTTCTGGTGACCTAACATGGGCTTTTACACACACAAAAATCATTTCAACTTAATTGTTTATCCTATAGCATTGCTCATGAATTCCATCACTATCACCTCTCTGTACTGTATCCATGTTAAAGGAAAGCAGTGAATCTACACCTGCATTACCAAAAACTCTCATATACATGTTTAAAAGCTTGCAAAACTGTATAAAGTACTACTTTAATTTAACCTTTCCTACATAACAAGCCTTTAGCACATGCCTCTTAAATGACAGCCTGTGCTTTTACTATAAATCAGTTATCTGATGCTAAACAGGGTCAAACTTAATGACTGACAGCTAACCCTACAACCATGAGTCTGGCCGCTGTTCGGGCGAGACCTCGATATCGCGGCTCCATCAGTCGATCACTAGCGCACAGACTCTGGCTGCAAATGACGTCACCAGAGCAATGATACAACCCGTGACGGTCATATTTTGGCTTTATTTCTGCAGTGTGAAAGGAACTGTGGCCTCATTGTCCATCTTGATTTATGTCAATACAAAATATATTGAGCTGCAAAAGATAAAAATGAATAAAGACCCTACAGCCACATGTCTGATACACTGACTCTACTTTATAGCCTTTCAGCCAAAAGTATATTCTAAAGAGATGGAGTTCAGCCAAAAAAAACATCAATTCCCCCCTAATCAATGATCACATGACAGATAGAGAAGGAAGAATTGAACATCTCATAAAAATTAGATTTAGTTGAAGATATAAAGCAAAGATATTAGCACCTTTATCTTGGTATAGGTGGGGAAACAAGACAGCTTTTCTTGTATAATTATTTCTAAAGCTGCAACTTTTAAAAAATAAATGCTGGAGTGGCTGCATTTCTTTCTAAACAATTTAACAATATGATTTTTGAGAGCATCTTTTATTTGTGGATATACAATAGACCCATATTTTAAATTTTTAGTCAGTTCCTCTGGATAATGCAGCAGATCTAATGAGGATGAAATCACCTCTGGCCAGTGTTGATCTGTGCGACAGGCTCACTTTCATTCACACAAGACAAGCATGAAGAATACAAAACCCTCCTTGCAGTACATTACATACATTACTTACCGACATCTCATGAATATAAACATAAACAGACACAGGCATGAGCATGCAAACACAGTGTTGGCACCGTTCACAGAGAAATGCTCTTCCTTTTAAAACTGAACATCCACATTTCTGCATCATACTGAATTAAATCCAGTCAGCAGAACAAAATGACAAAGATTCTAATTTTATTTTTGTAGAACAGGATAAAAAATATATAGCAGAAAAGAAGGCATGTTTGCTATTCCATGTACTAGTTTTTGTTTTAATCACACTTGGACTACTTCTGGCTTTTTCTGAGCGAGGCAGAGACATGCACCTTACTTTAAAACATGCTAGGTTAACTCGCCTGCAGCCTGACAATAATATAAATGTCTGTCATATTTTCATACATGAAACACCACCATATCATTATATTAGGATGATGCTGCCTGCATGCTGCTGCCTTCTTCAGATTAAACGTATCATGCCTAACATGAATGTTGTGTCGTGCAGCATCCAGGGAATCAATTTCCGCCGCAGCCCTCAAATATTCAAGAAATCACTTCTGACACACACACACACACAAGCGACCATCTAGTGACACAAGCAGGATGTCGCTTGCAAAGAACATTTGTATTCAGTCAGCCTTTACTGAATAAGAAGGGAAGAAGAGGCTTGTTAGAAAAAAAAAAGGATTTTTTTTGTTTTGTTTTCTTACCAGAGACAGTCCTGACAATCTCTGAGGTGTTTCTCAGGCCCACAAAGGAGAACTGGTAGAGCCTCCAGGAGCGAATGTCCCCAACCTCAACTGAGCTCCTTTTCCACTTGTACACAATCTCCTCCCTGGGGTAGCCATCTGAACAGGAAAGAACAGAGTTAAATGAGGCTTAGTTGAAAGGAGGAGAGAGGAGAGGAGCTCCGTGCATAAAAAAAAAAAAAAAATGAATGGTTTTCAAAGACTAACATTCATCCCTTTTAGGAAAAATCTTAAGAAGTGACTCCTTCAGTAAGCTCTTTGCAATATAAAAACATGTGTTGGGACACTGCTCAATATACAAAAACACAGCACAGTCTGTTTTATTTCAGAGTAATCCATACCCCACTAAGTCAGCTAGCTTGCAAATAAACTGATTCATGAAACAACCATTATGTAACAGACTCCGGCACAACATGTTAACAAGATATTCGGTCCATCTGTGGGGAGAAAACTTATTTTTTCTGAAGCACTGAGCTGACTTACAGGCTAACGTTTCACCATCGATCTATGGCTGGCTTTGAGTTGAGACTTCAGCAGCTATATTACTTCAAGAGGATGCTCTCCGTTTGTAAGAATCCCTATAACAATTTTACTTGTCTGATACTTATTCACTTAGATGAGAGGATGCATTTTCATAATCAAATCATATTTTTTTAATAGTGAATTTATATCTGATTCCCAAATTGGAAAAGAAGACATAGTCACCCTTCTTTTAAACTAATTGTAAATTCAGTTTGGAATTAGGCTCCTTATCCTGTCAATGCTTCTGCACAGATGTTAAAGTCTGAGTGCATTGTTTGCCAGCTGAATATCTTTAGATATTAATCTGCTGCTGTCTACAGGCAGCAGATGAGCCGTGTGCAGCCGACGAGGGAGTGGCTTGAATAATGCACATGAAGTTTCCTCATTGCGAACTCTAAGTGGCTTTATGGCTAAAGTGCTCTCAGACATTCAGTGAGGCTGGACCTCACAGGAGCACAGGATGGAACGATCTGCCTGTTTGCCAAATTACAGCCAGCCAGCCAGCCAGGCAGGCGGGCAGGCAGTCTGCTTCTTCACTGGCAGTGCAAAGAGGACAAACGATTCAGTCTCTTTTAGGGAAACTGGAGCTACAATGATCCTGGAGCTCAATGCCATGTATGTAGTTTA